>OY725347.1:27507614-28107614 GCA_963243735.1 Neocrepidodera transversa | reverse complement strand
TTTCGTTGTTCGATTTCGAAGTTGGATTTCGAAGTTGGATTTCGTTGTTCTATTTCGTTGTTCAATTTCGTTGTTCGATTTCGTTGATCGATTTCGTTGTTCGATTTCGTTGTTCGATTTCGTTATTCGATTTAGTGATTCGAATTCGTTCGAATTCGTTGTTCGTTTTCGTTGTTCTATATTGTTGTATGATTTCGTGGTTAGATTTCGTTGCTCGATTGCGTTGTTCCATTTCGTTGTTCCATTTCGTGGTTTCAGTTTGTTGTTCGATTTTGTTGTTCAATATCGAAGTTGGATCTTGTTGTTCGATTTCGTTGTTCGATTTCGTTGTTCGATTCGTTATTTGATTTCGTTCGATTTCGTTGTTCGATTTCGTTGTTCCATTTCGTTGTTCGATTTCGTTGTTCGATTTCGTTGTTCGATTTCGTTGTTCGATTTCGCTGTTTGATTTCGTTGTTCGATTTCGCTGTTTGATTTCGTTGTTCGATTTCGAAGTTCGATTTCGTTGTTCGATTTCGTTGTTCGATTTCGTTGTTTGAATTCGTGTTCAATTTCGTTGATCGATTTCGTAGTTCGATTTTCATTGTTCGATTTGATTGTTCGATTTCGTTGATCGATTTCGTTTTTCGATTTCGTTGTTCGATTTCGTTGTTCAATATTGAAGTTGAATTTCGTTGTTCGATTTCGATGTTCGATTTCGTGGTTCGAATTCGTTGTTCGAATTCGTTGTTCGAATTCGTTGTTCGATTTCGTTGTTCGTTGTTAGATTTCGTCGTTCGTTGTTAGATTTCGTTGTTCTTTGTTCGATTTCGTTGTTCGTTGTTAGATTTCGTTGTTCTTTGATCAATTTCGTTGTTCGATTTCGTTGTTCGATTTTCGTTGTTCGATTTCGTTGTTCGATTGCGTTGTTCTATTTCGTTATTCAATTTCGTGGTTCGATTTCGTTGTTTCAGTTTGTTGTTCGAGTTCGTTATTCGATTTCGTTGTTCGATTTCGTTGTTCGATTTCGTTATTCGATTTCGTTGTTCGATTTCGTTGTTTGATTACGTTGTTCGATTTCGTTGTTCGATTTCGTTGTTCGATTTCGTTGTTCGATTTAGTGATTCGAATTCGTTGTTTGAATTCGTTGTTCGATTTCGTTGTTCGTTATTCGATTTCGTTGTTCGATTTCGTTATTCGATTCCGTTGTTCGATTTCCTTGTTAGATTTCGTTGTTCGATGTCGTTGTTCGATTTCGTTGTTCGATTTCGTTGTTCGATTTCGTTGTTCGATTTCGAAGTTGGATTTCAAAGTTGGATTTCGATGTTCGATTTCGTTGTTCAATTTCCTTGTTTGATTTCGTTGATCGATTTCGTTTTTCGATTTCGTTATTCGATTCCGTTGTTCGATTTCCTTGTTAGATTTCGTTGTTCGATGTCGTTCGATTTCGTTGTTCGATTTCGTTATTCGATTTAGTGATTCGAATTCGTTCGAATTCGTTGTTCGTTTTAGTTGTTCTATATTGTTGTATGATTTCGTGGTTAGATTTAGTTGTTCGATTGCGTTGTTCGATTGCGTTGTTCCATTTCGTTGTTCCATTTCGTGGTTTCAGTTTGTTGTTCGATTTCGTTGTTCAATATCGAAGTTGGATTTTGTTGTTCGATTTCGTTGTTCGATTTCGTTGTTCGATTCGTTATTTGATTTCGTTCGATTTCGTTGTTCGATTTCGTTGTTCCATTTCGTTGTTCGATTTCGTTGTTCGATTTCGTTGTTCGATTTCGCTGTTTGATTTCGTTGTTCGATTTCGAAGTTCGATTTCGTTGTTCGATTTCGTTGTTCGATTTCGTTATTCGATTCCGTTGTTCGATTTCCTTGTTAGATTTCGTTGTTCGATGTCGTTGTTCGATTTCGTTGTTCGATTTCGTTGTTCGATTTCGTTGTTCGATTTCGAAGTTGGATTTCAAGTTGGATTTCGTTGTTCGATTTCGTTGATCGATTTCGTTTTTCGATTTCGTTGTTCGATTTCGTTGTTCGATTCGTTATTTGATTTCGTTCGATTTCGTTGTTCGATTTCGTTGTTCCATTTCGTTGTTCGATTTCGTTGTTCGATTTCGTTGTTCGATTTCGTTGTTCGATTTCGCTGTTTGATTTCGTTGTTCGATTTCGAAGTTCGATTTCGTTGTTCGATTTCGTTGTTCGATTTCGTTATTCGATTCCGTTGTTCGATTTCCTTGTTAGATTTCGTTGTTCGATGTCGTTCGATTTCGTTGTTCGATTTCGTTATTCGATTTAGTGATTCGAATTCGTTCGAATTCGTTGTTCGTTTTAGTTGTTCTATATTGTTGTATGATTTCGTGGTTAGATTTAGTTGTTCGATTGCGTTGTTCGATTGCGTTGTTCCATTTCGTTGTTCCATTTCGTGGTTTCAGTTTGTTGTTCGATTTCGTTGTTCAATATCGAAGTTGGATTTTGTTGTTCGATTTCGTTGTTCGATTTCGTTGTTCGATTTCGTTGTTCGATTCGTTATTTGATTTCGTTCGATTGCGTTGTTCCATTTCGTTGTTCCATTTCGTGGTTTCAGTTTGTTGTTCGATTTCGTTGTTCAATATCGAAGTTGGATTTCGTTGTTCGATTTCGTTGTTCGATTTCGTTGTTCGATTTCGTTGTTCGAATCGTTATTTGATTTCGTTGTTCGATTTCGTTGTTCGATTTCGTTGTTCGATTTCGTTGTTCCATTTCGTTGTTCGATTTCGTTGTTCAATTTCGTGGTTCGATTTCTAAGTTGGATTTCGAAGTTGGATTTCGTTGACCGATTTCGTTGTTCTTTTTCTTTGTTCGATTTCGTGGTTCGAGTTTGTTGTTCGATTTCGTTGTTCGATTTCGTTGTTCGATTTCGTTGTTCGATTTCGAAATTCGATTTCGTTGTTCGATTTCGTTCTTCGATTTCGTGGTTCGATTTCGTTGTTCCATTTCGTTATTCGATTCCGTAGTTCGATTTCCTTGTTAGATTTCGTTGTTTGATGTCGTTGTTCGATTTCGTTGTTCGATTTCGTTGTTCGATTTCGTTGTTCGATTTCTAAGTTGGATTTCGAAGTTGGATTTCGTTGTTCGATTTCGTTGTTCGATTTCGTTGTTCGATTTCGTTGTTCGATTTCGAAGTTCGATTTCGTTGTTTGATTTCGTTGTTCGATTTCGTTGTTCGATTTCGTTGTTCGTTTTCGTTGTTCGATTTCGTTGTTCGATTTCGTTGTTTGAATTCGTGTTCGATTTCGTTGATCGATTTCGTTGTTCGATTTTCATTGTTCGATTTGATTGTTCGATTTTGTTGATCGATTTCGTTTTTCGATTTCGTTGTTCGATTTCGTTGTTCGATTTCGTTGTTCGATTTCGTTTTGCGATTTCGTTGTTCGATTTCGTTGTTCGATTTCGTTGTTCGATTTCGTTGTTCGATTTCGTTGTTCGATTTCGTTGTTCGATTTCGTTGATCGATTTCGTTTTTCGATTTCATTGTTCGATTTCGTTGTTCGATTTCGTTGTTCCATTTCGTTGTTCCATTTCGTTGTTCTATTTCGTGGTTCGATTTCGTGGTTCAGTTCGTTGGTGGAGTTCGATTTCGATGTTCGATTTTCGTGGTTCGATTTCGTTGTTCGATTTAGTGATTCGAATTCGTTGTTCGATTTCGTTGTTCGATTTCGAAGTTCGATTTCGTTGTTCGATTTCGTTGTTCGATTTCGTTGTTCGATTTCGTTGTTCGATTTCGTTGTTCGTTTTCGTTGTTCGATTTCGTTATTCGATTTCGTTGTTTGAATTCGTGTTCGATTTCGTTGATCGATTTCGTTGTTTGATTTCCATTGTTCGATTTGATTTTTCGATTTCGTTGATCGATTTCGTTTTTCGATTTCATTGTTCGATTTCGTTGTTCGATTTCGTTGTTCCATTTCGTTGTTCTATTTCGTGGTTCGATTTCGTGGTTCAGTTCGTTGTTCGAGTTCGATTTCGATTTCGTTGTTCGATTTCGTGGTTCGATTTCGTTGTTCGATTTCGTTGTTCGATTTAGTGATTCGAATTCGTTGTTCGAATTCGTTGTTCGAATTCGTTGTTTGATTTCGTTGTTCGTTGTTCGATTTCGTTGTTCGATTTCGTTGTTCGATTTCTAAGTTGGATTTCGAAGTTGGATTTTGTTGTTCGATTTCGTTGTTCGATTTCGTTGTTCGATTTCGTTGATCGATTTCGTTTTTCGATTTCGTTGTTCGATTTCGTTGTTCGATTTAGTGATTCGAATTCGTTGTTTGAATTCGTTGTTCGATTTCGTTGTTCGTTATTCGATTTCGTTGTTCTATTTCGTTGTTCGATTTCGTTGTTCGATTTTGTGGTTCGATTTTGTTTTTCGATTTCGTTATTCGATTCCGTTGTTCGATTTCCTTGTTAGATTTCGTTGTTCGATTTCGTTGTTCGTTGTTAGATTTCGTTGTTCTTTGTTCGATTTCGTTGTTCGTTGTTAGATTTCGTTGTTCTTTGTTCAATTTCGATGTTCGATTTCGTTGTTCGATTTTCGTTGTTCGATTTCGTTGTTCGATTGCGTTGTTCCATTTCGTTATTCAATTTCCTGGTTCGATTTCGTGGTTTCAGTTTGTTGTTCGAGTTCGTTATTCGATTTCGTTGTTCCTTTTCGTTGTTCGATTTCGTTGTTCGATTTCGTGGTTCGAGTTTGTTGTTCGATTTCGAAGTTCGATTTCGTTGTTCGATTTCGTTGTTCGATTTCGTTGTTCTATTTCGTTGTTCGATTTCGTTGTTCTATTTCGTTGTTCGATTTTTGTTGTTCGATTTTCTTTGTTCGATTTCGTTGTTCGATTTCGTTGTTCGATTTCGTTGTTCGATTTCGTTGTTCGATTTCGTGGTTCGAATTCCTTGTTCGAATTCGTTGTTCGAATTCGTTGGTCGATTTCATTGTTCGTTGTTAGATTTCGTTGTTCCTTTTCGTGGTTCGATTTTGTTGTATGATTTCGTGGTTCGATTTCGTTGTTCGATTGCGTTGTTCCATTTCGTTGTTCTATTTCGTGGTTTCAGTTTGTTGTTCGATTTCGATTTCGTTGTTCGATATCGAAGTTGGAATTCGTGGTTCGAATTCGTGGTTCGAATTCGTTGTTCGAATTGGTTGTTCGAATTCGTTGGTCGATTTCATTGTCCGTTGTTAGATTTCGTTGTTCCTTTTCGTGGTTCGATTTTGTTGTATGATTTCGTAGTTCGATTTCGCTGTTCGATTTCGTTGATCAATTTCATTGTTCGATTTCGTTGTTCGATTTCGTTGTTCAATTTCGTTGTTCTATTTCGTGGTTAGATTTCGTGGTTCAGTTCGTTGTTCGAGTTCGATTTCGATTTCGTTGTTCGATTTCGTGGTTCGATTTCGTTGTTCGATTTAGTGATTCGAATTCGTTGTTCGAATTCGTTGTTCGATTTCGTTGTTCGTTGTTCGATTTCGTGGTTCGGGTTTGTTGTTCGATTTCGTTGTTCGATTCGTTGTTCGATTTCGTTGTTCGAGTTCGTTGTTCGATTTCGTTGTTCGTTGTTAGATTTCGTTGTTCTTTGTTCGATTTCGTTGTTCGTTGTTAGATTTCGTTGTTCGATTTCCATTGTTCGATTTGATTTTTTGATTTCGTTGTTCGATTTCGTTGTTCGATTTCGTGGTTCGAGTTTGTTGTTCGATTTCGTTGTTCGATTCGTTGTTCGATTTCGTTGTTCGAGTTCGTTGTTCGATTTCGTTTTTCGTTGTTAGATTTCGTTGTTCTTTGTTCGATTTCGTTGTTCGTTGTTAGATTTTGTTGTTCTTTGTTCAATTTCGTTGTTCGATGTCGTTATTCGATTCCGTAGTTCGATTTCCTTGTTAGATTTCGTTGTTCGATGTCGTTGTTCGATTTCGTTGTTCGATTTCGTTGTTCGATTTCGTTGTTCGATTTCGTTGTTCGATTTCTAAGTTGGATTTCGAAGTTGGATTTCGTTGTTCGATTTCGTTGTTCGATTTCGTTGTTCGATTTCGTTGATCGATTTCGTTTTTCGATTTCGTTGTTCGATTTCGTTATTCGATTCCGTTGTTCGATTTCCTTGTTAGATTTCGTTGTTCGATGTCGTTGTTCGATTTCGTTGTTCGATTTCGTTGTTCGATTTCGTTGTTCGAGTTCGTTGTTCGATTTCGTTGTTCGTTGTTAGATTTCGTTGTTCTTTGTTCGATTTCGTTGTTCGTTGTTAGATTTCGTTGTTCTTTGTTCGATTTCGTTGTTCGATTTCGTTGTTCGATTTCGTTGTTCGTTTTCGTTGTTCGATTTCGTTGTTCGATTTCGTTGTTTGAATTCGTGTTCGATTTCGTTGATCGATTTCGTTGTTCGATTTCCATTGTTCGATTTGATTTTTTGATTTCGTTGTTCGATTTCGTTGTTCGATTTCGTGGTTCGAGTTTGTTGTTCGATTTCGTTGTTCGATTCGTTGTTCGATTTCGTTGTTCGAGTTCGTTGTTCGATTTCGTTGTTCGTTGTTAGATTTCATTGTTCTTTGTTCGATTTCGTTGTTCGTTGTTAGATTTCGTTGTTCTTTGTTCAATTTCGTTGTTCGATTTCGTTGTTCGATTTTCGTTGTTCGATTTCGTTGTTCGATTGCGTTGTTCCATTTCGTTATTCAATTTCCTGGTTCGATTTCGTGGTTTCAGTTTGTTGTTCGAGTTCGTTATTCGATTTCGTTGTTCCATTTCGTTGTTCGATTTCGTTGTTCGTTTTCGTTGTTCGATTTCGTGGTTCGAGTTTGTTGTTCGATTTCGAAGTTCGATTTCGAAGTTCGATTTCGTTGTTCGATTTCGTTGTTCGATTTCGTTGTTCGATTTCGTTGTTCGATTTTTGTTGTTCGATTTTCTTTGTTCGATTTCGTGGTTCGAGTTTGTTGTTCGATTTCGAAGTTCGATTTCGTTGTTCGATTTCGTTGTTCGATTTCGTTGATCGATTTCGTTGCTTGATTTCCATTGGTCGATTTGATTTTTCGATTTCGTTGATCGATTTCGTTTTTCGATTTCATTGTTCGATTTCGTTGTTCTATTTCTTTGTTCCATTTCGTTGTTCTATTTCGTGGTTCGATTTCGTGGTTCAGTTCGTTGTTCGAGTTCGATTTCGATTTCGTTGTTCGATTTCGTAGTTCGATTTCGTTGTTCGATTTCGTTGTTCGATTTAGTGATTCGAATTCGTTGTTCGAATTCGTTGTTCGATTCGTTGTTCGATTTCGTTGTTCAAGTTCGTTGTTCGATTTCGTTGTTCGTTGTTAGATTTCGTTGTTCTTTGTTCGATTTCGTTGTTCGTTGTTAGATTTCGTTGTTCTTTGTTCAATTTCGTTGTTCGATTTCGTTATTCGATTCCGTAGTTCGATTTCCTTGTTAGATTTCGTTGTTCGATGTCGTTGTTCGATTTCGTTGTTCGATTTCGTTGTTCGATTTCGTTGTTCGATTTCGTTGTTCGATTTCGTTGTTCGATTTCTAAGTTGGATTTCGAAGTTGGATTTCGTTGTTCGATTTCGTTGTTCGATTTCGTTGTTCGATTTCGTTTTTCGATTTCGTTGTTCGATTTCGTTGTTCGATTTAGGGATTCGAATTCGTTGTTTGAATTCGTTGCTCGATTTCGTTGTTCGTTATTCGATTTCGTTGTTCTATTTCGTTGTTCGATTTCGTTGTTCGATTTCGTGGTTCGATTTTGTTGTTCGATTTCGTTATTCGATTCCGTTGTTCGATTTCCTTGTTAGATTTCGTTGTTCGATGTCGTTGTTCGATTTCGTTGTTCGATTTCGTTGTTCGATTTCGTTGTTCGATTTCGTTGTTCGTTGTTAGATTTCGTTGTCCTTTGTTCGATTTCGTTGTTCGTTGTTAGATTTCGTTGTTCTTTGTTCAATTTCGTTGTTCGATTTTCGTTGTTCGATTTCGTTGTTCGATTTCGTTGTTCGGTTTCGTTGTTCGATTTCGTTGTTCGATTTCGTTGTTCGAATTCGTTGTTCGAATTCGTTGTTCGAATTCGTTGTTCGATTTCGTTGTTCGATTTTGAAGTTCGATTTCGTTGTTCGATTTCGTTGTTCGATTTCGTTGTTCGATTGCGTTGTTCGATTTCGTTGTTCGATTTCGTTGTTCGATTTCGTCGTTCGATTTCGTCGTTCGATTTCGTCGTTCGATTTCGTCTTTCGATTTCGTCGTTCGATTTCGTCGTTCGATTTCGTCGTTCGATTTCGTCGTTCGATTTCGTCGTTCGATTTCGTCGTTCGATTTCGTCGTTCGATTTCGTCGTTCGATTTCGTCGTTCGATTTCGTCGTTCGATTTCGTTGTTCGATTTCGTTGTTCGAATTCGTTGTTCGATTTCGTTGTTCGATTTCGTTGTTCGAATTCGTTGTTCGAATTCGTTGTTCGATTTCGTTGTTCGATTTCGTTGTTCGATTTCGTTGTTCGATTTCGTTGTTCGATTTCGTTGTTCGATTGCGGTGTTCGATTGCGTTGTTCGATTTCGTTGTTCGATTTCGTTGTTCGATTTCGTTGTTAGATTTCGTTGTTCGATTTCGTCGTTCGATTTCGTCGTTCGATTTCGTCGTTCGATTTCGTCGTTCGATTTCGTCGTTCGATTTCGTCGTTCGATTTCGTCGTTCGATTTCGTCGTTCGATTTCGTCGTTCGATTTCGTCGTTCGATTTCGTTGTTCGATTTCGATGTTCGATTTCGTTGTTCGATTTCGTTGTTCGAATTCGTTTTCGAATATTCGTTGTTCGATTTCGTTGTTCGATTTCGTTGTTCGATTTCGAAGTTCGATTTCGTTGTTCGATTTCGTTGTTCGATTTCGTATTTCGTTGTTCGAATTCGTTGTTCGATTTCGTTGTTCGATTTCGTTCTTTGAATTCGTGTTCGATTTCGTTGATCGATTTCGTTGTTCGATTTTCTTTGTTCGATTTGATTGTTCGATTTCGTTGATCGATTTCGTTTTTCGATTTCGTTGTTCGATTTCGTTGTTCGATTTCGTTGTTCGATTTCTTGGTTCGAATTCGTTGTTCGAATTCGTTGTTCGTTGTTAGATTTCGTTGTTCGTTGTTAGATTTCGTTGTTCTTTGTTCGATTTCGTGGTTCGAATTCGTTGTTCGAATTCGTTGTTAGATTTCGTTGTTCGATTTCGTTGTTCGATTTCGTTGTTCGATTTTGTTGTTCGATTTCGTTGTTCGATTTCGTTGTTCAATTTCGTTGTTCGATTTCGTTGTTCGATTTCGAAGTTCGATTTCGTTGTTCGATTTCGTTGTTCGATTTCGTTGTTCGATTTCGTTGTTCGATTTCGTTGTTCGATTTCGTTGTTCGATTTCGTTGTTCGATTTCGTTGTTCGATTTCGTTGTTCGATTTCGTTGTTCGATTTCGTTGTTCGATTTCGTTGTTCGATTTCGTTGTTCGATTTCGTTGTTCGATTTCGTTGTTCGATTTCGTTGTTCGATTTCGTTGTTCGATGTCGTTGTTCGATCGTTGTTCGAATTCGTTGTTCGATTTCGTTGTTCGATATCGTTGTTCGATTTCGTTGTTCGATTTCGTTGTTCGATTTCGTTGTTCGATTTTGAAGTTCGATTTCGTTGTTCGATTTCGTTGTTCGATTTCGTTGTTCGATTTCGTTGTCCGATTCCGTTGTTCGATTTCGTTGTTCGATATTGTTGTATGATTTCGTGGTTCGATTTCGTTGTTCGATTGCGTTGTTCCATTTCGTTGTTCTATTTCGTGGTTCGATTTCGTGGTTTCAGTTTGTTGTTCGATTTCGATTTCGCTGTTCGATTTCGAAGTTGGATTTCGTTGTTCTATTTCGTTGTTTTAATTCTTTGTTCGATTTCGTTGTTCGATTTCGTTGTTCGATTCGTTATTCGATTTCGTTGTTCGATTTCGTTGTTCGATTTCGTTGTTCGATTTCGTTGTTCGATCTCGTTGTCCGATTCCGTTGTTAGATTTCGTTGTTCGTTTTCGTTGTTCGATATTGTTGTATGATTTCGTGGTTCGATTTCGTTGTTCGATTGCGTCGTTCCATTTCGTTGTTCTATTTCGTGGTTCGATTTCGTGGTTTCAGTTTGTTGTTCGATTTCGATTTCGCTGTTCGATTTCGAAGTTGGATTTCGTTGTTCTATTTCGTTGTTCTAATTCGTTGTTCGATTTCGTTGTTCGATTCGTTATTCGATTTCGTTGTTCGATTTCTTGTTCGATTTCGTTGTTCCATTTCGTTATTCGATTTCGTTGTTCGATTTCGTTGTTCGATTTCGTTGTTAGATTTCGTTGTTCGTTGTTCGATTTCGTCGTTCGATTTCGTCGTTCGATTTCGTCGTTCGATTTCGTCGTTCGATTTCGTCGTTCGATTTCGTCGTTCGATTTCGTCGTTCGATTTCGTCGTTCGATTTCGTCGTTCGATTTCGTCGTTCGATTTCGTTGTTCGATTTCGATGTTCGATTTCGTTGTTCGATTTCGTTGTTCGAATTCGTTTTCGAATATTCGTTGTTCGATTTCGTTGTTCGATTTCGTTGTTCGATTTCGAAGTTCGATTTCGTTGTTCGATTTCGTTGTTCGATTTCGTATTTCGTTGTTCGAATTCGTTGTTCGATTTCGAAGTTCGATTTCGTTGTTCGATTTCGTTGTTCGATTTCGTTGTTCGATTTCGTTGTTCGATTTCGTTGTTCGATGTCGTTGTTCGATCGTTGTTCGAATTCGTTGTTCGATTTCGTTGTTCGATTTCGTTGTTCGATTTCGTTGTTCGATTTCGTTGTTCGATTTCGTTGTTCGATTTTGAAGTTCGATTTCGTTGTTCGAATTCGTTGTTCGAATTCGTTGTTCGAATTCGTTGTTCGAATTCGTTGTTCGATTTCGTTATTCGATTTCGTTGTTCGATTTCGTTGTTCGATTTCGTTGTTCGAATTCGTTCGAATTCGTTGTTCGATTTCGTTGTTCGATTTCGTTGTTCGATTTCGTTGTTCGATTGCGTTGTTCGATTTCGTTGTTCGATTTCGTTGTTCGATTTCGTTGTTCGATTTCGTTGTTCGATTTCGTTGTTCGATTTCGTTGTTCGATTTCGTTGTTCGATTTCGTTGTTCGATTCGTTATTCGATCTCGTTGTCCGATTCCGTTGTTCGATTTCGTTGTTCGTTTTCGTTGTTCGATATTGTTGTATGATTTCTAGGTTCGATTTCGTTGTTCGATTGCGTCGTTCCATTTCGTTGTTCGATTTCGTGGTTCGAATTCGTTGTTCGAATTCGTTTTTCGATATCGTTGTTCGATTTTGTTGTTCGATTTCGTTGTTCGATTTCGTTGTTCGATTTCGTTGTCCGATTCCGTTGTTCGATTTCGTTGTTTGTTTTCGTTGTTCGATATTGTTGTATGATTTCGTGGTTCGATTTCGTTGTTCGATTTCGTTGTTCGATTTCGTTGTTCGATTTTGTTGTTCGATTTCGTTGTTCGATTTCGTTGTTCGATTTCGTTGTTCGATTTCGTTGTTCGAATTCGTTCGAATTCGTTGTTCGATTTCGTTGTTCGATTTCGTTGTTCGATTGCGTTGTTCGATTTCGTTGTTCGATTTTGTTGTTCGATTTCGTTGTTCGATTTTGAAGTTCGATTTCGTTATTCGATTTCGTTATTCGATTTCGTTGTTCGATTTCGTTGTTCGATTTCGTTGTCCGATTCCGTTGTTCGATTTCGTTGTTCGTTTTCGTTGTTCGATATTGTTGTATGATTTCGTGGTTCGATTTCGTTGTTCGATTTCGTTGTTCCATTTCGTTGTTCGATATTGTTGTATGATTTCGTGGTTCGATTTCGTTGTTCGATTGCGTCGTTCCATTTCGTTGTTCGATTTCGTGGTTCGAATTCGTTGTTCGAATTCGTTGTTCGATTTCGTTGTTCGATTTTGTTGTTCGATTTCGTTGTTCGATTTCGTTGTTCGATTTCGTTGTTCGATTTCGTTGTTCGATTTCGTTGTTCGATTTCGTTGTTCGAATTCGTTGTTCGAATTCGTTGTTCGAATTCGTTGTTCGAATTCGTTGTTCGAATTCGTTGTTCGAATTCGTTGTTCGATTTCGTTGTTCGATTTTGAAGTTCGATTTCGTTGTTCGATTTCGTTGTTCGATTTCGTTGTTCGATTTCGTTGTTCGATTTCGTTGTTCGATTTCGTTGTTCGATTTCGTTGTTCGATTTCGTTGTTCGATTGCGTTGTTCGATTTCGTTGTTCGATTTCGTTGTTCGATTTCGTTGTTCGATTTCGTTGTTCGATTTCGTTGTTCGATTTCGTTGTTCGATTTCGTTGTTCGATTTCGTTGTTCGATTGCGTTGTTCGATTTCGTTGTTCGATTTCGTTGTTCGATTTCGTTGTTCGATTTCGTTGTTCGATTTCGTTGTTCGATTTCGTTGTTCGATTTCGTTGTTCGATTTCGTTGTTCGATTTCGTTGTTCGATTTTGAAGTTCGATTTCGTTGTTCGATTTCGTTGTTCGATTTCGTTGTCCGATTCCGTTGTTCGATTTCGATGTTCGTTTTCGTTGTTCGATATTGTTGTATGATTTCGTGGTTCGATTTCGTTGTTCGATTGCGTTGTTCCATTTCGTTGTTCTATTTCGTGGTTCGATTTCGTGGTTTCAGTTTGTTGTTCGATTTCGATTTCGCTGTTCGATTTCGAAGTTGGATTTTGTTGTTCTATTTCGTTGTTCGATTTCGTTGTTCGAATTCGTTGTTCGATTTCGTTGTTCGATTTCGTTTTTCGATCTCGTTGTCCGATTCCGTTGTTCGATTTCGTTGTTCGTTTTCGTTGTTCGATATTGTTGTATGATTTCGTGGTTCGATTTCGTTGTTCGATTGCGTCGTTTCATTTCGTTGTTCGATTTCGTGGTTCGAATTCGTTGTTCGAATTCGTTGTTCGAATTCGTTGTTCGATTTTGTTGTTCGATTTCGTTGTTGGTTTTCCTTGTTCGATTTCGTTGTTCGATTTCGTTGTTCGATTTCGTTGTTCGATTTCGTTGTTCGATTCCGTTGTTCGATTTCGTTGTTCGTTTTCGTTGTTCGATATTGTTGTATGATTTCGTGGTTCGATTTCGTTGTTAGATTGCGTCGTTTCATTTCGTTGTTCGATTTCGTGGTTCGAATTCGTTGTTCGAATTCGTTGTTCGATTTCGTTGTTCGATTTTGTTGTTCGATTTCGTTGTTGGTTTTCCTTGTTCGATTTCGTTGTTCGATTTCGTTGTTCGATTTCGTTGTTCGATTTCGTTGTTCGATTTCGTTGTTCGATTTCGTTGTTCGATTTCGTTGTTCGATTTCGTTGTTCGAATTCGTTGTTCGAATTCGTTGTTCGAATTCGTTGTTCCAATTCGTTGTTCGATTTTGTTGTTCGATTTTGAAGTTCGATTTCGTTGTTCGATTTCGTTGTTCGATTTCGTTGTTCGATTTCGTTGTTCGATTGCGTTGTTCGATTGCGTTGTTCGATTTCGTTGTTCGATTTCGTTGTTCGATTTCGTTGTTCGATTTCGTTGTTCGATTTCGTTGTTCGATTTCGTTGTTCGATTTCGTTGTTCGATTTCGTTGTTCGATTTCGTTGTTCGATTTCGTTGTTCGATTTCGTTGTTCGATTTCGTTGTTCGATTTCGTTGTTCGATTTCGTTGTTCGAATTCGTTGTTCGATTTCGTTGTTCGATTTTGTTGTTCGATTTCGTTGTTCGTTTTCGTTGTTCGATTTCGTTGTTCGATTTCGTTGTTCGAATTCGTTGTTCGAATTCGTTGTTCGATTTCGTTGTTCGATTTCGTTGTTCGATTTCGTTGTTCGATTTCGTTGTTCGATTTCGTTGTTCGATTTCGTTGTTCGATTTCGTTGTTCGATTTCGTTGTTAGATTTCGTTGTTCGATGTCGTTGTTCGATGTCGTTGTTCGATGTCGTTGTTCGATGTCGTTGTTCGATGTCGTTGTTCGATGTCGTTGTTCGATTTCGTTGTTCGATTTCGTTGTTCGATTTCGTTGTTCGATTTCGTTGTTCGATTTCGTTGTTCGATTTCGTTGTTCGATTTCGTTGTTCAGATTTCGTTGTTCGATTCATTATTCGATTTCGTTGTTCGATTTCGTTGTTCGATTTCGTTGTTCGATTTCGTTGTTCGATCTCGTTGTCCGATTCCGTTGTTAGATTTCGTTGTTCGTTTTCGTTGTTCGATATTGTTGTATGATTTCGTTTTTCGATTTCGTTGTTCGATTGCGTCGTTCCATTTCGTTGTTCTATTTCGTGGTTCGATTTCGTGGTTTCAGTTTGTTGTTCGATTTCGATTTCGCTGTTCGATTTCGAAGTTGGATTTCGTTGTTCTATTTCGTTGTTCTAATTCGTTGTTCGATTTCGTTGTTCGATTTCGTTGTTCGATTTCGTTGTTCGATTTCGTTGTTCGATTTCGAAGTTCGATTTCGTTGTTCGATTTCGTTGTTCGATTTCGTTGTTCGATTTCGTTGTTCGATTCGTTATTCGATCTCGTTGTCCGATTCCGTTGTTCGATTTCGTTGTTCGTTTTCATTGTTCGATATTGTTGTATGATTTCGTGGTTCGATTTCGTTGTTCGATTGCGTCGTTCCATTTCGTTGTTCGATTTCGTGGTTCGAATTCGTTGTTCGAATTCGTTGTTCGATTTCGTTGTTCGATTTTGTTGTTCGATTTCGTTGTTCGATTTCGTTGTTCGATTTCGTTGTTCGATTTCGTTGTTCGATTTCGTTGTTCGATTTCGTTGTTCGATTTCGTTGTTCGATTTCGTTGTTCGATTTCGTTGTTCGATTTTGAAGTTCGATTTCGTTGTTCGATTTCGTTGTTCGATTTCGTTGTTCGATTTCGTTGTTCGATTTCGTTGTCCGATTCCGTTGTTCGATTTCGTTGTTCGTTTTCGTTGTTCGATATTGTTGTATGATTTCGTGGTTCGATTTCGTTGTTCGATTTCGTTGTTCCATTTCGTTGTTCGATTTCGTTGTTCGATTTCGTTGTTCGATTTCGTTGTTCGATTTCGAAGTTCGATTTCGTTGTTCGATTCGTTGTTCGATTTCGTTGTTCGATTTCGTTGTTCGAATTCGTTGTTCGAATTCGTTGTTCGAATTCGTTGTTCGATTTCGTTGTTCGATTTCGTTGTTCGATTTCGTTGTTCGATTTCGTTGTTCGATTTCGTTGTTCGAATTCGTTCGAATTCGTTGTTCGATTTCGTTGTTCGATTTCGTTGTTCGATTGCGTTGTTCGATTTCGTTGTTCGATTTTGTTGTTCGATTTCGTTGTTCGATTTCGTTGTTCGATTTCGTTGTTCGATTTCGTTCGATTTCGTTGTTCGATTTCGTTGCTCGATTTCGTTGTTCGATTTCGTTGTTCGATTTCGTTGTTCGATTTCGTTGTTCGATTTCGTTGTTCGATTTCGTTGTTCGATTTCGTTGTTCGATTTCGTTGTTCGATTTCGTTGTTCGATTCGTTATTCGATCTCGTTGTCCGATTCCGTTGTTCGATTTCGTTGTTCGTTTTCGTTGTTCGATATTGTTGTATGATTTCGTGGTTCGATTTCGTTGTTCGATTGCGTCGTTCCATTTCGTTGTTCGATTTCGTGGTTCGAATTCGTTGTTCGAATTCGTTGTTCGATTTCGTTGTTCGATTTTGTTGTTCGATTTCGTTGTTCGATTTCGTTGTTCGATTTCGTTGTTCGATTTCGTTGTTCGATTTCGTTGTTCGATTTCGTTGTTCGAATTCGTTGTTCGAATTCGTTGTTCGAATTCGTTGTTCGAATTCGTTGTTCGATTTCGTTGTTTGATTTCGTTGTTCGATTTTGAAGTTCGATTTCGTTGTTCGATTTCGTTGTTCGATTTCGTTGTTCGATTTCGTTGTTCGATTGCGTTGTTCGATTTCGTTGTTCGATTTTGTTGTTCGATTTCGTTGTTCGATTTCGTTGTTCGATTTCGTTGTTCGATTTCGTTGTTCGATTTCGTTGTTCGATTTCGTTGTTCGATTTCGTTGTTCGATTTCGTTGTTCGATTTCGTTGTTCGTTCGTTGTTCGATTCGTTATTCGATCTCGTTGTCCGATTCCGTTGTTCGATTTCGTTGTTCGTTTTCGTTGTTCGATATTGTTGTATGATTTCGTGGTTCGATTTCGTTGTTCGATTGCGTCGTTCCATTTCGTTGTTCGATTTCGTGGTTCGAATTCGTTGTTCGAATTCGTTGTTCGATTTCGTTGTTCGATTTCGTTGTTCGATTTCGTTGTTCGATTTCGTTATTCGATCTCGTTGTCCGATTCCGTTGTTCGATTTCGTTGTTCGTTTTCGTTGTTCGATATTGTTGTATGATTTCGTGGTTCGATTTCGTTGTTCGATTGCGTCGTTTCATTTCGTTGTTCGATTTCGTGGTTCGAATTCGTTGTTCGAATTCGTTGTTCGATTTCGTTGTTCGATTTTGTTGTTCGATTTCGTTGTTGGTTTTCCTTGTTCGATTTCGTTGTTCGATTGCGTCGTTCCATTTCGTTGTTCGATTTCGTGGTTCGATTTCGTTGTTCGATTTCGTTGTTCGATTTCGTTGTTCGATTTCGTTGTCCGATTCCGTTGTTCGATTTCGTTGTTCGTTTTCGTTGTTCGATATTGTTGTATGATTTCGTGGTTCGATTTCGTTGTTCGATTTCGTTGTTCCATTTCGTTGTTCGATATTGTTGTATGATTTCGTGGTTCGATTTCGTTGTTCGATTGCGTCGTTCCATTTCGTTGTTCGATTTCGTGGTTCGAATTCGTTGTTCGAATTCGTTGTTCGATTTCGTTGTTTGATTTCGTTGTTCGATTTTGAAGTTCGATTTCGTTGTTCGATTTCGTTGTTCGATTTCGTTGTTCGATTTCGTTGTTCGATTTCGTTGTTCGATTGCGTTGTTCGATTGCGTTGTTCGATTTCGTTGTTCGATTTTGTTGTTCGATTTCGTTGTTCGATTTCGTTGTTCGATTTCGTTGTTCGATTTCGTTGTTCGATTTCGTTGTTCGATTGCGTTGTTCGATTGCGTTGTTCGATTTCGTTGTTCGATTTCGTTGTTCGATTTCGTTGTTCGATTTCGTTGTTCGATTTCGTTGTTCGATTTCGTTGTTCGATTTCGTTGTTCGATGTCGTTGTTCGATGTCGTTGTTCGATGTCGTTGTTCGATGTCGTTGTTCGATGTCGTTGTTCGATGTCGTTGTTCGATGTCGTTGTTCGATGTCGTTGTTCGATTTCGTTGTTCGATTTCGTTGTTCGATTTCGTTGTTCGATTTCGTTGTTCGATTTCGTTGTTCGATTTCGTTGTTCGATTTCGTTGTTCGATTTTGAAGTTCGATTTCGTTGTTCGATTTCGTTGTTCGATTTCGTTGTTCGATTTCGTTGTCCGATTCCGTTGTTCGATTTCGTTGTTCGTTTTCGTTGTTCGATATTGTTGTATGATTTCGTGGTTCGATTTCGTTGTTCGATTGCGTTGTTCCATTTCGTTGTTCTATTTCGTGGTTCGATTTCGTGGTTTCAGTTTGTTGTTCGATTTCGATTTCGCTGTTCGATTTCGAAGTTGGATTTTGTTGTTCTATTTCGTTGTTCGATTTCGTTGTTCGAATTCGTTGTTCGATTTCGTTGTTCGATTTCGTTATTCGATCTCGTTGTCCGATTCCGTTGTTCGATTTCGTTGTTCGTTTTCGTTGTTCGATATTGTTGTATGATTTCGTGGTTCGATTTCGTTGTTCGATTGCGTCGTTTCATTTCGTTGTTCGATTTCGTGGTTCGAATTCGTTGTTCGAATTCGTTGTTCGAATTCATTGTTCGATTTTGTTGTTCGATTTCGTTGTTGGTTTTCCTTGTTCGATTTCGTTGTTCGATTTCGTTGTTCGATTTCGTTGTTCGATTTCGTTGTTCGATTTCGTTGTTCGATTCCGTTGTTCGATTTCGTTGTTCGTTTTCGTTGTTCGATATTGTTGTATGATTTCGTGGTTCGATTTCGTTGTTAGATTGCGTCGTTTCATTTCGTTGTTCGATTTCGTGGTTCGAATTCGTTGTTCGAATTCGTTGTTCGATTTCGTTGTTCGATTTTGTTGTTCGATTTCGTTGTTGGTTTTCCTTGTTCGATTTCGTTGTTCGATTTCGTTGTTCGATTTCGTTGTTCGATTTCGTTGTTCGATTTCGTTGTTCGATTTCGTTGTTCGATTTCGTTGTTCGAATTCGTTGTTCGAATTCGTTGTTCGAATTCGTTGTTCGATTTCGTTGTTCGATTTCGTTGTTCGATTTTGAAGTTCGATTTCGTTGTTCGATTTCGTTGTTCGATTTCGTTGTTCGATTTCGTTGTTCGATTGCGTTGTTCGATTTCGTTGTTCGATTTCGTTGTTCGATTTCGTTGTTCGATTTCGTTGTTCGATTTCGTTGTTCGATTTCGTTGTTCGATTTCGTTGTTCCATTTCGTCGTTCGATTTCGTCGTTCGATTTCGTCGTTCGATTTCGTCGTTCGATTTCGTTGTTCGAATTCGTTGTTCGAATTCGTTGTTCGATTTTGAAGTTCGTTTTCGTTGTTCGATTTCGTTGTTCGATTTCGTTGTTCGATTTCGTTGTTCGATTTCGTTGTTCGATTTCGTTGTTCGATTTCGTTGTTCGATTTCGTTGTTCGATTTCGTTGTTCGATTTCGTTGTTCGATTTCGTTGTTCGATTTCGTTGTTCGATTTCGTTGTTCGATTTCGTTGTTCGATTTCGTTGTTCGATTTCGTTGTTCGATTTCGTTGTTCGATTTCGTTGTTCGATTTCGTTGTTCGATTTCGTTGTTCGATTTCGTTGTTCGAATTCGTTGTTCGAATTCGTTGTTCGATTTCGTTGTTCGATTTCGTTGTTCGATTTCGTTGTTCGATTTCGTTGTTCGTTTTCGTTGTTCGATTTCGTTGTTCGAATTCGTTGTTCGAATTCGTTGTTCGATTTCGTTGTTCGATTTCGTTCTTCGATTTCGTTGTTCGATTTCGTTGTTCGATTTCGTTGTTCGATTTCGTTGTTCGATTTCGTTGTTCGATTTCGTTGTTCGATTTCGTTGTTCGATGTCGTTGTTCGATGTCGTTGTTCGATGTCGTTGTTCGATGTCGTTGTTCGATGTCGTTGTTCGATGTCGTTGTTCGATTTCGTTGTTCGATTTCGTTGTTCGATTTCGTTGTTCGATTTCGTTGTTCGATTTCGTTGTTCGATTTCGTTGTTCGATTTCGTTGTTCGATTTCGTTGTCCGATTCCGTTGTTCGATTTCGTTGTTCGTTTTCGTTGTTCGATATTGTTATATGATTTCGTGGTTCGATTTCGTTGTTCGATTGCGTTGTTCCATTTCGTTGTTCTATTTCGTGGTTCGATTTCGTGGTTTCAGTTTGTTGTTCGATTTCGATTTCGCTGTTCGATTTCGAAGTTGGATTTCGTTGTTCTATTTCGTTGTTCTAATTCGTTGTTCGATTTCGTTGTTCGATTTCGTTGTTCAGATTTCGTTGTTCGATTCATTATTCGATTTCGTTGTTCGATTTCGTTGTTCGATTTCGTTGTTCGATTTCGTTGTTCGATCTCGTTGTCCGATTCCGTTGTTAGATTTCGTTGTTCGTTTTCGTTGTTCGATATTGTTGTATGATTTCGTTTTTCGATTTCGTTGTTCGATTGCGTCGTTCCATTTCGTTGTTCTATTTCGTGGTTCGATTTCGTGGTTTCAGTTTGTTGTTCGATTTCGATTTCGCTGTTCGATTTCGAAGTTGGATTTCGTTGTTCTATTTCGTTGTTCTAATTCGTTGTTCGATTTCGTTGTTCGATTTCGTTGTTCGATTTCGTTGTTCGATTTCGTTGTTCGATTTCGAAGTTCGATTTCGTTGTTCGATTTCGTTGTTCGATTTCGTTGTTCGATTTCGTTGTTCGATTCGTTATTCGATCTCGTTGTCCGATTCCGTTGTTCGATTTCGTTGTTCGTTTTCATTGTTCGATATTGTTGTATGATTTCGTGGTTCGATTTCGTTGTTCGATTGCGTCGTTCCATTTCGTTGTTCGATTGCGTCGTTCCATTTCGTTGTTCGATTTCGTGGTTCGAATTCGTTGTTCGAATTCGTTGTTCGATTTCGTTGTTCGATTTTGTTGTTCGATTTCGTTGTTCGATTTCGTTGTTCGATTTCGTTGTTCGATTTCGTTGTTCGATTTCGTTGTTCGATTTCGTTGTTCGATTTCGTTGTTCGATTTTGAAGTTCGATTTCGTTGTTCGATTTCGTTGTTCGATTTCGTTGTTCGATTTCGTTGTCCGATTCCGTTGTTCGATTTCGTTGTTCGTTTTCGTTGTTCGATATTGTTGTATGATTTCGTGGTTCGATTTCGTTGTTCGATTTCGTTGTTCCATTTCGTTGTTCGATTTCGTTGTTCGATTTCGTTGTTCGATTTCGAAGTTCGATTTCGTTGTTCGATTCGTTGTTCGATTTCGTTGTTCGATTTCGTTGTTCGAATTCGTTGTTCGAATTCGTTGTTCGAATTCGTTGTTCGAATTCGTTGTTCGATTTCGTTGTTCGATTTCGTTGTTCGATTTTGAAGTTCGATTTCGTTGTTCGATTTCGTTGTTCGATTTCGTTGTTCGATTTCGTTGTTCGATTGCGTTGTTCGATTTCGTTGTTCGATTTCGTTGTTCGATTTCGTTGTTCGATTTCGTTGTTCGATTTCGTTGTTCGATTTCGTTGTTCGATTTCGTTGTTCGATTTCGTTGTTCCATTTCGTCGTTCGATTTCGTCGTTCGATTTCGTCGTTCGATTTCGTCGTTCGATTTCGTTGTTCGAATTCGTTGTTCGAATTCGTTGTTCGAATTCGTTGTTCGATTTTGAAGTTCGTTTTCGTTGTTCGATTTCGTTGTTCGATTTCGTTGTTCGATTTCGTTGTTCGATTTCGTTGTTCGATTTCGTTGTTCGATTTCGTTGTTCGATTTCGTTGTTCGATTTCGTTGTTCGATTTCGTTGTTCGATTTCGTTGTTCGATTTCGTTGTTCGATTTCGTTGTTCGATTTCGTTGTTCGATTTCGTTGTTCGATTTCGTTGTTCGATTTCGTTGTTCGATTTCGTTGTTCGATTTCGTTGTTCGATTTCGTTGTTCGATTTCGTTGTTCGATTTCGTTGTTCGAATTCGTTGTTCGAATTCGTTGTTCGATTTCGTTGTTCGATTTCGTTGTTCGATTTCGTTGTTCGATTTCGTTGTTCGTTTTCGTTGTTCGATTTCGTTGTTCGAATTCGTTGTTCGAATTCGTTGTTCGATTTCGTTGTTCGATTTCGTTCTTCGATTTCGTTGTTCGATTTCGTTGTTCGATTTCGTTGTTCGATTTCGTTGTTCGATTTCGTTGTTCGATTTCGTTGTTCGATTTCGTTGTTCGATGTCGTTGTTCGATGTCGTTGTTCGATGTCGTTGTTCGATGTCGTGGTTCGATGTCGTTGTTCGATGTCGTTGTTCGATTTCGTTGTTCGATTTCGTTGTTCGATTTCGTTGTTCGATTTCGTTGTTCGATTTCGTTGTTCGATTTCGTTGTTCGATTTCGTTGTTCGATTTCGTTGTCCGATTCCGTTGTTCGATTTCGTTGTTCGTTTTCGTTGTTCGATATTGTTGTATGATTTCGTGGTTCGATTTCGTTGTTCGATTGCGTTGTTCCATTTCGTTGTTCTATTTCGTGGTTCGATTTCGTGGTTTCAGTTTGTTGTTCGATTTCGATTTCGCTGTTCGATTTCGAAGTTGGATTTCGTTGTTCTATTTCGTTGTTCTAATTCGTTGTTCGATTTCGTTGTTCGATTTCGTTGTTCAGATTTCGTTGTTCGATTCATTATTCGATTTCGTTGTTCGATTTCGTTGTTCGATTTCGTTGTTCGATTTCGTTGTTCGATCTCGTTGTCCGATTCCGTTGTTAGATTTCGTTGTTCGTTTTCGTTGTTCGATATTGTTGTATGATTTCGTTTTTCGATTTCGTTGTTCGATTGCGTCGTTCCATTTCGTTGTTCTATTTCGTGGTTCGATTTCGTGGTTTCAGTTTGTTGTTCGATTTCGATTTCGCTGTTCGATTTCGAAGTTGGATTTCGTTGTTCTATTTCGTTGTTCTAATTCGTTGTTCGATTTCGTTGTTCGATTTCGTTGTTCGATTTCGTTGTTCGATTTCGTTGTTCGATTTCGAAGTTCGATTTCGTTGTTCGATTTCGTTGTTCGATTTCGTTGTTCGATTTCGTTGTTCGATTCGTTATTCGATCTCGTTGTCCGATTCCGTTGTTCGATTTCGTTGTTCGTTTTCATTGTTCGATATTGTTGTATGATTTCGTGGTTCGATTTCGTTGTTCGATTGCGTCGTTCCATTTCGTTGTTCGATTTCGTGGTTCGAATTCGTTGTTCGAATTCGTTGTTCGATTTCGTTGTTCGATTTTGTTGTTCGATTTCGTTGTTCGATTTCGTTGTTCGATTTCGTTGTTCGATTTCGTTGTTCGATTTCGTTGTTCGATTTCGTTGTTCGATTTCGTTGTTCGATTTTGAAGTTCGATTTCGTTGTTCGATTTCGTTGTTCGATTTCGTTGTTCGATTTCGTTGTCCGATTCCGTTGTTCGATTTCGTTGTTCGTTTTCGTTGTTCGATATTGTTGTATGATTTCGTGGTTCGATTTCGTTGTTCGATTTCGTTGTTCCATTTCGTTGTTCGATTTCGTTGTTCGATTTCGTTGTTCGATTTCGAAGTTCGATTTCGTTGTTCGATTCGTTGTTCGATTTCGTTGTTCGATTTCGTTGTTCGATTTCGTTGTTCGATTTCGTTGTTCGATTTCGTTGTTCGAATTCGTTGTTCGAATTCGTTGTTCGAATTCGTTGTTCGATTTCGTTGTTCGATTTCGTTGTTCGATTTTGAAGTTCGATTTCGTTGTTCGATTTCGTTGTTCGATTTCGTTGTTCGATTTCGTTGTTCGATTGCGTTGTTCGATTTCGTTGTTCGATTTCGTTGTTCGATTTCGTTGTTCGATTTCGTTGTTCGATTTCGTTGTTCGATTTCGTTGTTCGATTTCGTTGTTCGATTTCGTTGTTCGATTTCGTTGTTCGATTTCGTTGTTCCATTTCGTCGTTCGATTTCGTCGTTCGATTTCGTCGTTCGATTTCGTCGTTCGATTTCGTTGTTCGAATTCGTTGTTCGAATTCGTTGTTCGAATTCGTTGTTCGATTTTGAAGTTCGTTTTCGTTGTTCGATTTCGTTGTTCGATTTCGTTGTTCGATTTCGTTGTTCGATTTCGTTGTTCGATTTCGTTGTTCGATTTCGTTGTTCGATTTCGTTGTTCGATTTCGTTGTTCGATTTCGTTGTTCGATTTCGTTGTTCGATTTCGTTGTTCGATTTCGTTGTTCGATTTCGTTGTTCGATTTCGTTGTTCGATTTCGTTGTTCGATTTCGTTGTTCGATTTCGTTGTTCGATTTCGTTGTTCGATTTCGTTGTTCGATTTCGTTGTTCGATTTCGTTGTTCGAATTCGTTGTTCGAATTCGTTGTTCGATTTCGTTGTTCGATTTCGTTGTTCGATTTCGTTGTTCGATTTCGTTGTTCGTTTTCGTTGTTCGATTTCGTTGTTCGAATTCGTTGTTCGAATTCGTTGTTCGATTTCGTTGTTCGATTTCGTTCTTCGATTTCGTTGTTCGATTTCGTTGTTCGATTTCGTTGTTCGATTTCGTTGTTCGATTTCGTTGTTCGATTTCGTTGTTCGATTTCGTTGTTCGATGTCGTTGTTCGATGTCGTTGTTCGATGTCGTTGTTCGATGTCGTTGTTCGATGTCGTTGTTCGATGTCGTTGTTCGATTTCGTTGTTCGATTTCGTTGTTCGATTTCGTTGTTCGATTTCGTTGTTCGATTTCGTTGTTCGATTTCGTTGTTCGATTTCGTTGTTCGATTTCGTTGTCCGATTCCGTTGTTCGATTTCGTTGTTCGTTTTCGTTGTTCGATATTGTTGTATGATTTCGTGGTTCGATTTCGTTGTTCGATTGCGTTGTTCCATTTCGTTGTTCTATTTCGTGGTTCGATTTCGTGGTTTCAGTTTGTTGTTCGATTTCGATTTCGCTGTTCGATTTCGAAGTTGGATTTCGTTGTTCTATTTCGTTGTTCTAATTCGTTGTTCGATTTCGTTGTTCGATTTCGTTGTTCAGATTTCGTTGTTCGATTCATTATTCGATTTCGTTGTTCGATTTCGTTGTTCGATTTCGTTGTTCGATTTCGTTGTTCGATCTCGTTGTCCGATTCCGTTGTTAGATTTCGTTGTTCGTTTTCGTTGTTCGATATTGTTGTATGATTTCGTTTTTCGATTTCGTTGTTCGATTGCGTCGTTCCATTTCGTTGTTCTATTTCGTGGTTCGATTTCGTGGTTTCAGTTTGTTGTTCGATTTCGATTTCGCTGTTCGATTTCGAAGTTGGATTTCGTTGTTCTATTTCGTTGTTCTAATTCGTTGTTCGATTTCGTTGTTCGATTTCGTTGTTCGATTTCGTTGTTCGATTTCGTTGTTCGATTTCGAAGTTCGATTTCGTTGTTCGATTTCGTTGTTCGATTTCGTTGTTCGATTTCGTTGTTCGATTCGTTATTCGATCTCGTTGTCCGATTCCGTTGTTCGATTTCGTTGTTCGTTTTCATTGTTCGATATTGTTGTATGATTTCGTGGTTCGATTTCGTTGTTCGATTGCGTCGTTCCATTTCGTTGTTCGATTTCGTGGTTCGAATTCGTTGTTCGAATTCGTTGTTCGATTTCGTTGTTCGATTTTGTTGTTCGATTTCGTTGTTCGATTTCGTTGTTCGATTTCGTTGTTCGATTTCGTTGTTCGATTTCGTTGTTCGATTTCGTTGTTCGATTTCGTTGTTCGATTTTGAAGTTCGATTTCGTTGTTCGATTTCGTTGTTCGATTTCGTTGTTCGATTTCGTTGTCCGATTCCGTTGTTCGATTTCGTTGTTCGTTTTCGTTGTTCGATATTGTTGTATGATTTCGTGGTTCGATTTCGTTGTTCGATTTCGTTGTTCCATTTCGTTGTTCGATTTCGTTGTTCGATTTCGTTGTTCGATTTCGAAGTTCGATTTCGTTGTTCGATTCGTTGTTCGATTTCGTTGTTCGATTTCGTTGTTCGAATTCGTTGTTCGAATTCGTTGTTCGAATTCGTTGTTCGATTTCGTTGTTCGATTTCGTTGTTCGATTTCGTTGTTCGATTTCGTTGTTCGATTTCGTTGTTCGAATTCGTTCGAATTCGTTGTTCGATTTCGTTGTTCGATTTCGTTGTTCGATTGCGTTGTTCGATTTCGTTGTTCGATTTTGTTGTTCGATTTCGTTGTTCGATTTCGTTGTTCGATTTCGTTGTTCGATTTCGTTCGATTTCGTTGTTCGATTTCGTTGCTCGATTTCGTTGTTCGATTTCGTTGTTCGATTTCGTTGTTCGATTTCGTTGTTCGATTTCGTTGTTCGATTTCGTTGTTCGATTTCGTTGTTCGATTTCGTTGTTCGATTTCGTTGTTCGATTCGTTATTCGATCTCGTTGTCCGATTCCGTTGTTCGATTTCGTTGTTCGATATTGTTGTATGATTTCGTGGTTCGATTTCGTTGTTCGATTGCGTCGTTCCATTTCGTTGTTCGATTTCGTGGTTCGAATTCGTTGTTCGAATTCGTTGTTCGATTTCGTTGTTCGATTTTGTTGTTCGATTTCGTTGTTCGATTTCGTTGTTCGATTTCGTTGTTCGATTTCGTTGTTCGATTTCGTTGTTCGATTTCGTTGTTCGAATTCGTTGTTCGAATTCGTTGTTCGAATTCGTTGTTCGAATTCGTTGTTCGATTTCGTTGTTGGATTTCGTTGTTCGATTTTGAAGTTCGATTTCGTTGTTCGATTTCGTTGTTCGATTTCGTTGTTCGATTTCGTTGTTCGATTGCGTTGTTCGATTTCGTTGTTCGATTTTGTTGTTCGATTTCGTTGTTCGATTTCGTTGTTCGATTTCGTTGTTCGATTTCGTTGTTCGATTTCGTTGTTCGATTTCGTTGTTCGATTTCGTTGTTCGATTTCGTTGTTCGATTTCGTTGTTCGATTTCGTTGTTCGATTTCGTTGTTCGATTCGTTATTCGATCTCGTTGTCCGATTCCGTTGTTCGATTTCGTTGTTCGTTTTCGTTGTTCGATATTGTTGTATGATTTCGTGGTTCGATTTCGTTGTTCGATTGCGTCGTTCCATTTCGTTGTTCGATTTCGTGGTTCGAATTCGTTGTTCGAATTCGTTGTTCGATTTCGTTGTTCGATTTTGTTGTTCGATTTCGTTGTTCGATTTCGTTGTTCGATTTCGTTATTCGATCTCGTTGTCCGATTCCGTTGTTCGATTTCGTTGTTCGTTTTCGTTGTTCGATATTGTTGTATGATTTCGTGGTTCGATTACGTTGTTCGATTGCGTCGTTTCATTTCGTTGTTCGATTTCGTGGTTCGAATTCGTTGTTCGAATTCGTTGTTCGATTTCGTTGTTCGATTTTGTTGTTCGATTTCGTTGTTGGTTTTCCTTGTTCGATTTCGTTGTTCGATTGCGTCGTTCCATTTCGTTGTTCGATTTCGTGGTTCGAATTCGTTGTTCGAATTCGTTGTTCGATTTCGTTGTTCGATTTTGTTGTTCGATTTCGTTGTTCGATTTCGTTGTTCGATTTCGTTATTCGATCTCGTTGTCCGATTCCGTTGTTCGATTTCGTTGTTCGTTTTCGTTGTTCGATTTTGTTGTATGATTTCGTGGTTCGATTTCGTTGTTCGATTGCGTCGTTTCATTTCGTTGTTCGATTTCGTGGTTCGAATTCGTTGTTCGAATTCGTTGTTCGATTTCGTTGTTCGATTTCGTTGTTCGATTTCGTTGTTCGATTTCGTTGTTCGATTTCGTCGTTCGATTTCGTTGTTCGAATTCGTTGTTCGATTTCGTTGTTCGATTTCGTTGTTCGATTTCGTTGTTCGATTTCGTTGTTCGATTCGTTATTCGATCTCGTTGTCCGATTCCGTTGTTCGATTTCGTTGTTCGTTTTCGTTGTTCGATATTGTTGTATGATTTCGTGGTTCGATTTCGTTGTTCGATTGCGTCGTTCCATTTCGTTGTTCGATTTCGTGGTTCGAATTCGTTGTTCGAATTCGTTGTTCGATTTCGTTGTTCGATTTTGTTGTTCGATTTCGTTGTTCGATTTCGTTATTCGATCTCGTTGTCCGATTCCGTTGTTCGATTTCGTTGTTCGTTTTCGTTGTTCGATATTGTTGTATGATTTCGTGGTTCGATTACGTTGTTCGATTGCGTCGTTTCATTTCGTTGTTCGATTTCGTGGTTCGAATTCGTTGTTCGAATTCGTTGTTCGATTTCGTTGTTCGATTTTGTTGTTCGATTTCGTTGTTGGTTTTCCTTGTTCGATTTCGTTGTTCGATTGCGTCGTTCCATTTCGTTGTTCGATTTCGTGGTTCGAATTCGTTGTTCGAATTCGTTGTTCGATTTCGTTGTTCGATTTTGTTGTTCGATTTCGTTGTTCGATTTCGTTGTTCGATTTCGTTATTCGATCTCGTTGTCCGATTCCGTTGTTCGATTTCGTTGTTCGTTTTCGTTGTTCGATTTTGTTGTATGATTTCGTGGTTCGATTTCGTGGTTCGATTGCGTCGTTTCATTTCGTTGTTCGATTTCGTGGTTCGAATTCGTTGTTCGAATTCGTTGTTCGATTTCGTTGTTCGATTTCGTTGTTCGATTTCGTTGTTCGATTTCGTTGTTCGATTTCGTCGTTCGATTTCGTCGTTCGATTTCGTTGTTCGATTTCGTTGTTCGATTTCGTTGTTCGATTTCGTTGTTCGAATTCGTTGTTCGAATTCGTTGTTCGATTTTGTTGTTCGATTTCGTTGTTGGTTTTCCTTGTTCGATTTCGTTGTTCGATTTCGTTGTTCGATTTCGTTGTTCGATTTCGTTGTTCGATTTCGTTGTTCGATTTCGTTGTTCGATTTCGTTGTTCGATTTCGTTGTTCGATTTCGTTGTTCGATTTCGTTGTTCGAATTCGTTGTTCGAATTCGTTATTCGATTTCGTTGTTCGATTTCGTTGTTCGATTTTGAAGTTCGATTTCGTTGTTCGATTTCGTTGTTCGATTTCGTTGTTCGATTGCGTTGTGCGATTTCGTTGTTCGATTTCGTTGTTCGATTTCGTTGTTCGATTTCGTTGTTCGATTTCGTCGTTCGATTTCGTCGTTCGATTTCGTCGTTCGATTTCGTTGTTCGATTTCGTTGTTCGATTTCGTTGTTCGATTTCGTTGTTCGAATTCGTTGTTCGAATTCGTTGTTCGATTTCGTTGTTCGATTTCGTTGTTCGATTTTGAAGTTCGATTTCGTTGTTCGATTTCGTTGTTCGATTTCGTTGTTCGATTTCGTTGTTCGATTGCGTTCTTCGATTTCGTTGTTCGATTTCGTTGTTCGATTTCGTTGTTCGATTTCGTTGTTCGATCGTTGTTCGATTTCGTTGTTCGATTTCGTTGTTCGATTTCGTTGTTCGATTTCGTTGTTCGATTTCGTTGTTCGATTTCGTTGTTCGATTTCGTTGTTCGAATTCGTTGTTCGAATTCGTTGTTCGAATTCGTTGTTCGATTTCGTTGTTCGATTTCGTTGTTCGATTTCGTTGTTCGATTTCGTTGTTCGATTTCGTTGTTCGATTTCGTTGTTCGATTACGTTGTTCGAATTCGTTGTTCGATTTCGTTGTTCGATTTCGTTGTTCGATTTCGTTGTTCGATTTCGTTGTTCGATTTCGAAGTTCGATTTCGTTGTTCGATTTCGTTGTTCGATTTCGTTGTTCGATTTCGTTGTTCGATTTCGTTGTTCGATTTCGTTGTTCGATTTCGTTGTTCGATGTCGTTGTTCGATGTCGTTGTTCGATGTCGTTGTTCGATGTCGTTGTTCGATGTCGTTGTTCGATTTCGTTGTTCGATTTCGTTGTTCGATTTCGTTGTTCGATTTCGTTGTTCGATTTCGTTGTTCGATTTTGAAGTTCGATTTCGTTGTTCGATTTCGTTGTTCGATTTCGTTGTCCGATTCCGTTGTTCGATTTCGTTGTTCGTTTTCGTTGTTCGATATTGTTGTATGATTTCGTGGTTCGATTTCGTTGTTCGATTGCGTTGTTCCATTTCGTTGTTCTATTTCGTGGTTCGATTTCGTGGTTTCAGTTTGTTGTTCGATTTCGATTTCGCTGTTCGATTTCGAAGTTGGATTTTGTTGTTCTATTTCGTTGTTCTAATTCGTTGTTCGATTTCGTTGTTCGATTTCGTTGTTCGATTCGTTATTCGATCTCGTTGTCCGATTCCGTTGTTCGATTTCGTTGTTCGTTTTCGTTTTTCGATATTGTTGTATGATTTCGTTGTTCGATTTCGTTGTTCGATTTCGTCGTTCCATTTCGTTGTTCGATTTCGTTGTTCGATTTCGTTGTTCGATTTCGTTGTTCGATTTTGTTGTTCGATTTCGTTGTTGGATTTCGTTGTTCGATTTCGTTGTTCGATTTCGTTGTTCGATTTCGTTGTTCGATTTCGTTGTTCGATTTCGTGATTTCGTTGTTCGAATTCGTTGTTCGAATTCGTTGTTCGAATTCGTTGTTCGAATTCGTTGTTCGAATTCGTTGTTCGATTTCGTTATTCGATTTTGAAGTTCGATTTCTTTGTTCGATTTCGTCGTTCGATTTCGTCGTTCGATTTCGTTGTTCGATTTCGTTGTTCGATTTCGTTGTTCGATTTCGTTGTTCGATTTCGTTGTTCGATTTCGTTGTTCGATTTCGTTGTTCGATATCGTTGTTCGAATTCGTTGTTCGATTTCGTTGTTCGATTTCGTTGTTCGATTTCGTTGTTCGATTTCGTTGTTCGATTTCGTGGTTCGAATTCGTTGTTCGAATTCGTTGTTCGTTGTTAGATTTCGTTGTTCGTTGTTAGATTTCGTTGTTCTTTGTTCGATTTCGTGGTTCGAATTCGTTGTTCGAATTCGTTGTTCGATTTCGTTGTTCGATTTCATTGTTCGATTTTGTTGTTCGATTTCGTTGTTCGATTTCGTTGTTCGATTTCGTTGTTCAATTTCGTTGTTCGATTTCGTTGTTCGATTTCGAAGTTCGATTTCGTTGTTCGATTTCGTTGTTCGATTTCGTTGTTCGATTTCGTTGTTCGATTTCGTTGTTCGATTTCGTTGTTCGATGTCGTTGTTCGAATTCGTTGTTCGAATTCGTTGTTCGATTTCGTTGTTCGATTTCGTTGTTCGATTTCGTTGTTCGATTTCGTTGTCCGATTCCGTTGTTCGATTTCGTTGTTCGTTTTCGTTGTTCGATATTGTTGTATGATTTCGTGGTTCGATTTCGTTGTTCGATTGCGTTGTTCCATTTCGTTGTTCTATTTCGTGGTTCGATTTCGTGGTTTCAGTTTTTTGTTCGATTTCGATTTCGCTGTTCGATTTCGAAGTTGGATTTCGTTGTTCTATTTCGTTGTTCTAATTCGTTGTTCGATTTCGTTGTTCGATTTCGTTGTTCGATTTCGTTGTTCGATTCGTTATTCGATTTCGTTGTTCGATTTCGTTGTTCGATTTCGTTGTTCGATTTCGTTGTTCGATTTCGTTGTTCGATTTCGTTGTTCGATGTCGTTGTTCGATGTCGTTGTTCGATGTCGTTGTTCGATGTCGTTGTTCGATGTCGTTGTTCGATTTCGTTGTTCGATTTCGTTGTTCGATTTCGTTGTTCGATTTCGTTGTTCGATTTCGTTGTTCGATTTTGAAGTTCGATTTCGTTGTTCGATTTCGTTGTTCGATTTCGTTGTCCGATTCCGTTGTTCGATTTCGTTGTTCGTTTTCGTTGTTCGATATTGTTGTATGATTTCGTGGTTCGATTTCGTTGTTCGATTGCGTTGTTCCATTTCGTTGTTCTATTTCGTGGTTCGATTTCGTGGTTTCAGTTTGTTGTTCGATTTCGATTTCGCTGTTCGATTTCGAAGTTGGATTTTGTTGTTCTATTTCGTTGTTCTAATTCGTTGTTCGATTTCGTTGTTCGATTTCGTTGTTCGATTCGTTATTCGATCTCGTTGTCCGATTCCGTTGTTCGATTTCGTTGTTCGTTTTCGTTTTTCGATATTGTTGTATGATTTCGTTGTTCGATTTCGTTGTTCGATTTCGTCGTTCCATTTCGTTGTTCGATTTCGTTGTTCGATTTCGTTGTTCGATTTCGTTGTTCGATTTTGTTGTTCGATTTCGTTGTTGGATTTCGTTGTTCGATTTCGTTGTTCGATTTCGTTGTTCGATTTCGTTGTTCGATTTCGTTGTTCGATTTCGTGATTTCGTTGTTCGAATTCGTTGTTCGAATTCGTTGTTCGAATTCGTTGTTCGAATTCGTTGTTCGAATTCGTTGTTCGATTTCGTTATTCGATTTTGAAGTTCGATTTCTTTGTTCGATTTCGTCGTTCGATTTCGTTGTTCGATTTCGTTGTTCGATTTCGTTGTTCGATTTCGTTGTTCGATTTCGTTGTTCGATTTCGTTGTTCGATTTCGTTGTTCGATTTCGTTGTTCGATATCGTTGTTCGAATTCGTTGTTCGATTTCGTTGTTCGATTTCGTTGTTCGATTTCGTTGTTCGATTTCGTTGTTCGATTTCGTGGTTCGAATTCGTTGTTCGAATTCGTTGTTCGTTGTTAGATTTCGTTGTTCGTTGTTAGATTTCGTTGTTCTTTGTTCGATTTCGTGGTTCGAATTCGTTGTTCGAATTCGTTGTTCGATTTCGTTGTTCGATTTCATTGTTCGATTTTGTTGTTCGATTTCGTTGTTCGATTTCGTTGTTCGATTTCGTTGTTCAATTTCGTTGTTCGATTTCGTTGTTCGATTTCGAAGTTCGATTTCGTTGTTCGATTTCGTTGTTCGATTTCGTTGTTCGATTTCGTTGTTCGATTTCGTTGTTCGATTTCGTTGTTCGATGTCGTTGTTCGAATTCGTTGTTCGAATTCGTTGTTCGATTTCGTTGTTCGATTTCGTTGTTCGATTTCGTTGTTCGATTTCGTTGTCCGATTCCGTTGTTCGATTTCGTTGTTCGTTTTCGTTGTTCGATATTGTTGTATGATTTCGTGGTTCGATTTCGTTGTTCGATTGCGTTGTTCCATTTCGTTGTTCTATTTCGTGGTTCGATTTCGTGGTTTCAGTTTTTTGTTCGATTTCGATTTCGCTGTTCGATTTCGAAGTTGGATTTCGTTGTTCTATTTCGTTGTTCTAATTCGTTGTTCGATTTCGTTGTTCGATTTCGTTGTTCGATTTCGTTGTTCGATTCGTTATTCGATTTCGTTGTTCGATTTCGTTGTTCGATTTCGTTGTTCGATCTCGTTGTCCGATTCCGTTGTTAGATTTCGTTGTTCGTTTTCGTTGTTCGATATTGTTGTATGATTTCGTGGTTCGATTTCGTTGTTCGATTGCGTCGTTCCATTTCGTTGTTCTATTTCGTGGTTTGATTTCGTGGTTTCAGTTTGTTGTTCGATTTCGATTTCGCTGTTCGATTTCGAAGTTGGATTTCGTTGTTCTATTTCGTTGTTCTAATTCGTTGTTCGATTTCGTTGTTCGATTCGTTATTCGATTTCGTTGTTCGATTTCTTGTTCGATTTCGTTGTTCCATTTCGTTATTCGATTTCGTTGTTCGATTTCGTTGTTAGATTTCGTTGTTCGTTGTTCGATTTCGTTGTCCGATTCCGTTGTTCGATTTCGTTGTTCGTTTTCGTTGTTTCGATATTGTTGTATGATTTCGTGGTTCGATTTCGTTGTTCGATTTCGTTGTTCCATTTCGTTGTTCGATTTCGTTGTTCGATTTCGTTGTTCGATTTCGTTGTTCGATTTCGTTGTTCGATTTCGTTGTTCGAATTCGTTGTTCGAATTCGTTGTTCGATTTCGTTGTTCGATTTCGTTGTTCGATTTCGTTGTTCGATTTCGTTGTTCGATTTCGTTGTTCGAATTCGTTCGAATTCGTTGTTCGATTTCGTTGTTCGATTTCGTTGTTCGATTGCGTTGTTCGATTTCGTTGTTCGATTTTGTTGTTCGATTTCGTTGTTCGATTTCGTTGTTCGATTTCGTTGTTCGATTTCGTTGTTCGATTTCGTTGTTCGATTTCGTTGTTCGATTTCGTTGTTCGATTTCGTTGTTCGATTTCGTTGTTCGATTTCGTTGTTCGATTTCGTTGTTCGATTTCGTTGTTCGATTTCGTTGTTCGATTTCGTTGTTCGATTTCGTTATTCGATCTCGTTGTCCGATTCCGTTGTTCGATTTCGTTGTTCGTTTTCGTTGTTCGATATTGTTGTATGATTTCGTGGTTCGATTTCGTTGTTCGATTGCGTCGTTCCATTTCGTTGTTCGATTTCGTGGTTCGAATTCGTTGTTCGAATTCGTTGTTCGATTTCGTTGTTCGATTTTGTTGTTCGATTTCGTTGTTCGATTTCGTTGTTCGATTTCGTTGTTCGATTTCGTTGTTCGATTTCGTTGTTCGATTTCGTTGTTCGATTTCGTTGTTCGATTTCGTTGTTCGAATTCGTTGTTCGAATTCGTTGTTCGAATTCGTTGTTCGAATTCGTTGTTCGATCGTTGTTTGATTTCGTTGTTCGATTTTGAAGTTCGATTTCGTTGTTCGATTTCGTTGTTCGATTTCGTTGTTCGATTTAGTTGTTCGATTTCGTTGTTCGATTTCGTTGTTCGATTGCGTTGTTCGATTTCGTTGTTCGATTTTGTTGTTCGATTTCGTTGTTCGATTTCGTTGTTCGATTTCGTTGTTCGATTTCGTTGTTCGATTTCGTTGTTCGATTTCGTTGTTCGATTTCGTTGTTCGATTTCGTTGTTCGATTTCGTTGTTCGATTTCGTTGTTCGATTTCGTTGTTCGATTCGTTATTCGATCTCGTTGTCCGATTCCGTTGTTCGATTTCGTTGTTCGTTTTCGTTGTTCGATATTGTTGTATGATTTCGTGGTTCGATTTCGTTGTTCGATTGCGTCGTCCCATTTCGTTGTTCGATTTCGTGGTTCGAATTCGTTGTTCGAATTCGTTGTTCGATTTCGTTGTTCGATTTCGTTGTTCGATTTCGTTGTTCGATTTCGTTGTTCGATTTCGTTGTTCGATTCGTTATTCGATCTCGTTGTCCGATTCCGTTGTTCGATTTCGTTGTTCGTTTTCGTTGTTCGATATTGTTGTATGATTTCGTGGTTCGATTTCGTTGTTCGATTGCGTCGTCCCATTTCGTTGTTCGATTTCGTGGTTCGAATTCGTTGTTCGAATTCGTTGTTCGATTTCGTTGTTCGATTTCGTTGTTCGATTTCGTTGTTCGATTTCGTTGTTCGATTTCGTTGTTCGATTTCGTTGTTCGATTTCGTTGTTCGATTTCGTTGTTCGATTTCGTTGTTCGAATTCGTTCGATTTTGAAGTTCGATTTCGTTGTTCGATTTCGTTGTTCGATTTCGTTGTTCGATTGCGTTGTTCGATTTCGTTGTTCGATTTCGTTGTTCGATTTCGTTGTTCGATTTCGTTGTTCGATTTCGTTGTTCGATTTCGTTGTCCGATTTCGTTGTTCGATTTCGTTGTTCGATTTCGTTGTTCGATTTCGTTGTTCGAATTCGTTGTTCGAATTCGTTGTTCGATTTCGTTGTTCGATTTCGTTGTTCGATTTCGAAGTTCGATTACGTTGATCGATTTCGTTGTTCGATTTCGTTGTTCGATTTCGTTGTTCGATTTCGTATTTCGTTGTTCGAATTCGTTGTTCAATTTCGTTGTTCGATTTCGTTGTTCGATTTCGTTGTTTGAATTCGTGTTCGATTTCGTTGTTCGATTTCGAAGTTCGATTTCGTTGTTCGATTTCGTTGTTCGATTTCGTTGTTCGATTTCGTTGTTCGATTTCGTTGTTCGATTTCGTTGTTCGATTTCGTTGTTCGATTTCGTTGTTCGATTTCGTTGTTCGATTTCGTTGTTCGATTTCGTTGTTCGATTTCGTTGTTCGATTTCGTTGTTCGATTTCGTTGTTCGATTTCGTTGTTCGATTTCGTTGTTCGATTTCGTTGTTCGATTCGTTATTCGATCTCGTTGTCCGATTCCGTTGTTCGATTTCGTTGTTCGTTTTCGTTGTTCGATATTGTTGTATGATTTCGTGGTTCGATTTCGTTGTTCGATTGCGTCGTTCCATTTCGTTGTTCGATTTCGTGGTTCGAATTCGTTGTTCGATTTCGTTGTTCGATTTCGTTGTTCGATTTCGTTGTTCGATTTCGTTGTTCGATTTCGTTGTTCGATTTCGTTGTTCGATTTCGTTGTTCGATTTCGTTGTTCGAATTCGTTGTTCGAATTCGTTGTTCGAATTCGTTGTTCGATCGTTGTTTGATTTCGTTGTTCGATTTTGAAGTTCGATTTCGTTGTTCGATTTCGTTGTTCGATTTCGTTGTTCGATTTAGTTGTTCGATTTCGTTGTTCGATTTCGTTGTTCGATTGCGTTGTTCGATTTCGTTGTTCGATTTTGTTGTTCGATTTCGTTGTTCGATTTCGTTGTTCGATTTCGTTGTTCGATTTCGTTGTTCGATTTCGTTGTTCGATTTCGTTGTTCGATTTCGTTGTTCGATTTCGTTGTTCGATTTCGTTGTTCGATTTCGTTGTTCGATTTCGTTGTTCGATTCGTTATTCGATCTCGTTGTCCGATTCCGTTGTTCGATTTCGTTGTTCGTTTTCGTTGTTCGATATTGTTGTATGATTTCGTGGTTCGATTTCGTTGTTCGATTGCGTCGTCCCATTTCGTTGATCGATTTCGTGGTTCGAATTCGTTGTTCGAATTCGTGTTCGATTTCGTTGTTCGATTTCGTTGTTCGATTTCGTTGTTCGATTTCGTTGTTCGATTTCGTTGTTCGATTTCGTTGTTCGATTTCGTTGTTCGATTTCGTTGTTCGATTTCGTTGTTCGATTTCGTTGTTCGATTTCGTTGTTCGATTTCGTTGTTCGATTTCGTTGTTCGATTTCGTTGTTCGATTTTGTTGTTCGATTTCGTTGTTCGATTTCGTTGTTCGAATTCGTTGTTCGAATTCGTTGTTCGAATTCGTTGTTCGAATTCGTTGTTCGATCGTTGTTTGATTTCGTTGTTCGATTTTGAAGTTCGATTTCGTTGTTCGATTTCGTTGTTCGATTTCGTTGTTCGATTTAGTTGTTCGATTTCGTTGTTCGATTTCGTTGTTCGATTGCGTTGTTCGATTTCGTTGTTCGATTTTGTTGTTCGATTTCGTTGTTCGATTTCGTTGTTCGATTTCGTTGTTCGATTTCGTTGTTCGATTTCGTTGTTCGATTTCGTTGTTCGATTTCGTTGTTCGATTTCGTTGTTCGATTTCGTTGTTCGATTTCGTTGTTCGATTCGTTATTCGATCTCGTTGTCCGATTCCGTTGTTCGATTTCGTTGTTCGTTTTCGTTGTTCGATATTGTTGTATGATTTCGTGGTTCGATTTCGTTGTTCGATTGCGTCGTCCCATTTCGTTGTTCGATTTCGTGGTTCGAATTCGTTGTTCGAATTCGTTGTTCGATTTCGTTGTTCGATTTCGTTGTTCGATTTCGTTGTTCGATTTCGTTGTTCGATTTCGTTGTTCGATTTCGTTGTTCGATTTCGTTGTTCGATTTCGTTGTTCGATTTCGTTGTTCGAATTCGTTGTTCGAATTCGTTGTTCGAATTCGTTGTTCGATTTCGTTGTTTGATTTCGTTGTTCGATTTCGTTGTTCGATTTTGAAGTTCGATTTCGTTGTTCGATTTCGTTGTTCGATTTCGTTGTTCGATTTCGTTGTTCGATTGCGTTGTTCGATTTCGTTGTTCGATTTCGTTGTTCGATTTCGTTGTTCGATTTCGTTGTTGGATTTCGTTGTCCGATTTCGTTGTTCGATTTCGTTGTTCGATTTCGTTGTTCGATTTCGTTGTTCGATTTCGTTGTTCGAATTCGTTGTTCGAATTCGTTGTTCGATTTCGTTGTTCGATTTCGTTGTTCGATTTCGAAGTTCGATTACGTTGATCGATTTCGTTGTTCGATTTCGTTGTTCGATTTCGTTGTTCGATTTCGTTGTTCGATTTCGTTGTTCGATTTCGTTGTTCGAATTCGTTGTTCAATTTCGTTGTTCGATTTCGTTGTTCGATTTCGTTGTTTGAATTCGTGTTCGATTTCGTTGTTCGATTTCGAAGTTCGATTTCGTTGTTCGATTTCGTTGTTCGATTTCGTTGTTCGATTTCGTTGTTCGATTTCGTTGTTCGATTTCGTTGTTCGATTTCGTTGTTCGATTTCGTTGTTCGATTTCGTTGTTCGATTTCGTTGTTCGATGTCGTTGTTCGATGTCGTTGTTCGAATTCGTTGTTCGATTTCGTTGTTCGATTTCGTTGTTCGATTTCGTTGTTCGATTTCGTTGTTCGATTTTGTTGTTCGATTTCGTTGTTCGATTTCGTTGTTCGATTTCGTTGTTCGATTTCGTTGTTCGATTTCGTTGTTCGATTTCGTTGTTCGATTTCGTTGTTCGAATTCGTTGTTCGATTTCGTTGTTCGATGTCGTTGTTCGATGTCGTTGTTCGAATTCGTTGTTCGATTTCGTTGTTCGATTTCGTTGTTCGATTTCGTTGTTCGATTTCGTTGTTCGATTTCGTTGTTCGATTTCGTTGTTCGATTTCGTTGTTCGATTTCGTTGTTCGATTTTGAAGTTCGATTTCGTTGTTCGATTTCGTTGTTCGATTTCGTTGTCCGATTCCGTTGTTCGATTTCGTTGTTCGTTTTCGTTGTTCGATATTGTTGTATGATTTCGTGGTTCGATTTCGTTGTTCGATTGCGTTGTTCCATTTCGTTGTTCTATTTCGTGGTTCGATTTCGTGGTTTCAGTTTGTTGTTCGATTTCGATTTCGCTGTTCGATTTCGAAGTTGGATTTCGTTGTTCTATTTCGTTGTTCTAATTCGTTGTTCGATTTCGTTGTTCGATTTCGTTGTTCGATTTCGTTGTTCGATTCGTTATTCGATTTCGTTGTTCGATTTCGTTGTTCGATTTCGTTGTTCGATTTCGTTGTTCGATTTCGTTGTTCGATTTCGTTGTTCGATTTCGTTGTTCGATGTCGTTGTTCGATGTCGTTGTTCGATGTCGTTGTTCGATGTCGTTGTTCGATGTCGTTGTTCGAATTCGTTGTTCGATTTCGTTGTTCGATTTCGTTCGATTTCGTTGTTCGATTTCGTTGTTCGATTTCGTTGTTCGATTTCGTTGTTCGATTTCGTTGTTCGATTTTGAAGTTCGATTTCGTTGTTCGATTTCGTTGTTCGATTTCGTTGTCCGATTCCGTTGTTCGATTTCGTTGTTCGTTTTCGTTGTTCGATATTGTTGTATGATTTCGTGGTTCGATTTCGTTGTTCGATTGCGTTGTTCCATTTCGTTGTTCTATTTCGTGGTTCGATTTCGTGGTTTCAGTTTGTTGTTCGATTTCGATTTCGCTGTTCGATTTCGAAGTTGGATTTTGTTGTTCGATTTCGTTGTTCGATTCGTTATTCGATCTCGTTGTCCGATTCCGTTGTTCGATTTCGTTGTTCGTTTTCGTTGTTCGATATTGTTGTATGATTTCGTGGTTCGATTTCGTTGTTCGATTGCGTCGTCCCATTTCGTTGTTCGATTTCGTGGTTCGAATTCGTTGTTCGAATTCGTTGTTCGATTTCGTTGTTCGATTTCGTTGTTCGATTTCGTTGTTCGATTTCGTTGTTCGATTTCGTTGTTCGATTTCGTTGTTCGATTTCGTTGTTCGATTTCGTTGTTCGAATTCGTTGTTCGAATTCGTTGTTCGAATTCGTTGTTCGAATTCGTTGTTCGATTTCGTTGTTTGATTTCGTTGTTCGATTTCGTTGTTCGATTTTGAAGTTCGATTTCGTTGTTCGATTTCGTTGTTCGATTTCGTTGTTCGATTTCGTTGTTCGATTGCGTTGTTCGATTTCGTTGTTCGATTTCGTTGTTCGATTTCGTTGTTCGATTTCGTTGTTCGATTTCGTTGTTGGATTTCGTTGTCCGATTTCGTTGTTCGATTTCGTTGTTCGATTTCGTTGTTCGATTTCGTTGTTCGATTTCGTTGTTCGAATTCGTTGTTCGAATTCGTTGTTCGATTTCGTTGTTCGATTTCGTTGTTCGATTTCGAAGTTCGATTACGTTGATCGATTTCGTTGTTCGATTTCGTTGTTCGATTTCGTTGTTCGATTTCGTTGTTCGATTTCGTTGTTCGATTTCGTTGTTCGAATTCGTTGTTCAATTTCGTTGTTCGATTTCGTTGTTCGATTTCGTTGTTTGAATTCGTGTTCGATTTCGTTGTTCGATTTCGAAGTTCGATTTCGTTGTTCGATTTCGTTGTTCGATTTCGTTGTTCGATTTCGTTGTTCGATTTCGTTGTTCGATTTCGTTGTTCGATTTCGTTGTTCGATTTCGTTGTTCGATTTCGTTGTTCGATGTCGTTGTTCGAATTCGTTGTTCGATTTCGTTGTTCGATTTCGTTGTTCGATTTCGTTGTTCGATTTCGTTGTTCGATTTCGTTGTTCGATTTTGTTGTTCGATTTCGTTGTTCGATTTCGTTGTTCGATTTCGTTGTTCGATTTCGTTGTTCGATTTCGTTGTTCGATTTCGTTGTTCGATTTCGTTGTTCGAATTCGTTGTTCGATTTCGTTGTTCGATGTCGTTGTTCGATGTCGTTGTTCGAATTCGTTGTTCGATTTCGTTGTTCGATTTCGTTGTTCGATTTCGTTGTTCGATTTCGTTGTTCGATTTCGTTGTTCGATTTCGTTGTTCGATTTCGTTGTTCGATTTCGTTGTTCGATTTTGAAGTTCGATTTCGTTGTTCGATTTCGTTGTTCGATTTCGTTGTTCGATTTCGTTGTCCGATTCCGTTGTTCGATTTCGTTGTTCGTTTTCGTTGTTCGATATTGTTGTATGATTTCGTGGTTCGATTTCGTTGTTCGATTGCGTTGTTCCATTTCGTTGTTCTATTTCGTGGTTCGATTTCGTGGTTTCAGTTTGTTGTTCGATTTCGATTTCGCTGTTCGATTTCGAAGTTGGATTTCGTTGTTCTATTTCGTTGTTCTAATTCGTTGTTCGATTTCGTTGTTCGATTTCGTTGTTCGATTTCGTTGTTCGATTCGTTATTCGATTTCGTTGTTCGATTTCGTTGTTCGATTTCGTTGTTCGATTTCGTTGTTCGATTTCGTTGTTCGATTTCGTTGTTCGATGTCGTTGTTCGATGTCGTTGTTCGATGTCGTTGTTCGATGTCGTTGTTCGATGTCGTTGTTCGAATTCGTTGTTCGATTTCGTTGTTCGATTTCGTTCGATTTCGTTGTTCGATTTCGTTGTTCGATTTCGTTGTTCGATTTCGTTGTTCGATTTCGTTGTTCGATTTTGAAGTTCGATTTCGTTGTTCGATTTCGTTGTTCGATTTCGTTGTTCGATTTCGTTGTCCGATTCCGTTGTTCGATTTCGTTGTTCGTTTTCGTTGTTCGATATTGTTGTATGATTTCGTGGTTCGATTTCGTTGTTCGATTGCGTTGTTCCATTTCGTTGTTCTATTTCGTGGTTCGATTTCGTGGTTTCAGTTTGTTGTTCGATTTCGATTTCGCTGTTCGATTTCGAAGTTGGATTTTGTTGTTCTATTTCGTTGTTCTAATTCGTTGTTCGATTTCGTTGTTCGATTTCGTTGTTCGATTCGTTATTCGATCTCGTTGTCCGATTCCGTTGTTCGATTTCGTTGTTCGTTTTCGTTGTTCGATATTGTTGTATGATTTCGTGGTTCGATTTCGTTGTTCGATTGCGTCGTTCCATTTCGTTGTTCGATTTCGTGGTTCGAATTCGTTGTTCGAATTCGTTGTTCGATTTCGTTGTTCGATTTTGTTGTTCGATTTCGTTGTTCGATTTCGTTGTTCTATTTCGTTGTTCGATTTCGTTGTTCGATTTCGTTGTTCGAATTCGTTGTTCGAATTCGTTGTTCGATTTCGAAGTTCGATTTCGTTGTTCGATTTCGTTGTTCGATTTCGTTGCTCGATTTCGTTGTTCGATTTCGTTGTTGGATTTCGTTGTTCGATTGCGTTGTTCGATTTCGTTGTTCGATTTCGTTGTTCGATTTCGTTGTTCTATTTCGTTGTTCGATTTCGTTGTTCGATTTCGTTGTTCGATTTCGTTGTTCGATTTCGTTGTTCGATTTCGTTGTTCGATTTCGTTGTTCGATTTTGTTGTTCGATTTCGTTGTTCGATTTCGTTGTTCGATTTCGTAGTTCGATTTCGTTGTTCGTTTTCGTTGTTCGATTCGTTATTCGATCTCGTTGTCCGATTCCGTTGTTCGATTTCGTTGTTCGATTTCGTTGTTCGATTCGTTATTCGATCTCCTTGTCCGATTCCGTTGTTCGATTTCGTTGTTCGTTTTCGTTGTTCGATATTGTTGTATGATTTCGTGGTTCGATTTCGTTGTTCGATTGCGTCGTCCCATTTCGTTGTTCGATTTCGTGGTTCGAATTCGTTGTTCGAATTCGTTGTTCGATTTCGTTGTTCGATTTTGTTGTTCGATTTCGTTGTTCGATTTCGTTGTTCGATTTCGTTGTTCGATTTCGTTGTTCGATTTCGTTGTTCGATTTCGTTGTTCGATTTCGTTGTTCGATTTCGTTGTTCGAATTCGTTGTTCGAATTCGTTGTTCGAATTCGTTGTTCGAATTCGTTGTTCGATTTCGTTGTTTGATTTCGTTGTTCGATTTCGTTGTTCGATTTTGAAGTTCGATTTCGTTGTTCGATTTCGTTGTTCGATTTCGTTGTTCGATTTCGTTGTTCGATTTCGTTGTTCGATTGCGTTGTTCGATTTCGTTGTTCGATTTCGTTGTTCGATTTCGTTGTTCGATTTCGTTGTTCGATTTCGTTGTTCGATTTCGTTGTCCGATTTCGTTGTTCGATTTCGTTGTTCGATTTCGTTGTTCGATTTCGTTGTTCGAATTCGTTGTTCGAATTCGTTGTTCGAATTCGTTGTTCGATTTCGTTGTTCGATTTCGTTGTTCGATTTCGAAGTTCGATTACGTTGATCGATTTCGTTGTTCGATTTCGTTGTTCGATTTCGTTGTTCGATTTCGTATTTCGTTGTTCGAATTCGTTGTTCAATTTCGTTGTTCGATTTCGTTGTTTGAATTCGTGTTCGATTTCGTTGTTCGATTTCGAAGTTCGATTTCGTTGTTCGATTTCGTTGTTCGATTTCGTTGTTCGATTTCGTTGTTCGATTTCGTTGTTCGATTTCGTTGTTCGATTTCGTTGTTCGATTTCGTTGTTCGATTTCGTTGTTCGATTTCGTTGTTCGATGTCGTTGTTCGAATTCGTTGTTCGATTTCGTTGTTCGATTTCGTTATTCGATTTCGTTGTTCGATTTCGTTGTTCGATTTCGTTGTTCGATTTCGTTGTTCGATTTCGTTGTTCGATTTCGTTGTTCGATTTTGAAGTTCGATTTCGTTGTTCGATTTCGTTGTTCGATTTCGTTGTTCGATTTCGTTGTTCGATTTCGTTGTCCGATTCCGTTGTTCGATTTCGTTGTTCGTTTTCGTTGTTCGATATTGTTGTATGATTTCGTGGTTCGATTTCGTTGTTCGATTGCGTTGTTCCATTTCGTTGTTCTATTTCGTGGTTCGATTTCGTGGTTTCAGTTTGTTGTTCGATTTCGATTTCGCTGTTCGATTTCGAAGTAGGATTTCGTTGTTCTATTTCGTTGTTCTAATTCGTTGTTCGATTTCGTTGTTCGATTTCGTTGTTCGATTCGTTATTCGATTTCGTTGTTCGATTTCGTTGTTCGATTTCGTTGTTCGATTTCGTTGTTCGATCTCGTTGTCCGATTCCGTTGTTAGATTTCGTTGTTCGTTTTCGTTGTTCGAAATTGTTGTATGATTTCGTGGTTCGATTTCGTTGTTCGATTGCGTCGTTCCATTTCGTTGTTCTATTTCGTGGTTCGATTTCGTGGTTTCAGTTTGTTGTTCGATTTCGATTTCGCTGTTCGATTTCGAAGTTGGATTTCGTTGTTCTATTTCGTTGTTCTAATTCGTTGTTCGATTTCGTTGTTCGATTTCGTTGTTCGATTTCGTTGTTCGATTTCGTTGTTCGATTCGTTATTCGATTTCGTTGTTTGATTTCTTGTTCGATTTCGTTGTTCCATTTCGTTATTCGATTTCGTTGTTCGATTTCGTTGTTAGATTTCGTTGTTAGATTTCGTTGTTCGTTGTTAGATTTCGTTGTTCGTTGTTAGATTTCGTTGTTCGATTTCGTTGTCCGATTCCGTTGTTCGATTTCGTTGTTCGTTTTCGTTGTTCGATATTGTTGTATGATTTCGTGGTTCGATTTCGTTGTTCGATTTCGTTGTTCCATTTCGTTGTTCGATTTCGTTGTTCGATTTCGAAGTTCGATTTCGTTGTTCGATTTCGTTGTTTTCGATTTCGTTGTTCGATTTCGTTGTTCGAATTCGTTGTTCGATTTCGTTGTTCGATTTCGTTGTTCGATTTCGTTGTTCGATTTCGTTGTTCGATTTCGTGTTCGATTTCGTTGTTCGAATTCGTTGTTCGATTTCGTTGTTCGATTTCGTTGTTCGATTTCGTTGTTCGATTGCGTTGTTCGATTTCCTTGTTCGATTTCGTTGTTCGATTTCGTTGTTCGATTTCGTTGTTCGATTTCGTTGTTCGATTTCGTTGTTCGATTTCGTTGTTCGATTTCGTTGTTCTATTTCGTTGTTCGATTTCGTTGTTCGATTTCGTTGTTCGATTTCGTTGTTCGATTTCGTTGTTCGATTTCGTTGTTCGATTTCGTTGTTCGATTTCGTTGTTCGATTTCGTTGTTCGATTTCGTTGTTCGATTTCGTTGTTCGATTTCGTTGTTCGATTTCGTTGTTCGATTTCGTTGTTCGATTTCGTTGTTCGATTTCGTTGTTCGATTTCGTTGTTCGATTTCGTTGTTCGATTTCGTTGTTCGATTTCGTTGTTCGATTTCGTTGTTCGATTTCGTTGTTCGATTTCGTTGTTCGATTTCGTTGTTCGATTCGTTATTCGATCTCGTTGTCCGATTCCGTTGTTCGATTTCGTTGTTCGTTTTCGTTGTTCGATATTGTTGTATGATTTCGTGGTTCGATTTCGTTGTTCGATTGCGTCGTTCCATTTCGTTGTTCGATTTCGTGGTTCGAATTCGTTGTTCGAATTCGTTGTTCGATTTCGTTGTTCGATTTTGTTGTTCGATTTCGTTGTTCGATTTCGTTGTTCGATTTCGTTGTTCGATTTCGTTGTTCGATTTCGTGGTTCGAATACGTTGTTCGAATTCGTTGTTCGATTTCGTTGTTCGATGTCGTTGTTCGAATTCGTTGTTCGATTTCGTTGTTCGATTTCGTTGTTCGATTTCGTTGTTCGATTTCGTTGTTCGATTTCGTTGTTCGATTTTGAAGTTCGATTTCGTTGTTCGTTTTCGTTGTTCGATTTCGTTGTTCGATTTCGTTGTTCGATTTCGTTGTCCGATTCCGTTGTTCGATTTCGTTGTTCGTTTTCGTTGTTCGATATTGTTGTATGATTTCGTGGTTCGATTTCGTTGTTCGATTGCGTTGTTCCATTTCGTTGTTCTATTTCGTGGTTCGATTTCGTGGTTTCAGTTTGTTGTTCGATTTCGATTTCGCTGTTCGATTTCGAAGTTGGATTTCGTTGTTCTATTTCGTTGTTCTAATTCGTTGTTCGATTTCGTTGTTCGATTCGTTATTCGATTTCGTTGTTCGATTTCGTTGTTCGATTTCGTTGTTCGATTTCGTTGTTCGATGTCGTTGTTCGATGTCGTTATTCGATGTCGTTGTTCGATGTCGTTGTTCGATGTCGTTGTTCGATGTCGTTGTTCGATTTCGTTGTTCGATTTCGTTGTTCGATTGCGTTGTTCGATTTCGTTGTTCGATTTTGTTGTTCGATTTCGTTGTTCGATTTCGTTGTTCGATTTCGTTGTTCGATTTCGTTGTTCGTTTTCGTTGTTCGATTTCGTTGTTCGATTTCGTTGTTCGATTGCGTTGTTCGATTTCGTTGTTCGATTTTGTTGTTCGATTTCGTTGTTCGATTTCGTTGTTCGATTTCGTTGTTCGATTTCGTTGTTCGATTTCGTTGTTCGATTTCGTTGTTCGATTTCGTTGTTCGATTTCGTTGTTCGATTTCGTTGTTCGATTTTTCGTTGTTCGATTTCGTTGTTCGATTTAGTTGTTCGATTTCGTTGTTCGATTTCGTTGTTCGATTTCGTTGTTCGATTTCGTTGTTCGATTTCGTTGTTCGATTTCGTTGTTCGATTTCGTTGTTCGATTTCGTTGTTCGATTTCGTTGTTCGATTTCGTTGTTCGATTTCGTTGTTCGATTTCGTTGTTCGAATTCGTTGTTCGAATTCGTTGTTCGATTTCGTTGTTCGATTTCGTTGTTCGATTTCGAAGTTCGATTTCGTTGTTCGATTTCGTTGTTCGATTTCGTTGTTCGATTTCGTTGTTCGATTTCGTTGTTCGATTCGTTATTCGATCTCGTTGTCCGATTCCGTTGTTCGATTTCGTTGTTCGTTTTCGTTGTTCGATATTGTTGTATGATTTCGTGGTTCGATTTCGTTGTTCGATTGCGTCGTTCCATTTCGTTGTTCGATTTCGTGGTTCGAATTCGTTGTTCGAATTCGTTGTTCGATTTCGTTGTTCGATTTTGTTGTTCGATTTCGTTGTTCGATTTCGTTGTTCGATTTCGTTGTTCGATTTCGTTGTTCGATTTCGTGGTTCGAATACGTTGTTCGAATTCGTTGTTCGATTTCGTTGTTCGATGTCGTTGTTCGAATTCGTTGTTCGATTTCGTTGTTCGATTTCGTTGTTCGATTTCGTTGTTCGATTTCGTTGTTCGATTTCGTTGTTCGATTTTGAAGTTCGATTTCGTTGTTCGTTTTCGTTGTTCGATTTCGTTGTTCGATTTCGTTGTTCGATTTCGTTGTCCGATTCCGTTGTTCGATTTCGTTGTTCGTTTTCGTTGTTCGATATTGTTGTATGATTTCGTGGTTCGATTTCGTTGTTCGATTGCGTTGTTCCATTTCGTTGTTCTATTTCGTGGTTCGATTTCGTGGTTTCAGTTTGTTGTTCGATTTCGATTTCGCTGTTCGATTTCGAAGTTGGATTTCGTTGTTCTATTTCGTTGTTCTAATTCGTTGTTCGATTTCGTTGTTCGATTCGTTATTCGATTTCGTTGTTCGATTTCGTTGTTCGATTTCGTTGTTCGATTTCGTTGTTCGATGTCGTTGTTCGATGTCGTTATTCGATGTCGTTGTTCGATGTCGTTGTTCGATGTCGTTGTTCGATTTCGTTGTTCGATTTCGTTGTTCGATTGCGTTGTTCGATTTCGTTGTTCGATTTTGTTGTTCGATTTCGTTGTTCGATTTCGTTGTTCGATTTCGTTGTTCGATTTCGTTGTTCGTTTTCGTTGTTCGATTTCGTTGTTCGATTTCGTTGTTCGATTGCGTTGTTCGATTTCGTTGTTCGATTTTGTTGTTCGATTTCGTTGTTCGATTTCGTTGTTCGATTTCGTTGTTCGATTTCGTTGTTCGATTTCGTTGTTCGATTTCGTTGTTCGATTTCGTTGTTCGATTTCGTTGTTCGATTTCGTTGTTCGATTTTTCGTTGTTCGATTTCGTTGTTCGATTTAGTTGTTCGATTTCGTTGTTCGATTTCGTTGTTCGATTTCGTTGTTCGATTTCGTTGTTCGATTTCGTTGTTCGATTTCGTTGTTCGATTTCGTTGTTCGATTTCGTTGTTCGATTTCGTTGTTCGATTTCGTTGTTCGATTTCGTTGTTCGATTTCGTTGTTCGATTTCGTTGTTCGAATTCGTTGTTCGAATTCGTTGTTCGATTTCGTTGTTCGATTTCGTTGTTCGATTTCGAAGTTCGATTTCGTTGATCGATTTCGTTGTTCGATTTCGTTGTTCGATTTCGTTGTTCGATTTCGTATTTCGTTGTTCGAATTCGTTGTTCAATTTCGTTGTTCGATTTCGTTGTTCGATTTCGTTGTTTGAATTCGTGTTCGATTTCGAAGTTCGATTTCGTTGTTCGATTTCGTTGTTCGATTTCGTTGTTCGATTTCGTTGTTCGATTTCGTTGTTCGATTTCGTTGTTCGATTTCGTTGTTCGATTTCGTTGTTCGATGTCGTTGTTCGAATTCGTTGTTCGATTTCGTTGTTCGATTTCGTTGTTCGATTTCGTTGTTCGATTTCGTTGTTCGATTTCGTTGTTCGATTTCGTTGTTCGATTTTGAAGTTCGATTTCGTTGTTCGATTTCGTTGTTCGATTTCGTTGTTCGATTTCGTTGTTCGATTTCGTTGTCCGATTCCGTTGTTCGATTTCGTTGTTCGTTTTCGTTGTTCGATATTGTTGTATGATTTCGTGGTTCGATTTCGTTGTTCGATTGCGTTGTTCCATTTCGTTGTTCTATTTCGTGGTTCGATTTCGTGGTTTCAGTTTGTTGTTCGATTTCGATTTCGCTGTTCGATTTCGAAGTTGGATTTCGTTGTTCTATTTCGTTGTTCTAATTCGTTGTTCGATTTCGTTGTTCGATTTCGTTGTTCGATTTCGTTGTTCGATTCGTTATTCGATTTCGTTGTTCGATTTCGTTGTTCGATTTCGTTGTTCGATTTCGTTGTTCGATTTCGTTGTTCGATCTCGTTGTCCGATTCCGTTGTTAGATTTCGTTGTTCGTTTTCGTTGTTCGATATTGTTGTATGATTTCGTGGTTCGATTTCGTTGTTCGATTGCGTCGTTCCATTTCGTTGTTCTATTTCGTGGTTCGATTTCGTGGTTTCAGTTTGTTGTTAGATTTCACTGACGCCACAATATTGGCGTCCTAGTGTGTTGTCCAATCAGATCTGTTGTAGTGCACAAAACATGGAAGTCGTATCGAAACTACCGATTTAATATGGAAATCAATGAAAAAAACAAACACATTTCTGCAATTCAGGGTCAACGTATTTCAAACGATAATGGCGATGATAGCGGATATGAAACGGAAAGCGAGATTAAAGTAACTCTAACGCCAGTATCCGGCGAAGATTATGATCGTGAATTGGACAAAGTGTTGAAAATGTACGAGATTGCCACAAAATTAGAAGACCACTATCTACTTCAAACTAAATATTCTCTAGATCCATTAGATGTCAGCTGTGGTATAAGTCCTGCAAGAGCCTTCACTCCTGCACTAATTTTGAATCAAAGACACAAGTTCGATAAGATATCGTTTAGTACCTTTGAGTGGAGTACATTCGTCGATATTCTACAAAATAAAATGAACGATTTTTTTAATGCATCATTAAGTCAGTTACCAGATGAATATGAACCAATAAGTTATCCTTGTGGAGACTATGCTGAAGTAAGTCAAATGGTTTATGAAGGCGTTAAGATGCTATCAGTTACCAAACATAATGTTGAATTTCTCCTACAGCAAACTGATGTGATCCATATACTTGACCTCGATTGTAACCTGATATCATACAGAATTTCAATGTTGGAAGGACTAAATTTCTGTGCATATTATTATAATATTGTTGAATTAATTAAAAATCACTATGTACATAATGAATGTGCTTTAAATCCACTTGAACTTTTGCATATTTTTTGTCAATCGTCAAATGAATTATTAAATATAACTTTGAGAGAATATATTTACTTTTATAAAACTAGAGTTCTTAATGATTTAGATGGAAATATGTAATCAATTAATAAAAATTTTATAAGACTCTTTATTCCTTTTTTTAATTATGTCTTTTCTTACCGAAATATTGTACGTTTTGACCATGATTTAAAAATTAACGAAATAATTTAACATTGAATTGCATAGGATTAATGTGTCTTTCGGGTGGTTTTTATTTTTTTACGGCTATATATTTAATAAAAATGTTTTGTAAAGTATTGTACACTAAAAAGTGATAACTACTTTAAACTTTTTTTACAATTCCGATGTGCTTTATATTATAAAAACTATTTAATTGCTAGATGTAAAAACCAGAAAATGTTCAATTATGTTATGGCTAATTTTATCGTTAAACTAATTGTCAAATATGTAACAAATATAATACTTTAGGTTAACTTTAGAGTGATTTTATAAATGTTAAATCAAAAAATAATTTTTAGTTTATATTATCAGTGGAACTTTTTGATGCATATTGATGCATATTGTTATTGTAGGTTTATGTTACTTAGGCTTTTATATACCTAATGCTTAATTTATACTCAAAGAACGAATATGACAAATGTAAATACGAGTATAACTTAGATTTACAGTCATACAAGTTGGTACGTAAAATAAATTTTTCATAAGTTGTGCAGTGCTTTATTGTTATTATTGAATAAAATGCTAACTAATAAATGAATACGTAACTACTTAAAGCTATTACATAATATATCTTACAGAACTTTTTTTGTATTACTTAAAATAAAATCTAAAAATGTTAAACAAGTATATTCATATAATAAACTGTTGTTTTTGTAATAACGGGCACTTTGGAAATCGAAAAAACTTTGTACTGTTTTTAGAGCGAGTATTACTTTTACACCAAACACAGCGCAATATATTTTTAATCAGTTTATAGGTGAAACTAAATAAAAATATGTCAAAAAAGACAATAACCTCATATAATGACACATTAAATATTTTGGATGGGCACCAGGTGACGTCACAAATCCTGCGCAATGTCTAACCTGATATACTTCAACCATGCGTTTTGACGATCCAAAATACAGAACGTCAAATTGTGTTTGAAACGTCGGTTAACAACGCTAATAGAATTTTTTAACGTTTACTTTTTTGATGTGCAAAAATTTTAACTTTTAGCTTCAATTACATGTATTTACTATAAGAAAACATGTAAAAATAATACGTAAAAAATCGGCGAAAGTTGACACTGTTTTGATATTTTTTTTTTTAAATCAAAATTCTTAGCGCAAAAAAAAACGTTTGAAAGGCCGCATTTAACGGTTTAAACGTTTTTTATATTTGTTCGTTTAGTTTAAAATGTTGAAATTTTTTGTAAGTTGGCAACCTTGTACTACTAAATCATTTTCCCTAATGTCTCTTGATTATTTTGTATTTATATTTTATTTAAGTAGATTATTTTATTTCATCTCGTCCAATAGTAATTGTAACATACTTCAAAAACCAACTAATCTAAAATGTCTTGATAATAATATTAATAATACGATACAACTGTAGTATGATTATTTTAATTACTTAGTTTTTTTAATTAAAATAATTAATTTTGTTTTAGCAATAAAGTGGTTAAATTGTTTAAATTGTTAACGTTGATAGAATGAAAACACTAATTTTCGGTTATGACCAATTATTTATAGCAAAAATCAGAACCAGAAAATATAATACGTTTTATTTGTGTACTATATCACGAGATGAAAGAAAGTATGGGCAGCTAAAATACTGACATGTATATTGGAAACGATAAAGTAATTTGGTTAATGGTAGAACTTATATGTTGACAACCTTAAATTGGTTGAAAGTGAAAGAGAGTACGCCAGTTTGTAAAATAAATAATTTATTAAAAATTCGGCCAAGCGCTTTCGGCAAATAAAGACATCATCAGAGCCTTCCTAAAAATGTGTTAATTTACAATACTAATACAATTAAAAATAAGAGTAAAAACTTACGTGAAAACGATACCCCACCAGAGATATATAAAAAGTAATATCGCTAAAATTATTTGGTAACAAGTCTAATTTTTTTCTTCGTGTAACTTTTTTTATGTAAATTGTAGTCTATTATGAGTTAATAAAAAAAAAATGTGGTATTTAACAGCTATGGTTAAATCACTTTTTGCATAGTCTAACTTCATAACGATGTCTATTATTTTGTTGTTGTTCTATTAAATTTAGGCCTTAGGTTTTTTAGTTAAATTATTTGGTAACAAGTCCAATTTTTCTTAGTGTAACTTTTTTATTTAAATTCGAGCATAGACAAGTCTATTCTGAGTTAATAAACAAAAAAAATGCATTTAACAGCTACGATTAAATCATTTCCTTTCTCTTAGTGTAACTTCATTACGATGCTTAACAGTTTATATTAGAATTTCAAAAAAAATTGGATATAGTTGAAGGACTACATTATTTTATTATTAATAAATTTCAAACGCTTTGTAGATTAGAATTTAATTAGTAAATTTTGTTCATAGTTGAAAGGCTTAACTTTTAATCGTCCTGTATATTATAAATCTTTAGTAAATTTTTAGCAAATTATAAAATTCTTAGCTTTTAATAAGCCACTAAGACTCTATTTTTAGTAAATTCTAATAAAATTTGTATATTACAATTTTAATATTATTAAATTGGATATAGTTTATATAGTTGAAGGACTACATTATTTTATTATTAATAAATTTCAAACGCTTTGTAGATTAGAATTTAATTAGTAAATTTTGTTCATAGTTGAAAGGCTTAACTTTTAATCGTCCTGTATATTATAAATCTTTAGTAAATTTTTAGCAAATTATAAAATTCTTAGCTTTTAATAAGCCACTAAGACTCTATTTTTAGTAAATTCTAATAAACTTTGTGTATTACAATTTTAATATTATTAAATTGGATATAGTTTAATATTAATTATTAATACATTTGAAATATTGAAATTTGATTAGAAAAATTTTATTCATCTTTAATTTTTAATCATCCTGTACATTAAAAAAATATTTGTAATTTTCTTTTTGAACAAATTATAAAAGCCTTATTTATTAATTAATATATTGGAATATAAAAAATGACCTATTATCAGTAAATTTTAACAAACTTTATATATTAGAATTTCAATATTATTAAATGGGTTATAGCAGAAAGACTACATTAGTTTATTATTAGTAGATAAATTTTAAACACTTTGTATATTACAGAGTTAAGTTCTTGTTTTTCTAAAATATTAAACACTTTATTCTTAAGTTTTAAACACTCAGTATGCTAGAATGAATATATTATTTCAAAAATGTAAACAGCTTATCGATCAACTTCCTGTATATACCGATATGTGAAACCGCATAATTCTAACTTTAAAATTCGCTTATTTTATTTGGTTTTCATTATATTAGGAAGTCGAACGAATTACGATGTATTTTTCTATCACGGTTCTGAATTACGTCAGTATTGGGTACTTTCTGCATGTAAAAACAAATATTACCAAGCTACTTATTTCCCGAGGTACTGTCTATATGATTGAATGGTAATTTTTTGTTCAACCTTTAGACAGTATTTCTAAAAATAGGTATTGTTCATCTTTGTGACATTCTAGATTTTGTGAAATTAGAGGTTAGTTTAAGTTGAATTTAATTACTAGCCCTGCTAGTAACTGACAATTGTGTTGTGTGTGTGATTTTAGTGTTGGTTAATAAAAAAGGTGCGTTTATTTTTCTTTGCATTTTCTTGTTGGTGTATTTTCATTCGCACTAAAATTATTTTCTGTCACTTCTTCTTTTCCAATCATCTGCTCTCATTTTTATTCGGTCGCTTATAAATTTCCTTGATTTACCGCCATAATTTACCGATTATTATAACTTTGAAGATTTTTCTTTTTATTTGTTGTTAATTATTATCATTATTATTTTTCTCTTATTTATTGCCTCGGTATTTAAAAGTTCTTATTATTGAATTATTACTATACCATTGATTATTTATTATTGTTTTTCTACTTTTGGAACCTTGAAAGTGAAAAAATATTTTTACAAAAAAAACAAAATTGTTTTGGTGTTTTTCTGTTTTTAACTTATATTATTTTTAAAACGATTGTTGGACTTTGAAACATTTATTTTATTAAATTCTTAAAAAAAGTCCCTTCTTTTTTTTCGCTCGCTGCCATATTTCAATGACTTCGCACCTAACTATTCATCAACTATTATAGCGATAAAGTAAAAATTATGGTACTTTTAAACGTTGGAATGTTGTTTTACGTGCCAGTTAAATATTATCGCGGGAAAGTGAAATCATGCAATCCCCTGCCAGCGACGGTTGACCGCTATACCGCCATTTAAATATTATAGAGAGAAAGTAAAAATTATGGTACTTCTAAACGTTCAAATGTTGTTTTACATGGCAGTTATGGCGGGAAAGTATCCTTGGTCTTTTAAAACATAAATTGGAGAGTATCATGTCGGTAACACTATTTGGTGAAATCATGTTGGTAAATTATTGGCGAGAAAGTATCATGTTGGTAACGCTGTTTGATGAAATTATGTTGGCAACACTTTTCTCCTTTATATTTTGAAAAAGTACTAAGTTGGTAAATTATTAATTGATATAAATTTAAATATTACAGCGAGAAAGAAATCTGGTGAGAAAGTACTATGTTGGAAACGTTGTATTAAAATATTAAAGCGGGAAATAAATTTGACGAGAAGGTATTATGTTGGTTAATTATTAAATGACAGAAATTTAAATATTATAGCGAGAAAGTACTATGATGATAAATTATTAAATGACAGCAATTTAAATATAATAACGAGAAAGAAATTTAACGAGAAAGTACTATGTTGGTAACGTTGTATTAGCATATTATAGCGGATTATGTTGATAACGCTATCTAATGAATTTATATTGGCAACACTGTTCTCCTTTATATTTCGAAAAAGTACAATGTTGGTAAATTATGAAATGACAGAAATTTAAATATTATAGCGCTAAAGAAATATGCCGAGAAAGTACTATGTTGGTAACGTTGTATTAAAATATTATAGTGGGAAAGAAATTTGACGAGAAAGTACTATGTTGGTAAATTATTAAATGACAGAAACTTACATATTATAGCGAGAAAGAAATATGACGATAAAGTACTATGTTGGTAACCTTTAATTAAAATATAATAGCAGGAAAGAAATTTGACGAGAACGTACTATGTTGGTGACGTTCTAATAAAATATAATAGCGAGAAAGTAAAAATTATGGGTCACATATCAGAAAGAGCTATATTGGTAACGCATCTAAAATTATTCTACATCACATTTTGAATACAGAACCGTTTTTTGTCATAAAAATTGGCCCAAAAGTGACGGAGATAGACGTTAAGGTCCTTTTCGCGCTTCTTCTGCGCAGAATTTTTTTATATACAATTATTCTACGTCACATTTCTAATATTGCGCTGTTTTTCGAGTTCAAATCCGACCAATAGTAACGGAGATATACGTTAAGGCCCTTTTGGCGTTTCTTCTGCGCAGAATTTTTTTATATGAAAATATTCTACGACAAATGTCAAATATAGCGCCGTTTTTCGCGTTTAAATCCGACCAATAGTAACGGAGATATACGTTAAGGTCCTTTTGGCGTTTCTTCTGCGCAGAATTTTTTTTTATAGGCAATTATTCTACGTCACATTTCAAATATAGCGCCGTTTTTCGTAACGGAGATAGAGAGTCAACGTTCCTTCTGCGCATGTTTTTTTTGTTGAATTAAGTTTTTTTCCAAATGCTGTGACGGTAGTCGATAATGCTGGCACCTTCGCGGCCCCACGTTTCCCGCGGAGCTTCACAAACTTTTCCCCAGATCTGGGGAAATTGTGACGTCACGCAATGAATCGGTATAACAAATTTCCCCAGAGTGGGCTCGTATCAATACATTGCCATTTCCGGAGTTTAAATCCGACCGTTGATAACGAACTTAGCCCCGAATGCCCTTTTAGTGTTTCTTCTGCGCAGGATAAATGTGTGAAATAGAGGGAAACTATCATGTTGGCAATAATTATAGACTAAGAGACAGTTGGTAACGCTTTTTTGTACGAAAGTATCAACACTGATATATTATAGTGGAAATGACAAGGTCTCGATTGATTTTTCAGTAAATGTTACTTTTTGACACACCCTGTATATGAGAATTTTTCGTTCATCTCCATCTTCTATTTAGAGAGGGGCCGCTCGTCCAGATTCATTCGTTTGTCTGGCCTGTGGGGTTGAGGAGAGTTGAAGGGGGGTAGTTGGGATTTTATAGGGGGTAGTTGGGATTTGATACTTATTTGTCCCTTACTCCTTGTGGTATTAGCTATTTTATCATTTCATTCATTTTTCCCCCCACCACGTTTTGAGCCAATGCCGTTTCCCGCGTTTAAATCGGACCAATAGTAACGGAGATATAAGCTAAAGCCCTTTCGACGTTTCTTCTCCGCAGGATTTCTTTATACGTATTAATTATATGGTAGATTTCAAATAGACGGCCGTTTCCCACGTTTAAATCGGACCAATAGTAACGGAGATATTTACTACGGTCCTTTTGGCTTTCGTACTGCGCATGTTTTTTCTTTATTTATTTATTATACGGCACATTTAAAATACACTGCCGTTTTACGCGTTTAAATCGGACCAATGGTAACGGAGATATAAGCTAAGGCCCTTTTGGTTTTCGTACTGCGCATGTTCTTTCTTTTGGTATTTATTATACGTCACATTTAAAATACACTTCCGTTTCCCGCGTTTAAATCGGACCAATAGTAAGGGAGATATAAGCCAAGGTCCTTTTGGCTTTCGTACTGCGCATGTTTTTTCTTTACTTATTTATTATACGTCACATTTAAAATACACTGCCGTTTTACGCGTTTAAATCGGACCAATAGTAACGGAGATATAAGCCAAGGTCCTTTTGGCTTTCGTACTGCGCATGTTCTTTCTTTACGTATACCCTATACGTCACATTTAAAATACACTGCCGTTTCCCGCGTTTAAATCGGACCAATAGTAAGGGAGATATAAGCTAAGGCCCTTTTGACGTTTCTTCTACACAGTATTTTTTGACATGTAATAATTTTACGTTATATTTCAAATATAATGCCGTTTGACCCACCCAAATCGGTCCATTAATTACGAAGATATATTGTGGATTAAAAATGGCTACAAAAAGATGGTTAGTCGCGCCATCTGTTTGTTAGCGGCAGTACTACATCTTAGAGTTATGAAGAGTACTATATTTTTAGTCCGCAGCCATTTTTTATCCCAATATTTAAAGTATGCCACGTGCCGCCATTTTTATCTGCGTCTCTTTCTGACACGCTGAATTTCCTATACCTCTCTCTCTAACACATTGAATTCCCTATAGTGGTAGTAGTAATGGTTTAGGTGATCTACTTCGATTTCGTTGTTCGATTTCGTTGTTAGATTTCGTTGTTCGTTGTTAGATTTCGTTGTTCGATTTCGTTGTCCGATTCCGTTGTTCGATTTCGTTGTTCGTTTTCGTTGTTCGATATTGTTGTATGATTTCGTGGTTCGATTTCGTTGTTCCATTTCGTTGTTCGATTTCGTTGTTCGATTTCGAAGTTCGATTTCGTTGTTCGATTTCGTTGTTTTCGATTTCGTTGTTCGATTTCGTTGTTCGAATTCGTTGTTCGATTTCGTTGTTCGATTTCGTTGTTCGATTTCGTTGTTCGATTTCGTTGTTCGATTTCGTTGTTCGAATTCGTTGTTCGATTTCGTTGTTCGATTTCGTTGTTCGATTTCGTTGTTCGATTTCGTTGTTCGATTTCGTTGTTCGATTGCGTTGTTCGATTTCCTTGTTCGATTTCGTTGTTCGATTTCGTTGTTCGATTTCGTTGTTCGATTTCGTTGTTCGATTTCGTTGTTCGATTTCGTTGTTCGATTTCGTTGTTCGATTTCGTTGTTCGATTTCGTTGTTCGATTTCGTTGTTCGATTTCGTTGTTCGATTTCGTTGTTCGATTTCGTTGTTCGATTTCGTTGTTCGATTTCGTTGTTCGATTTCGTTGTTCGATTTCGTTGTTCGATTTCGTTGTTCGATTTCGTTGTTCGATTTCGTTGTTCGATTTCGTTGTTCGATTTCGTTGTTCGATTTCGTTGTTCGATTTCGTTGTTCGATTTCGTTGTTCGATTTCGTTGTTCGATTCGTTATTCGATCTCGTTGTCCGATTCCGTTGTTCGATTTCGTTGTTCGTTTTCGTTGTTCGATATTGTTGTATGATTTCGTGGTTCGATTTCGTTGTTCGATTGCGTCGTTCCATTTCGTTGTTCGATTTCGTGGTTCGAAGTCGTTGTTCGAATTCGTTGTTCGATTTCGTTGTTCGATTTTGTTGTTCGATTTCGTTGTTCGATTTCGTTGTTCGATTTCGTTGTTAGATTTCGTTGTTCGATTTCGTTGTTCGAATTCGTTGTTCGAATTCGTTGTTCGAATTCGTTGTTCGAATTCGTTGTTCGAATTCGTTGTTCGAATTCGTTGTTCGATTTCGTTGTTTGATTTCGTTGTTCGATTTCGTTGTTCGATTTTGAAGTTCGATTTCGTTGTTCGATTTCGTTGTTCGATTTCGTTGTTCGATTTCGTTGTTCGATTGCGTTGTTCGATTTCGTTGTTCGATTTCGTTGTTCGATTTCGTTGTTCGATTTCGTTGTTCGATTTCGTTGTTGGATTTCGTTGTCCGATTTCGTTGTTCGATTTCGTTGTTCGATTTCGTTGTTCGATTTCGTTGTTCGATTTCGTTGTTCGAATTCGTTGTTCGAATTCGTTGTTCGATTTCGTTGTTCGATTTCGTTGTTTGATTTCGAAGTTCGATTACGTTGATCGATTTCGTTGTTCGATTTCGTTGTTCGATTTCGTTGTTCGATTTCGTTGTTCGATTTCGTATTTCGTTGTTCGAATTCGTTGTTCAATTTCGTTGTTCGATTTCGTTGTTCGATTTCGTTGTTTGAATTCGTGTTCGATTTCGTTGTTCGATTTCGAAGTTCGATTTCGTTGTTCGATTTCGTTGTTCGATTTCGTTGTTCGATTTCGTTGTTCGATTTCGTTGTTCGATTTCGTTGTTCGATTTTGTTGTTCGATTTCGTTGTTCGATTCCGTTGTTCGATTTCGTTGTTCGATTTCGTTGTTCGATTTCGTTGTTCGATTTCGTTGTTCGATTTCGTTGTTCGATTTCGTTGTTCGATTCGTTATTCGATCTCGTTGTCCGATTCCGTTGTTCGATTTCGTTGTTCGTTTTCGTTGTTCGATATTGTTGTTTGATTTCGTGGTTCGATTTCGTTGTTCGATTGCGTCGTCCCATTTCGTTGTTCGATTTCGTGGTCCGAATTCGTTGTTCGAATTCGTTGTTCGATTTCGTAGTTCGATTTCGTTGTTCGATTTCGTTGTTCGATTTCGTTGTTCGATTTCGTTGTTCGATTTCGTTGTTCGATTTCGTTGTTCGATTTCGTTGTTCGATTTTGAAGTTCGATTTCGTTGTTCGATTTCGTTGTTCGATTTCGTTGTTCGATTTCGTTGTTCGATTTCGTTGTCCGATTCCGTTGTTCGATTTCGTTGTTCGTTTTCGTTGTTCGATATTGTTGTATGATTTCGTGGTTCGATTTCGTTGTTCGATTGCGTTGTTCCATTTCGTTGTTCTATTTCGTGGTTCGATTTCGTGGTTTCAGTTTGTTGTTCGATTTCGATTTCGCTGTTCGATTTCGAAGTTGGATTTCGTTGTTCTATTTCGTTGTTCTAATTCGTTGTTCGATTTCGTTGTTCGATTTCGTTGTTCGATTTCGTTGTTCGATTCGTTATTCGATTTCGTTGTTCGATTTCGTTGTTCGATTTCGTTGTTCGATTTCGTTGTTCGATTTCGTTGTTCGATTTCGTTGTTCGATGTCGTTGTTCGATGTCGTTGTTCGATGTCGTTGTTCGATGTCGTTGTTCGATGTCGTTGTTCGAATTCGTTGTTCGATTTCGTTGTTCGATTTCGTTCGATTTCGTTGTTCGATTTCGTTGTTCGATTTCGTTGTTCGATTTCGTTGTTCGATTTCGTTGTTCGATTTTGAAGTTCGATTTCGTTGTTCGATTTCGTTGTTTGATTTCGTTGTTCGATTTCGTTGTCCGATTCCGTTGTTCGATTTCGTTGTTCGTTTTCGTTGTTCGATATTGTTGTATGATTTCGTGGTTCGATTTCGTTGTTCGATTGCGTTGTTCCATTTCGTTGTTCTATTTCGTGGTTCGATTTCGTGGTTTCAGTTTGTTGTTCGATTTCGATTTCGCTGTTCGATTTCGAAGTTGGATTTTGTTGTTCTATTTCGTTGTTCTAATTCGTTGTTCGATTTCGTTGTTCGATTTCGTTGTTCGATTCGTTATTCGATCTCGTTGTCCGATTCCGTTGTTCGATTTCGTTGTTCGTTTTCGTTGTTCGATATTGTTGTATGATTTCGTGGTTCGATTTCGTTGTTCGATTGCGTCGTTCCATTTCGTTGTTCGATTTCGTGGTTCGAATTCGTTGTTCGAATTCGTTGTTCGATTTCGTTGTTCGATTTTGTTGTTCGATTTCGTTGTTCGATTTCGTTGTTCGATTTCGTTGTTCGATTTCGTAGTTCGATTTCGTTGTTCGTTTTCGTTGTTCGATTCGTTATTCGATCTCGTTGTCCGATTCCGTTGTTCGATTTCGTTGTTCGATTTCGTTGTTCGATTCGTTATTCGATCTCCTTGTCCGATTCCGTTGTTCGATTTCGTTGTTCGTTTTCGTTGTTCGATATTGTTGTATGATTTCGTGGTTCGATTTCGTTGTTCGATTGCGTCGTCCCATTTCGTTGTTCGATTTCGTGGTTCGAATTCGTTGTTCGAATTCGTTGTTCGATTTCGTTGTTCGATTTTGTTGTTCGATTTCGTTGTTCGATTTCGTTGTTCGATTTCGTTGTTCGATTTCGTTGTTCGATTTCGTTGTTCGATTTCGTTGTTCGAATTCGTTGTTCGAATTCGTTGTTCGAATTCGTTGTTCGAATTCGTTGTTCGATTTCGTTGTTTGATTTCGTTGGTCGATTTCGTTGTTCGATTTTGAAGTTCGATTTCGTTGTTCGATTTCGTTGTTCGATTTCGTTGTTCGATTTCGTTGTTCGATTGCGTTGTTCGATTTCGTTGTTCGATTTCGTTGTTCGATTTCGTTGTTCGATTTCGTTGTTCGATTTCGTTGTTCGATTTCGTTGTTCGATTTCGTTGTTCGTTTTCGTTGTTCGATTCGTTATTCGATCTCGTTGTCCGATTCCGTTGTTCGATTTCGTTGTTCGATTTCGTTGTTCGATTCGTTATTCGATCTCCTTGTCCGATTCCGTTGTTCGATTTCGTTGTTCGTTTTCGTTGTTCGATATTGTTGTATGATTTCGTGGTTCGATTTCGTTGTTCGATTGCGTCGTCCCATTTCTTTGTTCGAATTCGTTCGAATTCGTTGTTCGATTTCGTTGTTCGATTTTTTTGTTCGATTTCGTTGTTCGATTTCGTTGTTCGATTTCGTTGTTCGATTTCGTTGTTCGATTTCGTTGTTCGATTTCGTTGTTCGAATTCGTTGTTCGAATTCGTTGTTCGAATTCGTTGTTCGAATTCGTTGTTCGATTTCGTTGTTTGATTTCGTTGTTCGATTTCGTTGTTCGATTTTGAAGTTCGATTTCGTTGTTCGATTTCGTTGTTCGATTTCGTTGTTCGATTTCGTTGTTCGATTGCGTTGTTCGATTTCGTTGTTCGATTTCGTTGTTCGATTTCGTTGTTCGATTTCGTTGTTCGATTTCGTTGTTCGATTTCGTTGTCCGATTTCGTTGTTCGATTTCGTTGTTCGATTTCGTTGTTCGATTTCGTTGTTCGATTTCGTTGTTCGAATTCGTTGTTCGAATTCGTTGTTCGATTTCGTTGTTCGATTTCGTTGTTCGATTTCGAAGTTCGATTACGTTGATCGATTTCGTTGTTCGATTTCGTTGTTCGATTTCGTTGTTCGATTTCGTATTTCGTTGTTCGAATTCGTTGTTCAATTTCGTTGTTCGATTTCGTTGTTCGATTTCGTTGTTTGAATTCGTGTTCGATTTCGTTGTTCGATTTCGTTGTTCGATTTCGTTGTTCGATTTCGTTGTTCGATTTCGTTGTTCGATTTCGTTGTTCGATTTCGTTGTTCGATTTCGTTGTTCGATTTCGTTGTTCGATTTCGTTGTTCGATTTCGTTGCTCGATGTCGTTGTTCGAATTCGTTGTTCGATTTCGTTGTTCGATTTCGTTATTCGATTTCGTTGTTCGATTTCGTTGTTCGATTTCGTTGTTCGATTTCGTTGTTCGATTTCGTTGTTCGATTTTGAAGTTCGATTTCGTTGTTCGATTTCGTTGTTCGATTTCGTTGTTCGATTTCGTTGTTCGATTTCGTTGTCCGATTCCGTTGTTCGATTTCGTTGTTCGTTTTCGTTGTTCGATATTGTTGTATGATTTCGTGGTTCGATTTCGTTGTTCGATTGCGTTGTTCCATTTCGTTGTTCTATTTCGTGGTTCGATTTCGTGGTTTCAGTTTGTTGTTCGATTTCGATTTCGCTGTTCGATTTCGAAGTAGGATTTCGTTGTTCTATTTCGTTGTTCTAATTCGTTGTTCGATTTCGTTGTTCGATTTCGTTGTTCGATTTCGTTGTTCGATTCGTTATTCGATTTCGTTGTCCGATTCCGTTGTTAGATTTCGTTGTTCGTTTTCGTTGTTCGATATTGTTGTATGATTTCGTGGTTCGATTTCGTTGTTCAATTGCGTCGTTCCATTTCGTTGTTCTATTTCGTTGTTCGATTTCGTTGTTCGATTTCGTTGTTTGAATTCGTGTTCGATTTCGATGTTCGATTTCGTTGTTCGATTTCGTTGTTCGATTTCGTTGTTCGATTTCGTTGTTCGATTTCGTTGTTCGATTTCGTTGTTCGATTTCGTTGTTCGATTTCGTTGTTCGATTTCGTTGTTCGATGTCGTTGTTCGATTTCGTTGTTCGATTTCGTTGTTCGATTTCGTTGTTCGATTTTGAAGTTCGATTTCGTTGTTCGATTTCGTTGTTCGATTTCGTTGTTCGATTTCATTGTCCGATTCCGTTGTTCGATTTCGTTGTTCGTTTTCGTTGTTCGATATTGTTGTATGATTTCGTTGTTCGATTTCGTTGTTAGATTTCGTTGTTCGATTTCGTTGTTTGAATTCGTTGTTCGAATTCGTTGTTCGAATTCGTTGTTCGAATTCGTTGTTCGATTTCGTTGTTTGATTTCGTTGTTCGATTTCGTTGTTCGATTTTGAAGTTCGATTTCGTTGTTCGATTTCGTTGTTCGATTTCGTTGTTCGATTTCGTTGTTCGATTGCGTTGTTCGATTTCGTTGTTCGATTTCGTTGTTCGATTTCGTTGTTCGATTTCGTTGTTCGATTTCGTTGTTCGATTTCGTTGTTGGATTTCGTTGTCCGATTTCGTTGTTCGATTTCGTTGTTCGATTTCGTTGTTCGATTTCGTTGTTCGATTTCGTTGTTCGAATTCGTTGTTCGAATTCGTTGTTCGATTTTGAAGTTCGATTTCGTTGTTCGATTTCGAAGTTCGATTACGTTGATCGATTTCGTTGTTCGATTTCGTTGTTCGATTTCGTTGTTCGATTTCGTTGTTCGATTTCGTATTTCGTTGTTCGAATTCGTTGTTCAATTTCGTTGTTCGATTTCGTTGTTCGATTTCGTTGTTTGAATTCGTGTTCGATTTCGTTGTTCGATTTCGAAGTTCGATTTCGTTGTTCGATTTCGTTGTTCGATTTCGTTGTTCGATTTCGTTGTTCGATTTCGTTGTTCGATTTCGTTGTTCGATTTCGTTGTTCGATTTCGTTGTTCGATTTCGTTGTTCGATTTCGTTGTTCGATTTCGTTGTTCGATTTCGTTGTTCGATTTCGTTGTTCGATTTCGTTGTTCGATTTCGTTGTTCGATTTCGTTGTTCGATTCGTTATTCGATCTCGTTGTCCGATTCCGTTGCTCGATTTCGTTGTTCGTTTTCGTTGTTCGATATTGTTGTTTGATTTCGTGGTTCGATTTCGTTGTTCGATTGCGTCGTCCCATTTCGTTGTTCGATTTCGTGGTTCGAATTCGTTGTTCGAATTCGTTGTTCGATTTCGTTGTTCGATTTCGTTGTTCGATTTCGTTGTTCGATTTCGTTGTTCGATTTCGTTGTTCGATTTCGTTGTTCGATTTTGAAGTTCGATTTCGTTGTTCGATTTCGTTGTTCGATTTCGTTGTTCGATTTCGTTGTTCGATTTCGTTGTCCGATTCCGTTGTTCGATTTCGTTGTTCGTTTTCGTTGTTCGATATTGTTGTATGATTTTGTGGTTCGATTTCGTTGTTCGATTGCGTTGTTCCATTTCGTTGTTCTATTTCGTGGTTCGATTTCGTGGTTTCAGTTTGTTGTTCGATTTCGATTTCGCTGTTCGATTTCGAAGTTGGATTTCGTTGTTCTATTTCGTTGTTCTAATTCGTTGTTCGATTTCGTTGTTCGATTTCGTTGTTCGATTTCGTTGTTCGATTCGTTATTCGATTTCGTTGTTCGATTTCGTTGTTCGATTTCGTTGTTCGATTTCGTTGTTCGATTTCGTTGTTCGATTTCGTTGTTCGATGTCGTTGTTCGATGTCGTTGTTCGATGTCGTTGTTCGATGTCGTTGTTCGATGTCGTTGTTCGAATTCGTTGTTCGATTTCGTTGTTCGATTTCGTTCGATTTCGTTGTTCGATTTCGTTGTTCGATTTCGTTGTTCGATTTCGTTGTTCGATTTCGTTGTTCGATTTCGTTGTTCGATTTTGAAGTTCGATTTCGTTGTTCGATTTCGTTGTTTGATTTCGTTGTTCGATTTCGTTGTCCGATTCCGTTGTTCGATTTCGTTGTTCGTTTTCGTTGTTCGATATTGTTGTATGATTTCGTGGTTCGATTTCGTTGTTCGATTGCGTTGTTCCATTTCGTTGTTCTATTTCGTGGTTCGATTTCGTGGTTTCAGTTTGTTGTTCGATTTCGATTTCGCTGTTCGATTTCGAAGTTGGATTTTGTTGTTCTATTTCGTTGTTCTAATTCGTTGTTCGATTTCGTTGTTCGATTTCGTTGTTCGATTCGTTATTCGATCTCGTTGTCCGATTCCGTTGTTCGATTTCGTTGTTCGTTTTCGTTGTTCGATATTGTTGTATGATTTCGTGGTTCGATTTCGTTGTTCGATTGCGTCGTTCCATTTCGTTGTTCGATTTCGTGGTTCGAATTCGTTGTTCGAATTCGTTGTTCGATTTCGTTGTTCGATTTTGTTGTTCGATTTCGTTGTTCGATTTCGTTGTTCTATTTCGTTGTTCGATTTCGTTGTTCGATTTCGTTGTTCGAATTCGTTGTTCGAATTCGTTGTTCGATTTCGAAGTTCGATTTCGTTGTTCGATTTCGTTGTTCGATTTCGTTGCTCGATTTCGTTGTTCGATTTCGTTGTTGGATTTCGTTGTTCGATTGCGTTGTTCGATTTCGCTGTTCGATTTCGTTGTTCGATTTCGTTGTTCGATTTCGTTGTTCGATTTCGTTGTTCGATTTCGTTGTTCGATTTCGTTGTTCGATTTCGTTGTTCGATTTCGTTGTTCGATTTCGTTGTTCGATTTCGTTGTTCGATTTTGTTGTTCGATTTCGTTGTTCGATTTCGTAGTTCGATTTCGTAGTTCGATTTCGTTGTTCGTTTTCGTTGTTCGATTCGTTATTCGATCTCGTTGTCCGATTCCGTTGTTCGATTTCGTTGTTCGATTTCGTTGTTCGATTCGTTATTCGATCTCCTTGTCCGATTCCGTTGTTCGATTTCGTTGTTCGTTTTCGTTGTTCGATATTGTTGTATGATTTCGTGGTTCGATTTCGTTGTTCGATTGCGTCGTCCCATTTCGTTGTTCGATTTCGTGGTTCGAATTCGTTGTTCGAATTCGTTGTTCGATTTCGTTGTTCGATTTTGTTGTTCGATTTCGTTGTTCGATTTCGTTGTTCGATTTCGTTGTTCGATTTCGTTGTTCGATTTCGTTGTTCGATTTCGTTGTTCGAATTCGTTGTTCGAATTCGTTGTTCGAATTCGTTGTTCGAATTCGTTGTTCGAATTCGTTGTACGATTTCGTTGTTTGATTTCGTTGTTCGATTTTGAAGTTCGATTTCGTTGTTCGATTTCGTTGTTCGATTTCGTTGTTCGATTTCGTTGTTCGATTTCGTTGTTCGATTGCGTTGTTCGATTTCGTTGTTCGATTTCGTTGTTCGATTTCGTTGTTCGATTTCGTTGTTCGATTTCGTTGTTCGATTTCGTTGTTCGATTTCGTTGTTCGTTTTCGTTGTTCGATTCGTTATTCGATCTCGTTGTCCGATTCCGTTGTTCGATTTCGTTGTTCGATTTCGTTGTTCGATTCGTTATTCGATCTCCTTGTCCGATTCCGTTGTTCGATTTCGTTGTTCGTTTTCGTTGTTCGATATTGTTGTATGATTTCGTGGTTCGATTTCGTTGTTCGATTGCGTCGTCCCATTTCGTTGTTCGATTTCGTGGTTCGAATTCGTTGTTCGAATTCGTTGTTCGATTTCGTTGTTCGATTTTGTTGTTCGATTTCGTTGTTCGATTTCGTTGTTCGATTTCGTTGTTCGATTTCGTTGTTCGATTTCGTTGTTCGATTTCGTTGTTCGATTTCGTTGTTCGAATTCGTTGTTCGAATTTGTTGTTCGAATTCGTTGTTCGAATTCGTTGTTCGATTTCGTTGTTTGATTTCGTTGTTCGATTTCGTTGTTCGATTTTGAAGTTCGATTTCGTTGTTCGATTTCGTTGTTCGATTTCGTTGTTCGATTTCGTTGTTCGATTGCGTTGTTCGATTTCGTTGTTCGATTTCGTTGTTCGATTTCGTTGTTCGATTTCGTTGTTCGATTTCGTTGTTCGATTTCGTTGTCCGATTTCGTTGTTCGATTTCGTTGTTCGATTTCGTTGTTCGATTTCGTTGTTCGATTTCGTTGTTCGAATTCGTTGTTCGAATTCGTTGTTCGATTTCGTTGTTCGATTTCGTTGTTCGATTTCGAAGTTCGATTACGTTGATCGATTTCGTTGTTCGATTTCGTTGTTCGATTTCGTTGTTCGATTTCGTATTTCGTTGTTCGAATTCGTTGTTCAATTTCGTTGTTCGATTTCGTTGTTCGATTTCGTTGTTTGAATTCGTGTTCGATTTCGTTGTTCGATTTCGTTGTTCGATTTCGTTGTTCGATTTCGTTGTTCGATTTCGTTGTTCGATTTCGTTGTTCGATTTCGTTGTTCGATTTCGTTGTTCGATTTCGTTGTTCGATGTCGTTGTTCGAATTCGTTGTTCGATTTCGTTGTTCGATTTCGTTATTCGATTTCGTTGTTCGATTTCGTTGTTCGATTTCGTTGTTCGATTTCGTTGTTCGATTTCGTTGTTCGATTTTGAAGTTCGATTTCGTTGTTCGATTTCGTTGTTCGATTTCGTTGTTCGATTTCGTTGTTCGATTTCGTTGTCCGATTCCGTTGTTCGATTTCGTTGTTCGTTTTCGTTGTTCGATATTGTTGTATGATTTCGTGGTTCGATTTCGTTGTTCGATTGCGTTGTTCCATTTCGTTGTTCTATTTCGTGGTTCGATTTCGTGGTTTCAGTTTGTTGTTCGATTTCGATTTCGCTGTTCGATTTCGAAGTAGGATTTCGTTGTTCTATTTCGTTGTTCTAATTCGTTGTTCGATTTCGTTGTTCGATTTCGTTGTTCGATTTCGTTGTTCGATTCGTTATTCGATTTCGTTGTCCGATTCCGTTGTTAGATTTCGTTGTTCGTTTTCGTTGTTCGATATTGTTGTATGATTTCGTGGTTCGATTTCGCTGTTCGATTGCGTCGTTCCATTTCGTTGTTCTATTTCGTGGTTCGATTTCGTGGTTTCAGTTTGTTGTTCGATTTCGATTTCGCTGTTCGATTTCGAAGTTGGATTTCGTTGTTCTATTTCGTTGTTCTAATTCGTTGTTCGATTTCGTTGTTCGATTTCGTTGTTCGATTTCGTTGTTCGATTTCGTTGTTCGATTCGTTATTCGATTTCGTTGTTTGATTTCTTGTTCGATTTCGTTGTTCCATTTAGTTATTCGATTTCGTTGTTCGATTTCGTTGTTAGATTTCGTTGTTAGATTTCGTTGTTCGTTGTTAGATTTCGTTGTTCGATTTCGTTGTCCGATTCCGTTGTTCGATTTCGTTGTTCGTTTTCGTTGTTCGATATTGTTGTATGATTTCGTGGTTCGATTTCGTTGTTCGATTTCGTTGTTCCATTTCGTTGTTCGATTTCGTTGTTCGATTTCGAAGTTCGATTTCGTTGTTCGATTTCGTTGTTTTCGATTTCGTTGTTCGATTTCGTTGTTCGAATTCGTTGTTCGATTTCGTTGTTCGATTTCGTTGTTCGATTTCGTTGTTCGATTTCGTTGTTCGATTTCGTGTTCGATTTCGTTGTTCGAATTCGTTGTTCGATTTCGTTGTTCGATTTCGTTGTTCGATTTCGTTGTTCGATTGCGTTGTTCGATTTCCTTGTTCGATTTCGTTGTTCGATTTCGTTGTTCGATTTCGTTGTTCGATTTCGTTGTTCGATTTCGTTGTTCGATTTCGTTGTTCGATTTCGTTGTTCGATTTCGTTGTTCGATTTCGTTGTTCGATTTCGTTGTTCGATTTCGTTGTTCGATTTCGTTGTTCGATTTCGTTGTTCGATTTCGTTGTTCGATTTCGTTGTTCGATTTCGTTGTTCGATTTCGTTGTTCGATTTCGTTGTTCGATTTCGTTGTTCGATTTCGTTGTTCGATTTCGTTGTTCGATTTCGTTGTTCGATTTCGTTGTTCGATTTCGTTGTTCGATTTCGTTGTTCGATTTCGTTGTTCGATTTCATTGTTCGATTTCGTTGTTCGATTTCGTTGTTCGATTTCGTTGTTCGATTTCGTTGTTCGATTCGTTATTCGATCTCGTTGTCCGATTCCGTTGTTCGATTTCGTTGTTCGTTTTCGTTGTTCGATATTGTTGTATGATTTCGTGGTTCGATTTCGTTGTTCGATTGCGTCGTTCCATTTCGTTGTTCGATTTCGTGGTTCGAATTCGTTGTTCGAATTCGTTGTTCGATTTCGTTGTTCGATTTTGTTGTTCGATTTCGTTGTTCGATTTCGTTGTTCGATTTCGTTGTTCGATTTCGTTGTTCGATTTCGTGGTTCGAATACGTTGTTCGAATTCGTTGTTCGATTTCGTTGTTCGATTTTGTTGTTCGATTTCGTTGTTCGATTTCGTTGTTCGATTTCGTTGTTCGATTTCGTTGTTCGATTTCGTTGTTCGATTTCGTTGTTCGATTTCGTTGTTCGAATTCTTTGTTCGAATTCGTTGTTCGATTTCGTTGTTCGATTTCGTTGTTCGATGTCGTTGTTCGAATTCGTTGTTCGATTTCGTTGTTCGATTTCGTTGTTCGATTTCGTTGTTCGATTTCGTTGTTCGATTTCGTTGTTCGATTTCGTTGTTCGATTTTGAAGTTCGATTTCGTTGTTCGATTTCGTTGTTCGATTTCGTTGTTCGATTTCGTTGTTCGATTTCGTTGTCCGATTCCGTTGTTCGATTTCGTTGTTCGTTTTCGTTGTTCGATATTGTTGTATGATTTCGTGGTTCGATTTCGTTGTTCGATTGCGTTGTTCCATTTCGTTGTTCTATTTCGTGGTTCGATTTCGTGGTTTCAGTTTGTTGTTCGATTTCGATTTCGCTGTTCGATTTCGTTGTTCGATGTCGTTGTTCGATGTCGTTGTTCGATGTCGTTGTTCGATGTCGTTGTTCGATGTCGTTGTTCGAATTCGTTGTTCGATTTCGTTGTTCGATTTCGTTGTTCGATTGCGTTGTTCGATTTCGTTGTTCGATTTTGTTGTTCGATTTCGTTGTTCGATTTCGTTGTTCGATTTCGTTGTTCGATTTCGTTGTTCGATTTCGTTGTTCGATTTCGTTGTTCGATTTCGTTGTTCGATTTCGTTGTTCGATTGCGTTGTTCGATTTCGTTGTTCGATTTTGTTGTTCGATTTCGTTGTTCGATTTCGTTGTTCGATTTCGTTGTTCGATTTCGTTGTTCGATTTCGTTGTTCGATTTCGTTGTTCGATTTCGTTGTTCGATTTTTCGTTGTTCGATTTCGTTGTTCGATTTCGTTGTTCGATTTCGTTGTTCGATTTCGTTGTTCGATTTCGTTGTTCGATTTCGTTGTTCGATTTCGTTGTTCGATTTCGTTGTTCGATTTCGTTGTTCGAATTCGTTGTTCGATTTCGTTGTTCGATTTCGTTGTTCGATTTCGAAGTTCGATTTCGTTGATCGATTTCGTTGTTCGATTTCGTTGTTCGATTTCGTTGTTCGATTTCGTTGTTCGATTTCGTATTTCGTTGTTCGAATTCGTTGTTCAATTTCGTTGTTCGATTTCGTTGTTCGATTTCGTTGTTTGAATTCGTGTTCGATTTCGAAGTTCGATTTCGTTGTTCGATTTCGTTGTTCGATTTCGTTGTTCGATTTCGTTGTTCGATTTCGTTGTTCGATTTCGTTGTTCGATTTTGAAGTTCGATTTCGTTGTTCGATTTCGTTGTTCGATATTGTTGTATGATTTCGTGGTTCGATTTCGTTGTTCGATTGCGTTGTTCCATTTCGTTGTTCTATTTCGTGGTTCGATTTCGTGGTTTCAGTTTGTTGTTCGATTTCGATTTCGCTGTTCGATTTCGAAGTTGGATTTCGTTGTTCTATTTCGTTGTTCTAATTCGTTGTTCGATTTCGTTGTTCGATTTCGTTGTTCGATTTCGTTGTTCGATTTCGTTGTTCGATTCGTTATTCGATTTCGTTGTTCGATTTCGTTGTTCGATTTCGTTGTTCGATTTCGTTGTTCGATTTCGTTGTTCGATTTCGTTGTTCGATCTCGTTGTCCGATTCCGTTGTTAGATTTCGTTGTTCGTTTTCGTTGTTCGATATTGTTGTATGATTTCGTGGTTCGATTTCGTTGTTCGATTGCGTCGTTCCATTTCGTTGTTCTATTTCGTGGTTCGATTTCGTGGTTTCAGTTTGTTGTTCGATTTCGATTTCGCTGTTCGATTTCGAAGTTGGATTTCGTTGTTCTATTTCGTTGTTCTAATTCATTGTTCGATTTCTTGTTCGATTTCGTTGTTCCATTTCGTTATTCGATTTCGTTGTTCGATTTCGTTGTTAGATTTCGTTGTTCGTTGTTAGATTTCGTTGTTCGATTTCGTTGTCCGATTTCGTTGTTCGATTTCGTTGTTCGATTTCGTTGTTCGATTTCGTTGTTCGAATTCGTTGTTCGAATTTGTTGTTCGAATTCGTTGTTCGAATTCGTTGTTCGATTTCGTTGTTTGATTTCGTTGTTCGATTTCGTTGTTCGATTTTGAAGTTCGATTTCGTTGTTCGATTTCGTTGTTCGATTTCGTTGTTCGATTTCGTTGTTCGATTGCGTTGTTCGATTTCGTTGTTCGATTTCGTTGTTCGATTTCGTTGTTCGATTTCGTTGTTCGATTTCGTTGTTCGATTTCGTTGTTCGATTTCGTTGTCCGATTTCGTTGTTCGATTTCGTTGTTCGATTTCGTTGTTCGATTTCGTTGTTCGATTTCGTTGTTCGAATTCGTTGTTCGAATTCGTTGTTCGATTTCGTTGTTCGATTTCGTTGTTCGATTTCGAAGTTCGATTACGTTGATCGATTTCGTTGTTCGATTTCGTTGTTCGATTTCGTTGTTCGATTTCGTATTTCGTTGTTCGAATTCGTTGTTCAATTTCGTTGTTCGATTTCGTTGTTCGATTTCGTTGTTTGAATTCGTGTTCGATTTCGTTGTTCGATTTCGTTGTTCGATTTCGTTGTTCGATTTCGTTGTTCGATTTCGTTGTTCGATTTCGTTGTTCGATTTCGTTGTTCGATTTCGTTGTTCGATTTCGTTGTTCGATGTCGTTGTTCGAATTCGTTGTTCGATTTCGTTGTTCGATTTCGTTATTCGATTTCGTTGTTCGATTTCGTTGTTCGATTTCGTTGTTCGATTTCGTTGTTCGATTTCGTTGTTCGATTTTGAAGTTCGATTTCGTTGTTCGATTTCGTTGTTCGATTTCGTTGTTCGATTTCGTTGTTCGATTTCGTTGTCCGATTCCGTTGTTCGATTTCGTTGTTCGTTTTCGTTGTTCGATATTGTTGTATGATTTCGTGGTTCGATTTCGTTGTTCGATTGCGTTGTTCCATTTCGTTGTTCTATTTCGTGGTTCGATTTCGTGGTTTCAGTTTGTTGTTCGATTTCGATTTCGCTGTTCGATTTCGAAGTAGGATTTCGTTGTTCTATTTCGTTGTTCTAATTCGTTGTTCGATTTCGTTGTTCGATTTCGTTGTTCGATTTCGTTGTTCGATTCGTTATTCGATTTCGTTGTCCGATTCCGTTGTTAGATTTCGTTGTTCGTTTTCGTTGTTCGATATTGTTGTATGATTTCGTGGTTCGATTTCGCTGTTCGATTGCGTCGTTCCATTTCGTTGTTCTATTTCGTGGTTCGATTTCGTGGTTTCAGTTTGTTGTTCGATTTCGATTTCGCTGTTCGATTTCGAAGTTGGATTTCGTTGTTCTATTTCGTTGTTCTAATTCGTTGTTCGATTTCGTTGTTCGATTTCGTTGTTCGATTTCGTTGTTCGATTTCGTTGTTCGATTCGTTATTCGATTTCGTTGTTTGATTTCTTGTTCGATTTCGTTGTTCCATTTAGTTATTCGATTTCGTTGTTCGATTTCGTTGTTAGATTTCGTTGTTAGATTTCGTTGTTCGTTGTTAGATTTCGTTGTTCGATTTCGTTGTCCGATTCCGTTGTTCGATTTCGTTGTTCGTTTTCGTTGTTCGATATTGTTGTATGATTTCGTGGTTCGATTTCGTTGTTCGATTTCGTTGTTCCATTTCGTTGTTCGATTTCGTTGTTCGATTTCGAAGTTCGATTTCGTTGTTCGATTTCGTTGTTTTCGATTTCGTTGTTCGATTTCGTTGTTCGAATTCGTTGTTCGATTTCGTTGTTCGATTTCGTTGTTCGATTTCGTTGTTCGATTTCGTTGTTCGATTTCGTGTTCGATTTCGTTGTTCGAATTCGTTGTTCGATTTCGTTGTTCGATTTCGTTGTTCGATTTCGTTGTTCGATTGCGTTGTTCGATTGCGTTGTTCGATTTCCTTGTTCGATTTCGTTGTTCGATTTCGTTGTTCGATTTCGTTGTTCGATTTCGTTGTTCGATTTCGTTGTTCGATTTCGTTGTTCGATTTCGTTGTTCGATTTCGTTGTTCGATTTCGTTGTTCGATTTCGTTGTTCGATTTCGTTGTTCGATTTCGTTGTTCGATTTCGTTGTTCGATTTCGTTGTTCGATTTCGTTGTTCGATTTCGTTGTTCGATTTCGTTGTTCGATTTCGTTGTTCGATTTCGTTGTTCGATTTCGTTGTTCGATTTCGTTGTTCGATTTCGTTGTTCGATTTCGTTGTTCGATTTCGTTGTTCGATTTCATTGTTCGATTTCGTTGTTCGATTTCGTTGTTCGATTTCGTTGTTCGATTTCGTTGTTCGATTCGTTATTCGATCTCGTTGTCCGATTCCGTTGTTCGATTTCGTTGTTCGTTTTCGTTGTTCGATATTGTTGTATGATTTCGTGGTTCGATTTCGTTGTTCGATTGCGTCGTTCCATTTCGTTGTTCGATTTCGTGGTTCGAATTCGTTGTTCGAATTCGTTGTTCGATTTCGTTGTTCGATTTTGTTGTTCGATTTCGTTGTTCGATTTCGTTGTTCGATTTCGTTGTTCGATTTCGTTGTTCGATTTCGTGGTTCGAATACGTTGTTCGAATTCGTTGTTCGATTTCGTTGTTCGATTTTGTTGTTCGATTTCGTTGTTCGATTTCGTTGTTCGATTTCGTTGTTCGATTTCGTTGTTCGATTTCGTTGTTCGATTTCGTTGTTCGATTTCGTTGTTCGAATTCTTTGTTCGAATTCGTTGTTCGATTTCGTTGTTCGATGTCGTTGTTCGAATTCGTTGTTCGATTTCGTTGTTCGATTTCGTTGTTCGATTTCGTTGTTCGATTTCGTTGTTCGATTTCGTTGTTCGATTTCGTTGTTCGATTTTGAAGTTCGATTTCGTTGTTCGATTTCGTTGTTCGATTTCGTTGTTCGATTTCGTTGTTCGATTTCGTTGTTCGATTTCGTTGTCCGATTCCGTTGTTCGATTTCGTTGTTCGTTTTCGTTGTTCGATATTGTTGTATGATTTCGTGGTTCGATTTCGTTGTTCGATTGCGTTGTTCCATTTCGTTGTTCTATTTCGTGGTTCGATTTCGTGGTTTCAGTTTGTTGTTCGATTTCGATTTCGCTGTTCGATTTCGTTGTTCGATGTCGTTGTTCGATGTCGTTGTTCGATGTCGTTGTTCGATGTCGTTGTTCGATGTCGTTGTTCGATGTCGTTGTTCGAATTCGTTGTTCGATTTCGTTGTTCGATTTCGTTGTTCGATTGCGTTGTTCGATTTCGTTGTTCGATTTTGTTGTTCGATTTCGTTGTTCGATTTCGTTGTTCGATTTCGTTGTTCGATTTCGTTGTTCGATTTCGTTGTTCGATTTCGTTGTTCGATTTCGTTGTTCGATTTCGTTGTTCGATTGCGTTGTTCGATTTCGTTGTTCGATTTTGTTGTTCGATTTCGTTGTTCGATTTCGTTGTTCGATTTCGTTGTTCGATTTCGTTGTTCGATTTCGTTGTTCGATTTCGTTGTTCGATTTCGTTGTTCGATTTTTCGTTGTTCGATTTCGTTGTTCGATTTCGTTGTTCGATTTCGTTGTTCGATTTCGTTGTTCGATTTCGTTGTTCGATTTCGTTGTTCGATTTCGTTGTTCGATTTCGTTGTTCGAATTCGTTGTTCGATTTCGTTGTTCGATTTCGTTGTTCGATTTCGAAGTTCGATTTCGTTGATCGATTTCGTTGTTCGATTTCGTTGTTCGATTTCGTTGTTCGATTTCGTATTTCGTTGTTCGAATTCGTTGTTCAATTTCGTTGTTCGATTTCGTTGTTCGATTTCGTTGTTTGAATTCGTGTTCGATTTCGAAGTTCGATTTCGTTGTTCGATTTCGTTGTTCGATTTCGTTGTTCGATTTCGTTGTTCGATTTCGTTGTTCGATTTCGTTGTTCGATTTTGAAGTTCGATTTCGTTGTTCGATTTCGTTGTTCGATATTGTTGTATGATTTCGTGGTTCGATTTCGTTGTTCGATTGCGTTGTTCCATTTCGTTGTTCTATTTCGTGGTTCGATTTCGTGGTTTCAGTTTGTTGTTCGATTTCGATTTCGCTGTTCGATTTCGAAGTTGGATTTCGTTGTTCTATTTCGTTGTTCTAATTCGTTGTTCGATTTCGTTGTTCGATTTCGTTGTTCGATTTCGTTGTTCGATTCGTTATTCGATTTCGTTGTTCGATTTCGTTGTTCGATTTCGTTGTTCGATTTCGTTGTTCGATTTCGTTGTTCGATTTCGTTGTTCGATCTCGTTGTCCGATTCCGTTGTTAGATTTCGTTGTTCGTTTTCGTTGTTCGATATTGTTGTATGATTTCGTGGTTCGATTTCGTTGTTCGATTGCGTCGTTCCATTTCGTTGTTCTATTTCGTGGTTCGATTTCGTGGTTTCAGTTTGTTGTTCGATTTCGATTTCGCTGTTCGATTTCGAAGTTGGATTTCGTTGTTCTATTTCGTTGTTCTAATTCATTGTTCGATTTCTTGTTCGATTTCGTTGTTCCATTTCGTTATTCGATTTCGTTGTTCGATTTCGTTGTTAGATTTCGTTGTTCGTTGTTAGATTTCGTTGTTCGATTTCGTTGTCCGATTCCGTTGTTCGATTTCGTTGTTCGTTTTCGTTGTTCGATATTGTTGTATGATTTCGTGGTTCGATTTCGTTGTTCCATTTCGTTGTTCGATTTCGTTGTTCGATTTCGAAGTTCGATTTCGTTGTTCGATTTCGTTGTTTTCGATTTCGTTGTTCGATTTCGTTGTTCGAATTCGTTGTTCGATTTCGTTGTTCGATTTCGTTGTTCGATTTCGTTGTTCGATTTCGTTGTTCGATTTCGTGTTCGATTTCGTTGTTCGAATTCGTTGTTCGATTTCGTTGTTCGATTTCGTTGTTCGATTTCGTTGTTCGATTGCGTTGTTCGATTGCGTTGTTCGATTTCCTTGTTCGATTTCGTTGTTCGATTTCGTTGTTCGATTTCGTTGTTCGATTTCGTTGTTCGATTTCGTTGTTCGATTTCGTTGTTCGATTTCGTTGTTCGATTTCGTTGTTCGATTTCGTTGTTCGATTTCGTTGTTCGATTTCGTTGTTCGATTTCGTTGTTCGATTTCGTTGTTCGATTTCGTTGTTCGATTTCGTTGTTCGATTTCGTTGTTCGATTTCGTTGTTCGATTTCGTTGTTCGATTTCGTTGTTCGATTTCGTTGTTCGATTTCGTTGTTCGATTTCGTTGTTCGATTTCGTTGTTCGATTTCGTTGTTCGATTTCATTGTTCGATTTCGTTGTTCGATTTCGTTGTTCGATTTCGTTGTTCGATTTCGTTGTTCGATTCGTTATTCGATCTCGTTGTCCGATTCCGTTGTTCGATTTCGTTGTTCGTTTTCGTTGTTCGATATTGTTGTATGATTTCGTGGTTCGATTTCGTTGTTCGATTGCGTCGTTCCATTTCGTTGTTCGATTTCGTGGTTCGAATTCGTTGTTCGAATTCGTTGTTCGATTTCGTTGTTCGATTTTGTTGTTCGATTTCGTTGTTCGATTTCGTTGTTCGATTTCGTTGTTCGATTTCGTTGTTCGATTTCGTGGTTCGAATACGTTGTTCGAATTCGTTGTTCGATTTCGTTGTTCGATTTTGTTGTTCGATTTCGTTGTTCGATTTCGTTGTTCGATTTCGTTGTTCGATTTCGTTGTTCGATTTCGTTGTTCGATTTCGTTGTTCGATTTCGTTGTTCGAATTCTTTGTTCGAATTCGTTGTTCGATTTCGTTGTTCGATGTCGTTGTTCGAATTCGTTGTTCGATTTCGTTGTTCGATTTCGTTGTTCGATTTCGTTGTTCGATTTCGTTGTTCGATTTCGTTGTTCGATTTCGTTGTTCGATTTTGAAGTTCGATTTCGTTGTTCGATTTCGTTGTTCGATTTCGTTGTTCGATTTCGTTGTTCGATTTCGTTGTTCGATTTCGTTGTCCGATTCCGTTGTTCGATTTCGTTGTTCGTTTTCGTTGTTCGATATTGTTGTATGATTTCGTGGTTCGATTTCGTTGTTCGATTGCGTTGTTCCATTTCGTTGTTCTATTTCGTGGTTCGATTTCGTGGTTTCAGTTTGTTGTTCGATTTCGATTTCGCTGTTCGATTTCGTTGTTCGATGTCGTTGTTCGATGTCGTTGTTCGATGTCGTTGTTCGATGTCGTTGTTCGATGTCGTTGTTCGATGTCGTTGTTCGAATTCGTTGTTCGATTTCGTTGTTCGATTTCGTTGTTCGATTGCGTTGTTCGATTTCGTTGTTCGATTTTGTTGTTCGATTTCGTTGTTCGATTTCGTTGTTCGATTTCGTTGTTCGATTTCGTTGTTCGATTTCGTTGTTCGATTTCGTTGTTCGATTTCGTTGTTCGATTTCGTTGTTCGATTGCGTTGTTCGATTTCGTTGTTCGATTTTGTTGTTCGATTTCGTTGTTCGATTTCGTTGTTCGATTTCGTTGTTCGATTTCGTTGTTCGATTTCGTTGTTCGATTTCGTTGTTCGATTTCGTTGTTCGATTTTTCGTTGTTCGATTTCGTTGTTCGATTTCGTTGTTCGATTTCGTTGTTCGATTTCGTTGTTCGATTTCGTTGTTCGATTTCGTTGTTCGATTTCGTTGTTCGATTTCGTTGTTCGAATTCGTTGTTCGATTTCGTTGTTCGATTTCGTTGTTCGATTTCGAAGTTCGATTTCGTTGATCGATTTCGTTGTTCGATTTCGTTGTTCGATTTCGTTGTTCGATTTCGTATTTCGTTGTTCGAATTCGTTGTTCAATTTCGTTGTTCGATTTCGTTGTTCGATTTCGTTGTTTGAATTCGTGTTCGATTTCGAAGTTCGATTTCGTTGTTCGATTTCGTTGTTCGATTTCGTTGTTCGATTTCGTTGTTCGATTTCGTTGTTCGATTTCGTTGTTCGATTTTGAAGTTCGATTTCGTTGTTCGATTTCGTTGTTCGATATTGTTGTATGATTTCGTGGTTCGATTTCGTTGTTCGATTGCGTTGTTCCATTTCGTTGTTCTATTTCGTGGTTCGATTTCGTGGTTTCAGTTTGTTGTTCGATTTCGATTTCGCTGTTCGATTTCGAAGTTGGATTTCGTTGTTCTATTTCGTTGTTCTAATTCGTTGTTCGATTTCGTTGTTCGATTTCGTTGTTCGATTTCGTTGTTCGATTCGTTATTCGATTTCGTTGTTCGATTTCGTTGTTCGATTTCGTTGTTCGATTTCGTTGTTCGATTTCGTTGTTCGATTTCGTTGTTCGATCTCGTTGTCCGATTCCGTTGTTAGATTTCGTTGTTCGTTTTCGTTGTTCGATATTGTTGTATGATTTCGTGGTTCGATTTCGTTGTTCGATTGCGTCGTTCCATTTCGTTGTTCTATTTCGTGGTTCGATTTCGTGGTTTCAGTTTGTTGTTCGATTTCGATTTCGCTGTTCGATTTCGAAGTTGGATTTCGTTGTTCTATTTCGTTGTTCTAATTCATTGTTCGATTTCTTGTTCGATTTCGTTGTTCCATTTCGTTATTCGATTTCGTTGTTCGATTTCGTTGTTAGATTTCGTTGTTCGTTGTTAGATTTCGTTGTTCGATTTCGTTGTCCGATTCCGTTGTTCGATTTCGTTGTTCGTTTTCGTTGTTCGATATTGTTGTATGATTTCGTGGTTCGATTTCGTTGTTCCATTTCGTTGTTCGATTTCGTTGTTCGATTTCGAAGTTCGATTTCGTTGTTCGATTTCGTTGTTTTCGATTTCGTTGTTCGATTTCGTTGTTCGAATTCGTTGTTCAATTTCGTTGTTCGATTTCGTTGTTCGATTTCGTTGTTCGATTTCGTTGTTCGATTTCGTTGTTCGAATTCGTTGTTCGATTTCGTTGTTCGATTGCGTTGTTCGATTTCCTTGTTCGATTTCGTTGTTCGATTTCGTTGTTCGATTTCGTTGTTCGATTTCGTTGTTCGATTTCGTTGTTCGATTTCGTTGTTCGATTTCGTTGTTCGATTTCGTTGTTCGATTTCGTTGTTCGATTTCGTTGTTCGATTTCGTTGTTCGATTTCGTTGTTCGATTTCGTTGTTCGATTTCGTTGTTCGATTTCGTTGTTCGATTTCGTTGTTCGATTTCGTTGTTCGATTTCGTTGTTCGATTTCGTTGTTCGATTTCGTTGTTCGATTTCGTTGTTCGATTTCGTTGTTCGATTTCGTTGTTCGATTCGTTATTCGATCTCGTTGTCCGATTCCGTTGTTCGATTTCGTTGTTCGTTTTCGTTGTTCGATATTGTTGTATGATTTCGTGGTTCGATTTCGTTGTTCGATTGCGTCGTTCCATTTCGTTGTTCGATTTCGTGGTTCGAATTCGTTGTTCGAATTCGTTGTTCGATTTCGTTGTTCGATTTTGTTGTTCGATTTCGTTGTTCGATTTCGTTGTTCGATTTCGTTGTTCGATTTCGTTGTTCGATTTCGTTGTTCGATTTCGTGGTTCGAATACGTTGTTCGATTTCGTTGTTCGATTTTGTTGTTCGATTTCGTTGTTCGATTTCGTTGTTCGATTTCGTTCGATTTCGTTGTTCGATTTCGTTGTTCGAATTCGTTGTTCGAATTCGTTGTTCGAATTCGTTGTTCGATTTCGTTGTTCGATGTCGTTGTTCGAATTCGTTGTTCGATTTCGTTGTTCGATTTCGTTGTTCGATTTAGTTGTTCGATTTCGTTGTTCGATTTCGTTGTTCGATTTTGAAGTTCGATTTCGTTGTTCGATTTCGTTGTTCGATTTCGTTGTTCGATTTCGTTGTCCGATTCCGTTGTTCGATTTCGTTGTTCGTTTTCGTTGTTCGATATTGTTGTATGATTTCGTGGTTCGATTTCGTTGTTCGATTGCGTTGTTCCATTTCGTTGTTCTATTTCGTGGTTCGATTTCGTGGTTTCAGTTTGTTGTTCGATTTCGATTTCGCTGTTCGATTTCGAAGTTGGATTTCGTTGTTCTATTTCGTTGTTCTAATTCGTTGTTCGATTTCGTTGTTCGATTTCGTTGTTCGATTCGTTATTCGATTTCGTTGTTCGATTTCGTTGTTCGATTTCGTTGTTCGATTTCGTTGTTCGATTTCGTTGTTCGATTTCGTTGTTCGATGTCGTTGTTCGATGTCGTTGTTCGATGTCGTTGTTCGATGTCGTTGTTCGATGTCGTTGTTCGAATTCGTTGTTCGATTTCGTTGTTCGATTTCGTTCGATTTCGTTGTTCGATTTCGTTGTTCGATTTCGTTGTTCGATTTCGTTGTTCGATTTCGTTGTTCGATTTTGAAGTTCGATTTCGTTGTTCGATTTCGTTGTTCGATTTCGTTGTTCGATTTCGTTGTCCGATTCCGTTGTTCGATTTCGTTGTTCGTTTTCGTTGTTCGATATTGTTGTATGATTTCGTGGTTCGATTTCGTTGTTCGATTGCGTTGTTCCATTTCGTTGTTCTATTTCGTGGTTCGATTTCGTGGTTTCAGTTTGTTGTTCGATTTCGATTTCGCTGTTCGATTTCGAAGTTGGATTTTGTTGTTCTATTTCGTTGTTCTAATTCGTTGTTCGATTTCGTTGTTCGATTTCGTTGTTCGATTCGTTATTCGATCTCGTTGTCCGATTCCGTTGTTCGATTTCGTTGTTCGTTTTCGTTGTTCGATATTGTTGTATGATTTCGTGGTTCGATTTCGTTGTTCGATTGCGTCGTTCCATTTCGTTGTTCGATTTCGTGGTTCGAATTCGTTGTTCGAATTCGTTGTTCGATTTCGTTGTTCGATTTTGTTGTTCGATTTCGTTGTTCGATTTCGTTGTTCTATTTCGTTGTTCGATTTCGTTGTTTGATTTCGTTGTTCGAATTCGTTGTTCGAATTCGTTGTTCGAATTCGTTGTTCGAATTCGTTGTTCGAATTCGTTGTTCGATTTCGAAGTTCGATTTCGTTGTTCGATTTCGTTGTTCGATTTCGTTGTTCGATTTCGTTGTTCGATTTCGTTGTTCGATTTCGTTGTTCGATTTCGTTGTTCGATTTCGTTGTTCGATTTCGTTGTTCGATTTCGTTGTTCGATTTCGTTGTTCGATTTCGTTGTTCGATTTCGTTGTTCGATTTCGTTGTTCGATTTCGTTGTTCGATTTCGTTGTTCGATTTCGTTGTTCGATTTCGTTGTTCGATTTCGTTGTTCGATTTCGTTGTTCGATTTCGTTGTTCGATTTCGTTGTTCGATTTCGTTGTTCGATTTCGTTGTTCGATTTCGTTGTTCGATTTCGTTGTTCGATTTCATTGTTCGATTTCGTTGTTCGATTTCGTTGTTCGATTTCGTTGTTCGATTTCGTTGTTCGATTCGTTATTCGATCTCGTTGTCCGATTCCGTTGTTCGATTTCGTTGTTCGTTTTCGTTGTTCGATATTGTTGTATGATTTCGTGGTTCGATTTCGTTGTTCGATTGCGTCGTTCCATTTCGTTGTTCGATTTCGTGGTTCGAATTCGTTGTTCGAATTCGTTGTTCGATTTCGTTGTTCGATTTTGTTGTTCGATTTCGTTGTTCGATTTCGTTGTTCGATTTCGTTGTTCGATTTCGTTGTTCGATTTCGTGGTTCGAATACGTTGTTCGAATTCGTTGTTCGATTTCGTTGTTCGATTTTGTTGTTCGATTTCGTTGTTCGATTTCGTTGTTCGATTTCGTTGTTCGATTTCGTTGTTCGATTTCGTTGTTCGATTTCGTTGTTCGATTTCGTTGTTCGAATTCTTTGTTCGAATTCGTTGTTCGATTTCGTTGTTCGATGTCGTTGTTCGAATTCGTTGTTCGATTTCGTTGTTCGATTTCGTTGTTCGATTTCGTTGTTCGATTTCGTTGTTCGATTTCGTTGTTCGATTTCGTTGTTCGATTTTGAAGTTCGATTTCGTTGTTCGATTTCGTTGTTCGATTTCGTTGTTCGATTTCGTTGTTCGATTTCGTTGTCCGATTCCGTTGTTCGATTTCGTTGTTCGTTTTCGTTGTTCGATATTGTTGTATGATTTCGTGGTTCGATTTCGTTGTTCGATTGCGTTGTTCCATTTCGTTGTTCTATTTCGTGGTTCGATTTCGTGGTTTCAGTTTGTTGTTCGATTTCGATTTCGCTGTTCGATTTCGTTGTTCGATGTCGTTGTTCGATGTCGTTGTTCGATGTCGTTGTTCGATGTCGTTGTTCGATGTCGTTGTTCGATGTCGTTGTTCGATTTCGTTGTTCGATTTCGTTGTTCGATTGCGTTGTTCGATTTCGTTGTTCGATTTTGTTGTTCGATTTCGTTGTTCGATTTCGTTGTTCGATTTCGTTGTTCGATTTCGTTGTTCGATTTCGTTGTTCGATTTCGTTGTTCGATTTCGTTGTTCGATTTCGTTGTTCGATTGCGTTGTTCGATTTCGTTGTTCGATTTTGTTGTTCGATTTCGTTGTTCGATTTCGTTGTTCGATTTCGTTGTTCGATTTCGTTGTTCGATTTCGTTGTTCGATTTCGTTGTTCGATTTCGTTGTTCGATTTCGTTGTTCGATTTTTCGTTGTTCGATTTCGTTGTTCGATTTCGTTGTTCGATTTCGTTGTTCGATTTCGTTGTTCGATTTCGTTGTTCGATTTCGTTGTTCGATTTCGTTGTTCGATTTCGTTGTTCGAATTCGTTGTTCGAATTCGTTGTTCGATTTCGTTGTTCGATTTCGTTGTTCGATTTCGAAGTTCGATTTCGTTGATCGATTTCGTTGTTCGATTTCATATTTCGTTGTTCGAATTCGTTGTTCAATTTCGTTGTTCGATTTCGTTGTTCGATTTCGTTGTTTGAATTCGTGTTCGATTTCGAAGTTCGATTTCGTTGTTCGATTTCGTTGTTCGATTTCGTTGTTCGATTTCGTTGTTCGATTTCGTTGTTCGATTTCGTTGTTCGATTTTGAAGTTCGATTTCGTTGTTCGATTTCGTTGTTCGATTTCGTTGTTCGATTTCGTTGTTCGATTTCGTTGTCCGATTCCGTTGTTCGATTTCGTTGTTCGTTTTCGTTGTTCGATATTGTTGCATGATTTCGTGGTTCGATTTCGTTGTTCGATTGCGTTGTTCCATTTCGTTGTTCTATTTCGTGGTTCGATTTCGTGGTTTCAGTTTGTTGTTCGATTTCGATTTCGCTGTTCGATTTCGAAGTTGGATTTCGTTGTTCTATTTCGTTGTTCTAATTCGTTGTTCGATTTCGTTGTTCGATTTCGTTGTTCGATTTCGTTGTTCGATTCGTTATTCGATTTCGTTGTTCGATTTCGTTGTTCGATTTCGTTGTTCGATTTCGTTGTTCGATTTCGTTGTTCGATTTCATTGTTCGATCTCGTTGTCCGATTCCGTTGTTAGATTTCGTTGTTCGTTTTCGTTGTTCGATATTGTTGTATGATTTCGTGGTTCGATTTCGTTGTTCGATTGCGTCGTTCCATTTCGTTGTTCTATTTCGTGGTTCGATTTCGTGGTTTCAGTTTGTTGTTCGATTTCGATTTCGCTGTTCGATTTCGAAGTTGGATTTCGTTGTTCTATTTCGTTGTTCTAATTCGTTGTTCGATTTCGTTGTTCGATTTCGTTGTTCGATTTCGTTGTTCGATTCGTTATTCGATTTCGTTGTTTGATTTCTTGTTCGATTTCGTTGTTCCATTTCGTTATTCGATTTCGTTGTTCGATTTCGTTGTTAGATTTCGTTGTTCGTTGTTAGATTTCGTTGTTCGATTTCGTTGTCCGATTCCGTTGTTCGATTTCGTTGTTCGTTTTCGTTGTTCGATATTGTTGTATGATTTCGTGGTTCGATTTCGTTGTTCCATTTCGTTGTTCGATTTCGTTGTTCGATTTCGAAGTTCGATTTCGTTGTTCGATTTCGTTGTTTTCGATTTCGTTGTTCGATTTCGTTGTTCGAATTCGTTGTTCAATTTCGTTGTTCGATTTCGTTGTTCGATTTCGTTGTTCGATTTCGTTGTTCGATTTCGTTGTTCGAATTCGTTGTTCGATTTCGTTGTTCGATTTCGTTGTTCGATTTCGTTGTTCGATTTCGTTGTTCGATTTCGTTGTTCGATTTCGTTGTTCGATTTCGTTGTTCGATTGCGTTGTTCGATTTCCTTGTTCGATTTCGTTGTTCGATTTCGTTGTTCGATTTCGTTGTTCGATTTCGTTGTTCGATTTCGTTGTTCGATTTCGTTGTTCGATTTCGTTGTTCGATTTCGTTGTTCGATTTCGTTGTTCGATTTCGTTGTTCGATTTCGTTGTTCGATTTCGTTGTTCGATTTCGTTGTTCGATTTCGTTGTTCGATTTCGTTGTTCGATTTCGTTGTTCGATTTCGTTGTTCGATTTCGTTGTTCGATTTCGTTGTTCGATTTCGTTGTTCGATTTCGTTGTTCGATTTCGTTGTTCGATTTCGTTGTTCGATTCGTTATTCGATCTCGTTGTCCGATTCCGTTGTTCGATTTCGTTGTTCGTTTTCGTTGTTCGATATTGTTGTATGATTTCGTGGTTCGATTTCGTTGTTCGATTGCGTCGTTCCATTTCGTTGTTCGATTTCGTGGTTCGAATTCGTTGTTCGAATTCGTTGTTCGATTTCGTTGTTCGATTTTGTTGTTCGATTTCGTTGTTCGATTTCGTTGTTCGATTTCGTTGTTCGATTTCGTTGTTCGATTTCGTGGTTCGAATACGTTGTTCGAATTCGTTGTTCGATTTCGTTGTTCGATTTTGTTGTTCGATTTCGTTGTTCGATTTCGTTGTTCGATTTCGTTCGATTTCGTTGTTCGATTTCGTTGTTCGAATTCGTTGTTCGAATTCGTTGTTCGAATTCGTTGTTCGAATTCGTTGTTCGAATTCGTTGTTCGATTTCGTTGTTCGATGTCGTTGTTCGAATTCGTTGTTCGATTTCGTTGTTCGATTTCGTTGTTCGATTTCGTTGTTCGATTTAGTTGTTCGATTTCGTTGTTCGATTTCGTTGTTCGATTTTGAAGTTCGATTTCGTTGTTCGATTTCGTTGTTCGATTTCGTTGTTCGATTTCGTTGTTCGATTTCGTTGTCCGATTCCGTTGTTCGATTTCGTTGTTCGTTTTCGTTGTTCGATATTGTTGTATGATTTCGTGGTTCGATTTCGTTGTTCGATTGCGTTGTTCCATTTCGTTGTTCTATTTCGTGGTTCGATTTCGTGGTTTCAGTTTGTTGTTCGATTTCGATTTCGCTGTTCGATTTCGTTGTTCGATGTCGTTGTTCGATGTCGTTGTTCGATGTCGTTGTTCGATGTCGTTGTTCGATGTCGTTGTTCGAATTCGTTGTTCGATTTCGTTGTTCGATTTCGTTGTTCGATTGCGTTGTTCGATTGCGTTGTTCGATTTCGTTGTTCGATTTTGTTGTTCGATTTCGTTGTTCGATTTCGTTGTTCGATTTCGTTGTTCGATTTCGTTGTTCGATTTCGTTGTTCGATTTCGTTGTTCGATTTCGTTGTTCGATTTCGTTGTTCGATTGCGTTGTTCGATTTCGTTGTTCGATTTTGTTGTTCGATTTCGTTGTTCGATTTCGTTGTTCGATTTCGTTGTTCGATTTCGTTGTTCGATTTCGTTGTTCGATTTCGTTGTTCGATTTCGTTGTTCGATTTCGTTGTTCGATTTTTCGTTGTTCGATTTCGTTGTTCGATTTCGTTGTTCGATTTCGTTGTTCGATTTCGTTGTTCGATTTCGTTGTTCGATTTCGTTGTTCGATTTCGTTGTTCGATTTCGTTGTTCGATTTCGTTGTTCGAATTCGTTGTTCGAATTCGTTGTTCGATTTCGTTGTTCGATTTCGTTGTTCGATTTCGAAGTTCGATTTCGTTGATCGATTTCGTTGTTCGATTTCGTTGTTCGATTTCGTTGTTCGATTTCGTATTTCGTTGTTCGAATTCGTTGTTCAATTTCGTTGTTCGATTTCGTTGTTCGATTTCGTTGTTTGAATTCGTGTTCGATTTCGAAGTTCGATTTCGTTGTTCGATTTCGTTGTTCGATTTCGTTGTTCGATTTCGTTGTTCGATTTCGTTGTTCGATTTCGTTGTTCGATTTTGAAGTTCGATTTCGTTGTTCGATTTCGTTGTTCGATTTCGTTGTTCGATTTCGTTGTTCGATTTCGTTGTTCGATTTCGTTGTCCGATTCCGTTGTTCGATTTCGTTGTTCGTTTTCGTTGTTCGATATTGTTGTATGATTTCGTGGTTCGATTTCGTTGTTCGATTGCGTTGTTCCATTTCGTTGTTCTATTTCGTGGTTCGATTTCGTGGTTTCAGTTTGTTGTTCGATTTCGATTTCGCTGTTCGATTTCGAAGTTGGATTTCGTTGTTCTATTTCGTTGTTCTAATTCGTTGTTCGATTTCGTTGTTCGATTTCGTTGTTCGATTTCGTTGTTCGATTCGTTATTCGATTTCGTTGTTCGATTTCGTTGTTCGATTTCGTTGTTCGATTTCGTTGTTCGATTTCGTTGTTCGATTTCGTTGTTCGATCTCGTTGTCCGATTCCGTTGTTAGATTTCGTTGTTCGTTTTCGTTGTTCGATATTGTTGTATGATTTCGTGGTTCGATTTCGTTGTTCGATTGCGTCGTTCCATTTCGTTGTTCTATTTCGTGGTTCGATTTCGTGGTTCGATTTCGTGGTTTCAGTTTGTTGTTCGATTTCGATTTCGCTGTTCGATTTCGAAGTTGGATTTCGTTGTTCTATTTCGTTGTTCTAATTCGTTGTTCGATTTCGTTGTTCGATTTCGTTGTTCGATTTCGTTGTTCGATTCGTTATTCGATTTCGTTGTTTGATTTCTTGTTCGATTTCGTTGTTCCATTTCGTTATTCGATTTCGTTGTTCGATTTCGTTGTTAGATTTCGTTGTTCGTTGTTAGATTTCGTTGTTCGATTTCGTTGTCCGATTCCGTTGTTCGATTTCGTTGTTCGTTTTCGTTGTTCGATATTGTTGTATGATTTCGTGGTTCGATTTCGTTGTTCCATTTCGTTGTTCGATTTCGTTGTTCGATTTCGAAGTTCGATTTCGTTGTTCGATTTCGTTGTTTTCGATTTCGTTGTTCGATTTCGTTGTTCGAATTCGTTGTTCAATTTCGTTGTTCGATTTCGTTGTTCGATTTCGTTGTTCGATTTCGTTGTTCGATTTCGTTGTTCGAATTCGTTGTTCGATTTCGTTGTTCGATTTCGTTGTTCGATTTCGTTGTTCGATTTCGTTGTTCGATTTCGTTGTTCGATTGCGTTGTTCGATTGCGTTGTTCGATTTCCTTGTTCGATTTCGTTGTTCGATTTCGTTGTTCGATTTCGTTGTTCGATTTCGTTGTTCGATTTCGTTGTTCGATTTCGTTGTTCGATTTCGTTTTTCGATTTCGTTGTTCGATTTCGTTGTTCGATTTCGTTGTTCGATTTCGTTGTTCGATTTCGTTGTTCGATTTCGTTGTTCGATTTCGTTGTTCGATTTCGTTGTTCGATTTCGTTGTTCGATTTCGTTGTTCGATTTCGTTGTTCGATTTCGTTGTTCGATTTCGTTGTTCGATTTCGTTGTTCGATTCGTTATTCGATCTCGTTGTCCGATTCCGTTGTTCGATTTCGTTGTTCGTTTTCGTTGTTCGATATTGTTGTATGATTTCGTGGTTCGATTTCGTTGTTCGATTGCGTCGTTCCATTTCGTTGTTCGATTTCGTGGTTCGAATTCGTTGTTCGAATTCGTTGTTCGATTTCGTTGTTCGATTTTGTTGTTCGATTTCGTTGTTCGATTTCGTTGTTCGATTTCGTTGTTCGATTTCGTTGTTCGATTTCGTGGTTCGAATACGTTGTTCGAATTCGTTGTTCGATTTCGTTGTTCGATTTTGTTGTTCGATTTCGTTGTTCGATTTCGTTCGATTTCGTTGTTCGATTTCGTTGTTCGAATTCGTTGTTCGAATTCGTTGTTCGAATTCGTTGTTCGATTTCGTTGTTCGATGTCGTTGTTCGAATTCGTTGTTCGATTTCGTTGTTCGATTTCGTTGTTCGATTTCGTTGTTCGATTTAGTTGTTCGATTTCGTTGTTCGATTTTGAAGTTCGATTTCGTTGTTCGATTTCGTTGTTCGATTTCGTTGTTCGATTTCGTTGTCCGATTCCGTTGTTCGATTTCGTTGTTCGATATTGTTGTATGATTTCGTGGTTCGATTTCGTTGTTCGATTGCGTTGTTCCATTTCGTTGTTCTATTTCGTGGTTCGATTTCGTGGTTTCAGTTTGTTGTTCGATTTCGATTTCGCTGTTCGATTTCGAAGTTGGATTTCGTTGTTCTATTTCGTTGTTCTAATTCGTTGTTCGATTTCGTTGTTCGATTTCGTTGTTCGATTCGTTATTCGATTTCGTTGTTCGATTTCGTTGTTCGATTTCGTTGTTCGATTTCGTTGTTCGATTTCGTTGTTCGATTTCGTTGTTCGATGTCGTTGTTCGATGTCGTTGTTCGATGTCGTTGTTCGATGTCGTTGTTCGATGTCGTTGTTCGAATTCGTTGTTCGATTTCGTTGTTCGATTTCGTTCGATTTCGTTGTTCGATTTCGTTGTTCGATTTCGTTGTTCGATTTCGTTGTTCGATTTCGTTGTTCGATTTTGAAGTTCGATTTCGTTGTTCGATTTCGTTGTTCGATTTCGTTGTTCGATTTCGTTGTCCGATTCCGTTGTTCGATTTCGTTGTTCGTTTTCGTTGTTCGATATTGTTGTATGATTTCGTGGTTCGATTTCGTTGTTCGATTGCGTTGTTCCATTTCGTTGTTCTATTTCGTGGTTCGATTTCGTGGTTTCAGTTTGTTGTTCGATTTCGATTTCGCTGTTCGATTTCGAAGTTGGATTTTGTTGTTCTATTTCGTTGTTCTAATTCGTTGTTCGATTTCGTTGTTCGATTTCGTTGTTCGATTCGTTATTCGATCTCGTTGTCCGATTCCGTTGTTCGATTTCGTTGTTCGTTTTCGTTGTTCGATATTGTTGTATGATTTCGTGGTTCGATTTCGTTGTTCGATTGCGTCGTTCCATTTCGTTGTTCGATTTCGTGGTTCGAATTCGTTGTTCGAATTCGTTGTTCGATTTCGTTGTTCGATTTTGTTGTTCGATTTCGTTGTTCGATTTCGTTGTTCTATTTCGTTGTTCGATTTCGTTGTTCGATTTCGTTGTTCGAATTCGTTGTTCGAATTCGTTGTTCGAATTCGTTGTTCGAATTCGTTGTTCGAATTCGTTGTTCGAATTCGTTGTTCGATTTCGAAGTTCGATTTCGTTGTTCGATTTCGTTGTTCGATTTCGTTGCTCGATTTCGTTGTTCGATTTCGTTGTTGGATTTCGTTGTTCGATTGCGTTGTTCGATTTCGTTGTTCGATTTCGTTGTTCGATTTCGTTGTTCGATTTCGTTGTTCGATTTCGTTGTTCGATTTCGTTGTTCGATTCGTTATTCGATCTCGTTGTCCGATTCCGTTGTTCGATTTCGTTGTTCATTTTCGTTGTTCGATATTGTTGTATGATTTCGTGGTTCGATTTCGTTGTTCGATTGCGTCGTTCCATTTCGTTGTTCGATTTCGTGGTTCGAATTCGTTGTTCGAATTCGTTGTTCGATTTCGTTGTTCGATTTTGTTGTTCGATTTCGTTGTTCGATTTCGTTGTTCGATTTCGTTCGATTTCGTTGTTCGATTTCGTTGTTCGAATTCGTTGTTCGAATTCGTTGTTCGAATTCGTTGTTCGAATTCGTTGTTCGATTTCGTTGTTCGATGTCGTTGTTCGAATTCGTTGTTCGATTTCGTTGTTTGATTTCGTTGTTCGATTTCGTTGTTCGATTTAGTTGTTCGATTTCGTTGTTCGATTTCGTTGTTCGATTTTGAAGTTCGATTTCGTTGTTCGATTTCGTTGTTCGATTTCGTTGTTCGATTTCGTTGTTCGATTTCGTTGTCCGATTCCGTTGTTCGATTTCGTTGTTCGTTTTCGTTGTTCGATATTGTTGTATGATTTCGTGGTTCGATTTCGTTGTTCGATTGCGTTGTTCCATTTCGTTGTTCTATTTCGTGGTTCGATTTCGTGGTTTCAGTTTGTTGTTCGATTTCGATTTCGCTGTTCGATTTCGAAGTTGGATTTCGTTGTTCTATTTCGTTGTTCTAATTCGTTGTTCGATTTCGTTGTTCGATTTCGTTGTTCGATTCGTTATTCGATTTCGTTGTTCGATTTCGTTGTTCGATTTCGTTGTTCGATTTCGTTGTTCGATTTCGTTGTTCGATTTCGTTGTTCGATGTCGTTGTTCGATGTCGTTGTTCGATGTCGTTGTTCGATGTCGTTGTTCGATGTCGTTGTTCGAATTCGTTGTTCGATTTCGTTGTTCGATTTCGTTCGATTTCGTTGTTCGATTTCGTTGTTCGATTTCGTTGTTCGATTTCGTTGTTCGATTTCGTTGTTCGATTTTGAAGTTCGATTTCGTTGTTCGATTTCGTTGTTCGATTTCGTTGTTCGATTTCGTTGTCCGATTCCGTTGTTCGATTTCGTTGTTCGTTTTCGTTGTTCGATATTGTTGTATGATTTCGTGGTTCGATTTCGTTGTTCGATTGCGTTGTTCCATTTCGTTGTTCTATTTCGTGGTTCGATTTCGTGGTTTCAGTTTGTTGTTCGATTTCGATTTCGCTGTTCGATTTCGAAGTTGGATTTTGTTGTTCTATTTCGTTGTTCTAATTCGTTGTTCGATTTCGTTGTTCGATTTCGTTGTTCGATTCGTTATTCGATCTCGTTGTCCGATTCCGTTGTTCGATTTCGTTGTTCGTTTTCGTTGTTCGATATTGTTGTATGATTTCGTGGTTCGATTTCGTTGTTCGATTGCGTCGTTCCATTTCGTTGTTCGATTTCGTGGTTCGAATTCGTTGTTCGAATTCGTTGTTCGATTTCGTTGTTCGATTTTGTTGTTCGATTTCGTTGTTCGATTTCGTTGTTCTATTTCGTTGTTCGATTTCGTTGTTCGATTTCGTTGTTCGATTTCGTTGTTCGATTTCGTTGTTCGAATTCGTTGTTCGAATTCGTTGTTCGAATTCGTTGTTCGAATTCGTTGTTCGAATTCGTTGTTCGATTTCGAAGTTCGATTTCGTTGTTCGATTTCGTTGTTCGATTTCGTTGCTCGATTTCGTTGTTCGATTTCGTTGTTGGATTTCGTTGTTCGATTGCGTTGTTCGATTTCGTTGTTCGATTTCGTTGTTCGATTTCGTTGTTCGATTTCGTTGTTCGATTTCGTTGTTCGATTTCGTTGTTCGATTCGTTATTCGATCTCGTTGTCCGATTCCGTTGTTCGATTTCGTAGTTCGTTTTCGTTGTTCGATATTGTTGTATGATTTCGTGGTTCGATTTCGTTGTTCGATTGCGTCGTTCCATTTCGTTGTTCGATTTCGTGGTTCGAATTCGTTGTTCGAATTCGTTGTTCGATTTCGTTGTTCGATTTTGTTGTTCGATTTCGTTGTTCGATTTCGTTGTTCGATTTCGTTGTTCGATTTCGTTGTTCGATTTCGTGGTTCGAATACGTTGTTCGAATTCGTTGTTCGATTTCGTTGTTCGATTTTGTTGTTCGATTTCGTTGTTCGATTTCGTTGTTCGATTTCGTTCGATTTCGTTGTTCGATTTCGTTGTTCGAATTCGTTGTTCGAATTCGTTGTTCGAATTCGTTGTTCGATTTCGTTGTTCGATGTCGTTGTTCGATGTCGTTGTTCGAATTCGTTGTTCGATTTCGTTGTTCGATTTCGTTGTTCGATTTCGTTGTTCGATTTAGTTGTTCGATTTTGAAGTTCGATTTCGTTGTTCGATTTCGTTGTTCGATTTCGTTGTTCGATTTCGTTGTTCGATTTCGTTGTTCGATTTCGTTGTCCGATTCCGTTGTTCGATTTCGTTGTTCGTTTTCGTTGTTCGATATTGCTGTATGATTTCGTGGTTCGATTTCGTTGTTCGATTGCGTTGTTCCATTTCGTTGTTCTATTTCGTGGTTCGATTTCGTGGTTTCAGTTTGTTGTTCGATTTCGATTTCGCTGTTCGATTTCGAAGTTGGATTTCGTTGTTCTATTTCGTTGTTCTAATTCGTTGTTCGATTTCGTTGTTCGATTTCGTTGTTCGATTCGTTATTCGATTTCGTTGTTCGATTTCGTTGTTCGATTTCGTTGTTCGATTTCGTTGTTCGATTTCGTTGTTCGATTTCGTTGTTCGATTTCGTTGTTCGATTTCGTTGTTCGATTTCGTTGTTCGATTTCGTTGTTCGATTTCGTTGTTCGATCTCGTTGTTCGATTTCGTTGTTCGATTTCGTTGTTCGATTTCGTTGTTCGATTTCGTTGTTCGATTTTGTTGTTCGATTTCGTTGTTCGATTTCGTTGTTCGATTTCGTAGTTCGATTTCGTTGTTCGTTTTCGTTGTTCGATTCGTTATTCGATCTCGTTGTCCGATTCCGTTGTTCGATTTCGTTGTTCGATTTCGTTGTTCGATTCGTTATTCGATCTCGTTGTCCGATTCCGTTGTTCGATTTCGTTGTTCGTTTTCGTTGTTGGATATTGTTGTATGATTTCGTGGTTCGATTTCGTTGTTCGATTGCGTCGTCCCATTTCGTTGTTCGATTTCGTGGTTCGAATTCGTTGTTCGAATTCGTTGTTCGATTTCGTTGTTCGATTTTGTTGTTCGATTTCGTTGTTCGATTTCGTTGTTCGATTTCGTTGTTCGAATTCGTTGTTCGAATTCGTTGTTCGAATTCGTTGTTCGAATTCGTTGTTCGATTTCGTTGTTTGATTTCGTTGTTCGATTTCGTTGTTCGATTTCGTTTTTCGATTTCGTTGTTCGATTTCGTTGTTCGATTTCGTTGTTCGATTTCGTTGTTCGATTTCGTTGTTCGATTTCGTTGTTCGATTTCGTTGTTCGATTTCGTTGTTCGATTTCGTTGTTCGATTTCGTTGTTCGATTTCGTTGTTCGATTTCGTTGTTCGATTTCGTTGTCCGATTTCGTTGTTCGATTTCGTTGTTCGATTTCGTTGTTCGATTTCGTTGTTCGATTTCGTTGTTCGAATTCGTTGTTCGAATTCGTTGTTCGATTTCGTTGTTCGATTTCGAAGTTCGATTACGTTGATCGATTTCGTTGTTCGATTTCGTTGTTCGATTTCGTTGTTCGATTTCGTTGTTCGATTTCGTATTTCGTTGTTCGAATTCGTTGTTCAATTTCGTTGTTCGATTTCGTTGTTCGATTTCGTTGTTTGAATTCGTGTTCGATTTCGTTGTTCGATTTCGAAGTTCGATTTCGTTGTTCGATTTCGTTGTTCGATTTCGTTGTTCGATTTCGTTGTTCGATTTCGTTGTTCGATTTCGTTGTTCGATTTCGTTGTTCGATTTCGTTGTTCGATGTCGTTGTTCGAATTCGTTGTTCGATTTCGTTGTTCGATTTCGTTGTTCGATTTCGTTGTTCGATTTCGTTGTTCGATTTCGTTGTTCGATTTCGTTGTTCGATTTCGTTGTTCGATTTTGAAGTTCGATTTCGTTGTTCGATTTCGTTGTTCGATTTCGTTGTTCGATTTCGTTGTTCGTTTTCGTTGTTCGATATTGTTGTATGATTTCGTGGTTCGATTTCGTTGTTCGATTGCGTCGTTCCATTTCGTTGTTCTATTTCGTGGTTCGATTTCGTGGTTTCAGTTTGTTGTTCGATTTCGATTTCGCTGTTCGATTTCGAAGTTGGATTTCGTTGTTCTATTTCGTTGTTCTAATTCGTTGTTCGATTTCGTTGTTCGATTTCGTTGTTCGATTTCGTTGTTCGATTTCGTTGTTCGATTCGTTATTCGATTTCGTTGTTTGATTTCTTGTTCGATTTCGTTGTTCCATTTCGTTATTTGATTTCGTTGTTCGATTTCGTTGTTAGATTTCGTTGTTAGATTTCGTTGTTCGTTGTTAGATTTCGTTGTTCGATTTCGTTGTCCGATTCCGTTGTTCGATTTCGTTGTTCGTTTTCGTTGTTCGATATTGTTGTATGATTTCGTGGTTCGATTTCGTTGTTCGATTTCGTTGTTCCATTTCGTTGTTCGATTTCGTTGTTCGATTTCGAAGTTCGATTTCGTTGTTCGATTTCGTTGTTTTCGATTTCGTTGTTCGATTTCGTTGTTCGAATTCGTTGTTCGATTTCGTTGTTCGATTTCGTTGTTCGATTTCGTTGTTCGATTTCGTTGTTCGATTTCGTTGAACGATTTCGTTGTTCGAATTCGTTGTTCGATTTCGTTGTTCGATTTCGTTGTTCGATTTCGTTGTTCGATTTCGTTGTTCGATTTCGTTGTTCGATTTCGTTGTTCGATTTCGTTGTTCGATTTCGTTGTTCGATTTCGTTGTTCGATTTCGTTGTTCGATTTCGTTGTTCGATTTCGTTGTTCGATTTCGTTGTTCGATTTTGTTGTTCGATTTCGTTGTTCGATTTCGTTGTTCGATTTCGTAGTTCGATTTCGTTGTTCGATTTCGTTGTTCGATTTCGTTGTTCGATTTCGTTGTTCGATTTCGTTGTTCGATTTCGTTGTTCGATTTCGTTGTTCGATTTCGTTGTTCGATTTCGTTGTTCGATTTCGTTGTTCGATTTTGTTGTTCGATTTCGTTGTTAGATTTCGTTGTTAGATTTCGTTGTTCGTTGTTAGATTTCGTTGTTCGATTTCGTTGTCCGATTCCGTTGTTCGATTTCGAAGTTCGATTTCGTTGTTCGATTTCGTTGTTCGATTTCGTTGCTCGATTTCGTTGTTCGATTTCGTTGTTGGATTTCGTTGTTCGATTGCGTTGTTCGATTTCGTTGTTCGATTTCGTTGTTCGATTTCGTTGTTCGATTTCGTTGTTCGATTTCGTTGTTCGATTTCGTTGTTCGATTCGTTATTCGATCTCGTTGTCCGATTCCGTTGTTCGATTTCGTAGTTCGTTTTCGTTGTTCGATATTGTTGTATGATTTCGTGGTTCGATTTCGTTGTTCGATTGCGTCGTTCCATTTCGTTGTTCGATTTCGTGGTTCGAATTCGTTGTTCGAATTCGTTGTTCGATTTCGTTGTTCGATTTTGTTGTTCGATTTCGTTGTTCGATTTCGTTGTTCGATTTCGTTGTTCGATTTCGTTGTTCGATTTCGTGGTTCGAATACGTTGTTCGAATTCGTTGTTCGATTTCGTTGTTCGATTTTGTTGTTCGATTTCGTTGTTCGATTTCGTTGTTCGATTTCGTTCGATTTCGTTGTTCGATTTCGTTGTTCGAATTCGTTGTTCGAATTCGTTGTTCGAATTCGTTGTTCGATTTCGTTGTTCGATGTCGTTGTTCGATGTCGTTGTTCGAATTCGTTGTTCGATTTCGTTGTTCGATTTCGTTGTTCGATTTCGTTGTTCGATTTAGTTGTTCGATTTTGAAGTTCGATTTCGTTGTTCGATTTCGTTGTTCGATTTCGTTGTTCGATTTCGTTGTTCGATTTCGTTGTTCGATTTCGTTGTCCGATTCCGTTGTTCGATTTCGTTGTTCGTTTTCGTTGTTCGATATTGCTGTATGATTTCGTGGTTCGATTTCGTTGTTCGATTGCGTTGTTCCATTTCGTTGTTCTATTTCGTGGTTCGATTTCGTGGTTTCAGTTTGTTGTTCGATTTCGATTTCGCTGTTCGATTTCGAAGTTGGATTTCGTTGTTCTATTTCGTTGTTCTAATTCGTTGTTCGATTTCGTTGTTCGATTTCGTTGTTCGATTCGTTATTCGATTTCGTTGTTCGATTTCGTTGTTCGATTTCGTTGTTCGATTTCGTTGTTCGATTTCGTTGTTCGATTTCGTTGTTCGATTTCGTTGTTCGATTTCGTTGTTCGATTTCGTTGTTCGATTTCGTTGTTCGATTTCGTTGTTCGATCTCGTTGTTCGATTTCGTTGTTCGATTTCGTTGTTCGATTTCGTTGTTCGATTTCGTTGTTCGATTTTGTTGTTCGATTTCGTTGTTCGATTTCGTTGATCGATTTCGTAGTTCGATTTCGTTGTTCGTTTTCGTTGTTCGATTCGTTATTCGATCTCGTTGTCCGATTCCGTTGTTCGATTTCGTTGTTCGATTTCGTTGTTCGATTCGTTATTCGATCTCGTTGTCCGATTCCGTTGTTCGATTTCGTTGTTCGTTTTCGTTGTTGGATATTGTTGTATGATTTCGTGGTTCGATTTCGTTGTTCGATTGCGTCGTCCCATTTCGTTGTTCGATTTCGTGGTTCGAATTCGTTGTTCGAATTCGTTGTTCGATTTCGTTGTTCGATTTTGTTGTTCGATTTCGTTGTTCGATTTCGTTGTTCGATTTCGTTGTTCGAATTCGTTGTTCGAATTCGTTGTTCGAATTCGTTGTTCGAATTCGTTGTTCGATTTCGTTGTTTGATTTCGTTGTTCGATTTCGTTGTTCGATTTCGTTTTTCGATTTCGTTGTTCGATTTCGTTGTTCGATTTCGTTGTTCGATTTCGTTGTTCGATTTCGTTGTTCGATTTCGTTGTTCGATTTCGTTGTTCGATTTCGTTGTTCGATTTCGTTGTTCGATTTCGTTGTTCGATTTCGTTGTTCGATTTCGTTGTTCGATTTCGTTGTCCGATTTCGTTGTTCGATTTCGTTGTTCGATTTCGTTGTTCGATTTCGTTGTTCGATTTCGTTGTTCGAATTCGTTGTTCGAATTCGTTGTTCGATTTCGTTGTTCGATTTCGAAGTTCGATTACGTTGATCGATTTCGTTGTTCGATTTCGTTGTTCGATTTCGTTGTTCGATTTCGTTGTTCGATTTCGTATTTCGTTGTTCGAATTCGTTGTTCAATTTCGTTGTTCGATTTCGTTGTTCGATTTCGTTGTTTGAATTCGTGTTCGATTTCGTTGTTCGATTTCGAAGTTCGATTTCGTTGTTCGATTTCGTTGTTCGATTTCGTTGTTCGATTTCGTTGTTCGATTTCGTTGTTCGATTTCGTTGTTCGATTTCGTTGTTCGATTTCGTTGTTCGATGTCGTTGTTCGAATTCGTTGTTCGATTTCGTTGTTCGATTTCGTTGTTCGATTTCGTTGTTCGATTTCGTTGTTCGATTTCGTTGTTCGATTTCGTTGTTCGATTTCGTTGTTCGATTTTGAAGTTCGATTTCGTTGTTCGATTTCGTTGTTCGATTTCGTTGTTCGATTTCGTTGTTCGTTTTCGTTGTTCGATATTGTTGTATGATTTCGTGGTTCGATTTCGTTGTTCGATTGCGTCGTTCCATTTCGTTGTTCTATTTCGTGGTTCGATTTCGTGGTTTCAGTTTGTTGTTCGATTTCGATTTCGCTGTTCGATTTCGAAGTTGGATTTCGTTGTTCTATTTCGTTGTTCTAATTCGTTGTTCGATTTCGTTGTTCGATTTCGTTGTTCGATTTCGTTGTTCGATTTCGTTGTTCGATTCGTTATTCGATTTCGTTGTTTGATTTCTTGTTCGATTTCGTTGTTCCATTTCGTTATTTGATTTCGTTGTTCGATTTCGTTGTTAGATTTCGTTGTTAGATTTCGTTGTTCGTTGTTAGATTTCGTTGTTCGATTTCGTTGTCCGATTCCGTTGTTCGATTTCGTTGTTCGTTTTCGTTGTTCGATATTGTTGTATGATTTCGTGGTTCGATTTCGTTGTTCGATTTCGTTGTTCCATTTCGTTGTTCGATTTCGTTGTTCGATTTCGAAGTTCGATTTCGTTGTTCGATTTCGTTGTTTTCGATTTCGTTGTTCGATTTCGTTGTTCGAATTCGTTGTTCGATTTCGTTGTTCGATTTCGTTGTTCGATTTCGTTGTTCGATTTCGTTGTTCGATTTCGTTGAACGATTTCGTTGTTCGAATTCGTTGTTCGATTTCGTTGTTCGATTTCGTTGTTCGATTTCGTTGTTCGATTTCGTTGTTCGATTTCGTTGTTCGATTTCGTTGTTCGATTTCGTTGTTCGATTTCGTTGTTCGATTTCGTTGTTCGATTTCGTTGTTCGATTTCGTTGTTCGATTTCGTTGTTCGATTTCGTTGTTCGATTTTGTTGTTCGATTTCGTTGTTCGATTTCGTTGTTCGATTTCGTAGTTCGATTTCGTTGTTCGTTTTCGTTGTTCGATTCGTTATTCGATCTCGTTGTCCGATTCCGTTGTTCGATTTCGTTGTTCGATTTCGTTGTTCGATTCGTTATTCGATCTCGTTGTCCGATTCCGTTGTTCGATTTCGTTGTTCGTTTTCGTTGTTCGATATTGTTGTATGATTTCGTGGTTCGATTTCGTTGTTCGATTGCGTCGTCCCATTTCGTTGTTCGATTTCGTGGTTCGAATTCGTTGTTCGAATTCGTTGTTCGATTTCGTTGTTCGATTTTGTTGTTCGATTTCGTTGTTCGATTTCGTTGTTCGAATTCGTTGTTCGAATTCGTTGTTCGAATTCGTTGTTCGATTTCGTTGTTCGATTTCGTTGTTCGATTTCGTTGTTCGATTTCGTTGTTCGATTTCGTTGTTCGATTTCGTTGTTCGATTTCGTTGTTCGATTTCGTTGTTCGATTTCGTTGTTCGATTTCGTTGTTCGATTTCGTTGTTCGATTTCGTTGTTCGATTTCGTTGTTCGATTTCGTTGTTCGATTTCGTTGTTCGATTTCGTTGTTCGATTTCGTTGTTCGATTTCGTTGTTCGATTTCGTTGTCCGATTTCGTTGTTCGATTTCGTTGTTCGATTTCGTTGTTCGATTTCGTTGTTCGATTTCGTATTTCGTTGTTCGAATTCGTTGTTCAATTTCGTTGTTCGATTTCGTTGTTCGATTTCGTTGTTTGAATTCGTGTTCGATTTCGTTGTTCGATTTCGAAGTTCGATTTCGTTGTTCGATTTCGTTGTTCGATTTCGTTGTTCGATTTCGTTGTTCGATTTCGTTGTTCGATTTCGTTGTTCGATTTCGTTGTTCGATTTCGTTGTTCGATGTCGTTGTTCGAATTCGTTGTTCGATTTCGTTGTTCGATTTCGTTGTTCGATTTCGTTGTTCGATTTCGTTGTTCGATTTCGTTGTTCGATTTCGTTGTCCGATTCCGTTGTTCGATTTCGTTGTTCGTTTTCGTTGTTCGATATTGTTGTATGATTTCGTGGTTCGATTTCGTTGTTCGATTGCGTTGTTCCATTTCGTTGTTCTATTTCGTGGTTCGATTTCGTGGTTTCAGTTTGTTGTTCGATTTCGATTTCGCTGTTCGATTTCGAAGTTGGATTTCGTTGTTCTATTTCGTTGTTCTAATTCGTTGTTCGATTTCGTTGTTCGATTTCGTTGTTCGATTTCGTTGTTCGATTTCGTTGTTCGATTCTTTATTCGATTTCGTTGTTCGATTTCGTTGTTCGATTTCGTTGTTCGATCTCGTTGTCCGATTCCGTTGTTAGATTTCGTTGTTCGTTTTCGTTGTTCGATATTGTTGTATGATTTCGTGGTTCGATTTCGTTGTTCGATTGCGTCGTTCCATTTCGTTGTTCTATTTCATGGTTCGATTTCGTGGTTTCAGTTTGTTGTTCGATTTCGATTTCGCTGTTCGATTTCGAAGTTGGATTTCGTTGTTCTATTTCGTTGTTCTAATTCGTTGTTCGATTTCGTTGTTCGATTTCGTTGTTCGATTTCGTTGTTCGATTCGTTATTCGATTTCGTTGTTTGATTTCTTGTTCGATTTCGTTGTTCCATTTCGTTATTCGATTTCGTTGTTCGATTTCGTTGTTAGATTTCGTTGTTAGATTTCGTTGTTCGTTGTTAGATTTCGTTGTTCGATTTCGTTGTCCGATTCCGTTGTTCGATTTCGTTGTTCGATTTCGTTGTTCGATTTCGTTGTTCGATTTCGTTGTTCGATTTCGTTGTTCGATTTCGTTGTTCGATTTCGTTGTTCGATTTCGTTGTTCGATTTCGTTGTTCGATTTCGTTGTTCGATTTCGTTGTTCGATTTCGTTGTTCGATTTCGTTGTTCGATTTCGTTGTTCGATTTTGTTGTTCGATTTCGTTGTTCGATTTCGTTGTTCGATTTCGTAGTTCGATTTCGTTGTTCGTTTTCGTTGTTCGATTCGTTATTCGATCTCGTTGTCCGATTCCGTTGTTCGATTTCGTTGTTCGATTTCGTTGTTCGATTCGTTATTCGATCTCGTTGTCCGATTCCGTTGTTCGATTTCGTTGTTCGTTTTCGTTGTTCGATATTGTTGTATGATTTCGTGGTTCGATTTCGTTGTTCGATTGCGTCGTCCCATTTCGTTGTTCGATTTCGTGGTTCGAATTCGTTGTTCGAATTCGTTGTTCGATTTCGTTGTTCGATTTTGTTGTTCGATTTCGTTGTTCGATTTCGTTGTTCGAATTCGTTGTTCGAATTCGTTGTTCGAATTCGTTGTTCGAATTCGTTGTTCGATTTCGTTGTTCGATTTCGTTGTTCGATTTCGTTGTTCGATTTCGTTGTTCGATTTCGTTGTTCGATTTCGTTGTTCGATTTCGTTGTTCGATTTCGTTGTTCGATTTCGTTGTTCGATTTCGTTGTTCGATTTCGTTGTTCGATTTCGTTGTTCGATTTCGTTGTTCGATTTCGTTGTTCGATTTCGTTGTTCGATTTCGTTGTTCGATTTCGTTGTTCGATTTCGTTGTCCGATTTCGTTGTTCGATTTCGTTGTTCGATTTCGTTGTTCGATTTCGTTGTTCGATTTCGTTGTTCGAATTCGTTGTTCGAATTCGTTGTTCGATTTCGTTGTTCGATTTCGTTGTTCGATTTCGAAGTTCGATTACGTTGATCGATTTCGTTGTTCGATTTCGTTGTTCGATTTCGTTGTTCGATTTCGTATTTCGTTGTTCGAATTCGTTGTTCAATTTCGTTGTTCGATTTCGTTGTTCGATTTCGTTGTTTGAATTCGTGTTCGATTTCGTTGTTCGATTTCGAAGTTCGATTTCGTTGTTCGATTTCGTTGTTCGATTTCGTTGTTCGATTTCGTTGTTCGATTTCGTTGTTCGATTTCGTTGTTCGATTTCGTTGTTCGATTTCGTTGTTCGATGTCGTTGTTCGAATTCGTTGTTCGATTTCGTTGTTCGATTTCGTTGTTCGATTTCGTTGTTCGATTTCGTTGTTCGATTTCGTTGTTCGATTTCGTTGTCCGATTCCGTTGTTCGATTTCGTTGTTCGTTTTCGTTGTTCGATATTGTTGTATGATTTCGTGGTTCGATTTCGTTGTTCGATTGCGTTGTTCCATTTCGTTGTTCTATTTCGTGGTTCGATTTCGTGGTTTCAGTTTGTTGTTCGATTTCGATTTCGCTGTTCGATTTCGAAGTTGGATTTCGTTGTTCTATTTCGTTGTTCTAATTCGTTGTTCGATTTCGTTGTTCGATTTCGTTGTTCGATTTCGTTGTTCGATTCTTTATTCGATTTCGTTGTTCGATTTCGTTGTTCGATTTCGTTGTTCGATCTCGTTGTCCGATTCCGTTGTTAGATTTCGTTGTTCGTTTTCGTTGTTCGATATTGTTGTATGATTTCGTGGTTCGATTTCGTTGTTCGATTGCGTCGTTCCATTTCGTTGTTCTATTTCATGGTTCGATTTCGTGGTTTCAGTTTGTTGTTCGATTTCGATTTCGATGTTCGATTTCGAAGTTGGATTTCGTTGTTCTATTTCGTTGTTCTAATTCGTTGTTCGATTTCGTTGTTCGATTTCGTTGTTCGATTTCGTTGTTCGATTTCGTTGTTCGATTCGTTATTCGATTTCGTTGTTTGATTTCTTGTTCGATTTCGTTGTTCCATTTCGTTATTCGATTTCGTTGTTCGATTTCGTTGTTAGATTTCGTTGTTAGATTTCGTTGTTCGTTGTTAGATTTCGTTGTTCGATTTCGTTGTCCGATTCCGTTGTTCGATTTCGTTGTTCGTTTTCGTTGTTCGATATTGTTGTATGATTTCGTGGTTCGATTTCGTTGTTCGATTTCGTTGTTCCATTTCGTTGTTCGATTTCGTTGTTCGATTTCGAAGTTCGATTTCGTTGTTCGATTTCGTTGTTTTCGATTTCGTTGTTCGATTTCGTTGTTCGAATTCGTTGTTCGATTTCGTTGTTCGATTTCGTTGTTCGATTTCGTTGTTCGATTTCGTTGTTCGATTTCGTTGAACGATTTCGTTGTTCGAATTCGTTGTTCGATTTCGTTGTTCGATTTCGTTGTTCGATTTCGTTGTTCGATTTCGTTGTTCGATTTCGTTGTTCGATTTCATTGTTCGATTTCCTTGTTCGATTTCGTTGTTCGATTTCGTTGTTAGATTTCGTTGTTAGATTTCGTTGTTAGATTTCGTTGTTCGTTGTTAGATTTCGTTGTTCGATTTCGTTGTCCGATTCCGTTGTTCGATTTCGTTGTTCGTTTTCGTTGTTCGATATTGTTGTATGATTTCGTGGTTCGATTTCGTTGTTCGATTTCGTTGTTCCATTTCGTTGTTCGATTTCGTTGTTCGATTTCGAAGTTCGATTTCGTTGTTCGATTTCGTTGTTTTCGATTTCGTTGTTCGATTTTGTTGTTCGAATTCGTTGTTCGATTTCGTTGTTCGATTTCGTTGTTCGATTTCGTTGTTCGATTTCGTTGTTCGATTTCGTTGTTCGATTTCGTTGAACGATTTCGTTGTTCGAATTCGTTGTTCGATTTCGTTGTTCGATTTCGTTGTTCGATTTCGTTGTTCGATTTCGTTGTTCGATTTCGTTGTTCGATTTCGTTGTTCGATTTCGTTGTTCGATTTCGTTGTTCGATTTCGTTGTTCGATTTCGTTGTTCGATTTCGTTGTTCGATTTCGTTGTTCGATTTCGTTGTTCGATTTCGTTGTTCGATTTCGTTGTTCGATTTCGTTGTTCGATTTCGTTGTTCGATTTCGTTGTTCGATTTCGTTGTTCGATTTCGTTGTTCGATTTCGTTGTTCGATTTCGTTGTTCGATTTCGTTGTTCGATTTCGTTGTTCGATTTCGTTGTTCGATTCGTTATTCGATCTCGTTGTCCGATTCCGTTGTTCGATTTCGTTGTTCGTTTTCGTTGTTCGATATTGTTGTATGATTTCGTGGTTCGATTTCGTTGTTCGATTGCGTCGTTCCATTTCGTTGTTCGATTTCGTGGTTCGAATTCGTTGTTCGAATTCGTTGTTCGATTTCGTTGTTCGATTTTGTTGTTCGATTTCGTTGTTCGATTTCGTTGTTCGATTTCGTTGTTCGATTTCGTTGTTCGATTTCGTTGTTCGATTTCGTTGTTCGATTTCGTTGTTCGAATTCGTTGTTCGAATTCGTTGTTCGAATTCGTTGTTCGATTTCGTTGTTCGATTTCGTTGTTCGATTTCGTTGTTCGATTTCGTTGTTCGATTTCGTTGTTCGATTTCGTCGTTCGATTTCGTCGTTCGATTTCGTCGTTCGATTTCGTCGTTCGATTTCGTTGTTCGAATTCGTTGTTCGATTTCGTTGTTCGATTTCGTTGTTCGATTTCGTTGTTCGATTTCGTTGTTCGATTTCGTTGTTCGATTTCGTTGTTCGATTTCGTTGTTCGATTTCGTTGTTCGATTTCGTTGTTCGATTTCGTTGTTCGATTTCGTTGTTAGATTTCGTTGTTCGATTTCGTTGTTCGATTTCGTTGTTCGATTTCGTTGTTCGAATTCGTTGTTCGATTTCGTTGTTCGATTTCGTTGTTCGATTTCGTTGTTCGATTTCGTTGTTCGATTTCGTTGTTCGATTTCGTTGTTCGATTTCGTTGTTCGATTTTGTTGTTCGATTTCGTTGTTCGATTTCGTTGTTCGATTTCGTTATTCGATCTCGTTGTCCGATTCCGTTGTTCGATTTCGTTGTTCGTTTTCGTTGTTCGATATTGTTGTATGATTTCGTGGTTCGATTTCGTTGTTCGATTGCGTCGTTTCATTTCGTTGTTCGATTTCGTGGTTCGAATTCGTTGTTCGAATTCGTTGTTCGATTTCGTTGTTCGATTTTGTTGTTCGATTTCGTTGTTGGTTTTCCTTGTTCGATTTCGTTGTTCGATTTCGTTGTTCGATTTCGTTGTTCGATTTCGTTGTTCGATTTCGTTGTTCGATTTCGTTGTTCGATTTCGTTGTTCGATTTCGTTGTTCGATTTCGTTGTTCGATTTCGTTGTTCGATTTCGTTGTTCGATTTCGTTGTTCGATTTCGTTGTTCGATTTCGTTGTTCGATTTCGTTGTTCGATTTCGTTGTTCGATTTCGTTGTTCGATTTCGTTGTTCGATTTCGTTGTTCGATTTCGTTGTTCGATTTCGTTGTTCGATTTCGTTGTTCGATTTCGTTGTTCGATTTCGTTGTTCGATTTCGTTGTTCGATTTCGTTGTTCGATTTCGTTGTTCGATTTCGTTGTTCGATTTCGTTGTTCGATTTCGTTGTTCGATTTCGTTGTTCGATTCGTTATTCGATCTCGTTGTCCGATTCCGTTGTTCGATTTCGTTGTTCGTTTTCGTTGTTCGATATTGTTGTATGATTTCGTGGTTCGATTTCGTTGTTCGATTGCGTCGTTCCATTTCGTTGTTCGAATTCGTTGTTCGATTTCGTTGTTCGATTTCGTTGTTCGATTTCGTTGTTCGATTTCGTTGTTCGATTTCGTTGTTCGATTTCGTTGTTCGATTTCGTTGTTCGATTTCGTTGTTCGATTTCGTTGTTCGATTTTGAAGTTCGATTTCGTTGTTCGATTTGTTGTTCGATTTCGTTGTTCGATTTCGTTGTCCGATTCCGTTGTTCGATTTCGTTGTTCGTTTTCGTTGTTCGATATTGTTGTATGATTTCGTGGTTCGATTTCGTTGTTCGATTGCGTTGTTCCATTTCGTTGTTCTATTTCGTGGTTCGATTTCGTGGTTTCAGTTTGTTGTTCGATTTCGATTTCGCTGTTCGATTTCGAAGTTAGATTTCGTTGTTCTATTTCGTTGTTCTAATTCGTTGTTCGATTTCGTTGTTCGATTTCGTTGTTCGATTTCGTTGTTCAATTCGTTAATCGATTTCGTTGTTCGATTTCGTTGTTCGATTTCGTTGTTCGATTTCGTTGTTCGATCTCGTTGTCCGATTCCGTTGTTAGATTTCGTTGTTCGTTTTCGTTGTTCGATATTGTTGTATGATTTCGTGGTTCGATTTCGTTGTTCGATTGCGTCGTTCCATTTCGTTGTTCTATTTCGTGGTTCGATTTCGTGGTTTCAGTTTGTTGTTCGATTTCGATTTCGCTGTTCGATTTCGAAGTTGGATTTCGTTGTTCTATTTCGTTGTTCTAATTCGTTGTTCGATTTCGTTGTTCGATTTCGTTGTTCGATTTCGTTGTTCGATTTCGTTGTTCGATTCGTTATTCGATTTCGTTGTTTGATTTCTTGTTCGATTTCGTTGTTCCATTTCGTTATTCGATTTCGTTGTTCGATTTCGTTGTTAGATTTCGTTGTTAGATTTCCTTGTTCGTTGTTAGATTTCGTTGTTCGATTTCGTTGTCCGATTCCGTTGTTCGATTTCGTTGTTCGTTTTCGTTGTTCGATATTGTTGTATGATTTCGTGGTTCGATTTCGTTGTTCGATTTCGTTGTTCCATTTCGTTGTTCGATTTCGTTGTTCGATTTCGAAGTTCGATTTCGTTGTTCGATTTCGTTGTTTTCGATTTCGTTGTTCGATTTCGTTGTTCGAATTCGTTGTTCGATTTCGTTGTTCGATTTCGTTGTTCGATTTCGTTGTTCGATTTCGTTGTTCGATTTCGTTGAACGATTTCGTTGTTCGAATTCGTTGTTCGATTTCGTTGTTCGATTTCGTTGTTCGATTTCGTTGTTCGATTTCGTTGTTCGATTTCGTTGTTCGATTTCGTTGTTCGATTTCGTTGTTCGATTTCGTTGTTCGATTTCGTTGTTCGATTTCGTTGTTCGATTTCGTTGTTCGATTTCGTTGTTCGATTTCGTTGTTCGATTTCGTTGTTCGATTTCGTTGTTCGATTTCGTTGTTCGATTTCGTTGTTCGATTTCATTGTTCGATTTCGTTGTTCGATTTCGTTGTTCGATTTCGTTGTTCGATTTCGTTGTTCGATTTCGTTGTTCGATTTCGTTGTTCGATTTCGTTGTTCGATTTCGTTGTTCGATTTCGTTGTTCGATTCGTTATTCGATCTCGTTGTCCGATTCCGTTGTTCGATTTCGTTGTTCGTTTTCGTTGTTCGATATTGTTGTATGATTTCGTGGTTCGATTTCGTTGTTCGATTGCGTCGTTCCATTTCGTTGTTCGATTTCGTGGTTCGAATTCGTTGTTCGAATTCGTTGTTCGATTTCGTTGTTCGATTTTGTTGTTCGATTTCGTTGTTCGATTTCGTTGTTCGATTTCGTTGTTCGATTTCGTTGTTCGATTTCGTTGTTCGATTTCGTTGTTCGATTTCGTTGTTCGAATTCGTTGTTCGAATTCGTTGTTCGAATTCGTTGTTCGATTTCGTTGTTCGATTTCGTTGTTCGATTTCGTTGTTCGATTTCGTTGTTCGATTTCGTTGTTCGATTTCGTCGTTCGATTTCGTCGTTCGATTTCGTTGTTCGAATTCGTTGTTCGATTTCGTTGTTCGATTTCGTTGTTCGATTTCGTTGTTCGATTTCGTTGTTCGATTTCGTTGTTCGATTTCGTTGTTCGATTTCGTTGTTCGATTTCGTTGTTCGATTTCGTTGTTCGATTTCGTTGTTCGATTTCGTTGTTCGATTTCGTTGTTAGATTTCGTTGTTCGATTTCGTTGTTCGATTTCGTTGTTCGATTTCGTTGTTCGAATTCGTTGTTCGATTTCGTTGTTCGATTTCGTTGTTCGATTTCGTTGTTCGATTTCGTTGTTCGATTTCGTTGTTCGATTTCGTTGTTCGATTTTGTTGTTCGATTTCGTTGTTCGATTTCGTTGTTCGATTTCGTTATTCGATCTCGTTGTCCGATTCCGTTGTTCGATTTCGTTGTTCGTTTTCGTTGTTCGATATTGTTGTATGATTTCGTGGTTCGATTTCGTTGTTCGATTGCGTCGTTTCATTTCGTTGTTCGATTTCGTGGTTCGAATTCGTTGTTCGAATTCGTTGTTCGATTTCGTTGTTCGATTTTGTTGTTCGATTTCGTTGTTGGTTTTCCTTGTTCGATTTCGTTGTTCGATTTCGTTGTTCGATTTCGTTGTTCGATTTCGTTGTTCGATTTCGTTGTTCGATTTCGTTGTTCGATTTCGTTGTTCGATTTCGTTGTTCGATTTCGTTGTTCGATTTCGTTGTTCGATTTCGTTGTTCGATTTCGTTGTTCGATTTCGTTGTTCGATTTCGTTGTTCGATTTCGTTGTTCGATTTCGTTGTTCGATTTCGTTGTTCGATTTCGTTGTTCGATTTCGTTGTTCGATTTCGTTGTTCGATTTCGTTGTTCGATTTCGTTGTTCGATTTCGTTGTTCGATTTCGTTGTTCGATTTCGTTGTTCGATTTCGTTGTTCGATTTCGTTGTTCGATTTCGTTGTTCGATTTCGTTGTTCGATTTCGTTGTTCGATTTCGTTGTTCGATTTCGTTGTTCGATTTCGTTGTTCGATTCGTTATTCGATCTCGTTGTCCGATTCCGTTGTTCGATTTCGTTGTTCGTTTTCGTTGTTCGATATTGTTGTATGATTTCGTGGTTCGATTTCGTTGTTCGATTGCGTCGTTCCATTTCGTTGTTCGAATTCGTTGTTCGATTTCGTTGTTCGATTTCGTTGTTCGATTTCGTTGTTCGATTTCGTTGTTCGATTTCGTTGTTCGATTTCGTTGTTCGATTTCGTTGTTCGATTTCGTTGTTCGATTTCGTTGTTCGATTTTGAAGTTCGATTTCGTTGTTCGATTTGTTGTTCGATTTCGTTGTTCGATTTCGTTGTCCGATTCCGTTGTTCGATTTCGTTGTTCGTTTTCGTTGTTCGATATTGTTGTATGATTTCGTGGTTCGATTTCGTTGTTCGATTGCGTTGTTCCATTTCGTTGTTCTATTTCGTGGTTCGATTTCGTGGTTTCAGTTTGTTGTTCGATTTCGATTTCGCTGTTCGATTTCGAAGTTAGATTTCGTTGTTCTATTTCGTTGTTCTAATTCGTTGTTCGATTTCGTTGTTCGATTTCGTTGTTCGATTTCGTTGTTCAATTCGTTAATCGATTTCGTTGTTCGATTTCGTTGTTCGATTTCGTTGTTCGATTTCGTTGTTCGATCTCGTTGTCCGATTCCGTTGTTAGATTTCGTTGTTCGTTTTCGTTGTTCGATATTGTTGTATGATTTCGTGGTTCGATTTCGTTGTTCGATTGCGTCGTTCCATTTCGTTGTTCTATTTCGTGGTTCGATTTCGTGGTTTCAGTTTGTTGTTCGATTTCGATTTCGCTGTTCGATTTCGAAGTTGGATTTCGTTGTTCTATTTCGTTGTTCTAATTCGTTGTTCGATTTCGTTGTTCGATTTCGTTGTTCGATTTCGTTGTTCGATTTCGTTGTTCGATTCGTTATTCGATTTCGTTGTTTGATTTCTTGTTCGATTTCGTTGTTCCATTTCGTTATTCGATTTCGTTGTTCGATTTCGTTGTTAGATTTCGTTGTTAGATTTCCTTGTTCGTTGTTAGATTTCGTTGTTCGATTTCGTTGTCCGATTCCGTTGTTCGATTTCGTTGTTCGTTTTCGTTGTTCGATATTGTTGTATGATTTCGTGGTTCGATTTCGTTGTTCGATTTCGTTGTTCCATTTCGTTGTTCGATTTCGTTGTTCGATTTCGAAGTTCGATTTCGTTGTTCGATTTCGTTGTTTTCGATTTCGTTGTTCGATTTCGTTGTTCGAATTCGTTGTTCGATTTCGTTGTTCGATTTCGTTGTTCGATTTCGTTGTTCGATTTCGTTGTTCGATTTCGTTGAACGATTTCGTTGTTCGAATTCGTTGTTCGATTTCGTTGTTCGATTTCGTTGTTCGATTTCGTTGTTCGATTTCGTTGTTCGATTGCGTTGTTCGATTTCCTTGTTCGATTTCGTTGTTCGATTTCGTTGTTCGATTTCGTTGTTCGATTTCGTTGTTCGATTTCGTTGTTCGATTTCGTTGTTCGATTTCGTTGTTCGATTTCGTTGTTCGATTTCGTTGTTCGATTTCGTTGTTCGATTTCGTTGTTCGATTTCGTTGTTCGATTTCGTTGTTCGATTTCGTTGTTCGATTTCGTTGTTCGATTTCGTTGTTCGATTTCGTTGTTCGATTTCGTTGTTCGATTTCGTTGTTCGATTTCGTTGTTCGATTTCGTTGTTCGATTTCGTTGTTCGATTTCGTTGTTCGATTTCGTTGTTCGATTTCGTTGTTCGATTTCGTTGTTCGATTTCGTTGTTCGATTTCGTTGTTCGATTTCGTTGTTCGATTTCGTTGTTCGATTTCGTTGTTCGATTTCGTTGTTCGATTTCGTTGTTCGATTTCGTTGTTCGATTCGTTATTCGATCTCGTTGTCCGATTCCGTTGTTCGATTTCGTTGTTCGTTTTCGTTGTTCGATATTGTTGTATGATTTCGTGGTTCGATTTCGTTGTTCGATTGCGTCGTTCCATTTCGTTGTTCGATTTCGTGGTTCGAATTCGTTGTTCGAATTCGTTGTTCGATTTCGTTGTTCGATTTTGTTGTTCGATTTCGTTGTTCGATTTCGTTGTTCGATTTCGTTGTTTGATTTCGTTGTTCGATTTCGTGGTTCGAATACGTTGTTCGAATTCGTTGTTCGATTTCGTTGTTCGATTTTGTTGTTCGATTTCGTTGTTCGATTTCGTTGTTCGATTTCGTTGTTCGATTTCGTTGTTCGATTTCGTTGTTCGATTTCGTTGTTCGATTTCGTTGTTCGAATTCGTTGTTCGAATTCGTTGTTCGATTTCGTTGTTCGATGTCGTTGTTCGATGTCGTTGTTCGAATTCGTTGTTCGATTTCGTTGTTCGATTTCGTTGTTCGATTTCGTTGTACGATTTCGTTGTTCGATTTCGTTGTTCGATTTTGAAGTTCGATTTCGTTGTTCGATTTCGTTGTTCGATTTCGTTGTTCGATTTCGTTGTTCGATTTCGTTGTCCGATTCCGTTGTTCGATTTCGTTGTTCGTTTTCGTTGTTCGATATTGTTGTATGATTTCGTGGTTCGATTTCGTTGTTCGATTTCGTTGTTCGATTTCGTTGTTCGATTTCGTTGTTCGATTTCGTCGTTCGATTTCGTCGTTCGATTTCGTCGTTCGATTTCGTTGTTCGATTTCGTTGTTCGAATTCGTTGTTCGATTTCGTTGTTCGATTTCGTTGTTCGATTTCGTTGTTCGATTTTGAAGTTCGATTTCGTTGTTCGATTTCGTTGTTCGATTTCGTTGTTCGATTGCGTTGTTCGATTTCGTTGTTCGATTTCGTTGTTCGATTTCGTTGTTCGATTTCGTTGTTCGATTTCGTTGTTCGATTTCGTTGTTCGATTTCGTTGTTCGATTTCGTTGTTCGATTTCGTTGTTCGATTTCGTTGTTCGGTTTCGTTGTTCGGTTTCGTTGTTCGATTCCGTTGTTCGATTTCGTTGTTCGATTTCGTTGTTCGATTTCGTTGTTCGATTTCGTTGTTAGATTTCGTTGTTCGATTTCGTTGTTCGATTTCGTTGTTCGAATTCGTTGTTCGAATTCGTTGTTCGAATTCGTTGTTCGATTTCGTTGTTCGATTTCGTTGTTCGATTTCGTTGTTCGATTTCGTTGTTCGATTTCGTTGTTCGATTTTGTTGTTCGATTTCGTTGTTCGATTTCGTTGTTCGATTTCGTTATTCGATCTCGTTGTCCGATTCCGTTGTTCGATTTCGTTGTTCGTTTTCGTTGTTCGATATTGTTGTATGATTTCGTGGTTCGATTTAGTTGTTCGATTGCGTCGTTTCATTTCGTTGTTCGATTTCGTGGTTCGAATTCGTTGTTCGAATTCGTTGTTCGATTTCGTTGTTCGATTTCGTTGTTCGATTTCGTTGTTCGATTCCGTTGTTCGATTTCGTTGTTCGTTTTCGTTGTTCGATATTGTTGTATGATTTCGTGGTTCGATTTCGTTGTTCGATTGCGTCGTTTCATTTCGTTGTTCGATTTCGTGGTTCGAATTCGTTGTTCGAATTCGTTGTTCGATTTCGTTGTTCGATTTCGTTGTTGGTTTTCCTTGTTCGATTTCGTTGTTCGATTTCGTTGTTCGATTTCGTTGTTCGATTTCGTTGTTCGATTTCGTTGTTCGATTTCGTTGTTCGATATTGTTGTATGATTTCGTGGTTCGATTTCGTTGTTCGATTGCGTCGTTTCATTTCGTTGTTCGATTTCGTTGTTCGATTTCGTTGTTCGATTTCGTTGTTCGATTTCGTTGTTCGATTCCGTTGTTCGATTTCGTTGTTCGTTTTCGTTGTTCGATATTGTTGTATGATTTCGTGGTTCGATTTCGTTGTTCGATTGCGTCGTTTCATTTCGTTGTTCGATTTCGTGGTTCGAATTCGTTGTTCGAATTCGTTGTTCGATTTCGTTGTTCGATTTTGTTGTTCGATTTCGTTGTTGGTTTTCCTTGTTCGATTTCGTTGTTCGATTTCGTTGTTCGATTTCGTTGTTCGATTTCGTTGTTCGATTTCGTTGTTCGATTTCGTTGTTCGATTCGTTGTTCGATTTCGTTGTTCGATTTCGTTGTTCGATTTCGTTGTTCGATTTCGTTGTTCGATTTCGTTGTTCGATTTCGTTGTTCGATTTCGTTGTTCGATTTCGTTGTTCGATTTCGTTGTTCGATTTCGTTGTTCGATTTCGTTGTTCGATTTCGTTGTTCGATTTCGTTGTTCGATTTCGTTGTTCGATTTCGTTGTTCGATTTCGTTGTTCGATTTCGTTGTTCGATTTCGTTGTTCGATTTCGTTGTTCGATTTCGTTGTTCGATTCGTTATTCGATCTCGTTGTCCGATTCCGTTGTTCGATTTCGTTGTTCGATTTCGTTGTTCGTTTTCGTTGTTCGATATTGTTGTATGATTTCGTGGTTCGATTTCGTTGTTCGATTGCGTCGTTCCATTTCGTTGTTCGAATTCGTTGTTCGATTTCGTTGTTCGATTTCGTTGTTCGATTTCGTTGTTCGATTTCGTTGTTCGATTTCGTTGTTCGATTTCGTTGTTCGATTTCGTTGTTCGATTTTGAAGTTCGATTTCGTTGTTCGATTTCGTTGTTCGATTTCGTTGTTCGATTTCGTTGTTCGATTTCGTTGTTCGATTTCGTTGTTCGATTTCGTTGTTAGATTTCGTTGTTCGATTTCGTTGTTCGATTTCGTTGTTCGATTTCGTTGTTCGAATTCGTTGTTCGATTTCGTTGTTCGATTTCGTTGTTCGATTTCGTTGTTCGATTTCGTTGTTCGATTTCGTTGTTCGATTTCGTTGTTCGATTTCGTTGTTCGATTTTGTTGTTCGATTTCGTTGTTCGATTTCGTTGTTCGATTTCGTTATTCGATCTCGTTGTCCGATTCCGTTGTTCGATTTCGTTGTTCGTTTTCGTTGTTCGATATTGTTGTATGATTTCGTGGTTCGATTTCGTTGTTCGATTGCGTCGTTTCATTTCGTTGTTCGATTTCGTGGTTCGAATTCGTTGTTCGAATTCGTTGTTCGATTTCGTTGTTCGATTTTGTTGTTCGATTTCGTTGTTGGTTTTCCTTGTTCGATTTCGTTGTTCGATTTCGTTGTTCGATTTCGTTGTTCGATTTCGTTGTTCGATTTCGTTGTTCGATTTCGTTGTTCGATTTCGTTGTTCGATTTCGTTGTTCGATTTCGTTGTTCGATTTCGTTGTTCGATTTCGTTGTTCGATTTCGTTGTTCGATTTCGTTGTTCGATTTCGTTGTTCGATTTCGTTGTTCGATTTCGTTGTTCGATTTCGTTGTTCGATTTCGTTGTTCGATTTCGTTGTTCGATTTCGTTGTTCGATTTCGTTGTTCGATTTCGTTGTTCGATTTCGTTGTTCGATTTCGTTGTTCGATTTCGTTGTTCGATTTCGTTGTTCGATTTCGTTGTTCGATTTCGTTGTTCGATTTCGTTGTTCGATTTCGTTGTTCGATTTCGTTGTTCGATTTCGTTGTTCGATTCGTTATTCGATCTCGTTGTCCGATTCCGTTGTTCGATTTCGTTGTTCGTTTTCGTTGTTCGATATTGTTGTATGATTTCGTGGTTCGATTTCGTTGTTCGATTGCGTCGTTCCATTTCGTTGTTCGAATTCGTTGTTCGATTTCGTTGTTCGATTTCGTTGTTCGATTTCGTTGTTCGATTTCGTTGTTCGATTTCGTTGTTCGATTTCGTTGTTCGATTTCGTTGTTCGATTTCGTTGTTCGATTTCGTTGTTCGATTTTGAAGTTCGATTTCGTTGTTCGATTTGTTGTTCGATTTCGTTGTTCGATTTCGTTGTCCGATTCCGTTGTTCGATTTCGTTGTTCGTTTTCGTTGTTCGATATTGTTGTATGATTTCGTGGTTCGATTTCGTTGTTCGATTGCGTTGTTCCATTTCGTTGTTCTATTTCGTGGTTCGATTTCGTGGTTTCAGTTTGTTGTTCGATTTCGATTTCGCTGTTCGATTTCGAAGTTAGATTTCGTTGTTCTATTTCGTTGTTCTAATTCGTTGTTCGATTTCGTTGTTCGATTTCGTTGTTCGATTTCGTTGTTCAATTCGTTAATCGATTTCGTTGTTCGATTTCGTTGTTCGATTTCGTTGTTCGATTTCGTTGTTCGATCTCGTTGTCCGATTCCGTTGTTAGATTTCGTTGTTCGTTTTCGTTGTTCGATATTGTTGTATGATTTCGTGGTTCGATTTCGTTGTTCGATTGCGTCGTTCCATTTCGTTGTTCTATTTCGTGGTTCGATTTCGTGGTTTCAGTTTGTTGTTCGATTTCGATTTCGCTGTTCGATTTCGAAGTTGGATTTCGTTGTTCTATTTCGTTGTTCTAATTCGTTGTTCGATTTCGTTGTTCGATTTCGTTGTTCGATTTCGTTGTTCGATTTCGTTGTTCGATTCGTTATTCGATTTCGTTGTTTGATTTCTTGTTCGATTTCGTTGTTCCATTTCGTTATTCGATTTCGTTGTTCGATTTCGTTGTTAGATTTCGTTGTTAGATTTCCTTGTTCGTTGTTAGATTTCGTTGTTCGATTTCGTTGTCCGATTCCGTTGTTCGATTTCGTTGTTCGTTTTCGTTGTTCGATATTGTTGTATGATTTCGTGGTTCGATTTCGTTGTTCGATTTCGTTGTTCCATTTCGTTGTTCGATTTCGTTGTTCGATTTCGAAGTTCGATTTCGTTGTTCGATTTCGTTGTTTTCGATTTCGTTGTTCGATTTCGTTGTTCGAATTCGTTGTTCGATTTCGTTGTTCGATTTCGTTGTTCGATTTCGTTGTTCGATTTCGTTGTTCGATTTCGTTGAACGATTTCGTTGTTCGAATTCGTTGTTCGATTTCGTTGTTCGATTTCGTTGTTCGATTTCGTTGTTCGATTTCGTTGTTCGATTTCGTTGTTCGATTTCGTTGTTCGATTTCGTTGTTCGATTTCGTTGTTCGATTTCGTTGTTCGATTTCGTTGTTCGATTTCGTTGTTCGATTTCGTTGTTCGATTTCGTTGTTCGATTTCGTTGTTCGATTTCGTTGTTCGATTTCGTTGTTCGATTTCGTTGTTCGATTTCATTGTTCGATTTCGTTGTTCGATTTCGTTGTTCGATTTCGTTGTTCGATTTCGTTGTTCGATTTCGTTGTTCGATTTCGTTGTTCGATTTCGTTGTTCGATTTCGTTGTTCGATTTCGTTGTTCGATTCGTTATTCGATCTCGTTGTCCGATTCCGTTGTTCGATTTCGTTGTTCGTTTTCGTTGTTCGATATTGTTGTATGATTTCGTGGTTCGATTTCGTTGTTCGATTGCGTCGTTCCATTTCGTTGTTCGATTTCGTGGTTCGAATTCGTTGTTCGAATTCGTTGTTCGATTTCGTTGTTCGATTTTGTTGTTCGATTTCGTTGTTCGATTTCGTTGTTCGATTTCGTTGTTCGATTTCGTTGTTCGATTTCGTTGTTCGATTTCGTTGTTCGATTTCGTTGTTCGAATTCGTTGTTCGAATTCGTTGTTCGAATTCGTTGTTCGATTTCGTTGTTCGATTTCGTTGTTCGATTTCGTTGTTCGATTTCGTTGTTCGATTTCGTTGTTCGATTTCGTCGTTCGATTTCGTCGTTCGATTTCGTTGTTCGATTTCGTTGTTCGAATTCGTTGTTCGATTTCGTTGTTCGATTTCGTTGTTCGATTTCGTTGTTCGATTTCGTTGTTCGATTTCGTTGTTCGATTTCGTTGTTCGATTTCGTTGTTCGATTTCGTTGTTCGATTTCGTTGTTCGATTTCGTTGTTCGATTTCGTTGTTCGATTTCGTTGTTAGATTTCGTTGTTCGATTTCGTTGTTCGATTTCGTTGTTCGATTTCGTTGTTCGAATTCGTTGTTCGATTTCGTTGTTCGATTTCGTTGTTCGATTTCGTTGTTCGATTTCGTTGTTCGATTTCGTTGTTCGATTTCGTTGTTCGATTTTGTTGTTCGATTTCGTTGTTCGATTTCGTTGTTCGATTTCGTTATTCGATCTCGTTGTCCGATTCCGTTGTTCGATTTCGTTGTTCGTTTTCGTTGTTCGATATTGTTGTATGATTTCGTGGTTCGATTTCGTTGTTCGATTGCGTCGTTTCATTTCGTTGTTCGATTTCGTGGTTCGAATTCGTTGTTCGAATTCGTTGTTCGATTTCGTTGTTCGATTTTGTTGTTCGATTTCGTTGTTGGTTTTCCTTGTTCGATTTCGTTGTTCGATTTCGTTGTTCGATTTCGTTGTTCGATTTCGTTGTTCGATTTCGTTGTTCGATTTCGTTGTTCGATTTCGTTGTTCGATTTCGTTGTTCGATTTCGTTGTTCGATTTCGTTGTTCGATTTCGTTGTTCGATTTCGTTGTTCGATTTCGTTGTTCGATTTCGTTGTTCGATTTCGTTGTTCGATTTCGTTGTTCGATTTCGTTGTTCGATTTCGTTGTTCGATTTCGTTGTTCGATTTCGTTGTTCGATTTCGTTGTTCGATTTCGTTGTTCGATTTCGTTGTTCGATTTCGTTGTTCGATTTCGTTGTTCGATTTCGTTGTTCGATTTCGTTGTTCGATTTCGTTGTTCGATTTCGTTGTTCGATTTCGTTGTTCGATTTCGTTGTTCGATTTCGTTGTTCGATTCGTTATTCGATCTCGTTGTCCGATTCCGTTGTTCGATTTCGTTGTTCGTTTTCGTTGTTCGATATTGTTGTATGATTTCGTGGTTCGATTTCGTTGTTCGATTGCGTCGTTCCATTTCGTTGTTCGAATTCGTTGTTCGATTTCGTTGTTCGATTTCGTTGTTCGATTTCGTTGTTCGATTTCGTTGTTCGATTTCGTTGTTCGATTTCGTTGTTCGATTTCGTTGTTCGATTTCGTTGTTCGATTTCGTTGTTCGATTTTGAAGTTCGATTTCGTTGTTCGATTTGTTGTTCGATTTCGTTGTTCGATTTCGTTGTCCGATTCCGTTGTTCGATTTCGTTGTTCGTTTTCGTTGTTCGATATTGTTGTATGATTTCGTGGTTCGATTTCGTTGTTCGATTGCGTTGTTCCATTTCGTTGTTCTATTTCGTGGTTCGATTTCGTGGTTTCAGTTTGTTGTTCGATTTCGATTTCGCTGTTCGATTTCGAAGTTAGATTTCGTTGTTCTATTTCGTTGTTCTAATTCGTTGTTCGATTTCGTTGTTCGATTTCGTTGTTCGATTTCGTTGTTCAATTCGTTAATCGATTTCGTTGTTCGATTTCGTTGTTCGATTTCGTTGTTCGATTTCGTTGTTCGATCTCGTTGTCCGATTCCGTTGTTAGATTTCGTTGTTCGTTTTCGTTGTTCGATATTGTTGTATGATTTCGTGGTTCGATTTCGTTGTTCGATTGCGTCGTTCCATTTCGTTGTTCTATTTCGTGGTTCGATTTCGTGGTTTCAGTTTGTTGTTCGATTTCGATTTCGCTGTTCGATTTCGAAGTTGGATTTCGTTGTTCTATTTCGTTGTTCTAATTCGTTGTTCGATTTCGTTGTTCGATTTCGTTGTTCGATTTCGTTGTTCGATTTCGTTGTTCGATTCGTTATTCGATTTCGTTGTTTGATTTCTTGTTCGATTTCGTTGTTCCATTTCGTTATTCGATTTCGTTGTTCGATTTCGTTGTTAGATTTCGTTGTTAGATTTCCTTGTTCGTTGTTAGATTTCGTTGTTCGATTTCGTTGTCCGATTCCGTTGTTCGATTTCGTTGTTCGTTTTCGTTGTTCGATATTGTTGTATGATTTCGTGGTTCGATTTCGTTGTTCGATTTCGTTGTTCCATTTCGTTGTTCGATTTCGTTGTTCGATTTCGAAGTTCGATTTCGTTGTTCGATTTCGTTGTTTTCGATTTCGTTGTTCGATTTCGTTGTTCGAATTCGTTGTTCGATTTCGTTGTTCGATTTCGTTGTTCGATTTCGTTGTTCGATTTCGTTGTTCGATTTCGTTGAACGATTTCGTTGTTCGAATTCGTTGTTCGATTTCGTTGTTCGATTTCGTTGTTCGATTTCGTTGTTCGATTTCGTTGTTCGATTGCGTTGTTCGATTTCCTTGTTCGATTTCGTTGTTCGATTTCGTTGTTCGATTTCGTTGTTCGATTTCGTTGTTCGATTTCGTTGTTCGATTTCGTTGTTCGATTTCGTTGTTCGATTTCGTTGTTCGATTTCGTTGTTCGATTTCGTTGTTCGATTTCGTTGTTCGATTTCGTTGTTCGATTTCGTTGTTCGATTTCGTTGTTCGATTTCGTTGTTCGATTTCGTTGTTCGATTTCGTTGTTCGATTTCGTTGTTCGATTTCGTTGTTCGATTTCGTTGTTCGATTTCGTTGTTCGATTTCGTTGTTCGATTTCGTTGTTCGATTTCGTTGTTCGATTTCGTTGTTCGATTTCGTTGTTCGATTTCGTTGTTCGATTTCGTTGTTCGATTTCGTTGTTCGATTTCGTTGTTCGATTTCGTTGTTCGATTTCGTTGTTCGATTTCGTTGTTCGATTTCGTTGTTCGATTCGTTATTCGATCTCGTTGTCCGATTCCGTTGTTCGATTTCGTTGTTCGTTTTCGTTGTTCGATATTGTTGTATGATTTCGTGGTTCGATTTCGTTGTTCGATTGCGTCGTTCCATTTCGTTGTTCGATTTCGTGGTTCGAATTCGTTGTTCGAATTCGTTGTTCGATTTCGTTGTTCGATTTTGTTGTTCGATTTCGTTGTTCGATTTCGTTGTTCGATTTCGTTGTTTGATTTCGTTGTTCGATTTCGTGGTTCGAATACGTTGTTCGAATTCGTTGTTCGATTTCGTTGTTCGATTTTGTTGTTCGATTTCGTTGTTCGATTTCGTTGTTCGATTTCGTTGTTCGATTTCGTTGTTCGATTTCGTTGTTCGATTTCGTTGTTCGATTTCGTTGTTCGAATTCGTTGTTCGAATTCGTTGTTCGATTTCGTTGTTCGATGTCGTTGTTCGATGTCGTTGTTCGAATTCGTTGTTCGATTTCGTTGTTCGATTTCGTTGTTCGATTTCGTTGTACGATTTCGTTGTTCGATTTCGTTGTTCGATTTTGAAGTTCGATTTCGTTGTTCGATTTCGTTGTTCGATTTCGTTGTTCGATTTCGTTGTTCGATTTCGTTGTCCGATTCCGTTGTTCGATTTCGTTGTTCGTTTTCGTTGTTCGATATTGTTGTATGATTTCGTGGTTCGATTTCGTTGTTCGATTTCGTTGTTCGATTTCGTTGTTCGATTTCGTTGTTCGATTTCGTCGTTCGATTTCGTCGTTCGATTTCGTCGTTCGATTTCGTTGTTCGATTTCGTTGTTCGAATTCGTTGTTCGATTTCGTTGTTCGATTTCGTTGTTCGATTTTGAAGTTCGATTTCGTTGTTCGATTTCGTTGTTCGATTTCGTTGTTCGATTGCGTTGTTCGATTTCGTTGTTCGATTTCGTTGTTCGATTTCGTTGTTCGATTTCGTTGTTCGATTTCGTTGTTCGATTTCGTTGTTCGATTTCGTTGTTCGATTTCGTTGTTCGATTTCGTTGTTCGATTTCGTTGTTCGGTTTCGTTGTTCGGTTTCGTTGTTCGATTCCGTTGTTCGATTTCGTTGTTCGATTTCGTTGTTCGATTTCGTTGTTCGATTTCGTTGTTAGATTTCGTTGTTCGATTTCGTTGTTCGATTTCGTTGTTCGAATTCGTTGTTCGAATTCGTTGTTCGAATTCGTTGTTCGATTTCGTTGTTCGATTTCGTTGTTCGATTTCGTTGTTCGATTTCGTTGTTCGATTTCGTTGTTCGATTTTGTTGTTCGATTTCGTTGTTCGATTTCGTTGTTCGATTTCGTTATTCGATCTCGTTGTCCGATTCCGTTGTTCGATTTCGTTGTTCGTTTTCGTTGTTCGATATTGTTGTATGATTTCGTGGTTCGATTTAGTTGTTCGATTGCGTCGTTTCATTTCGTTGTTCGATTTCGTGGTTCGAATTCGTTGTTCGAATTCGTTGTTCGATTTCGTTGTTCGATTTCGTTGTTCGATTTCGTTGTTCGATTCCGTTGTTCGATTTCGTTGTTCGTTTTCGTTGTTCGATATTGTTGTATGATTTCGTGGTTCGATTTCGTTGTTCGATTGCGTCGTTTCATTTCGTTGTTCGATTTCGTGGTTCGAATTCGTTGTTCGAATTCGTTGTTCGATTTCGTTGTTCGATTTCGTTGTTGGTTTTCCTTGTTCGATTTCGTTGTTCGATTTCGTTGTTCGATTTCGTTGTTCGATTTCGTTGTTCGATTTCGTTGTTCGATTTCGTTGTTCGATATTGTTGTATGATTTCGTGGTTCGATTTCGTTGTTCGATTGCGTCGTTTCATTTCGTTGTTCGATTTCGTTGTTCGATTTCGTTGTTCGATTTCGTTGTTCGATTTCGTTGTTCGATTCCGTTGTTCGATTTCGTTGTTCGTTTTCGTTGTTCGATATTGTTGTATGATTTCGTGGTTCGATTTCGTTGTTCGATTGCGTCGTTTCATTTCGTTGTTCGATTTCGTGGTTCGAATTCGTTGTTCGAATTCGTTGTTCGATTTCGTTGTTCGATTTTGTTGTTCGATTTCGTTGTTGGTTTTCCTTGTTCGATTTCGTTGTTCGATTTCGTTGTTCGATTTCGTTGTTCGATTTCGTTGTTCGATTTCGTTGTTCGATTTCGTTGTTCGATTCGTTGTTCGATTTCGTTGTTCGATTTCGTTGTTCGATTTCGTTGTTCGATTTCGTTGTTCGATTTCGTTGTTCGATTTCGTTGTTCGATTTCGTTGTTCGATTTCGTTGTTCGATTTCGTTGTTCGATTTCGTTGTTCGATTTCGTTGTTCGATTTCGTTGTTCGATTTCGTTGTTCGATTTCGTTGTTCGATTTCGTTGTTCGATTTCGTTGTTCGATTTCGTTGTTCGATTTCGTTGTTCGATTTCGTTGTTCGATTTCGTTGTTCGATTCGTTATTCGATCTCGTTGTCCGATTCCGTTGTTCGATTTCGTTGTTCGATTTCGTTGTTCGTTTTCGTTGTTCGATATTGTTGTATGATTTCGTGGTTCGATTTCGTTGTTCGATTGCGTCGTTCCATTTCGTTGTTCGAATTCGTTGTTCGATTTCGTTGTTCGATTTCGTTGTTCGATTTCGTTGTTCGATTTCGTTGTTCGATTTCGTTGTTCGATTTCGTTGTTCGATTTCGTTGTTCGATTTTGAAGTTCGATTTCGTTGTTCGATTTCGTTGTTCGATTTCGTTGTTCGATTTCGTTGTTCGATTTCGTTGTCCGATTCCGTTGTTCGATTTCGTTGTTCGTTTTCGTTGTTCGATATTGTTGTATGATTTCGTGGTTCGATTTCGTTGTTCGATTGCGTTGTTCCATTTCGTTGTTCTATTTCGTGGTTCGATTTCGTGGATTCAGTTTGTTGTTCGATTTCGATTTCGCTGTTCGATTTCGAAGTTGGATTTCGTTGTTCTATTTCGTTGTTCTAATTCGTTGTTCGATTTCGTTGTTCGATTTCGTTGTTCGATTTCGTTGTTCGATTCGTTATTCGATTTCGTTGTTCGATTTCGTTGTTCGATTTCGTTGTTCGATTTCGTTGTTCGATCTCGTTGTCCGATTCCGTTGTTAGATTTCGTTGTTCGTTTACGTTGTTCGATATTGTTGTATGATTTCGTGGTTCGATTTCGTTGTTCGATTGCGTCGTTCCATTTCGTTGTTCTATTTCGTGGTTCGATTTCGTGGTTTCAGTTTGTTGTTCGATTTCGATTTCGCTGTTCGATTTCGAAGTTGGATTTCGTTGTTCTATTTCGTTGTTCTAATTCGTTGTTCGATTTCGTTGTTCGATTTCGTTGTTCGATTTCGTTGTTCGATTTCGTTGTTCGATTCGTTATTCGATTTCGTTGTTTGATTTCTTGTTCGATTTCGTTGTTCCATTTCGTTATTCGATTTCGTTGTTCGATTTCGTTGTTAGATTTCGTTGTTAGATTTCGTTGTTCGTTGTTAGATTTCGTTGTTCGATTTCGTTGTCCGATTCCGTTGTTCGATTTCGTTGTTCGTTTTCGTTGTTCGATATTGTTGTATGATTTCGTGGTTCGATTTCGTTGTTCGATTTCGTTGTTCCATTTCGTTGTTCGATTTCGTTGTTCGATTTCGAAGTTCGATTTCGTTGTTCGATTTCGTTGTTTTCGATTTCGTTGTTCGATTTCGTTGTTCGAATTCGTTGTTCGATTTCGTTGTTCGATTTCGTTGTTCGATTTCGTTGTTCGATTTCGTTGTTCGATTTCGTTGAACGATTTCGTTGTTCGAATTCGTTGTTCGATTTCGTTGTTCGATTTCGTTGTTCGATTTCGTTGTTCGATTTCGTTGTTCGATTGCGTTGTTCGATTTCCTTGTTCGATTTCGTTGTTCGATTTCGTTGTTCGATTTCGTTGTTCGATTTCGTTGTTCGATTTCGTTGTTCGATTTCGTTGTTCGATTTCGTTGTTCGATTTCGTTGTTCGATTTCGTTGTTCGATTTCGTTGTTCGATTTCGTTGTTCCATTTCGTTGTTCGATTTCGTTGTTCGATTTCGAAGTTCGATTTCGTTGTTCGATTTCGTTGTTTTCGATTTCGTTGAACGATTTCGTTGTTCGAATTCGTTGTTCGATTTCGTTGTTCGATTTCGTTGTTCGATTTCGTTGTTCGATTTCGTTGTTCGATTGCGTTGTTCGATTTCCTTGTTCGATTTCGTTGTTCGATTTCGTTGTTCGATTTCGTTGTTCGATTTCGTTGTTCGATTTCGTTGAACGATTTCGTTGTTCGAATTCGTTGTTCGATTTCGTTGTTCGATTTCGTTGTTCGATTTCGTTGTTCGATTTCGTTGTTCGATTTCGTTGTTCGATTGCGTTGTTCGATTTCGTTGTTCGATTTCGTTGTTCGATTTCGTTGTTCGATTTCGTTGTTCGATTTCGTTGTTCGATTTCGTTGTTCGATTTCGTTGTTCGATTTCGTTGTTCGATTTCGTTGTTCGATTTCGTTGTTCGATTTCGTTGTTCGATTTCGTTGTTCCATTTCGTTGTTCGATTTCGTTGTTCGAATTCGTTGTTCGATTTCGTTGTTTTCGATTTCGTTGTTCGAATTCGTTGTTCGATTTCGTTGTTCGATTTCGTTGTTCGATTTCGTTGTTCGATTTCGTTGTTCGATTGCGTTCGATTTCCTTGTTCGATTTCGTTGTTCGATTTCGTTGTTCGATTTCGTTGTTCGATTTCGTTGTTCGATTTCGTTGTTCGATTTCGTTGTTCGATTTCGTTGTTCGATTTCGTTGTTCGATTTCGTTGTTCGATTTTGTTGTTCGATTTCGTTGTTCGATTTCGTTGTTCGATTTCGTTATTCGATCTCGTTGTCCGATTCCGTTGTTCGATTTCGTTGTTCGTTTTCGTTGTTCGATATTGTTGTATGATTTCGTGGTTCGATTTCGTTGTTCGATTGCGTCGTTTCATTTCGTTGTTCGATTTCGTGGTTCGAATTCGTTGTTCGAATTCGTTGTTCGATTTCGTTGTTCGATTTCGTTGTTCGATTTCGTTGTTCGATTCCGTTGTTCGATTTCGTTGTTCGTTTTCGTTGTTCGATATTGTTGTATGATTTCGTGGTTCGATTTCGTTGTTCGATTGCGTCGTTTCATTTCGTTGTTCGATTTCGTGGTTCGAATTCGTTGTTCGAATTCGTTGTTCGATTTCGTTGTTCGATTTTGTTGTTCGATTTCGTTGTTGGTTTTCCTTGTTCGATTTCGTTGTTCGATTTCGTTGTTCGATTTCGTTGTTCGATTTCGTTGTTCGATTTCGTTGTTCGATTTCGTTGTTCGATTGCGTTGTTCGATTTCGTTGTTCGATTTTGTTGTTCGATTTCGTTGTTCGATTTCGTTGTTCGATTTCGTTGTTCGATTTCGTTGTTCGATTTCGTTGTTCGATTTCGTTGTTCGATTGCGTTGTTCGATTTCGTTGTTCGATTTCGTTGTTCGATTTCGTTGTTCGATTTCGTTGTTCGATTTCGTTGTTCGATTTCGTTGTTCGATTTCGTTGTTCGATTTCGTTGTTCGATTTCGTTGTTCGATTTCGTTGTTCGATGTCGTTGTTCGATGTCGTTGTTCGATGTCGTTGTTCGATGTCGTTGTTCGATTTCGTTGTTCGATTTCGTTGTTCGATTTCGTTGTTCGATTTCGTTGTTCGATTTCGTTGTTCGATTTCGATGTTCGATTTCGTTGTTCGATTTCGTTGTTCGATTTTGAAGTTCGATTTCGTTGTTCGATTTCGTTGTTCGATTTCGTTGTCCGATTCCGTTGTTCGATTTCGTTGTTCGTTTTCGTTGTTCGATATTGTTGTATGATTTCGTGGTTCGATTTCGTTGTTCGATTGCGTTGTTCCATTTCGTTGTTCTATTTCGTGGTTCGATTTCGTGGTTTCAGTTTGTTGTTCGATTTCGATTTCGCTGTTCGATTTCGAAGTTGGATTTTGTTGTTCTATTTCGTTGTTCGATTTCGTTGTTCGAATTCGTTGTTCGATTTCGTTGTTCGATTTCGTTATTCGATCTCGTTGTCCGATTCCGTTGTTCGATTTCGTTGTTCGTTTTCGTTGTTCGATATATTGTTGTATGATTTCGTGGTTAGATTTCGTTGTTCGATTGCGTCGTTTCATTTCGTTGTTCGATTTCGTGGTTCGAATTCGTTGTTCGAATTCGTTGTTCGATTTCGTTGTTCGATTTTGTTGTTCGATTTCGTTGTTGGTTTTCCTTGTTCGATTTCGTTGTTCGATTTCGTTGTTCGATTTCGTTGTTCGATTTCGTTGTTCGATTTCGTTGTTCGATTCCGTTGTTCGATTTCGTTGTTCGTTTTCGTTGTTCGATATTGTTGTATGATTTCGTGGTTCGATTTCGTTGTTCGATTGCGTCGTTTCATTTCGTTGTTCGATTTCGTGGTTCGAATTCGTTGTTCGAATTCGTTGTTCGATTTCGTTGTTCGATTTTGTTGTTCGATTTCGTTGTTGGTTTTCCTTGTTCGATTTCGTTGTTCGATTTCGTTGTTCGATTTCGTTGTTCGATTTCGTTGTTCGATTTCGTTGTTCGATTTCGTTGTTCGATTTCGTTGTTCGATTTCGTTGTTCGAATTCGTTGTTCGAATTCGTTGTTCGATTTCGTTGTTCGATTTCGTTGTTCGATTTTGAAGTTCGATTTCGTTGTTCGATTTCGTTGTTCGATTGCGTTGTTCGATTTCGTTGTTCGATTTCGTTGTTCGATTTCGTTGTTCGATTTCGTTGTTCGATTTCGTTGTTCGATTTCGTCGTTCGATTTCGTCGTTCGATTTCGTCGTTCGATTTCGTCGTTCGATTTCGTTGTTCGATTTCGTTGTTCGAATTCGTTGTTCGATTTGGTTGTTCGATTTCGTTGTTCGATTTCGTTGTTCGATTTCGTTGTTCGATTTCGTTGTTCGATTTCGTTGTTCGATTTCGTTGTTCGATTTCGTTGTTCGATTTCCTTGTTCGATTTCGTTGTTCGATTTCGTTGTTCGATTTCGTTGTTCGATTTCGTTGTTCGATTTCGTTGTTCGAATTCGTTGTTCGAATTCGTTGTTCGATTTCGTTGTTCGATTTCGTTGTTCGATTTCTTTGTTCGATTTCGTTGTTCGATTTCGTTGTTCGATTTCGTTGTTCGATTTTGTTGTTCGATTTCGTTGTTCGATTTCGTTGTTCGATTTCGTTATTCGATCTCGTTGTCCGATTCCGTTGTTCGATTTCGTTGTTCGTTTTCGTTGTTCGATATTGTTGTATGATTTCGTGGTTCGATTTCGTTGTTCGATTGCGTCGTTTCATTTCGTTGTTCGATTTCGTTGTTCGAATTCGTTGTTCGATTTCGTTGTTCGATTTCGTTGTTCGATTTCGTTGTTCGATTTCGTTGTTCGATTCCGTTGTTCGATTTCGTTGTTCGTTTTCGTTGTTCGATATTGTTGTATGATTTCGTGGTTCGATTTCGTTGTTCGATTGCGTCGTTTCATTTCGTTGTTCGATTTCGTGGTTCGAATTCGTTGTTCGAATTCGTTGTTCGATTTCGTTGTTCGATTTTGTTGTTCGATTTCGTTGTTGGTTTTCCTTGTTCGATTTCGTTGTTCGATTTCGTTGTTCGATTTCGTTGTTCGATTTCGTTGTTCGATTTCGTTGTTCGATTCGTTGTTCGATTTCGTTGTTCGATTTCGTTGTTCGATTTCGTTGTTCGATTTCGTTGTTCGATTTCGTTGTTCGATTTCGTTGTTCGATTTCGTTGTTCGATTTCGTTGTTCGATTTCGTTGTTCGATTTCGTTGTTCGATTTCGTTGTTCGATTTCGTTGTTCGATTTCGTTGTTCGATTTCGTTGTTCGATTTCGTTGTTCGATTTCGTTGTTCGATTTCGTTGTTCGATTTCGTTGTTCGATTTCGTTGTTCGATTTCGTTGTTCGATTTCGTTGTTCGATTTCGTTGTTCGATTTCGTTGTTCGATTTCGTTGTTCGAATTCGTTGTTCGAATTCGTTGTTCGATTTCGTTGTTCGATTTCGTTGTTCGATTTTGAAGTTCGATTTCGTTGTTCGATTGCGTTGTTCGATTTCGTTGTTCGATTTCGTTGTTCGATTTCGTTGTTCGATTTCGTTGTTCGATTTCGTTGTTCGATTTCGTTGTTCGATTTCGTTGTTCGATTTCGTTGTTCGATTTCGTTGTTCGATTTCGTTGTTCGATTTCGTTGTTCGATTTCGTTGTTCGATTTCGTTGTTCGATTTCGTTGTTCGATTTCGTTGTTCGATTTCGTTGTTCGATTTCGTTGTTCGATTTCGTTGTTCGATTTCGTTGTTGGTTTTCCTTGTTCGATTTCGTTGTTCGATTTCGTTGTTCGATTTCGTTGTTCGATTTCGTTGTTCGATTTCGTTGTTCGATTTCGTTGTTCGAATTCGTTGTTCGAATTCGTTGTTCGATTTCGTTGTTCGATTTCGTTGTTCGATTTTGAAGTTCGATTTCGTTGTTCGATTTCGTTGTTCGATTTCGTTGTTCGATTTCGTTGTTCGATTTCGTTGTTCGATTTCGTTGTTCGATTTCGTTGTTCGATTTCGTTGTTCGATTTCGTTGTTCGATTTCGTTGTTCGATTTCGTTGTTCGATTTCGTCGTTCGATTTCGTCGTTCGATTTCGTTGTTCGATTTCGTCGTTCGATTTCGTCGTTCGATTTCGTTGTTCGATTTCGTTGTTCGATTTCGTTGTTCGATTTCGTTGTTCGATTTCGTTGTTCGATTTCGTTGTTCGATTTCGTTGTTCGATTTCGTTGTTCGATTTCGTTGTTCGATTTCGTTGTTCGATTTCATTGTTCGATTTCGTTGTTCGATTTCGTTGTTCGATTTCGTTGTTCGATTTCGTTGTTAGATTTCGTTGTTCGATTTCGTTGTTCGATTTCGTTGTTCGAATTCGTTGTTCGAATTCGTTGTTCGATTTCGTTGTTCGATTTCGTTGTTCGATTTCTTTGTTCGATTTCGTTGTTCGATTTCGTTGTTCGATTTCGTTGTTCGATTTTGTTGTTCGATTTCGTTGTTCGATTTCGTTGTTCGATTTCGTTATTCGATCTCGTTGTCCGATTCCGTTGTTCGATTTCGTTGTTCGTTTTCGTTGTTCGATATTGTTGTATGATTTCGTGGTTCGATTTCGTTGTTCGATTGCGTCGTTTCATTTCGTTGTTCGATTTCGTTGTTCGAATTCGTTGTTCGATTTCGTTGTTCGATTTCGTTGTTCGATTTCGTCGTTCGATTTCGTTGTTCGATTCCGTTGTTCGATTTCGTTGTTCGTTTTCGTTGTTCGATATTGTTGTATGATTTCGTGGTTCGATTTCGTTGTTCGATTGCGTCGTTTCATTTCGTTGTTCGATTTCGTGGTTCGAATTCGTTGTTCGAATTCGTTGTTCGATTTCGTTGTTCGATTTTGTTGTTCGATTTCGTTGTTGGTTTTCCTTGTTCGATTTCGTTGTTCGATTTCGTTGTTCGATTTCGTTGTTCGATTTCGTTGTTCGATTTCGTTGTTCGATTTCGTTGTTCGATTTCGTTGTTCGATTTCGTTGTTCGATTTCGTTGTTCGATTTCGTTGTTCGATTTCGTTGTTCGATTTCGTTGTTCGATTTCGTTGTTCGATTTCGTTGTTCGATTTCGTTGTTCGATTTCGTTGTTCGATTTCGTTGTTCGATTTCGTTGTTCGATTTCGTTGTTCGATTTCGTTGTTCGATTTCGTTGTTCGATTTCGTTGTTCGATTTCGTTGTTCGATTTCGTTGTTCGATTTCGTTGTTCGATTTCGTTGTTCGATTCGTTATTCGATCTCGTTGTCCGATTCCGTTGTTCGATTTCGTTGTTCGTTTTCGTTGTTCGATATTGTTGTATGATTTCGTGGTTCGATTTCGTTGTTCGATTGCGTCGTTCCATTTCGTTGTTCGAATTCGTTGTTCGATTTCGTTGTTCGATTTCGTTGTTCGATTTCGTTGTTCGATTTCGTTGTTCGATTTCGTTGTTCGATTTCGTTGTTCGATTTCGTTGTTCGATTTTGAAGTTCGATTTCGTTGTTCGATTTCGTTGTTCGATTTCGTTGTTCGATTTCGTTGTCCGATTCCGTTGTTCGATTTCGTTGTTCGTTTTCGTTGTTCGATATTGTTGTATGATTTCGTGGTTCGATTTCGTTGTTCGATTGCGTTGTTCCATTTCGTTGTTCTATTTCGTGGTTCGATTTCGTGGATTCAGTTTGTTGTTCGATTTCGATTTCGCTGTTCGATTTCGAAGTTGGATTTCGTTGTTCTATTTCGTTGTTCTAATTCGTTGTTCGATTTCGTTGTTCGATTTCGTTGTTCGATTTCGTTGTTCGATTCGTTATTCGATTTCGTTGTTCGATTTCGTTGTTCGATTTCGTTGTTCGATTTCGTTGTTCGATCTCGTTGTCCGATTCCGTTGTTAGATTTCGTTGTTCGTTTACGTTGTTCGATATTGTTGTATGATTTCGTGGTTCGATTTCGTTGTTCGATTGCGTCGTTCCATTTCGTTGTTCTATTTCGTGGTTCGATTTCGTGGTTTCAGTTTGTTGTTCGATTTCGATTTCGCTGTTCGATTTCGAAGTTGGATTTCGTTGTTCTATTTCGTTGTTCTAATTCGTTGTTCGATTTCGTTGTTCGATTTCGTTGTTCGATTTCGTTGTTCGATTTCGTTGTTCGATTCGTTATTCGATTTCGTTGTTTGATTTCTTGTTCGATTTCGTTGTTCCATTTCGTTATTCGATTTCGTTGTTCGATTTCGTTGTTAGATTTCGTTGTTAGATTTCGTTGTTCGTTGTTAGATTTCGTTGTTCGATTTCGTTGTCCGATTCCGTTGTTCGATTTCGTTGTTCGTTTTCGTTGTTCGATATTGTTGTATGATTTCGTGGTTCGATTTCGTTGTTCGATTTCGTTGTTCCATTTCGTTGTTCGATTTCGTTGTTCGATTTCGAAGTTCGATTTCGTTGTTCGATTTCGTTGTTTTCGATTTCGTTGTTCGATTTCGTTGTTCGAATTCGTTGTTCGATTTCGTTGTTCGATTTCGTTGTTCGATTTCGTTGTTCGATTTCGTTGTTCGATTTCGTTGTTCGAATTCGTTGTTCGATTTCGTTGTTCGATTTCGTTGTTCGATTTCGTTGTTCGATTTCGTTGTTCGATTTCGTTGTTCGATTGCGTTGTTCGATTTCCTTGTTCGATTTCGTTGTTCGATTTCGTTGTTCGATTTCGTTGTTCGATTTCGTTGTTCGATTTCGTTGTTCGATTTCGTTGTTCGATTTCGTTGTTCGATTTCGTTGTTCGATTTCGTTGTTCGATTTCGTTGTTTCATTTCGTTGTTCGATTTCGTTGTTCGATTTCGAAGTTCGATTTCGTTGTTCGATTTCGTTGTTTTCGATTTCGTTGAACGATTTCGTTGTTCGAATTCGTTGTTCGATTTCGTTGTTCGATTTCGTTGTTCGATTTCGTTGTTCGATTTCGTTGTTCGATTGCGTTGTTCGATTTCCTTGTTCGATTTCGTTGTTCGATTTCGTTGTTCGATTTCGTTGTTCGATTTCGTTGTTCGATTTCGTTGAACGATTTCGTTGTTCGAATTCGTTGTTCGATTTCGTTGTTCGATTTCGTTGTTCGATTTCGTTGTTCGATTTCGTTGTTCGATTGCGTTGTTCGATTTCCTTGTTCGATTTCGTTGTTCGATTTCGTTGTTCGATTTCGTTGTTCGATTTCGTTGTTCGATTTCGTTGTTCGATTTCGTTGTTCGATTTCGTTGTTCGATTTCGTTGTTCGATTTCGTTGTTCGATTTCGTTGTTCGATTTCGTTGTTCGATTTCGTTGTTCCATTTCGTTGTTCGATTTCGTTGTTCGATTTCGTTGTTCGATTTCGTTGTTTTCGATTTCGTTGTTCGAATTCGTTGTTCGATTTCGTTGTTCGATTTCGTTGTTCGATTTCGTTGTTCGATTTCGTTGTTCGATTGCGTTCGATTTCCTTGTTCGATTTCGTTGTTCGATTTCGTTGTTCGATTTCGTTGTTCGATTTCGTTGTTCGATTTCGTTGTTCGATTTCGTTGTTCGATTTCGTTGTTCGATTTCGTTGTTCGATTTCGTTGTTCGATTTTGTTGTTCGATTTCGTTGTTCGATTTCGTTATTCGATCTCGTTGTCCGATTCCGTTGTTCGATTTCGTTGTTCGTTTTCGTTGTTCGATATTGTTGTATGATTTCGTGGTTCGATTTCGTTGTTCGAATTCGTTGTTCGATTTCGTTGTTCGATTTCGTTGTTCGATTTCGTTGTTCGATTCCGTTGTTCGATTTCGTTGTTCGTTTTCGTTGTTCGATATTGTTGTATGATTTCGTGGTTCGATTTCGTTGTTCGATTGCGTCGTTTCATTTCGTTGTTCGATTTCGTGGTTCGAATTCGTTGTTCGAATTCGTTGTTCGATTTCGTTGTTCGATTTTGTTGTTCGATTTCGTTGTTGGTTTTCCTTGTTCGATTTCGTTGTTAGATTTCGTTGTTCGATTTCGTTGTTCGATTTCGTTGTTCGATTTCGTTGTTCGATTTCGTTGTTCGATTGCGTTGTTCGATTTCGTTGTTCGATTTCGTTGTTCGATTTCGTTGTTCGATTTCGTTGTTCGATTTCGTTGTTCGATTTCGTTGTTCGATTTCGTTGTTCGATTCCGTTGTTCGATTTCGTTGTTCGTTTTCGTTGTTCGATATTGTTGTATGATTTCGTGGTTCGATTTCGTTGTTCGATTGCGTCGTTTCATTTCGTTGTTCGATTTCGTGGTTCGAATTCGTTGTTCGAATTCGTTGTTCGATTTCGTTGTTCGATTTTGTTGTTCGATTTCGTTGTTGGTTTTCCTTGTTCGATTTCGTTGTTAGATTTCGTTGTTCGATTTCGTTGTTCGATTTCGTTGTTCGATTTCGTTGTTCGATTTCGTTGTTCGATTGCGTTGTTCGATTTCGTTGTTCGATTTTGTTGTTCGATTTCGTTGTTCGATTTCGTTGTTCGATTTCGTTGTTCGATTTCGTTGTTCGATTTCGTTGTTCGATTTCGTTGTTCGATTGCGTTGTTCGATTTCGTTGTTCGATTTCGTTGTTCGATTTCGTTGTTCGATTTCGTTGTTCGATTTCGTTGTTCCATTTCGTTGTTCGATTTCGTTGTTCGATTTCGTTGTTCGATTTCGTTGTTCGATTTCGTTGTTCGATGTCGTTGTTCGATGTCGTTGTTCGATGTCGTTGTTCGATTTCGTTGTTCGATTTCGTTGTTCGATTTCGTTGTTCGATTTCGTTGTTCGATTTCGTTGTTCGATTTCGATGTTCGATTTCGTTGTTCGATTTCGTTGTTCGATTTTGAAGTTCGATTTCGTTGTTCGATTTCGTTGTTCGATTTCGTTGTTCGATTTCGTTGTCCGATTCCGTTGTTCGATTTCGTTGTTCGTTTTCGTTGTTCGATATTGTTGTATGATTTCGTGGTTCGATTTCGTTGTTCGATTGCGTTGTTCCATTTCGTTGTTCTATTTCGTGGTTCGATTTCGTGGTTTCAGTTTTTTTGTTCGATTTCGATTTCGCTGTTCGATTTCGAAGTTGGATTTTGTTGTTCTATTTCGTTGTTCGATTTCGTTGTTCGAATTCGTTGTTCGATTTCGTTGTTCGATTTCGTTATTCGATCTCGTTGTCCGATTCCGTTGTTCGATTTCGTTGTTCGTTTTCGTTGTTCGATATATTGTTGTATGATTTCGTGGTTCGATTTCGTTGTTCGATTGCGTCGTTTCATTTCGTTGTTCGATTTCGTGGTTCGAATTCGTTGTTCGAATTCGTTGTTCGATTTCGTTGTTCGATTTTGTTGTTCGATTTCGTTGTTGGTTTTCCTTGTTCGCTTTCGTTGTTCGATTTCGTTGTTCGATTTCGTTGTTCGATTTCGTTGTTCGATTTCGTTGTTCGATTCCGTTGTTCGATTTCGTTGTTCGTTTTCGTTGTTCGATATTGTTGTATGATTTCGTGGTTCGATTTCGTTGTTCGATTGCGTCGTTTCATTTCGTTGTTCGATTTCGTGGTTCGAATTCGTTATTCGAATTCGTTGTTCGATTTCGTTGTTCGATTTTGTTGTTCGATTTCGTTGTTGGTTTTCCTTGTTCGATTTCGTTGTTCGATTTCGTTGTTCGATTTCGTTGTTCGATTTCGTTGTTCGATTTCGTTGTTCGATTTCGTTGTTCGATTTCGTTGTTCGATTTCGTTGTTCGATTTCGTTGTTCGATTTCGTTGTTCGATTTCGTTGTTCGAATTCGTTGTTCGATTTCGTTGTTCGATTTCGTTGTTCGATTTTGAAGTTCGATTTCGTTGTTCGATTTCGTTGTTCGATTGCGTTGTTCGATTTCGTTGTTCGATTTCGTTGTTCGATTTCGTTGTTCGATTTCGTTGTTCGATTTCGTTGTTCGATTTCGTCGTTCGATTTCGTCGTTCGATTTCGTCGTTCGATTTCGTCGTTCGATTTCGTCGTTCGATTTCGTTGTTCGAATTCGTTGTTCGATTTCGTTGTTCGATTTCGTTGTTCGATTTCGTTGTTCGATTTCGTTGTTCGATTTCGTTGTTCGATTTCGTTGTTCGATTTCGTTGTTCGATTTCGTTGTTCGATTTCGTTGTTCGATTTCGTTGTTCGATTTCCTTGTTCGATTTCGTTGTTCGATTTCGTTGTTCGATTTCGTTGTTCGATTTCGTTGTTCGATTTCGTTGTTCGAATTCGTTGTTCGATTTCGTTGTTCGATTTCGTTGTTCGATTTCTTTGTTCGATTTCGTTGTTCGATTTCGTTGTTCGATTTCGTTGTTCGATTTTGTTGTTCGATTTCGTTGTTCGATTTCGTTGTTCGATTTCGTTATTCGATCTCGTTGTCCGATTCCGTTGTTCGATTTCGTTGTTCGTTTTCGTTGTTCGATTCCGTTGTTCGATTTCGTTGTTCGTTTTCGTTGTTCGATATTGTTGTATGATTTCGTGGTTCGATTTCGTTGTTCGATTGCGTCGTTTCATTTCGTTGTTCGATTTCGTTGTTCGAATTCGTTGTTCGATTTCGTTGTTCGATTTCGTTGTTCGATTTCGTTGTTCGATTTCGTTGTTCGATTCCGTTGTTCGATTTCGTTGTTCGTTTTCGTTGTTCGATATTGTTGTATGATTTCGTGGTTCGATTTCGTTGTTCGATTGCGTCGTTTCATTTCGTTGTTCGATTTCGTGGTTCGAATTCGTTGTTCGAATTCGTTGTTCGATTTCGTTGTTCGATTTTGTTGTTCGATTTCGTTGTTGGTTTTCCTTGTTCGATTTCGTTGTTCGATTTCGTTGTTCGATTTCGTTGTTCGATTTCGTTGTTCGATTTCGTTGTTCGATTCGTTGTTCGATTTCGTTGTTCGATTTCGTTGTTCGATTTCGTTGTTCGATTTCGTTGTTCGATTTCGTTGTTCGATTTCGTTGTTCGATTTCGTTGTTCGATTTCGTTGTTCGATTTCGTTGTTCGATTTCGTTGTTCGATTTCGTTGTTCGATTTCGTTGTTCGATTTCGTTGTTCGATTTCGTTGTTCGATTTCGTTGTTCGATTTCGTTGTTCGATTTCGTTGTTCGATTTCGTTGTTCGATTTCGTTGTTCGATTTCGTTGTTCGATTTCGTTGTTCGAATTCGTTGTTCGAATTCGTTGTTCGATTTCGTTGTTCGATTTCGTTGTTCGATTTTGAAGTTCGATTTCGTTGTTCGATTTCGTTGTTCGATTGCGTTGTTCGATTTCGTTGTTCGATTTCGTTGTTCGATTTCGTTGTTCGATTTCGTTGTTCGATTTCGTTGTTCGATTTCGTCGTTCGATTTCGTCGTTCGATTTCGTCGTTCGATTTCGTCGTTCGATTTCGTTGTTCGATTTCGTTGTTCGAATTCGTTGTTCGATTTCGTTGTTCGATTTCGTTGTTCGATTTCGTTGTTCGATTTCGTTGTTCGATTTCGTTGTTCGATTTCGTTGTTCGATTTCGTTGTTCGATTTCGTTGTTCGATTTCGTTGTTCGATTTCGTTGTTCGATTTCCTTGTTCGATTTCGTTGTTCGATTTCGTTGTTCGATTTCGTTGTTCGATTTCGTTGTTCGATTTCGTTGTTCGAATTCGTTGTTCGAATTCGTTGTTCGATTTCGTTGTTCGATTTCGTTGTTCGATTTCTTTGTTCGATTTCGTTGTTCGATTTCGTTGTTCGATTTCGTTGTTCGATTTTGTTGTTCGATTTCGTTGTTCGATTTCGTTGTTCGATTTCGTTATTCGATCTCGTTGTCCGATTCCGTTGTTCGATTTCGTTGTTCGTTTTCGTTGTTCGATATTGTTGTATGATTTCGGGGTTCGATTTCGTTGTTCGATTGCGTCGTTTCATTTCGTTGTTCGATTTCGTTGTTCGAATTCGTTGTTCGATTTCGTTGTTCGATTTCGTTGTTCGATTTCGTTGTTCGATTTCGTTGTTCGATTCCGTTGTTCGATTTCGTTGTTCGTTTTCGTTGTTCGATATTGTTGTATGATTTCGTGGTTCGATTTCGTTGTTCGATTGCGTCGTTTCATTTCGTTGTTCGATTTCGTGGTTCGAATTCGTTGTTCGAATTCGTTGTTCGATTTCGTTGTTCGATTTTGTTGTTCGATTTCGTTGTTGGTTTTCCTTGTTCGATTTCGTTGTTCGATTTCGTTGTTCGATTTCGTTGTTCGATTTCGTTGTTCGTTTTCGTTGTTCGATATTGTTGTATGATTTCGTGGTTCGATTTCGTTGTTCGATTGCGTCGTTTCATTTCGTTGTTCGATTTCGTGGTTCGAATTCGTTGTTCGAATTCGTTGTTCGATTTCGTTGTTCGATTTTGTTGTTCGATTTCGTTGTTGGTTTTCCTTGTTCGATTTCGTTGTTCGATTTCGTTGTTCGATTTCGTTGTTCGATTTCGTTGTTCGATTTCGTTGTTCGATTTCGTTGTTCGATTTCGTTGTTCGATTTCGTTGTTCGAATTCGTTGTTCGAATTCGTTGTTCGATTTCGTTGTTCGATTTCGTTGTTCGATTTTGAAGTTCGATTTCGTTGTTCGATTTCGTTGTTCGATTGCGTTGTTCGATTTCGTTGTTCGATTTCGTTGTTCGATTTCGTTGTTCGATTTCGTTGTTCGATTTCGTTGTTCGATTTCGTCGTTCGATTTCGTCGTTCGATTTCGTCGTTCGATTTCGTCGTTCGATTTCGTCGTTCGATTTCGTTGTTCGATTTCGTTGTTCGAATTCGTTGTTCGATTTCGTTGTTCGATTTCGTTGTTCGATTTCGTTGTTCGATTTCGTTGTTCGATTTCGTTGTTCGATTTCGTTGTTCGATTTCGTTGTTCGATTTCGTTGTTCGATTTCGTTGTTCGATTTCGTTGTTCGATTTCCTTGTTCGATTTCGTTGTTCGATTTCGTTGTTCGATTTCGTTGTTCGATTTCGTTGTTCGATTTCGTTGTTCGAATTCGTTGTTCGAATTCGTTGTTCGATTTCGTTGTTCGATTTCGTTGTTCGATTTCTTTGTTCGATTTCGTTGTTCGATTTCGTTGTTCGATTTCGTTGTTCGATTTCGTTGTTCGATTTCGTTGTTCGATTTCGTTATTCGATCTCGTTGTCCGATTCCGTTGTTCGATTTCGTTGTTCGTTTTCGTTGTTCGATATTGTTGTATGATTTCGTGGTTCGATTTCGTTGTTCGATTGCGTCGTTTCATTTCGTTGTTCGATTTCGTTGTTCGAATTCGTTGTTCGATTTCGTTGTTCGATTTCGTTGTTCGATTTCGTTGTTCGATTTCGTTGTTCGATTCCGTTGTTCGATTTCGTTGTTCGTTTTCGTTGTTCGATATTGTTGTATGATTTCGTGGTTCGATTTCGTTGTTCGATTGCGTCGTTTCATTTCGTTGTTCGATTTCGTGGTTCGAATTCGTTGTTCGAATTCGTTGTTCGATTTCGTTGTTCGATTTTGTTGTTCGATTTCGTTGTTGGTTTTCCTTGTTCGATTTCGTTGTTCGATTTCGTTGTTCGATTTCGTTGTTCGATTTCGTTGTTCGATTTCGTTGTTCGATTCGTTGTTCGATTTCGTTGTTCGATTTCGTTGTTCGATTTCGTTGTTCGATTTCGTTGTTCGATTTCGTTGTTCGATTTCGTTGTTCGATTTCGTTGTTCGATTTCGTTGTTCGATTTCGTTGTTCGATTTCGTTGTTCGATTTCATTGTTCGATTTCGTTGTTCGATTTCGTTGTTCGATTTCGTTGTTCGATTTCGTTGTTCGATTTCGTTGTTCGATTTCGTTGTTCGATTTCGTTGTTCGATTTCGTTGTTCGATTTCGTTGTTCGATTTCGTTGTTCGATTTCGTTGTTCGATTTCTTTGTTCGATTTCGTTGTTCGATTTCGTTGTTCGATTTCGTTGTTCGATTTTGTTGTTCGATTTCGTTGTTCGATTTCGTTGTTCGATTTCGTTATTCGATCTCGTTGTCCGATTCCGTTGTTCGATTTCGTTGTTCGTTTTCGTTGTTCGATATTGTTGTATGATTTCGTGGTTCGATTTCGTTGTTCGATTGCGTCGTTTCATTTCGTTGTTCGATTTCGTTGTTCGAATTCGTTGTTCGATTTCGTTGTTCGATTTCGTTGTTCGATTTCGTTGTTCGATTTCGTTGTTCGATTCCGTTGTTCGATTTCGTTGTTCGTTTTCGTTGTTCGATATTGTTGTATGATTTCGTGGTTCGATTTCGTTGTTCGATTGCGTCGTTTCATTTCGTTGTTCGATTTCGTGGTTCGAATTCGTTGTTCGAATTCGTTGTTCGATTTCGTTGTTCGATTTTGTTGTTCGATTTCGTTGTTGGTTTTCCTTGTTCGATTTCGTTGTTCGATTTCGTTGTTCGATTTCGTTGTTCGATTTCGTTGTTCGATTTCGTTGTTCGATTCGTTGTTCGATTTCGTTGTTCGATTTCGTTGTTCGATTTCGTTGTTCGATTTCGTTGTTCGATTTCGTTGTTCGATTTCGTTGTTCGATTTCGTTGTTCGATTTCGTTGTTCGATTTCGTTGTTCGATTTCGTTGTTCGATTTCGTTGTTCGATTTCGTTGTTCGATTTCGTTGTTCGATTTCGTTGTTCGATTTCGTTGTTCGATTTCGTTGTTCGATTTCGTTGTTCGATTTCGTTGTTCGATTCGTTATTCGATCTCGTTGTCCGATTCCGTTGTTCGATTTCGTTGTTCGTTTTCGTTGTTCGATATTGTTGTATGATTTCGTGGTTCGATTTCGTTGTTCGATTGCGTCGTTCCATTTCGTTGTTCGAATTCGTTGTTCGATTTCGTTGTTCGATTTCGTTGTTCGATTTCGTTGTTCGATTTCGTTGTTCGATTTCGTTGTTCGATTTCGTTGTTCGATTTCGTTGTTCGATTTCGTTGTTCGATTTCGTTGTTCGATTTTGAAGTTCGATTTCGTTGTTCGATTTCGTTGTTCGATTTCGTTGTTCGATTTCGTTGTTCGATTTCGTTGTCCGATTCCGTTGTTCGATTTCGTTGTTCGTTTTCGTTGTTCGATATTGTTGTATGATTTCGTGGTTCGATTTCGTTGTTCGATTGCGTTGTTCCATTTCGTTGTTCTATTTCGTGGTTCGATTTCGTGGATTCAGTTTGTTGTTCGATTTCGATTTCGCTGTTCGATTTCGAAGTTGGATTTCGTTGTTCTATTTCGTTGTTCTAATTCGTTGTTCGATTTCGTTGTTCGATTTCGTTGTTCGATTTCGTTGTTCGATTCGTTATTCGATTTCGTTGTTCGATTTCGTTGTTCGATTTCGTTGTTCGATTTCGTTGTTCGATCTCGTTGTCCGATTCCGTTGTTAGATTTCGTTGTTCGTTTTCGTTGTTCGATATTGTTGTATGATTTCGTGGTTCGATTTCGTTGTTCGATTGCGTCGTTCCATTTCGTTGTTCTATTTCGTGGTTCGATTTCGTGGTTTCAGTTTGTTGTTCGATTTCGATTTCGCTGTTCGATTTCGAAGTTGGATTTCGTTGTTCTATTTCGTTGTTCTAATTCGTTGTTCGATTTCGTTGTTCGATTTCGTTGTTCGATTTCGTTGTTCGATTTCGTTGTTCGATTCGTTATTCGATTTCGTTGTTTGATTTCTTGTTCGATTTCGTTGTTCCATTTCGTTATTCGATTTCGTTGTTCGATTTCGTTGTTAGATTTCGTTGTTAGATTTCGTTGTTCGTTGTTAGATTTCGTTGTTCGATTTCGTTGTCCGATTCCGTTGTTCGATTTCGTTGTTCGTTTTCGTTGTTCGATATTGTTGTATGATTTCGTGGTTCGATTTCGTTGTTCGATTTCGTTGTTCCATTTCGTTGTTCGATTTCGTTGTTCGATTTCGAAGTTCGATTTCGTTGTTCGATTTCGTTGTTTTCGATTTCGTTGTTCGAATTCGTTGTTCGATTTCGTTGTTCGATTTCGTTGTTCGATTTCGTTGTTCGATTTCGTTGTTCGATTTCGTTGAACGATTTCGTTGTTCGAATTCGTTGTTCGATTTCGTTGTTCGATTTCGTTGTTCGATTTCGTTGTTCGATTTCGTTGTTCGATTGCGTTGTTCGATTTCCTTGTTCGATTTCGTTGTTCGATTTCGTTGTTCGATTTCGTTGTTCGATTTCGTTGTTCGATTTCGTTGTTCGATTTCGTTGTTCGATTTCGTTGTTCGATTTCGTTGTTCGATTTCGTTGTTCGATTTCGTTGTTCGATTTCGTTGTTCCATTTCGTTGTTCGATTTCGTTGTTCGATTTCGAAGTTCGATTTCGTTGTTCGATTTCGTTGTTTTCGATTTCGTTGTTCGATTTCGTTGTTCGAATTCGTTGTTCGATTTCGTGGTTCGATTTCGTTGTTCGATTGCGTCGTTTCATTTCGTTGTTCGATTTCGTGGTTCGAATTCGTTGTTCGAATTCGTTGTTCGATTTCGTTGTTCGATTTTGTTGTTCGATTTCGTTGTTGGTTTTCCTTGTTCGATTTCGTTGTTCGATTTCGTTGTTCGATTTCGTTGTTCGATTTCGTTGTTCGATTTCGTTGTTCGATTTCGTTGTTCGAATTCGTTGTTCGAATTCGTTGTTCGAATTCGTTGTTCGATTTCGTTGTTCGATTTCGTTGTTCGATTTTGAAGTTCGATTTCGTTGTTCGATTTCGTTGTTCGATTGCGTTGTTCGATTTCGTTGTTCGATTTCGTTGTTCGATTTCGTTGTTCGATTTCGTTGTTCGATTTCGTTGTTCGATTTCGTCGTTCGATTTCGTCGTTCGATTTCGTCGTTCGATTTCGTTGTTCGATTTCGTTGTTCGAATTCGTTGTTCGATTTCGTTGTTCGATTTCGTTGTTCGATTTCGTTGTTCGATTTCGTTGTTCGATTTCGTTGTTCGATTTCGTTGTTCGATTTCGTTGTTCGATTTCGTTGTTCGATTTCGTTGTTCGATTTCGTTGTTCGATTTCGTTGTTCGATTTCTTTGTTCGATTTCGTTGTTCGATTTCGTTGTTCGATTTCGTTGTTAGATTTCGTTGTTCGATTTCGTTGTTCGATTTCGTTGTTCGAATTCGTTGTTCGAATTCGTTGTTCGATTTTGTTGTTCGATTTCGTTGTTCGATTTCGTTGTTCGATTTCGTTGTTCGATTTCGTTGTTCGATTTCGTTGTTCGATTTTGTTGTTCGATTTCGTTGTTCGATTTCGTTGTTCGATTTCGTTATTCGATCTCGTTGTCCGATTCCGTTGTTCGATTTCGTTGTTCGTTTTCGTTGTTCGATATTGTTGTATGATTTCGTGGTTCGATTTCGTTGTTCGATTGCGTCGTTTCATTTCGTTGTTCGATTTCGTTGTTCGAATTCGTTGTTCGATTTCGTTGTTCGATTTCGTTGTTCGATTTCGTTGTTCGATTTCGTTGTTCGATTCCGTTGTTCGATTTCGTTGTTCGTTTTCGTTGTTCGATATTGTTGTATGATTTCGTGGTTCGATTTCGTTGTTCGATTGCGTCGTTTCATTTCGTTGTTCGATTTCGTGGTTCGAATTCGTTGTTCGAATTCGTTGTTCGATTTCGTTGTTCGATTTTGTTGTTCGATTTCGTTGTTGGTTTTCCTTGTTCGATTTCGTTGTTCGATTTCGTTGTTCGATTTCGTTGTTCGATTTCGTTGTTCGATTTCGTTGTTCGATTTCGTTGTTCGATTCGTTGTTCGATTCCGTTGTTAGATTTCGTTGTTCGTTTTCGTTGTTCGATATTGTTGTATGATTTCGTGGTTCGATTTCGTTGTTCGATTGCGTCGTTCCATTTCGTTGTTCTATTTCGTGGTTCGATTTCGTGGTTTCAGTTTGTTGTTCGATTTCGATTTCGCTGTTCGATTTCGAAGTTGGATTTCGTTGTTCTATTTCGTTGTTCGAATTCGTTGTTCTAATTCGTTGTTCGATTTCGTTGTTCGATTTCGTTGTTCGATTTCGTTGTTCGATTCGTTATTCGATTTCGTTGTTCGATTTCGTTGTTCGATTTCGTTGTTCGATTTCGTTGTTCGATCTCGTTGTCCGATTCCGTTGTTAGATTTCGTTGTTCGTTTTCGTTGTTCGATATTGTTGTATGATTTCGTGGTTCGATTTCGTTGTTCGATTGCGTCGTTCCATTTCGTTGTTCTATTTCGTGGTTCGATTTCGTGGTTTCAGTTTGTTGTTCGATTTCGATTTCGCTGTTCGATTTCGAAGTTGGATTTCGTTGTTCTATTTCGTTGTTCTAATTCGTTGTTCGATTTCGTTGTTCGATTTCGTTGTTCGATTTCGTTGTTCGATTTCGTTGTTCGATTTCGTTGTTCGATTCGTTATTCGATTTCGTTGTTTGATTTCTTGTTCGATTTCGTTGTTCCATTTCGTTATTCGATTTCGTTGTTCGATTCGTTATTCGATCTCGTTGTCCGATTCCGTTGTTCGATTTCGTTGTTCGTTTTCGTTGTTCGATATTGTTGTATGATTTCGTGGTTCGATTTCGTTGTTCGATTGCGTCGTTCCATTTCGTTGTTCGATTTCGTGGTTCGAATTCGTTGTTCGAATTCGTTGTTCGATTTCGTTGTTCGATTTTGTTGTTCGATTTCGTTGTTCGATTTCGTTGTTCGATTTCGTTGTTCGATTTCGTTGTTCGATTTCGTTGTTCGATTTCGTTGTTCGAATTCGTTGTTCGAATTCGTTGTTCGAATTCGTTGTTCGATTTCGTTGTTTGATTTCGTTGTTCGATTTTGAAGTTCGATTTCGTTGTTCGATTTCGTTGTTCGATTTCGTTGTTCGATTTCGTTGTTCGATTGCGTTGTTCGATTTCGTTGTTCGATTTTGTTGTTCGATTTCGTTGTTCGATTTCGTTGTTCGATTTCGTTGTTCGATTTCGTTGTTCGATTTCGTTGTTCGATTTCGTTGTTCGATTTCGTTGTTCGGTTGCGTTGTTCCATTTCGTTGTTCGATTTCGTGGTTCGAATTCGTTGTTCGAATTCGTTGTTCGATTTCGTTGTTCGATTTCGTTGTTCGATTTCGTTGTTCGATTTCGTTGTTCGATTTCGTTGTTCGATTTCGTTGTTCGATTTCGTTGTTCGATTTCGTTGTTCGATTTCGTTGTTCGAATTCGTTGTTCGAATTCGTTGTTCGAATTCGTTGTTCGAATTCGTTGTTCGATTTCGTTGTTCGATTTCGTTGTTCGATTTTGAAGTTCGATTTCGTTGTTCGATTTCGTTGTTCGATTGCGTTGTTCGATTTCGTTGTTCGATTTCGTTGTTCGATTTCGTTGTTCGATTTCGTTGTTCGATTTCGTTGTTCGATTTCGTTGTTCGATTTCGTTGTTCGATTTCGTCGTTCGATTTCGTCGTTCGATTTCGTCGTTCGATTTCGTTGTTCGAATTCGTTGTTCGATTTCGTTGTTCGATTTCGTTGTTCGATTTCGTTGTTCGATTTCGTTGTTCGATTTCGTTGTTCGATTTCGTTGTTCGATTTCGTTGTTCGATTTCGTTGTTCGATTTCGTTGTTCGATTTCGTTGTTCGATTTCGTTGTTCGATTTCGTTGTTCGATTTCGTTGTTAGATTTCGTTGTTCGATTTCGTTGTTCGATTTCGTTGTTCGATTTCGTTGTTCGAATTCGTTGTTCGATTTCGTTGTTCGAATTCGTTGTTCGATTTCGTTGTTCGATTTCGTTGTTCGATTTCGTTGTTCGATTTTGTTGTTCGATTTCGTTGTTCGATTTCGTTGTTCGATTTCGTTATTCGATCTCGTTGTCCGATTCCGTTGTTCGATTTTGTTGTTCGTTTTCGTTGTTCGATATTGTTGTATGATTTCGTGGTTCGATTTCGTTGTTCGATTGCGTCGTTTCATTTCGTTGTTCGATTTCGTGGTTTGAATTCGTTGTTCGAATTCGTTGTTCGATTTCGTTGTTCGATTTCGTTGTTCGATTTCGTTGTTCGATTTCGTTGTTCGATTCCGTTGTTCGATTTCGTTGTTCGTTTTCGTTGTTCGATATTGTTGTATGATTTCGTGGTTCGATTTCGTTGTTCGATTGCGTCGTTTCATTTCGTTGTTCGATTTCGTGGTTCGAATTCGTTGTTCGAATTCGTTGTTCGATTTCGTTGTTCGATTTTGTTGTTCGATTTCGTTGTTGGTTTTCCTTGTTCGATTTCGTTGTTCGATTTCGTTGTTCGATTTCGTTGTTCGATTTCGTTGTTCGATTTCGTTGTTCGATTTCGTTGTTCGATTTCGTTGTTCGATTTCGTTGTTCGATTTCGTTGTTCGATTTCGTTGTTCGATTTCGTTGTTCGATTTCGTTGTTCGATTTCGTTGTTCGATTTCGTTGTTCGATTTCGTTGTTCGATTTCGTTGTTCGATTTCGTTGTTCGATTTCGTTGTTCGATTTCGTTGTTCGATTTCGTTGTTCGATTTCGTTGTTCGATTTCGTTGTTCGATTTCGTTGTTCGATTCGTTATTCGATCTCGTTGTCCGATTCCGTTGTTCGATTTCGTTGTTCGTTTTCGTTGTTCGATATTGTTGTATGATTTCGTGGTTCGATTTCGTTGTTCGATTGCGTCGTTCCATTTCGTTGTTCGAATTCGTTGTTCGATTTCGTTGTTCGATTTCGTTGTTCGATTTCGTTGTTCGATTTCGTTGTTCGATTTCGTTGTTCGATTTCGTTGTTCGATTTCGTTGTTCGATTTCGTTGTTCGATTTTGAAGTTCGATTTCGTTGTTCGATTTCGTTGTTCGATTTGTTGTTCGATTTCGTTGTTCGATTTCGTTGTCCGATTCCGTTGTTCGATTTCGTTGTTCGTTTTCGTTGTTCGATATTGTTGTATGATTTCGTGGTTCGATTTCGTTGTTCGATTGCGTTGTTCCATTTCGTTGTTCTATTTCGTGGTTCGATTTCGTGGTTTCAGTTTGTTGTTCGATTTCGATTTCGCTGTTCGATTTCGAAGTTGGATTTCGTTGTTCTATTTCGTTGTTCTAATTCGTTGTTCGATTTCATTGTTCGATTTCGTTGTTCGATTTCGTTGTTCGATTCGTTATTCGATTTCGTTGTTCGATTTCGTTGTTCGATTTCGTTGTTCGATTTCGTTGTTCGATCTCGTTGTCCGATTCCGTTGTTAGATTTCGTTGTTCGTTTTCGTTGTTCGATATTGTTGTATGATTTCGTGGTTCGATTTCGTTGTTCGATTGCGTCGTTCCATTTCGTTGTTCTATTTCGTGGTTCGATTTCGTGGTTTCAGTTTGTTGTTCGATTTCGATTTCGCTGTTCGATTTCGAAGTTGGATTTCGTTGTTCTATTTCGTTGTTCTAATTCGTTGTTCGATTTCGTTGTTCGATTTCGTTGTTCGATTTCGTTGTTCGATTTCGTTGTTCGATTTTGAAGTTCGATTTCGTTGTTCGATTTCGTTGTTCGATTTGTTGTTCGATTTCGTTGTTCGATTTCGTTGTCCGATTCCGTTGTTCGATTTCGTTGTTCGTTTTCGTTGTTCGATATTGTTGTATGATTTCGTGGTTCGATTTCGTTGTTCGATTTCGTTGTTCCATTTCGTTGTTCGATTTCGTTGTTCGATTTCGAAGTTCGATTTCGTTGTTCGATTTCGTTGTTTTCGATTTCGTTGTTCGATTTCGTTGTTCGATTTCGTTGTTCGATTTCGTTGTTCGATTTCGTTGTTCGATTTCGTTGTTCGATTTCGTTGTTCGATTTCGTTGAACGATTTCGTTGTTCGAATTCGTTGTTCGATTTCGTTGTTCGATTTCGTTGTTCGATTTCGTTGTTCGATTTCGTTGTTCGATTTCGTTGTTCGATTGCGTTGTTCGATTTCCTTGTTCGATTTCGTTGTTCGATTTCGTTGTTCGATTTCGTTGTTCGATTTCGTTGTTCGATTTCGTTGTTCGATTTCGTTGTTCGATTTCGTTGTTCGATTTCGTTGTTCGATTTCGTTGTTCGATTTCGTTGTTCGATTTCGTTGTTCGATTTCGTTGTTCGATTTCGTTGTTCGATTTCGTTGTTCGATTTCGTTGTTCGATTTCGTTGTTCGATTTCGTTGTTCGATTTCGTTGTTCGATTTCGTTGTTCGATTTCGTTGTTCGATTTCGTTGTTCGATTTCGTTGTTCGATTTCGTTGTTCGATTTCGTTGTTCGATTTCGTTGTTCGATTCGTTATTCGATCTCGTTGTCCGATTCCGTTGTTCGATTTCGTTGTTCGTTTTCGTTGTTCGATATTGTTGTATGATTTCGTTGTTCGATTTCGTTGTTCGATTGCGTCGTTCCATTTCGTTGTTCGATTTCGTGGTTCGAATTCGTTGTTCGAATTCGTTGTTCGATTTCGTTGTTCGATTTTGTTGTTCGATTTCGTTGTTCGATTTCGTTGTTCGATTTCGTTGTTCGATTTCGTTGTTCGATTTCGTGGTTCAAATACGTTGTTCGAATTCGTTGTTCGATTTCGTTGTTCGATTTTGTTGTTCGATTTCGTTGTTCGATTTCGTTGTTCGATTTCGTTGTTCGATTTCGTTGTTCGATTTCGTTGTTCGATTTCGTTGTTCGATTTCGTTGTTCGAATTCGTTGTTCGAATTCGTTGTTCGATTTCGTTGTTCGATGTCGTTGTTCGAATTCGTTGTTCGATTTCGTTGTTCGATTTCGTTGTTCGATTTCGTTGTTCGATTTCGTTGTACGATTTCGTTGTTCGATTTCGTTGTTCGATTTTGAAGTTCGATTTCGTTGTTCGATTTCGTTGTTCGATTTCGTTGTTCGATTTCGTTGTTCGATTTCGTTGTCCGATTCCGTTGTTCGATTTCGTTGTTCGTTTTCGTTGTTCGATATTGTTGTATGATTTCGTGGTTCGATTTCGTTGTTCGATTTCGTTGTTCGATTTCGTTGTTCGATTTCGTTGTTCGATTTCGTTGTTCGATTGCGTTGTTCGATTTCGTTGTTCGATTTTGAAGTTCGATTTCGTTGTTCGATTTCGTTGTTCGATTTCGTTGTTCGATTTCGTTGTTCGATTGCGTTGTTCGATTTCGTTGTTCGATTTCGTTGTTCGATTTCGTTGTTCGATTTCGTTGTTCGATTTCGTTGTTCGATTTCGTTGTTCGATTTCGTTGTTCGATTTCGTTGTTCGATTTCGTTGTTCGATTTCGTTGTTCGATGTCGTTGTTCGATGTCGTTGTTCGATGTCGTTGTTCGATGTCGTTGTTCGATGTCGTTGTTCGATTTCGTTGTTCGATTTCGTTGTTCGATTTCGTTGTTCGATTTCGTTGTTCGATTTCGATGTTCGATTTCGTTGTTCGATTTCGTTGTTCGATTTTGAAGTTCGATTTCGTTGTTCGATTTCGTTGTTCGATTTCGTTGTTCGATTTCGTTGTCCGATTCCGTTGTTCGATTTCGTTGTTCGTTTTCGTTGTTCGATATTGTTGTATGATTTCGTGGTTCGATTTCGTTGTTCGATTGCGTTGTTCCATTTCGTTGTTCTATTTCGTGGTTCGATTTCGTGGTTTCAGTTTGTTGTTCGATTTCGATTTCGCTGTTCGATTTCGAAGTTGGATTTTGTTGTTCTATTTCGTTGTTCGATTTCGTTGTTCGAATTCGTTGTTCGATTTCGTTGTTCGATTTCGTTATTCGATCTCGTTGTCCGATTCCGTTGTTCGATTTCGTTGTTCGTTTTCGTTGTTCGATATATTGTTGTATGATTTCGTGGTTCGATTTCGTTGTTCGATTGCGTCGTTTCATTTCGTTGTTCGATTTCGTGGTTCGAATTCGTTGTTCGAATTCGTTGTTCGATTTCGTTGTTCGATTTTGTTGTTCGATTTCGTTGTTGGTTTTCCTTGTTCGATTTCGTTGTTCGATTTCGTTGTTCGATTTCGTGGTTCAAATACGTTGTTCGATTTCGTTGTTCGATTTTGTTGTTCGATTTCGTTGTTCGATTTCGTTGTTCGATTTCGTTGTTCGATTTCGTTGTTCGATTTCGTTGTTCGATTTCGTTGTTCGATTTCGTTGTTCGATTTCGTTGTTCGAATTCGTTGTTCGAATTCGTTGTTCGAATTCGTTGTTCGATTTCGTTGTTCGATGTCGTTGTTCGAATTCGTTGTTCGATTTCGTTGTTCGATTTCGTTGTTCGATTTCGTTGTTCGATTTCGTTGTTCGATTTCGTTGTTCGATTTCGTTGTTCGATTTCGTTGTTCGAATTCGTTGTTCGAATTCGTTGTTCGAATTCGTTGTTCGATTTCGTTGTTCGATTTCGTTGTTCGATTTTGAAGTTCGTTTTCGTTGTTCGATATTGTTGTATGATTTCGTGGTTCGATTTCGTTGTTCGATTTCGTTGTTCGATTTCGTTGTTCGATTTCGTTGTTCGATTTCGTTGTTCGATTTCGTTGTTCGATTTCGTCGTTCGATTTCGTCGTTCGATTTCGTTGTTCGATTTCGTTGTTCGAATTCGTTGTTCGATTTCGTTGTTCGATTTCGTTGTTCGATTTCGTTGTTCGATTTCGTTGTTCGATTTCGTTGTTCGATTTCGTTGTTCGATTTCGTTGTTCGATTTCGTTGTTCGATTTCGTTGTTCGATTTCGTTGTTCGATTTCATTGTTCGATTTCGTTGTTCGATTTCGTTGTTCGATTTCGTTGTTAGATTTCGTTGTTCGATTTCGTTGTTCGATTTCGTTGTTCGAATTCGTTGTTCGATTTCGTTGTTCGATTTCGTTGTTCGATTTCTTTGTTCGATTTCGTTGTTCGATTTCGTTGTTCGATTTCGTTGTTCGATTTTGTTGTTCGATTTCGTTGTTCGATTTCGTTGTTCGATTTCGTTATTCGATCTCGTTGTCCGATTCCGTTGTTCGATTTCGTTGTTCGTTTTCGTTGTTCGATATTGTTGTATGATTTCGTAGTTCGATTTCGTTGTTCGATTGCGTCGTTTCATTTCGTTGTTCGATTTCGTTGTTCGAATTCGTTGTTCGATTTCGTTGTTCGATTTCGTTGTTCGATTTCGTTGTTCGATTCCGTTGTTCGATTTCGTTGTTCGTTTTCGTTGTTCGATATTGTTGTATGATTTCGTGGTTCGATTTCGTTGTTCGATTGCGTCGTTTCATTTCGTTGTTCGATTTCGTGGTTCGAATTCGTTGTTCGAATTCGTTGTTCGATTTCGTTGTTCGATTTTGTTGTTCGATTTCGTTGTTGGTTTTCCTTGTTCGATTTCGTTGTTCTATTTCGTTGTTCGATTTCGTTGTTCGATTTCGTTGTTCGATTTCGTTGTTCGATTTCGTTGTTCGATTCGTTGTTCGATTTCGTTGTTCGATTTCGTTGTTCGATTTCGTTGTTCGATTTCGTTGTTCGATTTCGTTGTTCGATTTCGTTGTTCGATTTCGTTGTTCGATTTCGTTGTTCGATTTCGTTGTTCGATTTCGTTGTTCGATTTCGTTGTTCGATTTCGTTGTTCGATTTCGTTGTTCGATTTCGTTGTTCGATTTCGTTGTTCGATTTCGTTGTTCGATTTCGTTGTTCGATTCGTTATTCGATCTCGTTGTCCGATTCCGTTGTTCGATTTCGTTGTTCGTTTTCGTTGTTCGATATTGTTGTATGATTTCGTGGTTCGATTTCGTTGTTCGATTGCGTCGTTCCATTTCGTTGTTCGTATTCGTTGTTCGATTTCGTTGTTCGATTTCGTTGTTCGATTTCGTTGTTCGATTTCGTTGTTCGATTTCGTTGTTCGATTTCGTTGTTCGATTTCGTTGTTCGATTTCGTTGTTCGATTTCGTTGTTCGATTTTGAAGTTCGATTTCGTTGTTCGATTTCGTTGTTCGATTTCGTTGTTCGATTTCGTTGTTCGATTTCGTTGTCCGATTCCGTTGTTCGATTTCGTTGTTCGTTTTCGTTGTTCGATATTGTTGTATGATTTCGTGGTTCGATTTCGTTGTTCGATTGCGTTGTTCCATTTCGTTGTTCTATTTCGTGGTTCGATTTCGTGGATTCAGTTTGTTGTTCGATTTCGATTTCGCTGTTCGATTTCGAAGTTGGATTTCGTTGTTCTATTTCGTTGTTCTAATTCGTTGTTCGATTTCGTTGTTCGATTTCGTTGTTCGATTTCGTTGTTCGATTCGTTATTCGATTTCGTTGTTCGATTTCGTTGTTCGATTTCGTTGTTCGATTTCGTTGTTCGATCTCGTTGTCCGATTCCGTTGTTAGATTTCGTTGTTCGTTTTCGTTGTTCGAAATTGTTGTATGATTTCGTGGTTCGATTTCGTTGTTCGATTGCGTCGTTCCATTTCGTTGTTCTATTTCGTGGTTCGATTTCGTGGTTTCAGTTTGTTGTTCGATTTCGATTTCGCTGTTCGATTTCGAAGTTGGATTTCGTTGTTCTATTTCGTTGTTCTAATTCGTTGTTCGATTTCGTTGTTCGATTTCGTTGTTCGATTTCGTTGTTCGATTTCGTTGTTCGATTCGTTATTCGATTTCGTTGTTTGATTTCTTGTTCGATTTCGTTGTTCCATTTCGTTATTCGATTTCGTTGTTCGATTTCGTTGTTAGATTTCGTTGTTAGATTTCGTTGTTCGTTGTTAGATTTCGTTGTTCGATTTCGTTGTCCGATTCCGTTGTTCGATTTCGTTGTTCGTTTTCGTTGTTCGATATTGTTGTATGATTTCGTGGTTCGATTTCGTTGTTCGATTTCGTTGTTCCATTTCGTTGTTCGATTTCGTTGTTCGATTTCGAAGTTCGATTTCGTTGTTCGATTTCGTTGTTTTCGATTTCGTTGTTCGATTTCGTTGTTCGAATTCGTTGTTCGATTTCGTTGTTCGATTTCGTTGTTCGATTTCGTTGTTCGATTTCGTTGTTCGATTTCGTTGTTCGATTTCGTTGAACGATTTCGTTGTTCGAATTCGTTGTTCGATTTCGTTGTTCGATTTCGTTGTTCGATTTCGTTGTTCGATTTCGTTGTTCGATTGCGTTGTTCGATTTCCTGTTCCATTTCGTTATTCGATTTCGTTGTTCGATTTCGTTGTTAGATTTCGTTGTTAGATTTCGTTGTTCGTTGTTAGATTTCGTTGTTCGATTTCGTTGTCCGATTCCGTTGTTCGATTTCGTTGTTCGTTTTCGTTGTTCGATATTGTTGTATGATTTCGTGGTTCGATTTCGTTGTTCGATTTCGTTGTTTTCGATTTCGTTGTTCGATTTCGTTGTTCGAATTCGTTGTTCGATTTCGTTGTTCGATTTCGTTGTTCGATTTCGTTGTTCGATTTCGTTGTTCGATTTCGTTGAACGATTTCGTTGTTCGAATTCGTTGTTCGATTTCGTTGTTCGATTTCGTTGTTCGATTTCGTTGTTCGATTTCGTTGTTCGATTTCGTTGTTCGATTTCGTTGTTCGATTTCCTTGTTCGATTTCGTTGTTCGATTTCGTTGTTAGATTTCGTTGTTAGATTTCGTTGTTCGTTGTTAGATTTCGTTGTTCGTTGTTAGATTTCGTTGTTCGATTTCGTTGTCCGATTCCGTTGTTCGATTTCGTTGTTCGTTTTCGTTGTTCGATATTGTTGTATGATTTCGTGGTTCGATTTCGTTGTTCGATTTCGTTGTTCCATTTCGTTGTTCGATTTCGTTGTTCGATTTCGAAGTTCGATTTCGTTGTTCGATTTCGTTGTTTTCGATTTCGTTGTTCGATTTCGTTGTTCGAATTCGTTGTTCGATTTCGTTGTTCGATTTCGTTGTTCGATTTCGTTGTTCGATTTCGTTGTTCGATTTCGTTGAACGATTTCGTTGTTCGAATTCGTTGTTCGAATTCGTTGTTCGATTTCGTTGTTCGATTTCGTTGTTCGATTTCGTTGTTCGATTTCGTTGTTCGATTTCGTTGTTCGATTTCCTTGTTCGATTTCGTTGTTCGATTTCGTTGTTCGATTTCGTTGTTCGATTTCGTTGTTCGATTTCGTTGTTCGATTTCGTTGTTCGATTTCGTTGTTCGATTTCGTTGTTCGATTTCGTTGTTCGATTTCGTTGTTCGATTTCGTTGTTCGATTTCGTTGTTCGATTTCGTTGTTCGATTTCGTTGTTCGATTTCGTTGTTCGATTTCGTTGTTCGATTTCGTTGTTCGATTTCGTTGTTCGATTTCGTTGTTCGATTTCGTTGTTCGATTTCGTTGTTCGATTTCGTTGTTCGATTCGTTATTCGATCTCGTTGTCCGATTCCGTTGTTCGATTTCGTTGTTCGTTTTCGTTGTTCGATATTGTTGTATGATTTCGTGGTTCGATTTCGTTGTTCGATTGCGTCGTTCCATTTCGTTGTTCGATTTCGTGGTTCGAATTCGTTGTTCGAATTCGTTGTTCGATTTCGTTGTTCGATTTTGTTGTTCGATTTCGTTGTTCGATTTCGTTGTTCGATTTCGTTGTTCGATTTCGTTGTTCGATTTCGTTGTTCGATTTCGTTGTTCGAATTCGTTGTTCGAATTCGTTGTTCGAATTCGTTGTTCGAATTCGTTGTTCGAATTCGTTGTTCGATTTCGTTGTTTGATTTCGTTGTTCGATTTTGAAGTTCGATTTCGTTGTTCGATTTCGTTGTTCGATTTCGTTGTTCGATTTCGTTGTTCGATTGCGTTGTTCGATTGCGTTGTTCGATTTTGTTGTTCGATTTTGTTGTTCGATTTCGTTGTTCGATTTCGTTGTTCGATTTCGTTGTTCGATTTCGTTGTTCGATTTCGTTGTTCGATTTCGTTGTTCGATTTCGTTGTTCGATTTCGTTGTTCGGTTGCGTTGTTCCATTTCGTTGTTCGATTTCGTGGTTCGAATTCGTTGTTCGAATTCGTTGTTCGATTTCGTTGTTCGATTTTGTTGTTCGATTTTGTTGTTCGATTTCGTTGTTCGATTTCGTTGTTCGATTGCGTTGTTCGATTTCGTTGTTCGATTTCGTTGTTCGATTTCGTTGTTCGATTTCGTTGTTCGAATTCGTTGTTCGAATTCGTTGTTCGAATTCGTTGTTCGAATTCGTTGTTCGATTTCGTTGTTCGATTTCGTTGTTCGATTTTGAAGTTCGATTTCGTTGTTCGATTTCGTTGTTCGATTGCGTTGTTCGATTTCGTTGTTCGATTTCGTTGTTCGATTTCGTTGTTCGATTTCGTTGTTCGATTTCGTTGTTCGATTTCGTTGTTCGATTTCGTTGTTCGATTTCGTCGTTCGATTTCGTCGTTCGATTTCGTCGTTCGATTTCGTTGTTCGAATTCGTTGTTCGATTTCGTTGTTCGATTTCGTTGTTCGATTTCGTTGTTCGATTTCGTTGTTCGATTTCGTTGTTCGATTTCGTTGTTCGATTTCGTTGTTCGATTTCGTTGTTCGATTTCGTTGTTCGATTTCGTTGTTCGATTTCGTTGTTCGATTTCGTTGTTCGATTTCGTTGTTCGATTTCGTTGTTAGATTTCGTTGTTCGATTTCGTTGTTCGATTTCGTTGTTCGATTTCGTTGTTCGAATTCGTTGTTCGATTTCGTTGTTCGATTTCGTTGTTCGATTTCGTTGTTCGATTTCGTTGTTCGATTTCGTTGTTCGATTTCGTTGTCCGATTTCGTTGTTCGATTTCGTTGTTCGATTTCGTTATTCGATCTCGTTGTCCGATTCCGTTGTTCGATTTCGTTGTTCGTTTTCGTTGTTCGATATTGTTGTATGATTTCGTGGTTCGATTTCGTTGTTCGATTGCGTCGTTTCATTTCGTTGTTCGATTTCGTGGTTTGAATTCGTTGTTCGAATTCGTTGTTCGATTTCGTTGTTCGATTTCGTTGTTCGATTTCGTTGTTCGATTTCGTTGTTCGATTCCGTTGTTCGATTTCGTTGTTCGTTTTCGTTGTTCGATTTCGTTGTTCGATTTCGTTGTTCGATTTCGTTGTATGATTTCGTGGTTCGATTTCGTTGTTCGATTGCGTCGTTCCATTTCGTTGTTCTATTTCGTGGTTCGATTTCGTGGTTTCAGTTTGTTGTTCGATTTCGATTTCGCTGTTCGATTTCGTTGTTCGATTTCGTTGTTCGATTTCGTTGTTCGATTCCGTTGTTCGATTTCGTTGTTCGTTTTCGTTGTTCGATATTGTTGTATGATTTCGTGGTTCGATTTCGTTGTTCGATTGCGTCGCTTCATTTCGTTGTTCGATTTCGTGGTTCGAATTCGTTGTTCGAATTCGTTGTTCGATTTCGTTGTTCGATTTTGTTGTTCGATTTCGTTGTTGGTTTTCCTTGTTCGATTTCGTTGTTCGATTTCGTTGTTCGATTTCGTTGTTCGATTTCGTTGTTCGATTTCGTTGTTCGATTTCGTTGTTCGATTTCGTTGTTCGATTTCGTTGTTCGATTTCGTTGTTCGATTTCGTTGTTCGATTTCGTTGTTCGATTTCGTTGTTCGATTTCGTTGTTCGATTTCGTTGTTCGATTTCGTTGTTCGATTTCGTTGTTCGATTTCGTTGTTCGATTTCGTTGTTCGATTTCGTTGTTCGATTTCGTTGTTCGATTTCGTTGTTCGATTTCGTTGTTCGATTTCGTTGTTCGATTTCGTTGTTCGATTTCGTTGTTCGATTTCGTTGTTCGATTTCGTTGTTCGATTCGTTATTCGATCTCGTTGTCCGATTCCGTTGTTCGATTTCGTTGTTCGTTTTCGTTGTTCGATATTGTTGTATGATTTCGTGGTTCGATTTCGTTGTTCGATTGCGTCGTTCCATTTCGTTGTTCGAATTCGTTGTTCGATTTCGTTGTTCGATTTCGTTGTTCGATTTCGTTGTTCGATTTCGTTGTTCGATTTCGTTGTTCGATTTCGTTGTTCGATTTCGTTGTTCGATTTTGAAGTTCGATTTCGTTGTTCGATTTCGTTGTTCGATTTGTTGTTCGATTTCGTTGTTCGATTTCGTTGTCCGATTCCGTTGTTCGATTTCGTTGTTCGTTTTCGTTGTTCGATATTGTTGTATGATTTCGTGGTTCGATTTCGTTGTTCGATTGCGTTGTTCCATTTCGTTGTTCTATTTCGTGGTTCGATTTCGTGGTTTCAGTTTGTTGTTCGATTTCGATTTCGCTGTTCGATTTCGAAGTTGGATTTCGTTGTTCTATTTCGTTGTTCTAATTCGTTGTTCGATTTCGTTGTTCGATTTCGTTGTTCGATTTCGTTGTTCGATTCGTTATTCGATTTCGTTGTTCGATTTCGTTGTTCGATTTCGTTGTTCGATTTCGTTGTTCGATCTCGTTGTCCGATTCCGTTGTTAGATTTCGTTGTTCGTTTTCGTTGTTCGATATTGTTGTATGATTTCGTGGTTCGATTTCGTTGTTCGATTGCGTCGTTCCATTTCGTTGTTCTATTTCGTGGTTCGATTTCGTGGTTTCAGTTTGTTGTTCGATTTCGATTTCGCTGTTCGATTTCGAAGTTGGATTTCGTTGTTCTATTTCGTTGTTCTAATTCGTTGTTCGATTTCGTTGTTCGATTTCGTTGTTCGATTTCGTTGTTCGATTTCGTTGTTCGATTTCGTTGTTCGATTCGTTATTCGATTTCGTTGTTTGATTTCTTGTTCGATTTCGTTGTTCCATTTCGTTATTCGATTTCGTTGTTCGATTTCGTTGTTAGATTTCGTTGTTAGATTTCGTTGTTCGTTGTTAGATTTCGTTGTTCGATTTCGTTGTCCGATTCCGTTGTTCGATTTCGTTGTTCGTTTTCGTTGTTCGATATTGTTGTATGATTTCGTGGTTCGATTTCGTTGTTCGATTTCGTTGTTCCATTTCGTTGTTCGTTTTCGTTGTTCGATTTCGAAGTTCGATTTCGTTGTTCGATTTCGTTGTTTTCGATTTCGGTGTTCGATTTCGTTGTTCGAATTCGTTGTTCGATTTCGTTGTTCGATTTCGTTGTTCGATTTCGTTGTTCGATTTCGTTGAACGATTTCGTTGTTCGAATTCGTTGTTCGATTTCGTTGTTCGATTTCGTTGTTCGATTTCGTTGTTCGATTTCGTTGTTCGATTGCGTTGTTCGATTGCGTTGTTCGATTGCGTTGTTCGATTTCCTTGTTCGATTTCGTTGTTCGATGTCGTTGTTCGATTTCGTTGTTCGATTTCGTTGTTCGATTTCGTTGTTCGATTTCGTTGTTCGATTTCGTTGTTCGATTTCGTTGTTCGATTTCGTTGTTCGATTTCGTTGTTCGATTTCGTTGTTCGATTTCGTTGTTCGATTTCGTTGTTCGATTTCGTTGTTCGATTTCGTTGTTCGATTTCGTTGTTCGATTTCGTTGTTCGATTTCGTTGTTCGATTTCGTTGTTCGATTTCGTTGTTCGATTTCGTTGTTCGATTTCGTTGTTCGATTTCGTTGTTCGATTTCGTTGTTCGATTTCGTTGTTCGATTTCGTTGTTCGATTTCGTTGTTCGATTTCGTTGTTCGATTCGCTATTCGATCTCGTTGTCCGATTCCGTTGTTCGATTTCGTTGTTCGTTTTCGTTGTTCGATATTGTTGTATGATTTCGTGGTTCGATTTCGTTGTTCGATTGCGTCGTTCCATTTCGTTGTTCGATTTCGTGGTTCGAATTCGTTGTTCGAATTCGTTGTTCGATTTCGTTGTTCGATTTTGTTGTTCGATTTCGTTGTTCGATTTCGTTGTTCGATTTCGTTGTTCGATTTCGTTGTTCGATTTCGTGGTTCGAATACGTTGTTCGAATTCGTTGTTCGATTTCGTTGTTCGATTTTGTTGTTCGATTTCGTTGTTCGATTTCGTTGTTCGATTTCGTTGTTCGATTTCGTTGTTCGATTTCGTTGTTCGATTTCGTTGTTCGATTTCGTTGTTCGAATTCGTTGTTCGAATTCGTTGTTCGATTTCGTTGTTCGATGTCGTTGTTCGATGTCGTTGTTCGAATTCGTTGTTCGATTTCGTTGTTCGATTTCGTTGTTCGATTTCGTTGTACGATTTCGTTGTTCGATTTCGTTGTTCGATTTTGAAGTTCGATTTCGTTGTTCGATTTCGTTGTTCGATTTCGTTGTTCGATTTCGTTGTTCGATTTCGTTGTCCGATTCCGTTGTTCGATTTCGTTGTTCGTTTTCGTTGTTCGATATTGTTGTATGATTTCGTGGTTCGATTTCGTTGTTCGATTTCGTTGTTCGATTTCGTTGTTCGATTTCGTTGTTCGATTTCGTTGTTCGATTTCGTCGTTCGATTTCGTCGTTCGATTTCGTTGTTCGATTTCGTTGTTCGAATTCGTTGTTCGATTTCGTTGTTCGATTTCGTTGTTCGATTTTGAAGTTCGATTTCGTTGTTCGATTTCGTTGTTCGATTTCGTTGTTCGATTTCGTTGTTCGATTTCGTTGTTCGATTGCGTTGTTCGATTTCGTTGTTCGATTTCGTTGTTCGATTTCGTTGTTCGATTTCGTTATTCGATTTCGTTGTTCGATTTCGTTGTTCGATTTCGTTGTTCGATTTCGTTGTTCGATTTCGTTGTTCGGTTTCGTTGTTCGGTTTCGTTGTTCGATTTCGTTGTTCGATTTCGTTGTTCGATTTCGTTGTTCGATTTCGTTGTTAGATTTCGTTGTTCGATTTCGTTGTTCGATTTCGTTGTTCGAATTCGTTGTTCGAATTCGTTGTTCGATTTCGTTGTTCGATTTCGTTGTTCGATTTCGTTGTTCGATTTCGTTGTTCGATTTCGTTGTTCGATTTCGTTGTTCGATTTTGTTGTTCGATTTCGTTGTTCGATTTCGTTGTTCGATTTCGTTATTCGATCTCGTTGTCCGATTCCGTTGTTCGATTTCGTTGTTCGTTTTCGTTGTTCGATATTGTTGTATGATTTCGTGGTTCGATTTCGTTGTTCGATTGCGTCGTTTCATTTCGTTGTTCGATTTCGTGGTTCGAATTCGTTGTTCGAATTCGTTGTTCGATTTCGTTGTTCGATTTCGTTGTTCGATTTCGTTGTTCGATTCCGTTGTTCGATTTCGTTGTTCGTTTTCGTTGTTCGATATTGTTGTATGATTTCGTGGTTCGATTTCGTTGTTCGATTGCGTCGTTCCATTTCGTTGTTCTATTTCGTGGTTCGATTTCGTGGTTTCAGTTTGTTGTTCGATTTCGATTTCGCTGTTCGATTTCGAAGTTGGATTTCGTTGTTCTATTTCGTTGTTCTAATTCGTTGTTCGATTTCGTTGTTCGATTTCGTTGTTCGATTTCGTTGTTCGATTTCGTTGTTCGATTTCGTTGTTCGATTCGTTATTCGATTTCGTTGTTTGATTTCTTGTTCGATTTCGTTGTTCCATTTCGTTATTCGATTTCGTTGTTCGATTTCGTTGTTAGATTTCGTTGTTAGATTTCGTTGTTCGTTGTTAGATTTCGTTGTTCGATTTCGTTGTCCGATTCCGTTGTTCGATTTCGTTGTTCGTTTTCGTTGTTCGATATTGTTGTATGATTTCGTGGTTCGATTTCGTTGTTCGATTTCGTTGTTCCATTTCGTTGTTCGTTTTCGTTGTTCGATTTCGAAGTTCGATTTCGTTGTTCGATTTCGTTGTTTTCGATTTCGTTGTTCGATTTCGTTGTTCGAATTCGTTGTTCGATTTCGTTGTTCGATTTCGTTGTTCGATTTCGTTGTTCGATTTCGTTGTTCGATTTCGTTGAACGATTTCGTTGTTCGAATTCGTTGTTCGATTTCGTTGTTCGATTTCGTTGTTCGATTTCGTTGTTCGATTTCGTTGTTCGATTGCGTTGTTCGATTGCGTTGTTCGATTTCCTTGTTCGATTTCGTTGTTCGATTTCGTTGTTCGATGTCGTTGTTCGATTTCGTTGTTCGATTTCGTTGTTCGATTTCGTTGTTCGATTTCGTTGTTCGATTTCGTTGTTCGATTTCGTTGTTCGATTTCGTTGTTCGATTTCGTTGTTCGATTTCGTTGTTCGATTTCGTTGTTCGATTTCGTTGTTCGATTTCGTTGTTCGATTTCGTTGTTCGATTTCGTTGTTCGATTTCGTTGTTCGATTTCGTTGTTCGATTTCGTTGTTCGATTTCGTTGTTCGATTCGTTATTCGATCTCGTTGTCCGATTCCGTTGTTCGATTTCGTTGTTCGTTTTCGTTGTTCGATATTGTTGTATGATTTCGTGGTTCGATTTCGTTGTTCGATTGCGTCGTTCCATTTCGTTGTTCGATTTCGTGGTTCGAATTCGTTGTTCGAATTCGTTGTTCGATTTCGTTGTTCGATTTTGTTGTTCGATTTCGTTGTTCGATTTCGTTGTTCGATTTCGTTGTTCGATTTCGTTGTTCGATTTCGTGGTTCGAATACGTTGTTCGAATTCGTTGTTCGATTTCGTTGTTCGATTTTGTTGTTCGATTTCGTTGTTCGATTTCGTTGTTCGATTTCGTTGTTCGATTTCGTTGTTCGATTTCGTTGTTCGATTTCGTTGTTCGATTTCGTTGTTCGAATTCGTTGTTCGAATTCGTTGTTCGATTTCGTTGTTCGATGTCGTTGTTCGAATTCGTTGTTCGATTTCGTTGTTCGATTTCGTTGTTCGATTTCGTTGTTCGATTTCGTTGTACGATTTCGTTGTTCGATTTCGTTGTTCGATTTTGAAGTTCGATTTCGTTGTTCGATTTCGTTGTTCGATTTCGTTGTTCGATTTCGTTGTTCGATTTCGTTGTCCGATTCCGTTGTTCGATTTCGTTGTTCGTTTTCGTTGTTCGATATTGTTGTATGATTTCGTGGTTCGATTTCGTTGTTCGATTTCGTTGTTCGATTTCGTTGTTCGATTTCGTTGTTCGATTTCGTTGTTCGATTTCGTCGTTCGATTTCGTCGTTCGATTTCGTTGTTCGATTTCGTTGTTCGAATTCGTTGTTCGATTTCGTTGTTCGATTTCGTTGTTCGATTTTGAAGTTCGATTTCGTTGTTCGATTTCGTTGTTCGATTTCGTTGTTCGATTTCGTTGTTCGATTTCGTTGTTCGATTGCGTTGTTCGATTTCGTTGTTCGATTTCGTTGTTCGATTTCGTTGTTCGATTTCGTTGTTCGATTTCGTTGTTCGATTTCGTTGTTCGATTTCGTTGTTCGATTTCGTTGTTCGATTTCGTTGTTCGGTTTCGTTGTTCGGTTTCGTTGTTCGATTTCGTTGTTCGATTTCGTTGTTCGATTTCGTTGTTCGATTTCGTTGTTAGATTTCGTTGTTCGATTTCGTTGTTCGATTTCGTTGTTCGAATTCGTTGTTCGAATTCGTTGTTCGATTTCGTTGTTCGATTTCGTTGTTCGATTTCGTTGTTCGATTTCGTTGTTCGATTTCGTTGTTCGATTTCGTTGTTCGATTTTGTTGTTCGATTTCGTTGTTCGATTTCGTTGTTCGATTTCGTTATTCGATCTCGTTGTCCGATTCCGTTGTTCGATTTCGTTGTTCGTTTTCGTTGTTCGATATTGTTGTATGATTTCGTGGTTCGATTTCGTTGTTCGATTGCGTCGTTTCATTTCGTTGTTCGATTTCGTGGTTCGAATTCGTTGTTCGAATTCGTTGTTCGATTTCGTTGTTCGATTTCGTTGTTCGATTTCGTTGTTCGATTCCGTTGTTCGATTTCGTTGTTCGTTTTCGTTGTTCGATATTGTTGTATGATTTCGTGGTTCGATTTCGTTGTTCGATTGCGTCGTTTCATTTCGTTGTTCGATTTCGTGGTTCGAATTCGTTGTTCGAATTCGTTGTTCGATTTCGTTGTTCGATTTTGTTGTTCGATTTCGTTGTTGGTTTTCCTTGTTCGATTTCGTTGTTCGATTTCGTTGTTCGATTTCGTTGTTCGATTTCGTTGTTCGATTTCGTTGTTCGATTGCGTTGTTCGATTTCGTTGTTCGATTTTGTTGTTCGATTTCGTTGTTCGATTTCGTTGTTCGATTTCGTTGTTCGATTTCGTTGATCGATTTCGTTGTTCGATTTCGTTGTTCGATTGCGTTGTTCGATTTCGTTGTTCGATTTCGTTGTTCGATTTCGTTGTTCGATTTCGTTGTTCGATTTCGTTGTTCGATTTCGTTGTTCGATTTCGTTGTTCGATTTCGTTGTTCGATTTCGTTGTTCGATGTCGTTGTTCGATGTCGTTGTTCGATGTCGTTGTTCGATGTCGTTGTTCGATGTCGTTGTTCGATTTCGTTGTTCGATTTCGTTGTTCGATTTCGTTGTTCGATTACTTTGTTCGATTTCGTTGTTCGATTTCGATGTTCGATTTGGTTGTTCGATTTCGTTGTTCGATTTTGAAGTTCGATTTCGTTGTTCGATTTCGTTGTTCGATTTCGTTGTTCGATTTCGTTGTCCGATTCCGTTGTTCGATTTCGTTGTTCGTTTTCGTTGTTCGATATTGTTGTATGATTTCGTGGTTCGATTTCGTTGTTCGATTGCGTTGTTCCATTTCGTTGTTCTATTTCGTGGTTCGATTTCGTGGTTTCAGTTTGTTGTTCGATTTCGATTTCGCTGTTCGATTTCGAAGTTGGATTTTGTTGTTCTATTTCGTTGTTCGATTTCGTTGTTCGAATTCGTTGTTCGATTTCGTTGTTCGATTTCGTTATTCGATCTCGTTGTCCGATTCCGTTGTTCGATTTCGTTGTTCGTTTTCGTTGTTCGATATATTGTTGTATGATTTCGTGGTTCGATTTCGTTGTTCGATTGCGTCGTTTCATTTCGTTGTTCGATTTCGTGGTTCGAATTCGTTGTTCGAATTCGTTGTTCGATTTCGTTGTTCGATTTTGTTGTTCGATTTCGTTGTTGGTTTTCCTTGTTCGATTTCGTTGTTCGATTTCGTTGTTCGATTTCGTTGTTCGATTTCGTTGTTCGATTTCGTTGTTCGATTTCGTTGTTCGATTCCGTTGTTCGATTTCGTTGTTCGTTTTCGTTGTTCGATATTGTTGTATGATTTCGTGGTTCGATTTCGTTGTTCGATTGCGTCGTTTCATTTCGTTGTTCGATTTCGTGGTTCGAATTCGTTGTTCGAATTCGTTGTTCGATTTCGTTGTTCGATTTTGTTGTTCGATTTCGTTGTTGGTTTTCCTTGTTCGATTTCGTTGTTCGATTTCGTTGTTCGATTTCGTTGTTCGAATTCGTTGTTCGAATTCGTTGTTCGAATTCGTTGTTCGAATTCGTTGTTCGATTTCGTTGTTCGATTTCGTTGTTCGATTTTGAAGTTCGATTTCGTTGTTCGATTTCGTTGTTCGATTGCGTTGTTCGATTTCGTTGTTCGATTTCGTTGTTCGATTTCGTTGTTCGATTTCGTTGTTCGATTTCGTTGTTCGATTTCGTTGTTCGATTTCGTTGTTCGATTTCGTCGTTCGATTTCGTCGTTCGATTTCGTCGTTCGATTTCGTTGTTCGAATTCGTTGTTCGATTTCGTTGTTCGATTTCGTTGTTCGATTTCGTTGTTCGATTTCGTTGTTCGATTTCGTTGTTCGATTTCGTTGTTCGATTTCGTTGTTCGATTTCGTTGTTCGATTTCGTTGTTCGATTTCGTTGTTCGATTTCGTTGTTCGATTTCGTTGTTCGATTTCGTTGTTCGATTGCGTTGTTCGATTTCGTTGTTCGATTTCGTTGTTCGATTTCGTTGTTCGATTTCGTTGTTCGATTTCGTTGTTCGATTTCGTTGTTCGATTTCGTTGTTCGATTTCGTTGTTCGATTTCGTTGTTCGATTTCGTTGTTCGATTTCGTTGTTCGATGTCGTTGTTCGATGTCGTTGTTCGATGTCGTTGTTCGATGTCGTTGTTCGATGTCGTTGTTCGATTTCGTTGTTCGATTTCGTTGTTCGATTTCGTTGTTCGATTTCGTTGTTCGATTTCGTTGTTCGATTTCGATGTTCGATTTCGTTGTTCGATTTCGTTGTTCGATTTTGAAGTTCGATTTCGTTGTTCGATTTCGTTGTTCGATTTCGTTGTTCGATTTCGTTGTCCGATTCCGTTGTTCGATTTCGTTGTTCGTTTTCGTTGTTCGATATTGTTGTATGATTTCGTGGTTCGATTTCGTTGTTCGATTGCGTTGTTCCATTTCGTTGTTCTATTTCGAGGTTCGATTTCGTGGTTTCAGTTTGTTGTTCGATTTCGATTTCGCTGTTCGATTTCGAAGTTGGATTTTGTTGTTCTATTTCGTTGTTCGATTTCGTTGTTCGAATTCGTTGTTCGATTTCGTTGTTCGATTTCGTTATTCGATCTCGTTGTCCGATTCCGTTGTTCGATTTCGTTGTTCGTTTTCGTTGTTCGATATATTGTTGTATGATTTCGTGGTTCGATTTCGTTGTTCGATTGCGTCGTTTCATTTCGTTGTTCGATTTCGTGGTTCGAATTCGTTGTTCGAATTCGTTGTTCGATTTCGTTGTTCGATTTTGTTGTTCGATTTCGTTGTTGGTTTTCCTTGTTCGATTTCGTTGTTCGATTTCGTTGTTCGATTTCGTTGTTCGATTTCGTTGTTCGATTTCGTTGTTCGATTTCGTTGTTCGATTTCGTTGTTCGATTCCGTTGTTCGATTTCGTTGTTCGTTTTCGTTGTTCGATATTGTTGTATGATTTCGTGGTTCGATTTCGTTGTTCGATTTCGTTGTTCGAATTCGTTGTTCGAATTCGTTGTTCGAATTCGTTGTTCGATTTCGTTGTTCGATTTCGTTGTTCGATTTTGAAGTTCGATTTCGTTGTTCGATTTCGTTGTTCGATTGCGTTGTTCGATTTCGTTGTTCGATTTCGTTGTTCGATTTCGTTGTTCGATTTCGTTGTTCGATTTCGTTGTTCGATTTCGTTGTTCGATTTCGTTGTTCGATTTCGTCGTTCGATTTCGTCGTTCGATTTCGTTGTTCGATTTCGTTGTTCGAATTCGTTGTTCGATTTCGTTGTTCGATTTCGTTGTTCGATTTCGTTGTTCGATTTCGTTGTTCGATTTCGTTGTTCGATTTCGTTGTTCGATTTCGTTGTTCGATTTCGTTGTTCGATTTCGTTGTTCGATTTCGTTGTTCGATTTCATTGTTCGATTTCGTTGTTCGATTTCGTTGTTCGATTTCGTTGTTAGATTTCGTTGTTCGATTTCGTTGTTCGAATTCGTTGTTCGAATTCGTTGTTCGATTTCGTTGTTCGATTTCTTTGTTCGATTTCGTTGTTCGATTTCGTTGTTCGATTTCGTTGTTCGATTTTGTTGTTCGATTTCGTTGTTCGATTTCGTTGTTCGATTTCGTTATTCGATCTCGTTGTCCGATTCCGTTGTTCGATTTCGTTGTTCGTTTTCGTTGTTCGATATTGTTGTATGATTTCGTGGTTCGATTTGGTTGTTCGATTGCGTCGTTTCATTTCGTTGTTCGATTTCGTTGTTCGAATTCGTTGTTCGATTTCGTTGTTCGATTTCGTTGTTCGATTTCGTTGTTCGATTTCGTTGTTCGATTCCGTTGTTCGATTTCGTTGTTCGTTTTCGTTGTTCGATATTGTTGTATGATTTCGTGGTTCGATTTCGTTGTTCGATTGCGTCGTTTCATTTCGTTGTTCGATTTCGTGGTTCGAATTCGTTGTTCGAATTCGTTGTTCGATTTCGTTGTTCGATTTTGTTGTTCGATTTCGTTGTTGGTTTTCCTTGTTCGATTTCGTTGTTCGATTTCGTTGTTCGATTTCGTTGTTCGATTTCGTTGTTCGATTTCGTTGTTCGATTCGTTGTTCGATTTCGTTGTTCGATTTCGTTGTTCGATTTCGTTGTTCGATTTCGTTGTTCGATTTCGTTGTTCGATTTCGTTGTTCGATTTCGTTGTTCGATTTCGTTGTTCGATTTCGTTGTTCGATTTCGTTGTTCGATTTCGTTGTTCGATTTCGTTGTTCGATTTCGTTGTTCGATTTCGTTGTTCGATTTCGTTGTTCGATTTCGTTGTTCGATTTCGTTGTTCGATTTCGTTGTTCGATTTCGTTGTTCGATTCGTTATTCGATCTCGTTGTCCGATTCCGTTGTTCGATTTCGTTGTTCGTTTTCGTTGTTCGATATTGTTGTATGATTTCGTGGTTCGATTTCGTTGTTCGATTGCGTCGTTCCATTTCGTTGTTCGAATTCGTTGTTCGATTTCGCTGTTCGATTTCGTTGTTCGATTTCGTTGTTCGATTTCGTTGTTCGATTTCGTTGTTCGATTTCGTTGTTCGATTTCGTTGTTCGATTTCGTTGTTCGATTTTGAAGTTCGATTTCGTTGTTCGATTTCGTTGTTCGATTTCGTTGTTCGATTTCGTTGTTCGATTTCGTTGTCCGATTCCGTTGTTCGATTTCGTTGTTCGTTTTCGTTGTTCGATATTGTTGTATGATTTCGTGGTTCGATTTCGTTGTTCGATTGCGTTGTTCCATTTCGTTGTTCTATTTCGTGGTTCGATTTCGTGGATTCAGTTTGTTGTTCGATTTCGATTTCGAAGTTGGATTTCGTTGTTCTATTTCGTTGTTCTAATTCGTTGTTCGATTTCGTTGTTCGATTTCGTTGTTCGATTTCGTTGTTCGATTCGTTATTCGATTTCGTTGTTCGATTTCGTTGTTCGATTTCGTTGTTCGATCTCGTTGTCCGATTCCGTTGTTAGATTTCGTTGTTCGTTTTCGTTGTTCGATATTGTTGTATGATTTCGTGGTTCGATTTCGTTGTTCGATTGCGTCGTTCCATTTCGTTGTTCTATTTCGTGGTTCGATTTCGTGGTTTCAGTTTGTTGTTCGATTTCGATTTCGCTGTTCGATTTCGAAGTTGGATTTCGTTGTTCTATTTCGTTGTTCTAATTCGTTGTTCGATTTCGTTGTTCGATTTCGTTGTTCGATTTCGTTGTTCGATTCGTTATTCGATTTCGTTGTTTGATTTCTTGTTCGATTTCGTTGTTCCATTTCGTTATTCGATTTCGTTGTTCGATTTCGTTGTTAGATTTCGTTGTTAGATTTCGTTGTTCGTTGTTAGATTTCGTTGTTCGATTTCGTTGTCCGATTCCGTTGTTCGATTTCGTTGTTCGTTTTCGTTGTTCGATATTGTTGTATGATTTCGTGGTTCGATTTCGTTGTTCGATTTCGTTGTTCCATTTCGTTGTTCCATTTCGTTGTTCGATTTCGTTGTTCGATTTCGAAGTTCGATTTCGTTGTTCGATTTCGTCGTTTTCGATTTCGTTGTTCGATTTCGTTGTTCGAATTCGTTGTTCGATTTCGTTGTTCGATTTCGTTGTTCGATTTCGTTGTTCGATTTCGTTGTTCGATTTCGTTGAACGATTTCGTTGTTCGAATTCGTTGTTCGATTTCGTTGTTCGATTTCGTTGTTCGATTTCGTTGTTCGATTTCGTTGTTCGATTTCGTTGTTCGATTGCGTTGTTCGATTTCCTTGTTCGATTTCGTTGTTCGATTTCGTTGTTCGATTTCGTTGTTCGATTTCGTTGTTCGATTTCGTTGTTCGATTTCGTTGTTCGATTTCGTTGTTCGATTTCGTTGTTCGATTTCGTTGTTCGATTTCGTTGTTCGATTTCGTTGTTCCATTTCGTTGTTCGATTTCGTTGTTCGATTTCGAAGTTCGATTTCGTTGTTCGATTTCGTTGTTTTCGATTTCGTTGTTCGATTTCGTTGTTCGAATTCGTTGTTCGATTTCGTGGTTCGATTTCGTTGTTCGATTGCGTCGTTTCATTTCGTTGTTCGATTTCGTGGTTCGAATTCGTTGTTCGAATTCGTTGTTCGATTTCGTTGTTCGATTTTGTTGTTCGATTTCGTTGTTGGTTTTCCTTGTTCGATTTCGTTGTTCGATTTCGTTGTTCGATTTCGTTGTTCGATTTCGTTGTTCGATTTCGTTGTTCGATTCGTTGTTCGATTTCGTTGTTCGATTTCGTTGTTCGATTTCGTTGTTCGATTTCGTTGTTCGATTTCGTTGTTCGATTTCGTTGTTCGATTTCGTTGTTCGATTTCGTTGTTCGATTTCGTTGTTCGATTTCGTTGTTCGATTTCGTTGTTCGATTTCGTTGTTCGATTTCGTTGTTCGATTTCGTTGTTCGATTTCGTTGTTCGATTTCGTTGTTCGATTTCGTTGTTCGATTTCGTTGTTCGATTTCGTTGTTCGATTCGTTATTCGATCTCGTTGTCCGATTCCGTTGTTCGATTTCGTTGTTCGTTTTCGTTGTTCGATATTGTTGTATGATTTCGTGGTTCGATTTCGTTGTTCGATTGCGTCGTTCCATTTCGTTGTTCGAATTCGTTGTTCGATTTCGCTGTTCGATTTCGTTGTTCGATTTCGTTGTTCGATTTCGTTGTTCGATTTCGTTGTTCGATTTCGTTGTTCGATTTCGTTGTTCGATTTCGTTGTTCGATTTTGAAGTTCGATTTCGTTGTTCGATTTCGTTGTTCGATTTCGTTGTTCGATTTCGTTGTTCGATTTCGTTGTCCGATTCCGTTGTTCGATTTCGTTGTTCGTTTTCGTTGTTCGATATTGTTGTATGATTTCGTGGTTCGATTTCGTTGTTCGATTGCGTTGTTCCATTTCGTTGTTCTATTTCGTGGTTCGATTTCGTGGATTCAGTTTGTTGTTCGATTTCGATTTCGAAGTTGGATTTCGTTGTTCTATTTCGTTGTTCTAATTCGTTGTTCGATTTCGTTGTTCGATTTCGTTGTTCGATTTCGTTGTTCGATTCGTTATTCGATTTCGTTGTTCGATTTCGTTGTTCGATTTCGTTGTTCGATCTCGTTGTCCGATTCCGTTGTTAGATTTCGTTGTTCGTTTTCGTTGTTCGATATTGTTGTATGATTTCGTGGTTCGATTTCGTTGTTCGATTGCGTCGTTCCATTTCGTTGTTCTATTTCGTGGTTCGATTTCGTGGTTTCAGTTTGTTGTTCGATTTCGATTTCGCTGTTCGATTTCGAAGTTGGATTTCGTTGTTCTATTTCGTTGTTCTAATTCGTTGTTCGATTTCGTTGTTCGATTTCGTTGTTCGATTTCGTTGTTCGATTCGTTATTCGATTTCGTTGTTTGATTTCTTGTTCGATTTCGTTGTTCCATTTCGTTATTCGATTTCGTTGTTCGATTTCGTTGTTAGATTTCGTTGTTAGATTTCGTTGTTCGTTGTTAGATTTCGTTGTTCGATTTCGTTGTCCGATTCCGTTGTTCGATTTCGTTGTTCGTTTTCGTTGTTCGATATTGTTGTATGATTTCGTGGTTCGATTTCGTTGTTCGATTTCGTTGTTCCATTTCGTTGTTCCATTTCGTTGTTCGATTTCGTTGTTCGATTTCGAAGTTCGATTTCGTTGTTCGATTTCGTCGTTTTCGATTTCGTTGTTCGATTTCGTTGTTCGAATTCGTTGTTCGATTTCGTTGTTCGATTTCGTTGTTCGATTTCGTTGTTCGATTTCGTTGTTCGATTTCGTTGAACGATTTCGTTGTTCGAATTCGTTGTTCGATTTCGTTGTTCGATTTCGTTGTTCGATTTCGTTGTTCGATTTCGTTGTTCGATTTCGTTGTTCGATTGCGTTGTTCGATTTCCTTGTTCGATTTCGTTGTTCGATTTCGTTGTTCGATTTCGTTGTTCGATTTCGTTGTTCGATTTCGTTGTTCGATTTCGTTGTTCGATTTCGTTGTTCGATTTCGTTGTTCGATTTCGTTGTTCGATTTCGTTGTTCCATTTCGTTGTTCGATTTCGTTGTTCGATTTCGAAGTTCGATTTCGTTGTTCGATTTCGTTGTTTTCGATTTCGTTGTTCGATTTCGTTGTTCGAATTCGTTGTTCGATTTCGTGGTTCGATTTCGTTGTTCGATTGCGTCGTTTCATTTCGTTGTTCGATTTCGTGGTTCGAATTCGTTGTTCGAATTCGTTGTTCGATTTCGTTGTTCGATTTTGTTGTTCGATTTCGTTGTTGGTTTTCCTTGTTCGATTTCGTTGTTCGATTTCGTTGTTCGATTTCGTTGTTCGATTTCGTTGTTCGATTTCGTTGTTCGATTTCGTTGTTCGATTTCGTTGTTCGAATTCGTTGTTCGAATTCGTTGTTCGAATTCGTTGTTCGATTTCGTTGTTCGATTTCGTTGTTCGATTTTGAAGTTCGATTTCGTTGTTCGATTTCGTTGTTCGATTTCGTTGTTCGATTTCGTTGTTCGATTTCGTTGTTCGATTTCGTTGTTCGATTTCGTTGTTCGATTTCGTTGTTCGATTTCGTCGTTCGATTTCGTCGTTCGATTTCGTTGTTCGATTTCGTTGTTCGATTTCGTTGTTCGAATTCGTTGTTCGATTTCGTTGTTCGATTTCGTTGTTCGATTTCGTTGTTCGATTTCGTTGTTCGATTTCGTTGTTCGATTTCGTTGTTCGATTTCGTTGTTCGATTTCGTTGTTCGATTTCGTTGTTCGATTTCGTTGTTCGATTTCGTTGTTCGATTTCTTTGTTCGATTTCGTTGTTCGATTTCGTTGTTCGATTTCGTTGTTAGATTTCGTTGTTCGATTTCGTTGTTCGATTTCGTTGTTCGAATTCGTTGTTCGAATTCGTTGTTCGATTTCGTTGTTCGATTTCGTTGTTCGATTTCGTTGTTCGATTTCGTTGTTCGATTTCGTTGTTCGATTTTGTTGTTCGATTTCGTTGTTCGATTTCGTTGTTCGATTTCGTTATTCGATCTCGTTGTCCGATTCCGTTGTTCGATTTCGTTGTTCGTTTTCGTTGTTCGATATTGTTGTATGATTTCGTGGTTCGATTTCGTTGTTCGATTGCGTCGTTTCATTTCGTTGTTCGATTTCGTTGTTCGAATTCGTTGTTCGATTTCGTTGTTCGATTTCGTTGTTCGATTTCGTTGTTCGATTTCGTTGTTCGATTCCGTTGTTCGATTTCGTTGTTCGTTTTCGTTGTTCGATATTGTTGTATGATTTCGTGGTTCGATTTCGTTGTTCGATTGCGTCGTTTCATTTCGTTGTTCGATTTCGTGGTTCGAATTCGTTGTTCGAATTCGTTGTTCGATTTCGTTGTTCGATTTTGTTGTTCGATTTCGTTGTTGGTTTTCCTTGTTCGATTTCGTTGTTCGATTTCGTTGTTCGATTTCGTTGTTCGATTTCGTTGTTCGATTTCGTTGTTCGATTTCGTTGTTCGATTCGTTGTTCGATTCCGTTGTTAGATTTCGTTGTTCGTTTTCGTTGTTCGATATTGTTGTATGATTTCGTGGTTCGATTTCGTTGTTCGATTGCGTCGTTCCATTTCGTTGTTCTATTTCGTGGTTCGATTTCGTGGTTTCAGTTTGTTGTTCGATTTCGATTTCGCTGTTCGATTTCGAAGTTGGATTTCGTTGTTCTATTTCGTTGTTCGAATTCGTTGTTCTAATTCGTTGTTCGATTTCGTTGTTCGATTTCGTTGTTCGATTTCGTTGTTCGATTCGTTATTCGATTTCGTTGTTCGATTTCGTTGTTCGATTTCGTTGTTCGATTTCGTTGTTCGATCTCGTTGTCCGATTCCGTTGTTAGATTTCGTTGTTCGTTTTCGTTGTTCGATATTGTTGTATGATTTCGTGGTTCGATTTCGTTGTTCGATTGCGTCGTTCCATTTCGTTGTTCTATTTCGTGGTTCGATTTCGTGGTTTCAGTTTGTTGTTCGATTTCGATTTCGCTGTTCGATTTCGAAGTTGGATTTCGTTGTTCTATTTCGTTGTTCTAATTCGTTGTTCGATTTCGTTGTTCGATTTCGTTGTTCGATTTCGTTGTTCGATTTCGTTGTTCGATTCGTTATTCGATTTCGTTGTTTGATTTCTTGTTCGATTTCGTTGTTCCATTTCGTTATTCGATTTCGTTGTTCGATTTCGTTGTTAGATTTCGTTGTTAGATTTCGTTGTTCGTTGTTAGATTTCGTTGTTCGATTTCGTTGTCCGATTCCGTTGTTCGATTTCGTTGTTCGTTTTCGTTGTTCGATATTGTTGTATGATTTCGTGGTTCGATTTCGTTGTTCGATTTCGTTGTTCCATTTCGTTGTTCGATTTCGTTGTTCGATTTCGAAGTTCGATTTCGTTGTTCGATTTCGTTGTTTTCGATTTCGTTGTTCGATTTCGTTGTTCGAATTCGTTGTTCGATTTCGTTGTTCGATTTCGTTGTTCGATTTCGTTGTTCGATTTCGTTGTTCGATTTCGTTGAACGATTTCGTTGTTCGAATTCGTTGTTCGATTTCGTTGTTCGATTTCGTTGTTCGATTTCGTTGTTCGATTTCGTTGTTCGATTGCGTTGTTCGATTTCCTTGTTCGATTTCGTTGTTCGATTTCGTTGTTCGATTTCGTTGTCCGATTCCGTTGTTCGATTTCGTTGTTCGTTTTCGTTGTTCGATATTGTTGTATGATTTCGTGGTTCGATTTCGTTGTTCGATTTCGTTGTTCTATTTCGTTGTTCTAATTCGTTGTTCGATTTCGTTGTTCGATTTCGTTGTTCGATTCGTTATTCGATTTCGTTGTTCGATTTCGTTGTTCGATTTCGTTGTTCGATTTCGTTGTTCGATTTCGTTGTTCGATTTCGTTGTTCGATGTCGTTGTTCGATGTCATTGTTCGATGTCGTTGTTCGATGTCGTTGTTCGATGTCGTTGTTCGAATTCGTTGTTCGATTTCGTTGTTCGATTTCGTTCGATTTCGTTGTTCGATTTCGTTGTTCGATTTCGTTGTTCGATTTCGTTGTTCGATTTTGAAGTTCGATTTCGTTGTTCGATTTCGTTGTTCGATTTCGTTGTTCGATTTCGTTGTCCGATTCCGTTGTTCGATTTCGTTGTTCGTTTTCGTTGTTCGATATTGTTGTATGATTTCGTGGTTCGATTTCGTTGTTCGATTGCGTTGTTCCATTTCGTTGTTCTATTTCGTGGTTCGATTTCGTGGTTTCAGTTTGTTGTTCGATTTCGATTTCGCTGTTCGATTTCGAAGTTGGATTTTGTTGTTCTATTTCGTTGTTCTAATTCGTTGTTCGATTTCGTTGTTCGATTTCGTTGTTCGATTCGTTATTCGATCTCGTTGTCCGATTCCGTTGTTCGATTTCGTTGTTCGTTTTCGTTGTTCGATATTGTTGTATGATTTCGTGGTTCGATTTCGTTGTTCGATTGCGTCGTTCCATTTCGTTGTTCGATTTCGTGGTTCGAATTCGTTGTTCGAATTCGTTGTTCGATTTCGTTGTTCGATTTTGTTGTTCGATTTTGTTGTTCGATTTCGTTGTTCGATTTCGTTGTTCTATTTCGTTGTTCGATTTCGTTGTTCGATTTCGTTGTTCGAATTCGTTGTTCGAATTCGTTGTTCGAATTCGTTGTTCGAATTCGTTGTTCGAATTCGTTGTTCGAATTCGTTGTTCGAATTCGTTGTTCGAATTCGTTGTTCGATTTCGTTGTTCGATTTCGTTGTTCGATTTCGTTGTTCGATTTCGTTGTTCGATTTCGTTGTTCGATTTCGTTGTTCGATTTCGTTGTTCGATTTCGTTGTTCGATTTCGTTGTTCGATTTCGTTGTTCGATTTCGTTGTTCGATTTCGTTGTTCGATTTCGTTGTTCGATTTCGTTGTTCGATTTCGTTGTTCGATTTCGTTGTTCGATTTCGTTGTTCGATTTCGTTGTTCGATTTCGTTGTTCGATTTCGTTGTTCGATTTCGTTGTTCGATTTCGTTGTTCGATTTCGTTGTTCGATTTCATTGTTCGATTTCGTTGTTCGATTTCGTTGTTCGATTTCGTTGTTCGATTTCGTTGTTCGATTCGTTATTCGATCTCGTTGTCCGATTCCGTTGTTCGATTTCGTTGTTCGTTTTCGTTGTTCGATATTGTTGTATGATTTCGTGGTTCGATTTCGTTGTTCGATTGCGTCGTTCCATTTCGTTGTTCGATTTCGTGGTTCGAATTCGTTGTTCGAATTCGTTGTTCGATTTCGTTGTTCGATTTTGTTGTTCGATTTCGTTGTTCGATTTCGTTGTTCGATTTCGTTGTTCGATTTCGTTGTTCGATTTCGTGGTTCGAATACGTTGTTCGAATTCGTTGTTCGATTTCGTTGTTCGATTTTGTTGTTCGATTTCGTTGTTCGATTTCGTTGTTCGATTTCGTTGTTCGATTTCGTTGTTCGATTTCGTTGTTCGATTTCGTTGTTCGATTTCGTTGTTCGAATTCTTTGTTCGAATTCGTTGTTCGATTTCGTTGTTCGATGTCGTTGTTCGAATTCGTTGTTCGATTTCGTTGTTCGATTTCGTTGTTCGATTTCGTTGTTCGATTTCGTTGTTCGATTTCGTTGTTCGATTTCGTTGTTCGATTTCGTTGTTCGATTTTGAAGTTCGATTTCGTTGTTCGATTTCGTTGTTCGATTTCGTTGTTCGATTTCGTTGTTCGATTTCGTTGTCCGATTCCGTTGTTCGATTTCGTTGTTCGTTTTCGTTGTTCGATATTGTTGTATGATTTCGTGGTTCGATTTCGTTGTTCGATTGCGTTGTTCCATTTCGTTGTTCTATTTCGTGGTTCGATTTCGTGGTTTCAGTTTGTTGTTCGATTTCGATTTCGCTGTTCGATTTCGTTGTTCGATGTCGTTGTTCGATGTTGTTGTTCGATGTCGTTGTTCGATGTCGTTGTTCGATGTCGTTGTTCGAATTCGTTGTTCGATTTCGTTGTTCGATTTCGTTGTTCGATTGCGTTGTTCGATTTCGTTGTTCGATTTTGTTGTTCGATTTCGTTGTTCGATTTCGTTGTTCGATTTCGTTGTTCGATTTCGTTGTTCGATTTCGTTGTTCGATTTCGTTGTTCGATTTCGTTGTTCGATTTCGTTGTTCGATTGCGTTGTTCGATTTCGTTGTTCGATTTTGTTGTTCGATTTCGTTGTTCGATTTCGTTGTTCGATTTCGTTGTTCGATTTCGTTGTTCGATTTCGTTGTTCGATTTCGTTGTTCGATTTCGTTGTTCGATTTCGTTGTTCGATTTTTCGTTGTTCGATTTCGTTGTTCGATTTCGTTGTTCGATTTCGTTGTTCGATTTCGTTGTTCGATTTCGTTGTTCGATTTCGTTGTTCGATTTCGTTGTTCGATTTCGTTGTTCGATTTCGTTGTTCGAATTCGTTGTTCGAATTCGTTGTTCGATTTCGTTGTTCGATTTCGTTGTTCGATTTCGAAGTTCGATTTCGTTGATCGATTTCGTTGTTCGATTTCGTTGTTCGATTTCGTATTTCGTTGTTCGAATTCGTTGTTCAATTTCGTTGTTCGATTTCGTTGTTCGATTTCGTTGTTTGAATTCGTGTTCGATTTCGAAGTTCGATTTCGTTGTTCGATTTCGTTGTTCGATTTCGTTGTTCGATTTCGTTGTTCGATTTCGTTGTTCGATTTCGTTGTTCGATTTCGTTGTTCGATTTTGAAGTTCGATTTCGTTGTTCGATTTCGTTGTTCGATTTCGTTGTTCGATTTCGTTGTTCGATTTCGTTGTCCGATTCCGTTGTTCGATTTCGTTGTTCGTTTTCGTTGTTCGATATTGTTGTATGATTTCGTGGTTCGATTTCGTTGTTCGATTGCGTTGTTCCATTTCGTTGTTCTATTTCGTGGTTCGATTTCGTTGTTTCAGTTTGTTGTTCGATTTCGATTTCGCTGTTCGATTTCGAAGTTGGATTTCGTTGTTCTATTTCGTTGTTCTAATTCGTTGTTCGATTTCGTTGTTCGATTTCGTTGTTCGATTTCGTTGTTCGATTCGTTATTCGATTTCGTTGTTCGATTTCGTTGTTCGATTTCGTTGTTGGATTTCGTTGTTCGATTTCGTTGTTCGATTTCGTTGTTCGATCTCGTTGTCCGATTCCGTTGTTAGATTTCGTTGTTCGTTTTCGTTGTTCGATATTGTTGTATGATTTCGTGGTTCGATTTCATTGTTCGATTGCGTCGTTCCATTTCGTTGTTCTATTTCGTGGTTCGATTTCGTGGTTTCAGTTTGTTGTTCGATTTCGATTTCGCTGTTCGATTTCGAAGTTGGATTTCGTTGTTCTATTTCGTTGTTCTAATTCGTTGTTCGATTTCGTTGTTCGATTTCGTTGTTCGATTTCGTTGTTCGATTCGTTATTCGATTTCGTTGTTTGATTTCTTGTTCGATTTCGTTGTTCCATTTCGTTATTCGATTTCGTTGTTCGATTTCGTTGTTAGATTTCGTTGTTCGTTGTTAGATTTCGTTGTTCGATTTCGTTGTCCGATTCCGTTGTTCGATTTCGTTGTTCGTTTTCGTTGTTCGATATTGTTGTATGATTTCGTGGTTCGATTTCGTTGTTCCATTTCGTTGTTCGATTTCGTTGTTCGATTTCGAAGTTCGATTTCGTTGTTCGATTTCGTTGTTTTCGATTTCGTTGTTCGATTTCGTTGTTCGAATTCGTTGTTCAATTTCGTTGTTCGATTTCGTTGTTCGATTTCGTTGTTCGATTTCGTTGTTCGATTTCGTTGTTCGAATTCGTTGTTCGATTTCGTTGTTCGATTTCGTTGTTCGATTTCGTTGTTCGATTTCGTTGTTCGATTTCGTTGTTCGATTGCGTTGTTCGATTGCGTTGTTCGATTTCCTTGTTCGATTTCGTTGTTCGATTTCGTTGTTCGATTTCGTTGTTCGATTTCGTTGTTCGATTTCGTTGTTCGATTTCGTTGTTCGATTTCGTTGTTCGATTTCGTTGTTCGATTTCGTTGTTCGATTTCGTTGTTCGATTTCGTTGTTCGATTTCGTTGTTCGATTTCGTTGTTCGATTTCGTTGTTCGATTTCGTTGTTCGATTTCGTTGTTCGATTTCGTTGTTCGATTTCGTTGTTCGATTTCGTTGTTCGATTTCGTTGTTCGATTTCGTTGTTCGATTTCGTTGTTCGATTTCGTTGTTCGATTTCGTTGTTCGATTTCGTTGTTCGATTTCGTTGTTCGATTCGTTATTCGATCTCGTTGTCCGATTCCGTTGTTCGATTTCGTTGTTCGTTTTCGTTGTTCGATATTGTTGTATGATTTCGTGGTTCGATTTCGTTGTTCGATTGCGTCGTTCCATTTCGTTGTTCGATTTCGTGGTTCGAATTCGTTGTTCGAATTCGTTGTTCGATTTCGTTGTTCGATTTTGTTGTTCGATTTCGTTGTTCGATTTCGTTGTTCGATTTCGTTGTTCGATTTCGTTGTTCGATTTCGTGGTTCGAATACGTTGTTCGAATTCGTTGTTCGATTTCGTTGTTCGATTTTGTTGTTCGATTTCGTTGTTCGATTTCGTTGTTCGATTTCGTTGTTCGAATTCGTTGTTCGAATTCGTTGTTCGAATTCGTTGTTCGAATTCGTTGTTCGATTTCGTTGTTCGAATTCGTTGTTCGATTTCGTTGTTCGATTTCGTTGTTCGATTTCGTTGTTCGATTTAGTTGTTCGATTTCGTTGTTCGATTTCGTTGTTCGATTTTGAAGTTCGATTTCGTTGTTCGATTTCGTTGTTCGATTTCGTTGTTCGATTTCGTTGTTCGATTTCGTTGTCCGATTCCGTTGTTCGATTTCGTTGTTCGTTTTCGTTGTTCGATATTGTTGTATGATTTCGTGGTTCGATTTCGTTGTTCGATTGCGTTGTTCCATTTCGTTGTTCTATTTCGTGGTTCGATTTCGTGGTTTCAGTTTGTTGTTCGATTTCGATTTCGCTGTTCGATTTCGTTGTTCGATGTCGTTGTTCGATGTCGTTGTTCGATGTCGTTGTTCGATGTCGTTGTTCGATTTCGTTGTTCGATTGCGTCGTTCCATTTCGTTGTTCGATTTCGTGGTTCGAATTCGTTGTTCGAATTCGTTGTTCGATTTCGTTGTTCGATTTTGTTGTTCGATTTCGTTGTTCGATTTCGTTCGATTTCGTTGTTCGATTTCGTTGTTCGATTTCGTTGTTCGATTTCGTTGTTCGATTGCGTTGTTCGATTTCGTTGTTCGATTTTGTTGTTCGATTTCGTTGTTTGATTTCGTTGTTCGATTTCGTTGTTCGATTTCGTTGTTCGATTTCGTTGTTCGATTTCGTTGTTCGATTTCGTTGTTCGATTTCGTTGTTCGATTTTTCGTTGTTCGATTTCGTTGTTCGATTTCGTTGTTCGATTTCGTTGTTCGATTTCGTTGTTCGATTTCGTTGTTCGATTTCGTTGTTCGATTTCGTTGTTCGATTTCGTTGTTCGATTTCGTTGTTCGATTTCGTTGTTCGAATTCGTTGTTCGAATTCGTTGTTCGATTTCGTTGTTCGATTTCGTTGTTCGATTTCGAAGTTCGATTTCGTTGATCGATTTCGTTGTTCGATTTCGTTGTTCGATTTCGTTGTTCGATTTCGTATTTCGTTGTTCGAATTCGTTGTTCAATTTCGTTGTTCGATTTCGTTGTTCGATGTCGTTGTTCGATGTCGTTGTTCGATTTCGTTGTTCGATTGCGTCGTTCCATTTCGTTGTTCGATTTCGTGGTTCGAATTCGTTGTTCGAATTCGTTGTTCGATTTCGTTGTTCGATTTTGTTGTTCGATTTCGTTGTTCGATTTCGTTGTTCGATTTCGTTCGATTTCGTTGTTCGATTTCGTTGTTCGATTTCGTTGTTCGATTTCGTTGTTCGATTGCGTTGTTCGATTTCGTTGTTCGATTTTGTTGTTCGATTTCGTTGTTTGATTTCGTTGTTCGATTTCGTTGTTCGATTTCGTTGTTCGATTTCGTTGTTCGATTTCGTTGTTCGATTTCGTTGTTCGATTTCGTTGTTCGATTTTTCGTTGTTCGATTTCGTTGTTCGATTTCGTTGTTCGATTTCGTTGTTCGATTTCGTTGTTCGATTTCGTTGTTCGATTTCGTTGTTCGATTTCGTTGTTCGATTTCGTTGTTCGATTTCGTTGTTCGATTTCGTTGTTCGAATTCGTTGTTCGAATTCGTTGTTCGATTTCGTTGTTCGATTTCGTTGTTCGATTTCGAAGTTCGATTTCGTTGATCGATTTCGTTGTTCGATTTCGTTGTTCGATTTCGTTGTTCGATTTCGTATTTCGTTGTTCGAATTCGTTGTTCAATTTCGTTGTTCGATTTCGTTGTTCGATTTCGTTGTTTGAATTCGTGTTCGATTTCGAAGTTCGATTTCGTTGTTCGATTTCGTTGTTCGATTTCGTTGTTCGATTTCGTTGTTCGATTTCGTTGTTCGATTTCGTTGTTCGATTTTGAAGTTCGATTTCGTTGTTCGATTTCGTTGTTCGATTTCGTTGTTCGATTTCGTTGTTCGATTTCGTTGTCCGATTCCGTTGTTCGATTTCGTTGTTCGTTTTCGTTGTTCGATATTGTTGTATGATTTCGTGGTTCGATTTCGTTGTTCGATTGCGTTGTTCCATTTCGTTGTTCTATTTCGTGGTTCGATTTCGTGGTTTCAGTTTGTTGTTCGATTTCGATTTCGCTGTTCGATTTCGAAGTTGGATTTCGTTGTTCTATTTCGTTGTTCTAATTCGTTGTTCGATTTCGTTGTTCGATTTCGTTGTTCGATTTCGTTGTTCGATTCGTTATTCGATTTCGTTGTTCGATTTCGTTGTTCGATTTCGTTGTTCGATTTCGTTGTTCGATTTCGTTGTTCGATTTCGTTGTTCGATCTCGTTGTCCGATTCCGTTGTTAGATTTCGTTGTTCGTTTTCGTTGTTCGATATTGTTGTATGATTTCGTGGTTCGATTTCGTTGTTCGATTGCGTCGTTCCATTTCGTTGTTCTATTTCGTGGTTCGATTTCGTGGTTTCAGTTTGTTGTTCGATTTCGATTTCGCTGTTCGATTTCGAAGTTGGATTTCGTTGTTCTATTTCGTTGTTCTAATTCGTTGTTCGATTTCGTTGTTCGATTTCGTTGTTCGATTTCGTTGTTCGATTCGTTATTCGATTTCGTTGTTTGATTTCTTGTTCGATTTCGTTGTTCCATTTCGTTATTCGATTTCGTTGTTCGATTTCGTTGTTAGATTTCGTTGTTCGTTGTTAGATTTCGTTGTTCGATTTCGTTGTCCGATTCCGTTGTTCGATTTCGTTGTTCGTTTTCGTTGTTCGATATTGTTGTATGATTTCGTGGTTCGATTTCGTTGTTCCATTTCGTTGTTCGATTTCGTTGTTCGATTTCGAAGTTCGATTTCGTTGTTCGATTTCGTTGTTTTCGATTTCGTTGTTCGATTTCGTTGTTCGAATTCGTTGTTCAATTTCGATGTTCGATTTCGTTGTTCGATTTCGTTGTTCGATTTCGTTGTTCGATTTCGTTGTTCGAATTCGTTGTTCGATTTCGTTGTTCGATTTCGTTGTTCGATTTCGTTGTTCGATTTCGTTGTTCGATTTCGTTGTTCGATTGCGTTGTTCGATTTCCTTGTTCGATTTCGTTGTTCGATTTCGTTGTTCGATTTCGTTGTTCGATTTCGTTGTTCGATTTCGTTGTTCGATTTCGTTGTTCGATTTCGTTGTTCGATTTCGTTGTTCGATTTCGTTGTTCGATTTCGTTGTTCGATTTCGTTGTTCGATTTCGTTGTTCGATTTCGTTGTTCGATTTCGTTGTTCGATTTCGTTGTTCGATTTCGTTGTTCGATTTCGTTGTTCGATTTCGTTGTTCGATTTCGTTGTTCGATTTCGTTGTTCGATTTCGTTGTTCGATTTCGTTGTTCGATTTCGTTGTTCGATTTCGTTGTTCGATTTCGTTGTTCGATTTCGTTGTTCGATTTCGTTGTTCGATTCGTTATTCGATCTCGTTGTCCGATTCCGTTGTTCGATTTCGTTGTTCGTTTTCGTTGTTCGATATTGTTGTATGATTTCGTGGTTCGATTTCGTTGTTCGATTGCGTCGTTCCATTTCGTTGTTCGATTTCGTGGTTCGATTTTGTTGTTTGATTTCGTTGTTCGATTTCGTTGTTCGATTTCGTTGTTCGATTTCGTTGTTCGATTTCGTGGTTCGAATACGTTGTTCGAATTCGTTGTTCGATTTTGTTGTTTGATTTCGTTGTTCGATTTCGTTGTTCGATTTCGTTGTTCGATTTCGTTGTTCGATTTCGTGGTTCGAATACGTTGTTCGAATTCGTTGTTCGATTTCGTTGTTCGATTTTGTTGTTCGATTTCGTTGTTCGATTTCGTTGTTTGATTTCGTTGTTCGATTTCGTTGTTCGATTTCGTTGTTCGATTTCGTTGTTCGATTTCGTTGTTCGAATTCGTTGTTCGATTTCGTTGTTCGATTTTGTTGTTTGATTTCGTTGTTCGATTTCGTTGTTCGATTTCGTTGTTCGATTTCGTTGTTCGATTTCGTGGTTCGAATACGTTGTTCGAATTCGTTGTTCGATTTCGTTGTTCGATTTTGTTGTTCGATTTCGTTGTTCGATTTCGTTGTTCGATTTCGTTCGATTTCGTTGTTCGATTTCGTTGTTCGAATTCGTTGTTCGAATTCGTTGTTCGAATTCGTTGTTCGAATTCGTTGTTCGAATTCGTTGTTCGATTTCGTTGTTCGATGTCGTTGTTCGAATTCGTTGTTCGATTTCGTTGTTCGATTTCGTTGTTCGATTTCGTTGTTCGATTTAGTTGTTCGATTTCGTTGTTCGATTTTGAAGTTCGATTTCGTTGTTCGATTTCGTTGTTCGATTTCGTTGTCCGATTCCGTTGTTCGATTTCGTTGTTCGTTTTCGTTGTTCGATATTGTTGTATGATTTCGTGGTTCGATTTCGTTGTTCGATTGCGTTGTTCCATTTCGTTGTTCTATTTCGTGGTTCGATTTCGTGGTTTCAGTTTGTTGTTCGATTTCGATTTCGCTGTTCGATTTCGAAGTTCGATTTCGTTGTTCGATTTCGTTGTTCGATTTCGTTGCTCGATTTCGTTGTTCGATTTCGTTGTTGGATTTCGTTGTTCGATTGCGTTGTTCGATTTCGTTGTTCGATTTCGTTGTTCGATTTCGTTGTTCGATTTCGTTGTTCGATTTCGTTGTTCGATTTCGTTGTTCGATTTCGTTGTTCGATTCGTTATTCGATCTCGTTGTCCGATTCCGTTGTTCGATTTCGTTGTTCGTTTTCGTTGTTCGATATTGTTGTATGATTTCGTGGTTCGATTTCGTTGTTCGATTGCGTCGTTCCATTTCGTTGTTCGATTTCGTGGTTCGAATTCGTTGTTCGAATTCGTTGTTCGATTTCGTTGTTCGATTTTGTTGTTCGATTTCGTTGTTCGATTTCGTTGTTCGATTTCGTTCGATTTCGTTGTTCGATTTCGTTGTTCGAATTCGTTGTTCGAATTCGTTGTTCGAATTCGTTGTTCGAATTCGTTGTTCGAATTCGTTGTTCGAATTCGTTGTTCGATGTCGTTGTTCGATGTCGTTGTTCGAATTCGTTGTTCGATTTCGTTGTTCGATTTCGTTGTTCGATTTCGTTGTTCGATTTCGTTGTTCGATTTTGAAGTTCGATTTCGTTGTTCGATTTCGTTGTTCGATTTCGTTGTTCGATTTCGTTGTTCGATTTCGTTGTCCGATTCCGTTGTTCGATTTCGTTGTTCGTTTTCGTTGTTCGATATTGTTGTATGATTTCGTGGTTCGATTTCGTTGTTCGATTGCGTTGTTCCATTTCGTTGTTCTATTTCGTGGTTCGATTTCGTGGTTTCAGTTTGTTGTTCGATTTCGATTTCGCTGTTCGATTTCGAAGTTGGATTTCGTTGTTCTATTTCGTTGTTCTAATTCGTTGTTCGATTTCGTTGTTCGATTTCGTTGTTCGATTCGTGATTCGATTTCGTTGTTCGATTTCGTTGTTCGATTTCGTTGTTCGATTTCGTTGTTCGATTTCGTTGTTCGATTTCGTTGTTCGATGTCGTTGTTCGATGTCGTTGTTCGATGTCGTTGTTCGATGTCGTTGTTCGATGTCGTTGTTCGAATTCGTTGTTCGATTTCGTTGTTCGATTTCGTTCGATTTCGTTGTTCGATTTCGTTGTTCGATTTCGTTGTTCGATTTCGTTGTTCGATTTCGTTGTTCGATTTTGAAGTTCGATTTCGTTGTTCGATTTCGTTGTTCGATTTCGTTGTTCGATTTCGTTGTCCGATTCCGTTGTTCGATTTCGTTGTTCGTTTTCGTTGTTCGATATTGTTGTATGATTTCGTGGTTCGATTTCGTTGTTCGATTGCGTTGTTCCATTTCGTTGTTCTATTTCGTGGTTCGATTTCGTGGTTTCAGTTTGTTGTTCGATTTCGATTTCGCTGTTCGATTTCGAAGTTGGATTTTGTTGTTCTATTTCGTTGTTCTAATTCGTTGTTCGATTTCGTTGTTCGATTTCGTTGTTCGATTCGTTATTCGATCTCGTTGTCCGATTCCGTTGTTCGATTTCGTTGTTCGTTTTCGTTGTTCGATATTGTTGTATGATTTCGTGGTTCGATTTCGTTGTTCGATTGCGTCGTTCCATTTCGTTGTTCGATTTCGTGGTTCGAATTCGTTGTTCGAATTCGTTGTTCGATTTCGTTGTTCGATTTCGTTGTTCGATTTTGTTGTTCGATTTCGTTGTTCGATTTCGTTGTTCGATTTCGTTGTTCGATTTCGTTGTTCGAATTCGTTGTTCGAATTCGTTGTTCGAATTCGTTGTTCGAATTCGTTGTTCGAATTCGTTGTTCGATTTCGAAGTTCGATTTCGTTGTTCGATTTCGTTGTTCGATTTCGTTGCTCGATTTCGTTGTTCGATTTCGTTGTTGGATTTCGTTGTTCGATTGCGTTGTTCGATTTCGTTGTTCGATTTCGTTGTTCGATTTCGTTGTTCGATTTCGTTGTTCGATTTCGTTGTTCGATATTGTTGTATGATTTCGTGGTTCGATTTCGTTGCTCGATTTCGTTGTTCGATTTCGTTGTTGGATTTCGTTGTTCGATTTCGTTGTTCGATTCGTTATTCGATCTCGTTGTCCGATTCCGTTGTTCGATTTCGTTGTTCGTTTTCGTTGTTCGATATTGTTGTATGATTTCGTGGTTCGATTTCGTTGTTCGATTGCGTCGTTCCATTTCGTTGTTCGATTTCGTGGTTCGAATTCGTTGTTCGAATTCGTTGTTCGATTTCGTTGTTCGATTTTGTTGTTCGATTTCGTTGTTCGATTTCGTTGTTCGATTTCGTTGTTCGATTTCGTTGTTCGATTTCGTGGTTCGAATTCGTTGTTCGATTTCGTTGTTCGATTTTGTTGTTCGATTTCGTTGTTCGATTTCGTTGTTCGATTTCGTTCGATTTCGTTGTTCGATTTCGTTGTTCGAATTCGTTGTTCGAATTCGTTGTTCGAATTCGTTGTTCGAATTCGTTGTTCGATTTCGTTGTTCGATGTCGTTGTTCGATGTCGTTGTTCGATGTCGTTGTTCGAATTCGTTGTTCGATTTCGTTGTTCGATTTCGTTGTTCGATTTAGTTGTTCGATTTCGTTGTTCGATTTTGAAGTTCGATTTCGTTGTTCGATTTCGTTGTTCGATTTCGTTGTTCGATTTCGTTGTTCGATTTCGTTGTCCGATTCCGTTGTTCGATTTCGTTGTTCGTTTTCGTTGTTCGATATTGTTGTATGATTTCGTGGTTCGATTTCGTTGTTCGATTGCGTTGTTCCATTTCGTTGTTCTATTTCGTGGTTCGATTTCGTGGTTTCAGTTTGTTGTTCGATTTCGATTTCGCTGTTCGATTTCGAAGTTGGATTTCGTTGTTCTATTTCGTTGTTCTAATTCGTTGTTCGATTTCGTTGTTCGATTTCGTTGTTCGATTCGTTATTCGATTTCGTTGTTCGATTTCGTTGTTCGATTTCGTTGTTCGATTTCGTTGTTCGATTTCGTTGTTCGATTTCGTTGTTCGATGTCGTTGTTCGATGTCGTTGTTCGATGTCGTTGTTCGATGTCGTTGTTCGATGTCGTTGTTCGAATTCGTTGTTCGATTTCGTTGTTCGATTTCGTTCGATTTCGTTGTTCGATTTCGTTGTTCGATTTCGTTGTTCGATTTCGTTGTTCGATTTCGTTGTTCGATTTTGAAGTTCGATTTCGTTGTTCGATTTCGTTGTTCGATTTCGTTGTTCGATTTCGTTGTCCGATTCCGTTGTTCGATTTCGTTGTTCGTTTTCGTTGTTCGATATTGTTGTATGATTTCGTGGTTCGATTTCGTTGTTCGATTGCGTTGTTCCATTTCGTTGTTCTATTTCGTGGTTCGATTTCGTGGTTTCAGTTTGTTGTTCGATTTCGATTTCGCTGTTCGATTTCGAAGTTGGATTTTGTTGTTCTATTTCGTTGTTCTAATTCGTTGTTCGATTTCGTTGTTCGATTTCGTTGTTCGATTCGTTATTCGATCTCGTTGTCCGATTCCGTTGTTCGATTTCGTTGTTCGTTTTCGTTGTTCGATATTGTTGTATGATTTCGTGGTTCGATTTCGTTGTTCGATTGCGTCGTTCCATTTCGTTGTTCGATTTCGTGGTTCGAATTCGTTGTTCGAATTCGTTGTTCGATTTCGTTGTTCGATTTTGTTGTTCGATTTCGTTGTTCGATTTCGTTGTTCGATTTCGTTGTTCGATTTCGTTGTTCGATTTCGTTGCTCGATTTCGTTGTTCGATTTCGTTGTTGGATTTCGTTGTTCGATTGCGTTGTTCGATTTCGTTGTTCGATTTCGTTGTTCGATTTCGTTGTTCGATTTCGTTGTTCGATTTCGTTGTTCGATTTCGTTGTTCGATTTCGTTGTTCGATTTCGTTGTTCGATTTCGTTGTTCGATTTCGTTGTTCGATCTCGTTGTTCGATTTCGTTGTTCGATTTCGTTGTTCGATTTCGTTGTTCGATTTCGTTGTTCGATTTTGTTGTTCGATTTCGTTGTTCGATTTCGTTGTTCGATTTCGTAGTTCGATTTCGTTGTTCGTTTTCGTTGTTCGATTCGTTATTCGATCTCGTTGTCCGATTCCGTTGTTCGATTTCGTTGTTCGATTTCGTTGTTCGATTCGTTATTCGATCTCGTTGTCCGATTCCGTTGTTCGATTTCGTTGTTCGTTTTCGTTGTTCGATATTGTTGTATGATTTCGTGGTTCGATTTCGTTGTTCGATTGCGTCGTCCCATTTCGTTGTTCGATTTCGTGGTTCGAATTCGTTGTTCGAATTCGTTGTTCGATTTCGTTGTTCGATTTTGTTGTTCGATTTCGTTGTTCGATTTCGTTGTTCGATTTCGTTGTTCGAATTCGTTGTTCGAATTCGTTGTTCGAATTCGTTGTTCGATTTCGTTGTTCGATTTCGTTGTTCGATTTCGTTTTTCGATTTCGTTTTTCGATTTCGTTGTTCGATTTCGTTGTTCGATTTCGTTGTTCGATTTCGTTGTTCGATTTCGTTGTTCGATTTCGTTGTTCGATTTCGTTGTTCGATTTCGTTGTTCGATTTCGTTGTTCGATTTCGTTGTTCGATTTCGTTGTTCGATTTCGTTGTTCGATTTCGTTGTCCGATTTCGTTGTTCGATTTCGTTGTTCGATTTCGTTCTTCGATTTCGTTGTTCGATTTCGTTGTTCGAATTCGTTGTTCGAATTCGTTGTTCGATTTCGTTGTTCGATTTCGTTGTTCGATTTCGAAGTTCGATTACGTTGATCGATTTCGTTGTTCGATTTCGTTGTTCGATTTCGTTGTTCGATTTCGTTGTTCGATTTCGTATTTCGTTGTTCGAATTCGTTGTTCAATTTCGTTGTTCGATTTCGTTGTTCGATTTCGTTGTTTGAATTCGTGTTCGATTTCGTTGTTCGATTTCGAAGTTCGATTTCGTTGTTCGATTTCGTTGTTCGATTTCGTTGTTCGATTTCGTTGTTCGATTTCGTTGTTCGATTTCGTTGTTCGATTTCGTTGTTCGATTTCGTTGTTCGATGTCGTTGTTCGAATTCGTTGTTCGATTTCGTTGTTCGATTTCGTTGTTCGATTTCGTTGTTCGATTTCGTTGTTCGATTTCGTTGTTCGATTTCGTTGTTCGATTTCGTTGTTCGATTTTGAAGTTCGATTTCGTTGTTCGATTTTGTTGTTCGATTTCGTTGTTCGATTTCGTTGTTCGATTTCGTTGTTCGTTTTCGTTGTTCGATATTGTTGTATGATTTCGTGGTTCGATTTCGTTGTTCGATTGCGTCGTTCCATTTCGTTGTTCTATTTCGTGGTTCGATTTCGTGGTTTCAGTTTGTTGTTCGATTTCGATTTCGCTGTTCGATTTCGAAGTTGGATTTCGTTGTTCTATTTCGTTGTTCTAATTCGTTGTTCGATTTCGTTGTTCGATTTCGTTGTTCGATTTCGTTGTTCGATTTCGTTGTTCGATTCGTTATTCGATTTCGTTGTTTGATTTCTTGTTCGATTTCGTTGTTCCATTTCGTTATTTGATTTCGTTGTTCGATTTCGTTGTTAGATTTCGTTGTTAGATTTCGTTGTTCGTTGTTAGATTTCGTTGTTCGATTTCGTTGTCCGATTCCGTTGTTCGATTTCGTTGTTCGTTTTCGTTGTTCGATATTGTTGTATGATTTCGTGGTTCGATTTCGTTGTTCGATTTCGTTGTTCCATTTCGTTGTTCGATTTCGTTGTTCGATTTCGAAGTTCGATTTCGTTGTTCGATTTCGTTGTTTTCGATTTCGTTGTTCGATTTCGTTGTTCGAATTCGTTGTTCGATTTCGTTGTTCGATTTCGTTGTTCGATTTCGTTGTTCGATTTCGTTGTTCGATTTCGTTGAACGATTTCGTTGTTCGAATTCGTTGTTCGATTTCGTTGTTCGATTTCGTTGTTCGATTTCGTTGTTCGATTTCGTTGTTCGATTTCGTTGTTCAATTTCGTTGTTCGATTTCGTTGTTCGATTTCGTTGTTCGATTTCGTTGTTCGATTTCGTTGTTCGATTTCGTTGTTCGATTTCGTTGTTCGATTTTGTTGTTCGATTTCGTTGTTCGATTTCGTTGTTCGATTTCGTAGTTCGATTTCGTTGTTCGTTTTCGTTGTTCGATTCGTTATTCGATCTCGTTGTCCGATTCCGTTGTTCGATTTCGTTGTTCGATTTCGTTGTTCGATTCGTTATTCGATCTCGTTGTCCGATTTCGTTGTTCGATTTCGTTGTTCGTTTTCGTTGTTCGATATTGTTGTATGATTTCGTGGTTCGATTTCGTTGTTCGATTGCGTCGTCCCATTTCGTTGTTCGATTTCGTGGTTCGAATTCGTTGTTCGAATTCGTTGTTCGATTTCGTTGTTCGATTTTGTTGTTCGATTTCGTTGTTCGATTTCGTTGTTCGAATTCGTTGTTCGAATTCGTTGTTCGAATTCGTTGTTCGAATTCGTTGTTCGATTTCGTTGTTCGATTTCGTTGTTCGATTTCGTTGTTCGATTTCGTTGTTCGATTTCGTTGTTCGATTTCGTTGTTCGATTTCGTTGTTCGATTTCGTTGTTCGATTTCGTTGTTCGATTTCGTTGTTCGATTTCGTTGTTCGATTTCGTTGTTCGATTTCGTTGTTCGATTTCGTTGTTCGATTTCGTTGTTCGATTTCGTTGTTCGATTTCGTTGTTCGATTTCGTTGTTCGATTTCGTTGTCCGATTTCGTTGTTCGATTTCGTTGTTCGATTTCGTTGTTCGATTTCGTTGTTCGATTTCGTTGTTCGAATTCGTTGTTCGAATTCGTTGTTCGATTTCGTTGTTCGATTTCGTTGTTCGATTTCGAAGTTCGATTACGTTGATCGATTTCGTTGTTCGATTTCGTTGTTCGATTTCGTTGTTCGATTTCGTATTTCGTTGTTCGAATTCGTTGTTCAATTTCGTTGTTCGATTTCGTTGTTCGATTTCGTTGTTTGAATTCGTGTTCGATTTCGTTGTTCGATTTCGAAGTTCGATTTCGTTGTTCGATTTCGTTGTTCGATTTCGTTGTTCGATTTCGTTGTTCGATTTCGTTGTTCGATTTCGTTGTTCGATTTCGTTGTTCGATTTCGTTGTTCGATGTCGTTGTTCGAATTCGTTGTTCGATTTCGTTGTTCGATTTCGTTGTTCGATTTCGTTGTTCGATTTCGTTGTTCGATTTCGTTGTTCGATTTCGTTGTCCGATTCCGTTGTTCGATTTCGTTGTTCGTTTTCGTTGTTCGATATTGTTGTATGATTTCGTGGTTCGATTTCGTTGTTCGATTGCGTTGTTCCATTTCGTTGTTCTATTTCGTGGTTCGATTTCGTGGTTTCAGTTTGTTGTTCGATTTCGATTTCGCTGTTCGATTTCGAAGTTGGATTTCGTTGTTCTATTTCGTTGTTCTAATTCGTTGTTCGATTTCGTTGTTCGATTTCGTTGTTCGATTCTTTATTCGATTTCGTTGTTCGATTTCGTTGTTCGATCTCGTTGTCCGATTCCGTTGTTAGATTTCGTTGTTCGTTTTCGTTGTTCGATATTGTTGTATGATTTCGTGGTTCGATTTCGTTGTTCGATTGCGTCGTTCCATTTCGTTGTTCTATTTCATGGTTCGATTTCGTGGTTTCAGTTTGTTGTTCGATTTCGATTTCGCTGTTCGATTTCGAAGTTGGATTTCGTTGTTCTATTTCGTTGTTCTAATTCGTTGTTCGATTTCGTTGTTCGATTTCGTTGTTCGATTTCGTTGTTCGATTTCGTTGGTCGATTCGTTATTCGATTTCGTTGTTTGATTTCTTGTTCGATTTCGTTGTTCCATTTCGTTATTCGATTTCGTTGTTCGATTTCGTTGTTAGATTTCGTTGTTAGATTTCGTTGTTCGTTGTTAGATTTCGTTGTTCGATTTCGTTGTCCGATTCCGTTGTTCGATTTCGTTGTTCGTTTTCGTTGTTCGATATTGTTGTATGATTTCGTGGTTCGATTTCGTTGTTCGATTTCGTTGTTCCATTTCGTTGTTCGATTTCGTTGTTCGATTTCGAAGTTCGATTTCGTTGTTCGATTTCGTTGTTTTCGATTTCGTTGTTCGATTTCGTTGTTCGAATTCGTTGTTCGATTTCGTTGTTCGATTTCGTTGTTCGATTTCGTTGTTCGATTTCGTTGTTCGATTTCGTTGTTCGATTTCGTTGAACGATTTCGTTGTTCGAATTCGTTGTTCGATTTCGTTGTTCGATTTCGTTGTTCGATTTCGTTGTTCGATTTCGTTGTTCGATTTCGTTGTTCGATTTCGTTGTTCGATTTCCTTGTTCGATTTCGTTGTTCGATTTCGTTGTTAGATTTCGTTGTTAGATTTCGTTGTTCGTTGTTAGATTTCGTTGTTCGATTTCGTTGTCCGATTCCGTTGTTCGATTTCGTTGTTCGTTTTCGTTGTTCGATATTGTTGTATGATTTCGTGGTTCGATTTCGTTGTTCGATTTCGTTGTTCCATTTCGTTGTTCGATTTCGTTGTTCGATTTCGAAGTTCGATTTCGTTGTTCGATTTCGTTGTTTTCGATTTCGTTGTTCGATTTCGTTGTTCGAATTCGTTGTTCGATTTCGTTGTTCGATTTCGTTGTTCGATTTCGTTGTTCGATTTCGTTGTTCGATTTCGTTGAACGATTTCGTTGTTCGAATTCGTTGTTCGATTTCGTTGTTCGATTTCGTTGTTCGATTTCGTTGTTCGATTTCGTTGTTCGATTTCGTTGTTCGATTTCGTTGTTCGATTTCCTTGTTCGATTTCGTTGTTCGATTTCGTTGTTCGATTTCGTTGTTCGATTTCGTTGTTCGATTTCGTTGTTCGATTTCGTTGTTCGATTTCGTTGTTCGATTTCGTTGTTCGATTTCGTTGTTCGATTTCGTTGTTCGATTTCGTTGTTCGATTTCGTTGTTCGATTTCGTTGTTCGATTTCGTTGTTCGATTTCGTTGTTCGATTTCGTTGTTCGATTTCGTTGTTCGATTTCGTTGTTCGATTTCGTTGTTCGATTTCGTTGTTCGATTTCGTTGTTCGATTTCGTTGTTCGATTTCGTTGTTCGATTCGTTATTCGATCTCGTTGTCCGATTCCGTTGTTCGATTTCGTTGTTCGTTTTCGTTGTTCGATATTGTTGTATGATTTCGTGGTTCGATTTCGTTGTTCGATTGCGTCGTTCCATTTCGTTGTTCGATTTCGTGGTTCGAATTCGTTGTTCGAATTCGTTGTTCGATTTCGTTGTTCGATTTTGTTGTTCGATTTCGTTGTTCGATTTCGTTGTTCGATTTCGTTGTTCGATTTCGTTGTTCGATTTCGTTGTTCGATTTCGTTGTTCGATTTCGTTGTTCGAATTCGTTGTTCGAATTCGTTGTTCGAATTCGTTGTTCGAATTCGTTGTTCGATTTCGTTGTTTGATTTCGTTGTTCGATTTTGAAGTTCGATTTCGTTGTTCGATTTCGTTGTTCGATTTCGTTGTTCGATTTCGTTGTTCGATTTCGTTGTTCGATTGCGTTGTTCGATTTCGTTGTTCGATTTTGTTGTTCGATTTCGTTGTTCGATTTCGTTGTTCGATTTCGTTGTTCGATTTCGTTGTTCGATTTCGTTGTTCGATTTCGTTGTTCGATTTCGTTGTTCGGTTGCGTTGTTCCATTTCGTTGTTCGATTTCGTGGTTCGAATTCGTTGTTCGATTTTGAAGTTCGATTTCGTTGTTCGATTTCGTTGTTCGATTTCGTTGTTCGATTTCGTTGTTCGATTTCGTTGTTCGATTGCGTTGTTCGATTTCGTTGTTCGATTTTGTTGTTCGATTTCGTTGTTCGATTTCGTTGTTCGATTTCGTTGTTCGATTTCGTTGTTCGATTTCGTTGTTCGATTTCGTTGTTCGATTTCGTTGTTCGGTTGCGTTGTTCCATTTCGTTGTTCGATTTCGTGGTTCGAATTCGTTGTTCGAATTCGTTGTTCGATTTCGTTGTTCGATTTTGTTGTTCGATTTCGTTGTTCGATTTCGTTGTTCGATTTCGTTGTTCGATTTCGTTGTTCGATTTCGTTGTTCGATTTCGTTGTTCGAATTCGTTGTTCGAATTCGTTGTTCGAATTCGTTGTTCGAATTCGTTGTTCGATTTCGTTGTTCGATTTCGTTGTTCGATTTTGAAGTTCGATTTCGTTGTTCGATTTCGTTGTTCGATTGCGTTGTTCGATTTCGTTGTTCGATTTCGTTGTTCGATTTCGTTGTTCGATTTCGTTGTTCGATTTCGTTGTTCGATTTCGTTGTTCGATTTCGTTGTTCGATTTCGTTGTTCGATTTCGTCGTTCGATTTCGTCGTTCGATTTCGTTGTTCGATTTCGTTGTTCGAATTCGTTGTTCGATTTCGTTGTTCGATTTCGTTGTTCGATTTCGTTGTTCGATTTCGTTGTTCGATTTCGTTGTTCGATTTCGTTGTTCGATTTCGTTGTTCGATTTCGTTGTTCGATTTCGTTGTTCGATTTCGTTGTTCGATTTCGTTGTTCGATTTCGTTGTTAGATTTCGTTGTTCGATTTCGTTGTTCGATTTCGTTGTTCGATTTCGTTGTTCGAATTCGTTGTTCGATTTCGTTGTTCGATTTCGTTGTTCGATTTCGTTGTTCGATTTCGTTGTTCGATTTCGTTGTTCGATTTCGTTGTTCGATTTCGTTGTTCGATTTTGTTGTTCGATTTCGTTGTTCGATTTCGTTGTTCGATTTCGTTATTCGATCTCGTTGTCCGATTCCGTTGTTCGATTTCGTTGTTCGTTTTCGTTGTTCGATATTGTTGTATGATTTCGTGGTTCGATTTCGTTGTTCGATTGCGTCGTTTCATTTCGTTGTTCGATTTCGTGGTTCGAATTCGTTGTTCGAATTCGTTGTTCGATTTCGTTGTTCGATTTTGTTGTTCGATTTCGTTGTTGGTTTTCCTTGTTCGATTTCGTTGTTCGATTTCGTTGTTCGATTTCGTTGTTCGATTTCGTTGTTCGATTTCGTTGTTCGATTTCGTTGTTCGATTTCGTTGTTCGATTTCGTTGTTCGATTTCGTTGTTCGATTTCGTTGTTCGATTTCGTTGTTCGATTTCGTTGTTCGATTTCGTTGTTCGATTTCGTTGTTCGATTTCGTTGTTCGATTTCGTTGTTCGATTTCGTTGTTCGATTTCGTTGTTCGATTTCGTTGTTCGATTTCGTTGTTCGATTTCGTTGTTCGATTTCGTTGTTCGATTTCGTTGTTCGATTTCGTTGTTCGATTTCGTTGTTCGATTTCGTTGTTCGATTTCGTTGTTCGATTTCGTTGTTCGATTCGTTATTCGATCTCGTTGTCCGATTCCGTTGTTCGATTTCGTTGTTCGTTTTCGTTGTTCGATATTGTTGTATGATTTCGTGGTTCGATTTCGTTGTTCGATTGCGTCGTTCCATTTCGTTGTTCGAATTCGTTGTTCGATTTCGTTGTTCGATTTCGTTGTTCGATTTCGTTGTTCGATTTCGTTGTTCGATTTCGTTGTTCGATTTCGTTGTTCGATTTCGTTGTTCGATTTCGTTGTTCGATTTTGAAGTTCGATTTCGTTGTTCGATTTCGTTGTTCGATTTGTTGTTCGATTTCGTTGTTCGATTTCGTTGTCCGATTCCGTTGTTCGATTTCGTTGTTCGTTTTCGTTGTTCGATATTGTTGTATGATTTCGTGGTTCGATTTCGTTGTTCGATTGCGTTGTTCCATTTCGTTGTTCTATTTCGTGGTTCGATTTCGTGGTTTCAGTTTGTTGTTCGATTTCGATTTCGCTGTTCGATTTCGAAGTTGGATTTCGTTGTTCTATTTCGTTGTTCTAATTCGTTGTTCGATTTCATTGTTCGATTTCGTTGTTCGATTTCGTTGTTCGATTCGTTATTCGATTTCGTTGTTCGATTTCGTTGTTCGATTTCGTTGTTCGATTTCGTTGTTCGATCTCGTTGTCCGATTCCGTTGTTAGATTTCGTTGTTCGTTTTCGTTGTTCGATATTGTTGTATGATTTCGTGGTTCGATTTCGTTGTTCGATTGCGTCGTTCCATTTCGTTGTTCTATTTCGTGGTTCGATTTCGTGGTTTCAGTTTGTTGTTCGATTTCGATTTCGCTGTTCGATTTCGAAGTTGGATTTCGTTGTTCTATTTCGTTGTTCTAATTCGTTGTTCGATTTCGTTGTTCGATTTCGTTGTTCGATTTCGTTGTTCGATTTCGTTGTTCGATTTCGTTGTTCGATTCGTTATTCGATTTCGTTGTTTGATTTCTTGTTCGATTTCGTTGTTCCATTTCGTTATTCGATTTCGTTGTTCGATTTCGTTGTTAGATTTCGTTGTTAGATTTCCTTGTTCGTTGTTAGATTTCGTTGTTCGATTTCGTTGTCCGATTCCGTTGTTCGATTTCGTTGTTCGTTTTCGTTGTTCGATATTGTTGTATGATTTCGTGGTTCGATTTCGTTGTTCGATTTCGTTGTTCCATTTCGTTGTTCGATTTCGTTGTTCGATTTCGAAGTTCGATTTCGTTGTTCGATTTCGTTGTTTTCGATTTCGTTGTTCGATTTCGTTGTTCGAATTCGTTGTTCGATTTCGTTGTTCGATTTCGTTGTTCGATTTCGTTGTTCGATTTCGTTGTTCGATTTCGTTGAACGATTTCGTTGTTCGAATTCGTTGTTCGATTTCGTTGTTCGATTTCGTTGTTCGATTTCGTTGTTCGATTTCGTTGTTCGATTGCGTTGTTCGATTTCCTTGTTCGATTTCGTTGTTCGATTTCGTTGTTCGATTTCGTTGTTCGATTTCGTTGTTCGATTTCGTTGTTCGATTTCGTTGTTCGATTTCGTTGTTCGATTTCGTTGTTCGATTTCGTTGTTCGATTTCGTTGTTCGATTTCGTTGTTCGATTTCGTTGTTCGATTTCGTTGTTAGATTTCGTTGTTAGATTTCCTTGTTCGTTGTTAGATTTCGTTGTTCGATTTCGTTGTCCGATTCCGTTGTTCGATTTCGTTGTTCGTTTTCGTTGTTCGATTTCGTTGTTCGATTGCGTTGTTCGATTTCGTTGTTCGATTTCGTTGTTCGATTTCGTTGTTCGATTTCGTTGTTCGATTTCGTTGTTCGATTTTGTTGTTCGATTTCGTTGTTGGTTTTCCTTGTTCGATTTCGTTGTTCGATTTCGTTGTTCGATTTCGTTGTTCGATTTCGTTGTTCGATTTCGTTGTTCGATTTCGTTGTTCGATTTCGTTGTTCGATTGCGTTGTTCGATTTCGTTGTTCGATTTTGTTGTTCGATTTCGTTGTTCGATTTCGTTGTTCGATTTCGTTGTTCGATTTCGTTGTTCGATTTCGTTGTTCGATTTCGTTGTTCGATTGCGTTGTTCGATTTCGTTGTTCGATTTCGTTGTTCGATTTCGTTGTTCGATTGCGTTGTTCGATTTCGTTGTTCGATTTCGTTGTTCGATTTCGTTGTTCGATTTCGTTGTTCGATTTCGTTGTTCGATTTCGTTGTTCGATTTCGTTGTTCGATTTCGTTGTTCGATTTCGTTGTTCGATTTCATTGTTCGATTTCGTTGTTCGATTTCGTTGTTCGATTTCGTTGTTAGATTTCGTTGTTAGATTTCGTTGTTCGATTTCGTTGTTCGATTTCGTTGTTCGAATTCGTTGTTCGAATTCGTTGTTCGATTTCGTTGTTCGATTTCGTTGTTCGATTTCTTTGTTCGATTTCGTTGTTCGATTTCGTTGTTCGATTTCGTTGTTCGATTTTGTTGTTCGATTTCGTTGTTCGATTTCGTTGTTCGATTTCGTTATTCGATCTCGTTGTCCGATTCCGTTGTTCGATTTCGTTGTTCGTTTTCGTTGTTCGATATTGTTGTATGATTTCGTGGTTCGATTTCGTTGTTCGATTGCGTCGTTTCATTTCGTTGTTCGATTTCGTTGTTCGAATTCGTTGTTCGATTTCGTTGTTCGATTTCGTTGTTCGATTTCGTTGTTCGATTTCGTTGTTCGATTCCGTTGTTCGATTTCGTTGTTCGTTTTCGTTGTTCGATATTGTTGTATGATTTCGTGGTTCGATTTCGTTGTTCGATTGCGTCGTTTCATTTCGTTGTTCGATTTCGTGGTTCGAATTCGTTGTTCGAATTCGTTGTTCGATTTCGTTGTTCGATTTTGTTGTTCGATTTCGTTGTTGGTTTTCCTTGTTCGATTTCGTTGTTCGATTTCGTTGTTCGATTTCGTTGTTCGATTTCGTTGTTCGATTTCGTTGTTCGATTTCGTTGTTCGATTCGTTGTTCGATTTCGTTGTTCGATTTCGTTGTTCGATTTCGTTGTTCGATTTCGTTGTTCGATTTCGTTGTTCGATTTCGTTGTTCGATTTCGTTGTTCGATTTCGTTGTTCGATTTCGTTGTTCGATTTCGTTGTTCGATTTCGTTGTTCGATTTCGTTGTTCGATTTCGTTGTTCGATTTCGTTGTTCGATTTCGTTGTTCGATTTCGTTGTTCGATTTCGTTGTTCGATTTCGTTGTTCGATTTCGTTGTTCGATTCGTTATTCGATCTCGTTGTCCGATTCCGTTGTTCGATTTCGTTGTTCGTTTTCGTTGTTCGATATTGTTGTATGATTTCGTGGTTCGATTTCGTTGTTCGATTGCGTCGTTCCATTTCGTTGTTCGAATTCGTTGTTCGATTTCGTTGTTCGATTTCGTTGTTCGATTTCGTTGTTCGATTTCGTTGTTCGATTTCGTTGTTCGATTTCGTTGTTCGATTTCGTTGTTCGATTTTGAAGTTCGATTTCGTTGTTCGATTTCGTTGTTCGATTTCGTTGTTCGATTTCGTTGTTCGATTTCGTTGTCCGATTCCGTTGTTCGATTTCGTTGTTCGTTTTCGTTGTTCGATATTGTTGTATGATTTCGTGGTTCGATTTCGTTGTTCGATTGCGTTGTTCCATTTCGTTGTTCTATTTCGTGGTTCGATTTCGTGGATTCAGTTTGTTGTTCGATTTCGATTCCGCTGTTCGATTTCGAAGTTGGATTTCGTTGTTCTATTTCGTTGTTCTAATTCGTTGTTCGATTTCGTTGTTCGATTTCGTTGTTCGATTTCGTTGTTCGATTCGTTATTCGATTTCGTTGTTCGATTTCGTTGTTCGATTTCGTTGTTCGATTTCGTTGTTCGATCTCGTTGTCCGATTCCGTTGTTAGATTTCGTTGTTCGTTTACGTTGTTCGATATTGTTGTATGATTTCGTGGTTCGATTTCGTTGTTCGATTGCGTCGTTCCATTTCGTTGTTCTATTTCGTGGTTCGATTTCGTGGTTTCAGTTTGTTGTTCGATTTCGATTTCGCTGTTCGATTTCGAAGTTGGATTTCGTTGTTCTATTTCGTTGTTCTAATTCGTTGTTCGATTTCGTTGTTCGATTTCGTTGTTCGATTTCGTTGTTCGATTCGTTATTCGATTTCGTTGTTTGATTTCTTGTTCGATTTCGTTGTTCCATTTCGTTATTCGATTTCGTTGTTCGATTTCGTTGTTAGATTTCGTTGTTAGATTTCGTTGTTCGTTGTTAGATTTCGTTGTTCGATTTCGTTGTCCGATTCCGTTGTTCGATTTCGTTGTTCGTTTTCGTTGTTCGATATTGTTGTATGATTTCGTGGTTCGATTTCGTTGTTCGATTTCGTTGTTCCATTTCGTTGTTCGATTTCGTTGTTCGATTTCGAAGTTCGATTTCGTTGTTCGATTTCGTTGTTTTCGATTTCGTTGTTCGATTTCGTTGTTCGAATTCGTTGTTCGATTTCGTTGTTCGATTTCGTTGTTCGATTTCGTTGTTCGATTTCGTTGTTCGATTTCGTTGTTCGATTTCGTTGTTCGATTTCGTTGAACGATTTCGTTGTTCGAATTCGTTGTTCGATTTCGTTGTTCGATTTCGTTGTTCGATTTCGTTGTTCGATTTCGTTGTTCGATTGCGTTGTTCGATTTCCTTGTTCGATTTCGTTGTTCGATTTCGTTGTTCGATTTCGTTGTTCGATTTCGTTGTTCGATTTCGTTGTTCGATTTCGTTGTTCGATTTCGTTGTTCGATTTCGTTGTTCGATTTCGTTGTTCGATTTCGTTGTTCGATTTCGTTGTTCCATTTCGTTGTTCGATTTCGTTGTTCGATTTCGAAGTTCGATTTCGTTGTTCGATTTCGTTGTTTTCGATTTCGTTGAACGATTTCGTTGAACGATTTCGTTGTTCGAATTCGTTGTTCGATTTCGTTGTTCGATTTCGTTGTTCGATTTCGTTGTTCGATTGCGTTGTTCGATTTCCTTGTTCGATTTCGTTGTTCGATTTCGTTGTTCGATTTCGTTGTTCGATTTCGTTGTTCGATTTCGTTGAACGATTTCGTTGTTCGAATTCGTTGTTCGATTTCGTTGTTCGATTTCGTTGTTCGATTTCGTTGTTCGATTGCGTTGTTCGATTTCCTTGTTCGATTTCCTTGTTCGATTTCGTTGTTCGATTTCGTTGTTCGATTTCGTTGTTCGATTTCGTTGTTCGATTTCGTTGTTCGATTTCGTTGTTCGATTTCGTTGTTCGATTTCGTTGTTCGATTTCGTTGTTCGATTTCGTTGTTCGATTTCGTTGTTCGATTTCGTTGTTCGATTTCGTTGTTCCATTTCGTTGTTCGATTTCGTTGTTCGATTTCGTTGTTCGATTTCGTTGTTTTCGATTTCGTTGTTCGAATTCGTTGTTCGATTTCGTTGTTCGATTTCGTTGTTCGATTTCGTTGTTCGATTTCGTTGTTCGATTGCGTTCGATTTCCTTGTTCGATTTCGTTGTTCGATTTCGTTGTTCGATTTCGTTGTTCGATTTCGTTGTTCGATTTCGTTGTTCGATTTCGTTGTTCGATTTCGTTGTTCGATTTCGTTGTTCGATTTCGTTGTTCGATTTCGTTGTTCGATTTTGTTGTTCGATTTCGTTGTTCGATTTCGTTGTTCGATTTCGTTATTCGATCTCGTTGTCCGATTCCGTTGTTCGATTTCGTTGTTCGTTTTCGTTGTTCGATATTGTTGTATGATTTCGTGGTTCGATTTCGTTGTTCGATTGCGTCGTTTCATTTCGTTGTTCGATTTCGTGGTTCGAATTCGTTGTTCGAATTCGTTGTTCGATTTCGTTGTTCGATTTCGTTGTTCGATTCCGTTGTTCGATTTCGTTGTTCGTTTTCGTTGTTCGATATTGTTGTATGATTTCGTGGTTCGATTTCGTTGTTCGATTGCGTCGTTTCATTTCGTTGTTCGATTTCGTGGTTCGAATTCGTTGTTCGAATTCGTTGTTCGATTTCGTTGTTCGATTTTGTTGTTCGATTTCGTTGTTGGTTTTCCTTGTTCGATTTCGTTGTTCGATTTCGTTGTTCGATTTCGTTGTTCGATTTCGTTGTTCGATTGCGTTGTTCGATTTCGTTGTTCGATTTTGTTGTTCGATTTCGTTGTTCGATTTCGTTGTTCGATTTCGTTGTTCGATTTCGTTGTTCGATTTCGTTGTTCGATGTCGTTGTTCGATGTCGTTGTTCGATGTCGTTGTTCGATGTCGTTGTTCGATTTCGTTGTTCGATTTCGTTGTTCGATTTCGTTGTTCGATTTCGTTGTTCGATTTCGTTGTCCGATTCCGTTGTTCGATTTCGTTGTTCGTTTTCGTTGTTCGATATTGTTGTATGATTTCGTGGTTCGATTTCGTTGTTCGATTGCGTTGTTCCATTTCGTTGTTCTATTTCGTGGTTCGATTTCGTGGTTTCAGTTTGTTGTTCGATTTCGATTTCGCTGTTCGATTTCGAAGTTGGATTTTGTTGTTCTATTTCGTTGTTCGATTTCGTTGTTCGAATTCGTTGTTCGATTTCGTTGTTCGATTTCGTTATTCGATCTCGTTGTCCGATTCCGTTGTTCGATTTCGTTGTTCGTTTTCGTTGTTCGATATATTGTTGTATGATTTCGTGGTTCGATTTCGTTGTTCGATTGCGTCGTTTCATTTCGTTGTTCGATTTCGTGGTTCGAATTCGTTGTTCGAATTCGTTGTTCGATTTCGTTGTTCGATTTTGTTGTTCGATTTCGTTGTTGGTTTTCCTTGTTCGATTTCGTTGTTCGATTTCGTTGTTCGATTTCGTTGTTCGATTTCGTTGTTCGATTTCGTTGTTCGATTCCGTTGTTCGATTTCGTTGTTCGTTTTCGTTGTTCGATATTGTTGTATGATTTCGTGGTTCGATTTCGTTGTTCGATTGCGTCGTTTCATTTCGTTGTTCGATTTCGTGGTTCGAATTCGTGGTTCGAATTCGTTGTTCGATTTCGTTGTTCGATTTTGTTGTTCGATTTCGTTGTTGGTTTTCCTTGTTCGATTTCGTTGTTCGATTTCGTTGTTCGATTTCGTTGTTCGATTTCGTTGTTCGAATTCGTTGTTCGAATTCGTTGTTCGAATTCGTTGTTCGATTTCGTTGTTCGATTTCGTTGTTCGATTTTGAAGTTCGATTTCGTTGTTCGATTTCGTTGTTCGATTGCGTTGTTCGATTTCGTTGTTCGATTTCGTTGTTCGATTTCGTTGTTCGATTTCGTTGTTCGATTTCGTTGTTCGATTTCGTTGTTCGATTTCGTCGTTCGATTTCGTCGTTCGATTTCGTCGTTCGATTTCGTTGTTCGAATTCGTTGTTCGAATTCGTTGTTCGATTTCGTTGTTCGATTTCGTTGTTCGATTTCGTTGTTCGATTTCGTTGTTCGATTTCGTTGTTCGATTTCGTTGTTCGATTTCGTTGTTCGATTTCGTTGTTCGATTTCGTTGTTCGATTTCGTTGTTCGATTTCGTTGTTCGATTTCGTTGTTCGATTTCGTTGTTCGATTTCCTTGTTCGATTTCGTTGTTCGATTTCGTTGTTCGATTTCGTTGTTAGATTTCGTTGTTCGATTTCGTTGTTCGATTTCGTTGTTCGAATTCGTTGTTCGAATTCGTTGTTCGATTTCGTTGTTCGATTTCGTTGTTCGATTTCTTTGTTCGATTTCGTTGTTCGATTTCGTTGTTCGATTTCGTTGTTCGATTTTGTTGTTCGATTTCGTTGTTCGATTTCGTTGTTCGATTTCGTTATTCGATCTCGTTGTCCGATTCCGTTGTTCGATTTCGTTGTTCGTTTTCGTTGTTCGATATTGTTGTATGATTTCGTGGTTCGATTTCGTTGTTCGATTGCGTCGTTTCATTTCGTTGTTCGATTTCGTTGTTCGAATTCGTTGTTCGATTTCGTTGTTCGATTTCGTTGTTCGATTTCGTTGTTCGATTTCGTTGTTCGATTCCGTTGTTCGATTTCGTTGTTCGTTTTCGTTGTTCGATATTGTTGTATGATTTCGTGGTTCGATTTCGTTGTTCGATTGCGTCGTTTCATTTCGTTGTTCGATTTCGTGGTTCGAATTCGTTGTTCGAATTCGTTGTTCGATTTCGTTGTTCGATTTTGTTGTTCGATTTCGTTGTTGGTTTTCCTTGTTCGATTTCGTTGTTCGATTTCGTTGTTCGATTTCGTTGTTCGATTTCGTTGTTCGATTTCGTTGTTCGATTTCGTTGTTCGATTCGTTGTTCGATTTCGTTGTTCGATTTCGTTGTTCGATTTCGTTGTTCGATTTCGTTGTTCGATTTCGTTGTTCGATTTCGTTGTTCGATTTCGTTGTTCGATTTCGTTGTTCGATTTCGTTGTTCGATTTCGTTGTTCGATTTCGTTGTTCGATTTCGTTGTTCGATTTCGTTGTTCGATTTCGTTGTTCGATTTCGTTGTTCGATTTCGTTGTTCGATTTCGTTGTTCGATTTCGTTGTTCGATTCGTTATTCGATCTCGTTGTCCGATTCCGTTGTTCGATTTCGTTGTTCGTTTTCGTTGTTCGATATTGTTGTATGATTTCGTGGTTCGATTTCGTTGTTCGATTGCGTCGTTCCATTTCGTTGTTCGAATTCGTTGTTCGATTTCGTTGTTCGATTTCGTTGTTCGATTTCGTTGTTCGATTTCGTTGTTCGATTTCGTTGTTCGATTTCGTTGTTCGATTTCGTTGTTCGATTTCGTTGTTCGATTTTGAAGTTCGATTTCGTTGTTCGATTTCGTTGTTCGATTTCGTTGTTCGATTTCGTTGTTCGATTTCGTTGTCCGATTCCGTTGTTCGATTTCGTTGTTCGTTTTCGTTGTTCGATATTGTTGTATGATTTCGTGGTTCGATTTCGTTGTTCGATTGCGTTGTTCCATTTCGTTGTTCTATTTCGTGGTTCGATTTCGTGGATTCAGTTTGTTGTTCGATTTCGATTTCGCTGTTCGATTTCGAAGTTGGATTTCGTTGTTCTATTTCGTTGTTCTAATTCGTTGTTCGATTTCGTTGTTCGATTTCGTTGTTCGATTTCGTTGTTCGATTCGTTATTCGATTTCGTTGTTCGATTTCGTTGTTCGATTTCGTTGTTCGATTTCGTTGTTCGATCTCGTTGTCCGATTCCGTTGTTAGATTTCGTTGTTCGTTTTCGTTGTTCGATATTGTTGTATGATTTCGTGGTTCGATTTCGTTGTTCGATTGCGTCGTTCCATTTCGTTGTTCTATTTCGTGGTTCGATTTCGTGGTTTCAGTTTGTTGTTCGATTTCGATTTCGCTGTTCGATTTCGAAGTTGGATTTCGTTGTTCTATTTCGTTGTTCTAATTCGTTGTTCGATTTCGTTGTTCGATTTCGTTGTTCGATTTCGTTGTTCGATTTCGTTGTTCGATTTCGTTGTTCGATTCGTTATTCGATTTCGTTGTTTGATTTCTTGTTCGATTTCGTTGTTCCATTTCGTTATTCGATTTCGTTGTTCGATTTCGTTGTTAGATTTCGTTGTTAGATTTCGTTGTTCGTTGTTAGATTTCGTTGTTCGATTTCGTTGTCCGATTCCGTTGTTCGATTTCGTTGTTCGTTTTCGTTGTTCGATATTGTTGTATGATTTCGTGGTTCGATTTCGTTGTTCGATTTCGTTGTTCCATTTCGTTGTTCGATTTCGTTGTTCGATTTCGAAGTTCGATTTCGTTGTTCGATTTCGTTGTTTTCGATTTCGTTGTTCGATTTCGTTGTTCGAATTCGTTGTTCGATTTCGTTGTTCGATTTCGTTGTTCGATTTCGTTGTTCGATTTCGTTGTTCGATTTCGTTGAACGATTTCGTTGTTCGAATTCGTTGTTCGATTTCGTTGTTCGATTTCGTTGTTCGATTTCGTTGTTCGATTTCGTTGTTCGATTGCGTTGTTCGATTTCCTTGTTCGATTTCGTTGTTCGATTTCGTTGTTCGATTTCGTTGTTCGATTTCGTTGTTCGATTTTGTTGTTCGATTTCGTTGTTCGATTTCGTTGTTCGATTTCGTTGTTCGATTTCGTTGTTCGATTTCGTTGTTCGATTTCGTTGTTCCATTTCGTTGTTCGATTTCGTTGTTCGATTTCGAAGTTCGATTTCGTTGTTCGATTTCGTTGTTTTCGATTTCGTTGTTCGATTTCGTTGTTCGAATTCGTTGTTCGATTTCGTGGTTCGATTTCGTTGTTCGATTGCGTCGTTTCATTTCGTTGTTCGATTTCGTGGTTCGAATTCGTTGTTCGAATTCGTTGTTCGATTTCGTTGTTCGATTTTGTTGTTCGATTTCGTTGTTGGTTTTCCTTGTTCGATTTCGTTGTTCGATTTCGTTGTTCGATTTCGTTGTTCGATTTCGTTGTTCGATTTCGTTGTTCGATTTCGTTGTTCGAATTCGTTGTTCGAATTCGTTGTTCGAATTCGTTGTTCGATTTCGTTGTTCGATTTCGTTGTTCGATTTTGAAGTTCGATTTCGTTGTTCGATTTCGTTGTTCGATTGCGTTGTTCGATTTCGTTGTTCGATTTCGTTGTTCGATTTCGTTGTTCGATTTCGTTGTTCGATTTCGTTGTTCGATTTCGTTGTTCGATTTCGTTGTTCGATTTCGTCGTTCGATTTCGTCGTTCGATTTCGTTGTTCGAATTCGTTGTTCGATTTCGTTGTTCGATTTCGTTGTTCGATTTCGTTGTTCGATTTCGTTGTTCGATTTCGTTGTTCGATTTCGTTGTTCGATTTCGTTGTTCGATTTCGTTGTTCTATTTCGTTGTTCGATTTCGTTGTTCGATTTCTTTGTTCGATTCCGTTGTTCGATTTCGTTGTTCGATTTCGTTGTTAGATTTCGTTGTTCGATTTCGTTGTTCGATTTCGTTGTTCGAATTCGTTGTTCGAATTCGTTGTTCGATTTCGTTGTTCGATTTCGTTGTTCGATTTCGTTGTTCGATTTCGTTGTTCGATTTCGTTGTTCGATTTCGTTGTTCGATTTTGTTGTTCGATTTCGTTGTTCGATTTCGTTGTTCGATTTCGTTATTCGATCTCGTTGTCCGATTCCGTTGTTCGATTTCGTTGTTCGTTTTCGTTGTTCGATATTGTTGTATGATTTCGTGGTTCGATTTCGTTGTTCGATTGCGTCGTTTCATTTCGTTGTTCGATTTCGTTGTTCGAATTCGTTGTTCGATTTCGTTGTTCGATTTCGTTGTTCGATTTCGTTGTTCGATTTCGTTGTTCGATTCCGTTGTTCGATTTCGTTGTTCGTTTTCGTTGTTCGATATTGTTGTATGATTTCGTGGTTCGATTTCGTTGTTCGATTGCGTCGTTTCATTTCGTTGTTCGATTTCGTGGTTCGAATTCGTTGTTCGAATTCGTTGTTCGATTTCGTTGTTCGATTTTGTTGTTCGATTTCGTTGTTGGTTTTCCTTGTTCGATTTCGTTGTTCGATTTCGTTGTTCGATTTCGTTGTTCGATTTCGTTGTTCGATTTCGTTGTTCGATTCGTTGTTCGATTCCGTTGTTAGATTTCGTTGTTCGTTTTCGTTGTTCGATATTGTTGTATGATTTCGTGGTTCGATTTCGTTGTTCGATTGCGTCGTTCCATTTCGTTGTTCTATTTCGTGGTTCGATTTCGTGGTTTCAGTTTGTTGTTCGATTTCGATTTCGCTGTTCGATTTCGAAGTTGGATTTCGTTGTTCTATTTCGTTGTTCGAATTCGTTGTTCTAATTCGTTGTTCGATTTCGTTGTTCGATTTCGTTGTTCGATTTCGTTGTTCGATTCGTTATTCGATTTCGTTGTTCGATTTCGTTGTTCGATTTCGTTGTTCGATTTCGTTGTTCGATCTCGTTGTCCGATTCCGTTGTTAGATTTCGTTGTTCGTTTTCGTTGTTCGATATTGTTGTATGATTTCGTGGTTCGATTTCGTTGTTCGATTGCGTCGTTCCATTTCGTTGTTCTATTTCGTGGTTCGATTTCGTGGTTTCAGTTTGTTGTTCGATTTCGATTTCGCTGTTCGATTTCGAAGTTGGATTTCGTTGTTCTATTTCGTTGTTCTAATTCGTTGTTCGATTTCGTTGTTCGATTTCGTTGTTCGATTTCGTTGTTCGATTTCGTTGTTCGATTCGTTATTCGATTTCGTTGTTTGATTTCTTGTTCGATTTCGTTGTTCCATTTCGTTATTCGATTTCGTTGTTCGATTTCGTTGTTAGATTTCGTTGTTAGATTTCGTTGTTCGTTGTTAGATTTCGTTGTTCGATTTCGTTGTCCGATTCCGTTGTTCGATTTCGTTGTTCGATTTCGTTGTTCGATTTCGTTGTTCGATTTCGTTGTTCGATTTCGTTGTTCGATTTCGTTGTTCGATTTCGTTGTTCGATTTCGTTGTTCGATTTCGTTGTTCGATTTCGTTGTTCGATTTCGTTGTTCCATTTCGTTGTTCGATTTCGTTGTTCGATTTCGTTGTTCGATTTCGTTGTTCGATTTCGTTGTTCGAATTCGTTGTTCGAATTCGTTGTTCGAATTCGTTGTTCGAATTCGTTGTTCGATTTCGTTGTTCGATTTCGTTGTTTGATTTCGTTGTTCGATTTCGTTGTTCGATTTCGTTATTCGATCTCGTTGTCCGATTCCGTTGTTCGATTTCGTTGTTCGTTTTCGTTGTTCGATTTCGTTGTTCGATTTCGTTGTTCGATTTCGTTGTTCGATTTCGTTGTTCGATTTCGTTGTTCGATTTCGTTGTTCGATTTCGTTGTTCGATTTCGTTGTTCGATTTCGTTGTTCGATTTCGTTGTTCGATTTCGTTGTCCGATTTCGTTGTTCGATTTCGTTGTTCGATTTCGTTGTTCGATTTCGTTGTTCGATTTCGTTGTTCGAATTCGTTGTTCGAATTCGTTGTTCGATTTCGTTGTTCGATTTCGTTGTTCGATTTCGAAGTTCGATTACGTTGATCGATTTCGTTGTTCGATTTCGTTGTTCGATTTCGTTGTTCGATTTCGTATTTCGTTGTTCGAATTCGTTGTTCAATTTCGTTGTTCGATTTCGTTGTTCGATTTCGTTGTTTGAATTCGTGTTCGATTTCGTTGTTCGATTTCGAAGTTCGATTTCGTTGTTCGATTTCGTTGTTCGATTTCGTTGTTCGATTTCGTTGTTCGATTTCGTTGTTCGATTTCGTTGTTCGATTTCGTTGTTCGATGTCGTTGTTCGAATTCGTTGTTCGATTTCGTTGTTCGATTTCGTTGTTTGATTTCGTTGTTCGATTTCGTTGTTCGATTTCGTTGTTCGATTTCGTTGTTCGATTTCGTTGTTCGATTTTGAAGTTCGATTTCGTTGTTCGATTTCGTTGTTCGATTTCGTTGTTCGATTTCGTTGTCCGATTCCGTTGTTCGATTTCGTTGTTCGTTTTCGTTGTTCGATATTGTTGTATGATTTCGTGGTTCGATTTCGTTGTTCGATTGCGTTGTTCCATTTCGTTGTTCTATTTCGTGGTTCTATTTCGTGGTTTCAGTTTGTTGTTCGATTTCGATTTCGCTGTTCAATTTCGAAGTTGGATTTCGTTGTTCTATTTCGTTGTTCTAATTCGTTGTTCGATTTCGTTGTTCGATTTCGTTGTTCGATTTCGTTGTTCGATTCGTTATTCGATTTCGTTGTTCGATTTCGTTGTTCGATTTCGTTGTTCGATCTCGTTGTCCGATTCCGTTGTTAGATTTCGTTGTTCGTTTTCGTTGTTCGATATTGTTGTATGATTTCGTGGTTCGATTTCGTTGTTCGATTGCGTCGTTCCATTTCGTTGTTCTATTTCGTGGTTCGATTTCGTGGTTTCAGTTTGTTGTTCGATTTCGATTTCGCTGTTCGATTTCGAAGTTGGATTTCGTTGTTCTATTTCGTTGTTCTAATTCGTTGTTCGATTTCGTTGTTCGATTTCGTTGTTCGATTTCGTTGTTCGATTTCGTTGTTCGATTCGTTATTCGATTTCGTTGTTTGATTTCTTGTTCGATTTCGTTGTTCCATTTCGTTATTTGATTTCGTTGTTCGATTTCGTTGTTAGATTTCGTTGTTAGATTTCGTTGTTCGTTGTTAGATTTCGTTGTTCGATTTCGTTGTTCGATTTCGTTGTTCGATTTCGTTGAACGATTTCGTTGTTCGAATTCGTTGTTCGATTTCGTTGTTCGATTTCGTTGTTCGATTTCGTTGTTCGATTTCGTTGTTCGATTTCGTTGTTCGATTTCGTTGTTCGATTTCGTTGTTCGATTTCGTTGTTTTCGATTTCGTTGTTCGATTTCGTTGTTCGAATTCGTTGTTCGATTTCGTTGTTCGATTTCGTTGTTCGATTTCGTTGTTCGATTTCGTTGTTCGATTTCGTTGAACGATTTCGTTGTTCGAATTCGTTGTTCGATTTCGTTGTTCGATTTCGTTGTTCGATTTCGTTGTTCGATTTCGTTGTTCGATTTCGTTGTTCGATTCGTTATTCGATCTCGTTGTCCGATTCCGTTGTTCGATTTCGTTGTTCGATTTCGTTGTTCGATTTCGTTGTTCGATTTCGTTGTTCGATTTTGTTGTTCGATTTCGTTGTTCGATTTCGTTGTTCGATTTCGTAGTTCGATTTCGTTGTTCGTTTTCGTTGTTCGATTCGTTATTCGATCTCGTTGTCCGATTCCGTTGTTCGATTTCGTTGTTCGATTTCGTTGTTCGATTCGTTATTCGATCTCGTTGTCCGATTCCGTTGTTCGATTTCGTTGTTCGTTTTCGTTGTTCGATATTGTTGTATGATTTCGTGGTTCGATTTCGTTGTTCGATTGCGTCGTCCCATTTCGTTGTTCTATTTCGTTGTTCGATTTCGTTGTTCGATTTCGTTGTTCGATTTCGTTGTTGGATTTCGTTGTTCGATTTCGTTGTTCGATTTCGTTGTTCGATTTCGTTGTTCGATTTCGTTGTTCGATTTCGTTGTTCGATTTCGTTGTCCGATTTCGTTGTTCGATTTCGTTGTTCGATTTCGTTGTTCGATTTCGTTGTTCGATTTCGTTGTTCGAATTCGTTGTTCGAATTCGTTGTTCGATTTCGTTGTTCGATTTCGTTGTTTGAATTCGTGTTCGATTTCGTTGTTCGATTTCGAAGTTCGATTTCGTTGTTCGATTTCGTTGTTCGATTTCGTTGTTCGATTTCGTTGTTCGATTTCGTTGTTCGATTTCGTTGTTCGATTTCGTTGTTCGATTTCGTTGTTCGATGTCGTTGTTCGAATTCGTTGTTCGATTTCGTTGTTCGATTTCGTTGTTCGATTTCGTTGTTCGATTTCGTTGTTCGATTTCGTTGTTCGATTTCGTTGTCCGATTCCGTTGTTCGATTTCGTTGTTCGTTTTCGTTGTTCGATATTGTTGTATGATTTCGTGGTTCGATTTCGTTGTTCGATTGCGTTGTTCCATTTCGTTGTTCTATTTCGTGGTTCGATTTCGTGGTTTCAGTTTGTTGTTCGATTTCGATTTCGCTGTTCGATTTCGAAGTTGGATTTCGTTGTTCTATTTCGTTGTTCTAATTCGTTGTTCGATTTCGTTGTTCGATTTCGTTGTTCGATTTCGTTGTTCGATTCTTTATTCGATTTCGTTGTTCGATTTCGTTGTTCGATTTCGTTGTTCGATCTCGTTGTCCGATTCCGTTGTTAGATTTCGTTGTTCGTTTTCGTTGTTCGATATTGTTGTATGATTTCGTGGTTCGATATCGTTGTTCGATTGCGTCGTTCCATTTCGTTGTTCTATTTCGTGGTTCGATTTCGTGGTTTCAGTTTGTTGTTCGATTTCGATTTCGCTGTTCGATTTCGAAGTTGGATTTCGTTGTTCTATTTCGTTGTTCTAATTCGTTGTTCGATTTCGTTGTTCGATTTCGTTGTTCGATTTCGTTGTTCGATTTCGTTGTTCGATTCGTTATTCGATTTCGTTGTTTGATTTCTTGTTCGATTTCGTTGTTCCATTTCGTTATTCGATTTCGTTGTTCGATTTCGTTGTTAGATTTCGTTGTTAGATTTCGTTGTTCGTTGTTAGATTTCGTTGTTCGATTTCGTTGTCCGATTCCGTTGTTCGATTTCGTTGTTCGTTTTCGTTGTTCGATATTGTTGTATGATTTCGTGGTTCGATTTCGTTGTTCGATTTCGTTGTTCCATTTCGTTGTTCGATTTCGTTGTTCGATTTCGAAGTTCGATTTCGTTGTTCGATTTCGTTGTTTTCGATTTCGTTGTTCGATTTCGTTGTTCGAATTCGTTGTTCGATTTCGTTGTTCGATTTCGTTGTTCGATTTCGTTGTTCGATTTCGTTGAACGATTTCGTTGTTCGAATTCGTTGTTCGATTTCGTTGTTCGATTTCGTTGTTCGATTTCGTTGTTCGATTTCGTTGTTCGATTTCGTTGTTCGATTTCGTTGTTCGATTTCCTTGTTCGATTTCGTTGTTCGATTTCGTTGTTAGATTTCGTTGTTAGATTTCGTTGTTCGTTGTTAGATTTCGTTGTTCGTTGTTAGATTTCGTTGTTCGATTTCGTTGTCCGATTCCGTTGTTCGATTTCGTTGTTCGTTTTCGTTGTTCGATATTGTTGTATGATTTCGTGGTTCGATTTCGTTGTTCGATTTCGTTGTTCCATTTCGTTGTTCGATTTCGTTGTTCGATTTCGAAGTTCGATTTCGTTGTTCGATTTCGTTGTTTTCGATTTCGTTGTTCGATTTCGTTGTTCGAATTCGTTGTTCGATTTCGTTGTTCGATTTCGTTGTTCGATTTCGTTGTTCGATTTCGTTGTTCGATTTCGTTGAACGATTTCGTTGTTCGAATTCGTTGTTCGATTTCGTTGTTCGATTTCGTTGTTCGATTTCGTTGTTCGATTTCGTTGTTCGATTTCGTTGTTCGATTTCGTTGTTCGATTTCCTTGTTCGATTTCGTTGTTCGATTTCGTTGTTCGATTTCGTTGTTCGATTTCGTTGTTCGATTTCGTTGTTCCATTTCGTTGTTCGATTTCGTTGTTCGATTTCGTTGTTCGATTTCGTTGTTCGATTTCGTTGTTCGATTTCGTTGTTCGATTTCGTTGTTCGATTTCGTTGTTCGATTTCGTTGTTCGATTTCGTTGTTCGATTTCGTTGTTCGATTTCGTTGTTCGATTTCGTTGTTCGATTTCGTTGTTCGATTTCGTTGTTCGATTTCGTTGTTCGATTTCGTTGTTCGATTTCGTTGTTCGATTCGTTATTCGATCTCGTTGTCCGATTCCGTTGTTCGATTTCGTTGTTCGTTTTCGTTGTTCGATATTGTTGTATGATTTCGTGGTTCGATTTCGTTGTTCGATTGCGTCGTTCCATTTCGTTGTTCGATTTCGTGGTTCGAATTCGTTGTTCGAATTCGTTGTTCGATTTCGTTGTTCGATTTTGTTGTTCGATTTCGTTGTTCGATTTCGTTGTTCGATTTCGTTGTTCGATTTCGTTGTTCGATTTCGTTGTTCGATTTCGTTGTTCGAATTCGTTGTTCGAATTCGTTGTTCGAATTCGTTGTTCGAATTCGTTGTTCGATTTCGTTGTTTGATTTCGTTGTTCGATTTTGAAGTTCGATTTCGTTGTTCGATTTCGTTGTTCGATTTCGTTGTTCGATTTCGTTGTTCGATTTCGTTGTTCGATTGCGTTGTTCGATTTCGTTGTTCGATTTTGTTGTTCGATTTCGTTGTTCGATTTCGTTGTTCGATTTCGTTGTTCGATTTCGTTGTTCGATTTCGTTGTTCGATTTCGTTGTTCGATTTCGTTGTTCGGTTGCGTTGTTCCATTTCGTTGTTCGATTTCGTGGTTCGAATTCGTTGTTCGAATTCGTTGTTCGATTTTGTTGTTCGATTTCGTTGTTCGATTTCGTTGTTCGATTTCGTTGTTCGATTTCGTTGTTCGATTTCGTTGTTCGATTTCGTTGTTCGATTTCGTTGTTCGATTTCGTTGTTCGAATTCGTTGTTCGAATTCGTTGTTCGAATTCGTTGTTCGAATTCGTTGTTCGATTTCGTTGTTCGATTTCGTTGTTCGATTTTGAAGTTCGATTTCGTTGTTCGATTTCGTTGTTCGATTGCGTTGTTCGATTTCGTTGTTCGATTTCGTTGTTCGATTTCGTTGTTCGATTTCGTTGTTCGATTTCGTCGTTCGATTTCGTCGTTCGATTTCGTCGTTCGATTTCGTCGTTCGATTTCGTCGTTCGATTTCGTCGTTCGAATTCGTTGTTCGAATTCGTTGTTCGATTTCGTTGTTCGATTTCGTTGTTCGATTTCGTTGTTCGATTTCGTTGTTCGATTTCGTTGTTCGATTTCGTTGTTCGATTTCGTTGTTCGATTTCGTTGTTCGATTTCGTTGTTCGATTTCGTTGTTCGATTTCGTTGTTCGATTTCGTTGTTCGATTTCGTTGTTAGATTTCGTTGTTCGATTTCGTTGTTCGATTTCGTTGTTCGATTTCGTTGTTCGAATTCGTTGTTCGATTTCGTTGTTCGATTTCGTTGTTCGATTTCGTTGTTCGATTTCGTTGTTCGATTTCGTTGTTCGATTTCGTTGTTCGATTTTGTTGTTCGATTTCGTTGTTCGATTTCGTTGTTCGATTTCGTTATTCGATCTCGTTGTCCGATTCCGTTGTTCGATTTCGTTGTTCGTTTTCGTTGTTCGATATTGTTGTATGATTTCGTGGTTCGATTTCGTTGTTCGATTGCGTCGTTTCATTTCGTTGTTCGATTTCGTGGTTTGAATTCGTTGTTCGAATTCGTTGTTCGATTTCGTTGTTCGATTTCGTTGTTCGATTTCGTTGTTCGATTTCGTTGTTCGATTCCGTTGTTCGATTTCGTTGTTCGTTTTCGTTGTTCGATATTGTTGTATGATTTCGTGGTTCGATTTCGTTGTTCGATTGCGTCGTTTCATTTCGTTGTTCGATTTCGTGGTTCGAATTCGTTGTTCGAATTCGTTGTTCGATTTCGTTGTTCGATTTTGTTGTTCGATTTCGTTGTTGGTTTTCCTTGTTCGATTTCGTTGTTCGATTTCGTTGTTCGATTTCGTTGTTCGATTTCGTTGTTCGATTTCGTTGTTCGATTTCGTTGTTCGATTTCGTTGTTCGATTTCGTTGTTCGATTTCGTTGTTCGATTTCGTTGTTCGATTTCTTTGTTCGATTTCGTTGTTCGATTTCGTTGTTCGATTTCGTTGTTCGATTTCGTTGTTCGATTTCGTTGTTCGATTTCGTTGTTCGATTTCGTTGTTCGATTTCGTTGTTCGATTTCGTTGTTCGATTTCGTTGTTCGATTTCGTTGTTCGATTTCGTTGTTCGATTTCGTTGTTCGATTTCGTTGTTCGATTTCGTTGTTCGATTCGTTATTCGATCTCGTTGTCCGATTCCGTTGTTCGATTTCGTTGTTCGTTTTCGTTGTTCGATATTGTTGTATGATTTCGTGGTTCGATTTCGTTGTTCGATTGCGTCGTTCCATTTCGTTGTTCGAATTCGTTGTTCGATTTCGTTGTTCGATTTCGTTGTTCGATTTCGTTGTTCGATTTCGTTGTTCGATTTCGTTGTTCGATTTCGTTGTTCGATTTCGTTGTTCGATTTCGTTGTTCGATTTTGAAGTTCGATTTCGTTGTTCGATTTCGTTGTTCGATTTGTTGTTCGATTTCGTTGTTCAATTTCGTTGTCCGATTCCGTTGTTCGATTTCGTTGTTCGTTTTCGTTGTTCGATATTGTTGTATGATTTCGTGGTTCGATTTCATTGTTCGATTGCGTTGTTCCATTTCGTTGTTCTATTTCGTGGTTCGATTTCGTGGTTTCAGTTTGTTGTTCGATTTCGATTTCGCTGTTCGATTTCGAAGTTGGATTTCGTTGTTCTATTTCGTTGTTCTAATTCGTTGTTCGATTTCGTTGTTCGATTTCGTTGTTCGATTTCGTTGTTCGATTCGTTATTCGATTTCGTTGTTCGATTTCGTTGTTCGATTTCGTTGTTCGATTTCGTTGTTCGATCTCGTTGTCCGATTCCGTTGTTAGATTTCGTTGTTCGTTTTCGTTGTTCGATATTGTTGTATGATTTCGTGGTTCGATTTCGTTGTTCGATTGCGTCGTTCCATTTCGTTGTTCTATTTCGTGGTTCGATTTCGTGGTTTCAGTTTGTTGTTCGATTTCGATTTCGCTGTTCGATTTCGAAGTTGGATTTCGTTGTTCTATTTCGTTGTTCTAATTCGTTGTTCGATTTCGTTGTTCGATTTCGTTGTTCGATTTCGTTGTTCGATTTCGTTGTTCGATTTCGTTGTTCGATTCGTTATTCGATTTCGTTGTTTGATTTCTTGTTCGATTTCGTTGTTCCATTTCGTTATTCGATTTCGTTGTTCGATTTCGTTGTTAGATTTCGTTGTTAGATTTCGTTGTTCGTTGTTAGATTTCGTTGTTCGATTTCGTTGTCCTATTCCGTTGTTCGATTTCGTTGTTCGTTTTCGTTGTTCGATATTGTTGTATGATTTCGTGGTTCGATTTCGTTGTTCGATTTCGTTGTTCCATTTCGTTGTTCGATTTCGTTGTTCGATTTCGAAGTTCGATTTCGTTGTTCGATTTCGTTGTTTTCGATTTCGTTGTTCGATTTCGTTGTTCGAATTCGTTGTTCGATTTCGTTGTTCGATTTCGTTGTTCGATTTCGTTGTTCGATTTCGTTGTTCGATTTCGTTGAACGATTTCGTTGTTCGAATTCGTTGTTCGATTTCGTTGTTCGATTTCGTTGTTCGATTTCGTTGTTCGATTTCGTTGTTCGATTTCGTTGTTCGATTTCGTTGTTCGATTGCGTTGTTCGATTTCCTTGTTCGATTTCGTTGTTCGATTTCGTTGTTCGATTTCGTTGTTCGATTTCGTTGTTCGATTTCGTTGTTCGATTTCGTTGTTCGATTTCGTTGTTCGATTTCGTTGTTCGATTTCGTTGTTCGATTTCGTTGTTCGATTTCGTTGTTCGATTTCGTTGTTCGATTTCGTTGTTCGATTTCGTTGTTCGATTTCGTTGTTCGATTTCGTTGTTCGATTTCGTTGTTCGATTTCGTTGTTCGATTTCGTTGTTCGATTTCGTTGTTCGATTCGTTATTCGATCTCGTTGTCCGATTCCGTTGTTCGATTTCGTTGTTCGTTTTCGTTGTTCGATATTGTTGTATGATTTCGTGGTTCGATTTTGTTGTTCGATTGCGTCGTTCCATTTCGTTGTTCGATTTCGTGGTTCGAATTCGTTGTTCGAATTCGTTGTTCGATTTCGTTGTTCGATTTTGTTGTTCGATTTCGTTGTTCGATTTCGTTGTTCGGTTTCGTTGTTCGATTTCGTTGTTCGATTTCGTGGTTCGAATACGTTGTTCGAATTCGTTGTTCGATTTCGTTGTTCGATTTTGTTGTTCGATTTCGTTGTTCGATTTCGTTGTTCGATTTCGTTGTTCGATTTCGTTGTTCGATTTCGTTGTTCGATTTCGTTGTTCGATTTCGTTGTTCGAATTCGTTGTTCGAATTCGTTGTTCGATTTCGTTGTTCGATGTCGTTGTTCGAATTCGTTGTTCGATTTCGTTGTTCGATTTCGTTGTTCGATTTCGTTGTTCGATTTCGTTGTACGATTTCGTTGTTCGATTTCGTTGTTCGATTTTGAAGTTCGATTTCGTTGTTCGATTTCGTTGTTCGATTTCGTTGTTCGATTTCGTTGTTCGATTTCGTTGTCCGATTCCGTTGTTCGATTTCGTTGTTCGTTTTCGTTGTTCGATATTGTTGTATGATTTCGTGGTTCGATTTCGTTGTTCGATTTCGTTGTTCGATTTCGTTGTTCGATTTCGTTGTTCGATTTCGTTGTTCGATTGCGTTGTTCGATTTCGTTGTTCGATTTTAAAGTTCGATTTCGTTGTTCGATTTCGTTGTTCGATTTCGTTGTTCGATTTCGTTGTTCGATTGCGTTGTTCGATTTCGTTGTTCGATTTCGTTGTTCGATTTCGTTGTTCGATTTCGTTGTTCGATTTCGTTGTTCGATTTCGTTGTTCGATTTCGTTGTTCGATTTCGTTGTTCGATTTCGTTGTTCGATTTCGTTGTTCGATGTCGTTGTTCGATGTCGTTGTTCGATGTCGTTGTTCGATGTCGTTGTTCGATGTCGTTGTTCGATTTCGTTGTTCGATTTCGTTGTTCGATTTCGTTGTTCGATTTCGTTGTTCGATTTCGTTGTTCGATTTCGATGTTCGATTTCGTTGTTCGATTTCGTTGTTCGATTTTGAAGTTCGATTTCGTTGTTCGATTTCGTTGTTCGATTTCGTTGTTCGATTTCGTTGTCCGATTCCGTTGTTCGATTTCGTTGTTCGTTTTCGTTGTTCGATATTGTTGTATGATTTCGTGGTTCGATTTCGTTGTTCGATTGCGTTGTTCCATTTCGTTGTTCTATTTCGTGGTTCGATTTCGTGGTTTCAGTTTGTTGTTCGATTTCGATTTCGCTGTTCGATTTCGAAGTTGGATTTTGTTGTTCTATTTCGTTGTTCGATTTCGTTGTTCGAATTCGTTGTTCGATTTCGTTGTTCGATTTCGTTATTCGATCTCGTTGTCCGATTCCGTTGTTCGATTTCGTTGTTCGTTTTCGTTGTTCGATATATTGTTGTATGATTTCGTGGTTCGATTTCGTTGTTCGATTGCGTCGTTTCATTTCGTTGTTCGATTTCGTGGTTCGAATTCGTTGTTCGAATTCGTTGTTCGATTTCGTTGTTCGATTTTGTTGTTCGATTTCGTTGTTGGTTTTCCTTGTTCGATTTCGTTGTTCGATTTCGTTGTTCGATTTCGTTGTTCGATTTCGTTGTTCGATTTCGTTGTTCGATTCCGTTGTTCGATTTCGTTGTTCGTTTTCGTTGTTCGATATTGTTGTATGATTTCGTGGTTCGATTTCGTTGTTCGATTGCGTCGTTTCATTTCGTTGTTCGATTTCGTGGTTCGAATTCGTTGTTCGAATTCGTTGTTCGATTTCGTTGTTCGATTTTGTTGTTCGATTTCGTTGTTGGTTTTCCTTGTTCGATTTCGTTGTTCGATTTCGTTGTTCGATTTCGTTGTTCGATTTCGTTGTTCGATTTCGTTGTTCGATTTCGTTGTTCGAATTCGTTGTTCGAATTCGTTGTTCGATTTCGTTGTTCGATTTCGTTGTTCGATTTTGAAGTTCGATTTCGTTGTTCGATTTCGTTGTTCGATTGCGTTGTTCGATTTCGTTGTTCGATTTCGTTGTTCGATTTCGTTGTTCGATTTCGTTGTTCGATTTCGTTGTTCGATTTCGTTGTTCGATTTCGTTGTTCGATTTCGTTGTTCGATTTCGTCGTTCGATTTCGTCGTTCGATTTCGTTGTTCGATTTCGTTGTTCGAATTCGTTGTTCGATTTCGTTGTTCGATTTCGTTGTTCGATTTCGTTGTTCGATTTCGTTGTTCGATTTCGTTGTTCGATTTCGTTGTTCGATTTCGTTGTTCGATTTCGTTGTTCGATTTCGTTGTTCGATTTCGTTGTTCGATTTCATTGTTCGATTTCGTTGTTCGATTTCGTTGTTCGATTTCGTTGTTAGATTTCGTTGTTCGATTTCGTTGTTCGATTTCGTTGTTCGAATTCGTTGTTCGAATTCGTTGTTCGATTTCGTTGTTCGATTTCGTTGTTCGATTTCTTTGTTCGATTTCGTTGTTCGATTTCGTTGTTCGATTTCGTTGTTCGATTTTGTTGTTCGATTTCGTTGTTCGATTTCGTTGTTCGATTTCGTTATTCGATCTCGTTGTCCGATTCCGTTGTTCGATTTCGTTGTTCGTTTTCGTTGTTCGATATTGTTGTATGATTTCGTGGTTCGATTTCGTTGTTCGATTGCGTCGTTTCATTTCGTTGTTCGATTTCGTTGTTCGAATTCGTTGTTCGATTTCGTTGTTCGATTTCGTTGTTCGATTTCGTTGTTCGATTCCGTTGTTCGATTTCGTTGTTCGTTTTCGTTGTTCGATATTGTTGTATGATTTCGTGGTTCGATTTCGTTGTTCGATTGCGTCGTTTCATTTCGTTGTTCGATTTCGTGGTTCGAATTCGTTGTTCGAATTCGTTGTTCGATTTCGTTGTTCGATTTTGTTGTTCGATTTCGTTGTTGGTTTTCCTTGTTCGATTTCGTTGTTCGATTTCGTTGTTCGATTTCGTTGTTCGATTTCGTTGTTCGATTTCGTTGTTCGATTTCGTTGTTCGATTCGTTGTTCGATTTCGTTGTTCGATTTCGTTGTTCGATTTCGTTGTTCGATTTCGTTGTTCGATTTCGTTGTTCGATTTCGTTGTTCGATTTCGTTGTTCGATTTCGTTGTTCGATTTCGTTGTTCGATTTCGTTGTTCGATTTCGTTGTTCGATTTCGTTGTTCGATTTCGTTGTTCGATTTCGTTGTTCGATTTCGTTGTTCGATTTCGTTGTTCGATTTCGTTGTTCGATTTCGTTGTTCGATTTCGTTGTTCGATTTCGTTGTTCGATTTCGTTGTTCGATTCGTTATTCGATCTCGTTGTCCGATTCCGTTGTTCGATTTCGTTGTTCGTTTTCGTTGTTCGATATTGTTGTATGATTTCGTGGTTCGATTTCGTTGTTCGATTGCGTCGTTCCATTTCGTTGTTCGAATTCGTTGTTCGATTTCGTTGTTTGATTTCGTTGTTCGATTTCGTTGTTCGATTTCGTTGTTCGATTTCGTTGTTCGATTTCGTTGTTCGATTTCGTTGTTCGATTTCGTTGTTCGATTTTGAAGTTCGATTTCGTTGTTCGATTTCGTTGTTCGATTTCGTTGTTCGATTTCGTTGTTCGATTTCGTTGTCCGATTCCGTTGTTCGATTTCGTTGTTCGTTTTCGTTGTTCGATATTGTTGTATGATTTGGTGGTTCGATTTCGTTGTTCGATTGCGTTGTTCCATTTCGTTGTTCTATTTCGTGGTTCGATTTCGTGGATTCAGTTTGTTGTTCGATTTCGATTTCGCTGTTCGATTTCGAAGTTGGATTTCGTTGTTCTATTTCGTTGTTCTAATTCGTTGTTCGATTTCGTTGTTCGATTTCGTTGTTCGATTTCGTTGTTCGATTCGTTATTCGATTTCGTTGTTCGATTTCGTTGTTCGATTTCGTTGTTCGATTTCGTTGTTCGATCTCGTTGTCCGATTCCGTTGTTAGATTTCGTTGTTCGTTTTCGTTGTTCGAAATTGTTGTATGATTTCGTGGTTCGATTTCGTTGTTCGATTGCGTCGTTCCATTTCGTTGTTCTATTTCGTGGTTCGATTTCGTGGTTTCAGTTTGTTGTTCGATTTCGATTTCGCTGTTCGATTTCGAAGTTGGATTTCGTTGTTCTATTTCGTTGTTCTAATTCGTTGTTCGATTTCGTTGTTCGATTTCGTTGTTCGATTTCGTTGTTCGATTTCGTTGTTCGATTCGTTATTCGATTTCGTTGTTTGATTTCTTGTTCGATTTCGTTGTTCCATTTCGTTATTCGATTTCGTTGTTCGATTTCGTTGTTAGATTTCGTTGTTCGTTGTTAGATTTCGTTGTTCGATTTCGTTGTCCGATTCCGTTGTTCGATTTCGTTGTTCGTTTTCGTTGTTCGATATTGTTGTATGATTTCGTGGTTCGATTTCGTTGTTCGATTTCGTTGTTCCATTTCGTTGTTCGATTTCGTTGTTCGATTTCGAAGTTCGATTTCGTTGTTCGATTTCGTTGTTTTCGATTTCGTTGTTCGATTTCGTTGTTCGAATTCGTTGTTCGATTTCGTTGTTCGATTTCGTTGTTCGATTTCGTTGTTCGATTTCGTTGTTCGATTTCGTTGAACGATTTCGTTGTTCGAATTCGTTGTTCGATTTCGTTGTTCGATTTCGTTGTTCGATTTCGTTGTTCGATTTCGTTGTTCGATTGCGTTGTTCGATTTCCTGTTCCATTTCGTTATTCGATTTCGTTGTTCGATTTCGTTGTTAGATTTCGTTGTTAGATTTCGTTGTTCGTTGTTAGATTTCGTTGTTCGATTTCGTTGTCCGATTCCGTTGTTCGATTTCGTTGTTCGTTTTCGTTGTTCGATATTGTTGTATGATTTCGTGGTTCGATTTCGTTGTTCGATTTCGTTGTTTTCGATTTCGTTGTTCGATTTCGTTGTTCGAATTCGTTGTTCGATTTCGTTGTTCGATTTCGTTGTTCGATTTCGTTGTTCGATTTCGTTGTTCGATTTCGTTGAACGATTTCGTTGTTCGAATTCGTTGTTCGATTTCGTTGTTCGATTTCGTTGTTCGATTTCGTTGTTCGATTTCGTTGTTCGATTTCGTTGTTCGATTTCGTTGTTCGATTTCCTTGTTCGATTTCGTTGTTCGATTTCGTTGTTAGATTTCGTTGTTAGATTTCGTTGTTCGTTGTTAGATTTCGTTGTTCGTTGTTAGATTTCGTTGTTCGATTTCGTTGTCCGATTCCGTTGTTCCATTTCGTTGTTCGTTTTCGTTGTTCGATATTGTTGTATGATTTCGTGGTTCGATTTCGTTGTTCGATTTCGTTGTTCCATTTCGTTGTTCGATTTCGTTGTTCGATTTCGAAGTTCGATTTCGTTGTTCGATTTCGTTGTTTTCGATTTCGTTGTTCGATTTCGTTGTTCGAATTCGTTGTTCGATTTCGTTGTTCGATTTCGTTGTTCGATTTCGTTGTTCGATTTCGTTGTTCGATTTCGTTGAACGATTTCGTTGTTCGAATTCGTTGTTCGATTTCGTTGTTCGATTTCGTTGTTCGATTTCGTTGTTCGATTTCGTTGTTCGATTTCGTTGTTCGATTTCGTTGTTCGATTTCCTTGTTCGATTTCGTTGTTCGATTTCGTTGTTCGATTTCGTTGTTCGATTTCGTTGGTCGATTTCGTTGTTCGATTTCGTTGTTCGATTTCGTTGTTCGATTTCGTTGTTCGATTTCGTTGTTCGATTTCGTTGTTCGATTTCGTTGTTCGATTTCGTTGTTCGATTTCGTTGTTCGATTTCGTTGTTCGATTTCGTTGTTCGATTTCGTTGTTCGATTTCGTTGTTCGATTTCGTTGTTCGATTTCGTTGTTCGATTTCGTTGTTCGATTTCGTTGTTCGATTTCGTTGTTCGATTTCGTTGTTCGATTTCGTTGTTCGATTCCGTTGTTCGATTTCGTTGTTCGTTTTCGTTGTTCGATATTGTTGTATGATTTCGTGGTTCGATTTCGTTGTTCGATTGCGTCGTTCCATTTCGTTGTTCGATTTCGTGGTTCGAATTCGTTGTTCGAATTCGTTGTTCGATTTCGTTGTTCGATTTTGTTGTTCGATTTCGTTGTTCGATTTCGTTGTTCGATTTCGTTGTTCGATTTCGTTGTTCGATTTCGTTGTTCGATTTCGTTGTTCGATTTCGTTGTTCGAATTCGTTGTTCGAATTCGTTGTTCGAATTCGTTGTTCGAATTCGTTGTTCGAATTCGTTGTTCGATTTCGTTGTTTGATTTCGTTGTTCGATTTTGAAGTTCGATTTCGTTGTTCGATTTCGTTGTTCGATTTCGTTGTTCGATTTCGTTGTTCGATTGCGTTGTTCGATTTCGTTGTTCGATTTTGTTGTTCGATTTCGTTGTTCGATTTCGTTGTTCGATTTCGTTGTTCGATTTCGTTGTTCGATTTCGTTGTTCGATTTCGTTGTTCGATTTCGTTGTTCGGTTGCGTTGTTCCATTTCGTTGTTCGATTTCGTGGTTCGAATTCGTTGTTCGAATTCGTTGTTCGATTTCGTTGTTCGATTTCGTTGTTCGATTTCGTTGTTCGATTTCGTTGTTCGATTTCGTTGTTCGATTTCGTTGTTCGATTTCGTTGTTCGATTTCGTTGTTCGAATTCGTTGTTCGAATTCGTTGTTCGAATTCGTTGTTCGAATTCGTTGTTCGATTTCGTTGTTCGATTTCGTTGTTCGATTTTGAAGTTCGATTTCGTTGTTCGATTTCGTTGTTCGATTGCGTTGTTCGATTTCGTTGTTGGATTTCGTTGTTCGATTTCGTTGTTCGATTTCGTTGTTCGATTTCGTTGTTCGATTTCGTTGTTCGATTTCGTTGTTCGATTTCGTTGTTCGATTTCGTCGTTCGATTTCGTCGTTCGATTTCGTCGTTCGATTTCGTTGTTCGAATTCGTTGTTCGATTTCGTTGTTCGATTTCGTTGTTCGATTTCGTTGTTCGATTTCGTTGTTCGATTTCGTTGTTCGATTTCGTTGTTCGATTTCGTTGTTCGATTTCGTTGTTCGATTTCGTTGTTCGATTTCGTTGTTCGATTTCGTTGTTCGATTTCGTTGTTCGATTTCGTTGTTCGATTTCGTTGTTAGATTTCGTTGTTCGATTTCGTTGTTCGATTTCGTTGTTCGATTTCGTTGTTCGAATTCGTTGTTCGATTTCGTTGTTCGATTTCGTTGTTCGATTTCGTTGTTCGATTTCGTTGTTCGATTTCGTTGTTCGATTTCGTTGTTCGATTTTGTTGTTCGATTTCGTTGTTCGATTTCGTTGTTCGATTTCGTTATTCGATCTCGTTGTCCGATTCCGTTGTTCGATTTCGTTGTTCGTTTTCGTTGTTCGATATTGTTGTATGATTTCGTGGTTCGATTTCGTTGTTCGATTGCGTCGTTTCATTTCGTTGTTCGATTTCGTGGTTTGAATTCGTTGTTCGAATTCGTTGTTCGATTTCGTTGTTCGATTTCGTTGTTCGATTTCGTTGTTCGATTTCGTTGTTCGATTCCGTTGTTCGATTTCGTTGTTCGTTTTCGTTGTTCGATTTCGTTGTTCGATTTCGTTGTATGATTTCGTGGTTCGATTTCGTTGTTCGATTGCGTCGTTCCATTTCGTTGTTCCATTTCGTGGTTCGATTTCGTGGTTTCAGTTTGTTGTTCGATTTCGATTTCGCTGTTCGATTTCGTTGTTCGATTTCGTTGTTCGATTTCGTTGTTCGATTCCGTTGTTCGATTTCGTTGTTCGTTTTCGTTGTTCGATATTGTTGTATGATTTCGTGGTTCGATTTCGTTGTTCGATTGCGTCGTTTCATTTCGTTGTTCGATTTCGTGGTTCGAATTCGTTGTTCGAATTCGTTGTTCGATTTCGTTGTTCGATTTTGTTGTTCGATTTCGTTGTTGGTTTTCCTTGTTCGATTTCGTTGTTCGATTTCGTTGTTCGATTTCGTTGTTCGATTTCGTTGTTCGATTTCGTTGTTCGATTTCGTTGTTCGATTTCGTTGTTCGATTTCGTTGTTCGATTTCGTTGTTCGATTTCGTTGTTCGATTTCGTTGTTCGATTTCGTTGTTCGATTTCGTTGTTCGATTTCGTTGTTCGATTTCGTTGTTCGATTTCGTTGTTCGATTTCGTTGTTCGATTTCGTTGTTCGATTTCGTTGTTCGATTTCGTTGTTCGATTTCGTTGTTCGATTTCGTTGTTCGATTTCGTTGTTCGATTTCGTTGTTCGATTTCGTTGTTCGATTTCGTTGTTCGATTCGTTATTCGATCTCGTTGTCCGATTCCGTTGTTCGATTTCGTTGTTCGTTTTCGTTGTTCGATATTGTTGTATGATTTCGTGGTTCGATTTCGTTGTTCGATTGCGTCGTTCCATTTCGTTGTTCGAATTCGTTGTTCGATTTCGTTGTTCGATTTCGTTGTTCGATTTCGTTGTTCGATTTCGTTGTTCGATTTCGTTGTTCGATTTCGTTGTTCGATTTCGTTGTTCGATTTCGTTGTTCGATTTCGTTGTTCGATTTTGAAGTTCGATTTCGTTGTTCGATTTCGTTGTTCGATTTGTTGTTCGATTTCGTTGTTCGATTTCGTTGTCCGATTCCGTTGTTCGATTTCGTTGTTCGTTTTCGTTGTTCGATATTGTTGTATGATTTCGTGGTTCGATTTCGTTGTTCGATTGCGTTGTTCCATTTCGTTGTTCTATTTCGTGGTTCGATTTCGTGGTTTCAGTTTGTTGTTCGATTTCGATTTCGCTGTTCGATTTCGAAGTTGGATTTCGTTGTTCTATTTCGTTGTTCTAATTCGTTGTTCGATTTCGTTGTTCGATTTCGTTGTTCGATTTCGTTCTTCGATTTCGTTGTTCGATTCGTTATTCGATTTCGTTGTTCGATTTCGTTGTTCGATTTCGTTGTTCGATTTCGTTGTTCGATCTCGTTGTCCGATTCCGTTGTTAGATTTCGTTGTTCGTTTTCGTTGTTCGATATTGTTGTATGATTTCGTGGTTCGATTTCGTTGTTCGATTGCGTCGTTCCATTTCGTTGTTCTATTTCGTGGTTCGATTTCGTGGTTTCAGTTTGTTGTTCGATTTCGATTTCGCTGTTCGATTTCGAAGTTGGATTTCGTTGTTCTATTTCGTTGTTCTAATTCGTTGTTCGATTTCGTTGTTCGATTTCGTTGTTCGATTTCGTTGTTCGATTTCGTTGTTCGATTTCGTTGTTCGATTTCGTTGTTCGATTCGTTATTCGATTTCGTTGTTTGATTTCTTGTTCGATTTCGTTGTTCCATTTCGTTATTCGATTTCGTTGTTCGATTTCGTTGTTAGATTTCGTTGTTAGATTTCGTTGTTCGTTGTTAGATTTCGTTGTTCGATTTCGTTGTCCGATTCCGTTGTTCGATTTCGTTGTTCGTTTTCGTTGTTCGATATTGTTGTATGATTTCGTGGTTCGATTTCGTTGTTCGATTTCGTTGTTCCATTTCGTTGTTCGTTTTCGTTGTTCGATTTCGAAGTTCGATTTCGTTGTTCGATTTCGTTGTTTTCGATTTCGTTGTTCGATTTCGTTGTTCGATTTCGTTGTTCGATTTCGTTGTTCGATTTCGTTGTTCGATTTCGTTGTTCGATTTCGTTGAACGATTTCGTTGTTCGAATTCGTTGTTCGATTTCGTTGTTCGATTTCGTTGTTCGATTTCGTTGTTCGATTTCGTTGTTCGATTTCGTTGTTCGATTTCGTTGTTCGATTGCGTTGTTCGATTTCCTTGTTCGATTTCGTTGTTCGATTTCGTTGTTCGATGTCGTTGTTCGATTTCGTTGTTCGATTTCGTTGTTCGATTTCGTTGTTCGATTTCGTTGTTCGATTTCGTTGTTCGATTTCGTTGTTCGATTTCGTTGTTCGATTTCGTTGTTCGATTTCGTTGTTCGATTTCGTTGTTCGATTTCGTTGTTCGATTTCGTTGTTCGATTTCGTTGTTCGATTTCGTTGTTCGATTTCGTTGTTCGATTTCGTTGTTCGATTTCGTTGTTCGATTTCGTTGTTCGATTTCGTTGTTCGATTTCGTTGTTCGATTTCGTTGTTCGATTTCGTTGTTCGATTTCGTTGTTCGATTTCGTTGTTCGATTTCGTTGTTCGATTTCGTTGTTCGATTCGTTATTCGATCTCGTTGTCCGATTCCGTTGTTCGATTTCGTTGTTCGTTTTCGTTGTTCGATATTGTTGTATGATTTCGTGGTTCGATTTCGTTGTTCGATTGCGTCGTTCCATTTCGTTGTTCGATTTCGTGGTTCGAATTCGTTGTTCGAATTCGTTGTTCGATTTCGTTGTTCGATTTTGTTGTTCGATTTCGTTGTTCGATTTCGTTGTTCGATTTCGTTGTTCGATTTCGTGGTTCGAATACGTTGTTCGAATTCGTTGTTCGATTTCGTTGTTCGATTTTGTTGTTCGATTTCGTTGTTCGATTTCGTTGTTCGATTTCGTTGTTCGATTTCGTTGTTCGATTTCGTTGTTCGATTTCGTTGTTCGATTTCGTTGTTCGAATTCGTTGTTCGAATTCGTTGTTCGATTTCGTTGTTCGATGTCGTTGTTCGAATTCGTTGTTCGATTTCGTTGTTCGATTTCGTTGTTCGATTTCGTTGTTCGATTTCGTTGTACGATTTCGTTGTTCGATTTCGTTGTTCGATTTTGAAGTTCGATTTCGTTGTTCGATTTCGTTGTTCGATTTCGTTGTTCGATTTCGTTGTTCGATTTCGTTGTCCGATTCCGTTGTTCGATTTCGTTGTTCGTTTTCGTTGTTCGATATTGTTGTATGATTTCGTGGTTCGATTTCGTTGTTCGATTTCGTTGTTCGATTTCGTTGTTCGATTTCGTTGTTCGATTTCGTTGTTCGATTTCGTTGTTCGATTTCGTCGTTCGATTTCGTCGTTCGATTTCGTTGTTCGATTTCGTTGTTCGAATTCGTTGTTCGATTTCGTTGTTCGATTTCGTTGTTCGATTTTGAAGTTCGATTTCGTTGTTCGATTTCGTTGTTCGATTTCGTTGTTCGATTTCGTTGTTCGATTTCGTTGTTCGATTTCGTTGTTCGATTGCGTTGTTCGATTTCGTTGTTCGATTTCGTTGTTCGATTTCGTTGTTCGATTTCGTTGTTCGATTTCGTTGTTCGATTTCGTTGTTCGATTTCGTTGTTCGATTTCGTTGTTCGATTTCGTTGTTCGGTTTCGTTGTTCGGTTTCGTTGTTCGATTTCGTTGTTCGATTTCGTTGTTCGATTTCGTTGTTCGATTTCGTTGTTAGATTTCGTTGTTCGATTTCGTTGTTCGATTTCGTTGTTCGAATTCGTTGTTCGAATTCGTTGTTCGATTTCGTTGTTCGATTTCGTTGTTCGATTTCGTTGTTCGATTGCGTTGTTCGATTTCGTTGTTCGATTTCGTTGTTCGATTTTGTTGTTCGATTTCGTTGTTCGATTTCGTTGTTCGATTTCGTTATTCGATCTCGTTGTCCGATTCCGTTGTTCGATTTCGTTGTTCGTTTTCGTTGTTCGATATTGTTGTATGATTTCGTGGTTCGATTTCGTTGTTCGATTGCGTCGTTTCATTTCGTTGTTCGATTTCGTGGTTCGAATTCGTTGTTCGAATTCGTTGTTCGATTTCGTTGTTCGATTTCGTTGTTCGATTTCGTTGTTCGATTCCGTTGTTCGATTTCGTTGTTCGTTTTCGTTGTTCGATATTGTTGTATGATTTCGTGGTTCGATTTCGTTGTTCGATTGCGTCGTTTCATTTCGTTGTTCGATTTCGTGGTTCGAATTCGTTGTTCGAATTCGTTGTTCGATTTCGTTGTTCGATTTTGTTGTTCGATTTCGTTGTTGGTTTTCCTTGTTCGATTTCGTTGTTCGATTTCGTTGTTCGATTTCGTTGTTCGATTTCGTTGTTCGATTTCGTTGTTCGATTTCGTTGTTCGATTGCGTTGTTCGATTTTGTTGTTCGATTTCGTTGTTCGATTTCGTTGTTCGATTTCGTTGTTCGATTTCGTTGTTCGATTTCGTTGTTCGATTTCGTTGTTCGATTGCGTTGTTCGATTTCGTTGTTCGATTTCGTTGTTCGATTTCGTTGTTCGATTTCGTTGTTCGATTTCGTTGTTCGATTTCGTTGTTCGATTTCGTTGTTCGATTTCGTTGTTCGATTTCGTTGTTCGATTTCGTTGTTCGATGTCGTTGTTCGATGTCGTTGTTCGATGTCGTTGTTCGATGTCGTTGTTCGATGTCGTTGTTCGATGTCGTTGTTCGATTTCGTTGTTCGATTTCGTTGTTCGATTTCGTTGTTCGATTTCGTTGTTCGATTTCGTTGTTCGATTTCGATGTTCGATTTCGTTGTTCGATTTTGAAGTTCGATTTCGTTGTTCGATTTCGTTGTTCGATTTCGTTGTTCGATTTCCTTGTCCGATTCCGTTGTTCGATTTCGTTGTTCGTTTTCGTTGTTCGATATTGTTGTATGATTTCGTGGTTCGATTTCGTTGTTCGATTGCGTTGTTCCATTTCGTTGTTCTATTTCGTGGTTCGATTTCGTGGTTTCAGTTTGTTGTTCGATTTCGATTTCGCTGTTCGATTTCGAAGTTGGATTTTGTTGTTCTATTTCGTTGTTCGATTTCGTTGTTCGAATTCGTTGTTCGATTTCGTTGTTCGATTTCGTTATTCGATCTCGTTGTCCGATTCCGTTGTTCGATTTCGTTGTTCGTTTTCGTTGTTCGATATATTGTTGTATGATTTCGTGGTTCGATTTCGTTGTTCGATTGCGTCGTTTCATTTCGTTGTTCGATTTCGTGGTTCGAATTCGTTGTTCGAATTCGTTGTTCGATTTCGTTGTTCGATTTTGTTGTTCGATTTCGTTGTTGGTTTTCCTTGTTCGATTTCGTTGTTCGATTTCGTTGTTCGATTTCGTTGTTCGATTTCGTTGTTCGATTTCGTTGTTCGATTTCGTTGTTCGATTCCGTTGTTCGATTTCGTTGTTCGTTTTCGTTGTTCGATATTGTTGTATGATTTCGTGGTTCGATTTCGTTGTTCGATTGCGTCGTTTCATTTCGTTGTTCGATTTCGTGGTTCGAATTCGTTGTTCGAATTCGTTGTTCGATTTCGTTGTTCGATTTTGTTGTTCGATTTCGTTGTTGGTTTTCCTTGTTCGATTTCGTTGTTCGATTTCGTTGTTCGATTTCGTTGTTCGATTTCGTTGTTCGATTTCGTTGTTCGATTTCGTTGTTCGAATTCGTTGTTCGAATTCGTTGTTCGAATTCGTTGTTCGAATTCGTTGTTCGAATTCGTTGTTCGATTTCGTTGTTCGATTTCGTTGTTCGATTTCGTTGTTCGATTTTGAAGTTCGATTTCGTTGTTCGATTTCGTTGTTCGATTGCGTTGTTCGATTTCGTTGTTCGATTTCGTTGTTCGATTTCGTTGTTCGATTTCGTTGTTCGATTTCGTTGTTCGATTTCGTTGTTCGATTTCGTTGTTCGATTTCGTCGTTCGATTTCGTCGTTCGATTTCGTTGTTCGATTTCGTTGTTCGAATTCGTTGTACGATTTCGTTGTTCGATTTCGTTGTTCGATTTCGTTGTTCGATTTCGTTGTTCGATTTCGTTGTTCGATTTCGTTGTTCGATTTCGTTGTTCGATTTCGTTGTTCGATTTCGTTGTTCGATTTCGTTGTTCGATTTCCTTGTTCGATTTCGTTGTTCGATTTCGTTGTTCGATTTCGTTGTTAGATTTCGTTGTTCGATTTCGTTGTTCGATTTCGTTGTTCGAATTCGTTGTTCGAATTCGTTGTTCGATTTCGTTGTTCGATTTCGTTGTTCGATTTCGTTGTTCGATTTCGTTGTTCGATTTCGTTGTTCGATTGCGTTGTTCGATTTCGTTGTTCGATTTCGTTGTTCGATTTCGTTGTTCGATTTCGTTGTTCGATTTCGTTGTTCGATTTCGTTGTTCGATTTCGTTGTTCGATTTCGTTGTTCGATTTCGTTGTTCGATTTCGTTGTTCGATGTCGTTGTTCGATGTCGTTGTTCGATGTCGTTGTTCGATGTCGTTGTTCGATGTCGTTGTTCGATTTCGTTGTTCGATTTCGTTGTTCGATTTCGTTGTTCGATTTCGTTGTTCGATTTCGTTGTTCGATTTCGATGTTCGATTTCGTTGTTCGATTTCGTTGTTCGATTTTGAAGTTCGATTTCGTTGTTCGATTTCGTTGTTCGATTTCGTTGTTCGATTTCGTTGTCCGATTCCGTTGTTCGATTTCGTTGTTCGTTTTCGTTGTTCGATATTGTTGTATGATTTCGTGGTTCGATTTCGTTGTTCGATTGCGTTGTTCCATTTCGTTGTTCTATTTCGTGGTTCGATTTCGTGGTTTCAGTTTGTTGTTCGATTTCGATTTCGCTGTTCGATTTCGAAGTTGGATTTTGTTGTTCTATTTCGTTGTTCGATTTCGTTGTTCGAATTCGTTGTTCGATTTCGTTGTTCGATTTCGTTATTCGATCTCGTTGTCCGATTCCGTTGTTCGATTTCGTTGTTCTTTTTCGTTGTTCGATATATTGTTGTATGATTTCGTGGTTCGATTTCGTTGTTCGATTGCGTCGTTTCATTTCGTTGTTCGATTTCGTGGTTCGAATTCGTTGTTCGAATTCGTTGTTCGATTTCGTTGTTCGATTTTGTTGTTCGATTTCGTTGTTGGTTTTCCTTGTTCGATTTCGTTGTTCGATTTCGTTGTTCGATTTCGTTGTTCGATTTCGTTGTTCGATTTCGTTGTTCGATTCCGTTGTTCGATTTCGTTGTTCGTTTTCGTTGTTCGATATTGTTGTATGATTTCGTGGTTCGATTTCGTTGTTCGATTTCGTTGTTCGAATTCGTTGTTCGAATTCGTTGTTCGAATTCGTTGTTCGAATTCGTTGTTCGAATTCGTTGTTCGATTTCGTTGTTCGATTTCGTTGTTCGATTTTGAAGTTCGATTTCGTTGTTCGATTTCGTTGTTCGATTGCGTTGTTCGATTTCGTTGTTCGATTTCGTTGTTCGATTTCGTTGTTCGATTTCGTTGTTCGATTTCGTTGTTCGATTTCGTTGTTCGATTTCGTTGTTCGATTTCGTTGTTCGATTTCGTCGTTCGATTTCGTCGTTCGATTTCGTTGTTCGATTTCGTTGTTCGAATTCGTTGTTCGATTTCGTTGTTCGATTTCGTTGTTCGATTTCGTTGTTCGATTTAGTGGTTCGATTTCGTTGTTCGATTTCGTTGTTCGATTTCGTTGTTCGATTTCGTTGTTCGATTTCGTTGTTCGATTTCATTGTTCGATTTCGTTGTTTGATTTCGTTGTTCGATTTCGTTGTTAGATTTCGTTGTTCGATTTCGTTGTTCGATTTCGTTGTTCGAATTCGTTGTTCGAATTCGTTGTTCGATTTCGTTGTTCGATTTCGTTGTTCGATTTCTTTGTTCGATTTCGTTGTTCGATTTCGTTGTTCGATTTCGTTGTTCGATTTTGTTGTTCGATTTCGTTGTTCGATTTCGTTGTTCGATTTCGTTATTCGATCTCGTTGTCCGATTCCGTTGTTCGATTTCGTTGTTCGTTTTCGTTGTTCGATATTGTTGTATGATTTCGTGGTTCGATTTCGTTGTTCGATTGCGTCGTTTCATTTCGTTGTTCGATTTCGTTGTTCGAATTCGTTGTTCGATTTCGTTGTTCGATTTCGTTGTTCGATTTCGTTGTTCGATTTCGTTGTTCGATTCCGTTGTTCGATTTCGTTGTTCGTTTTCGTTGTTCGATATTGTTGTATGATTTCGTGGTTCGATTTCGTTGTTCGATTGCGTCGTTTCATTTCGTTGTTCGATATTGTTGTATGATTTCGTGGTTCGATTTCGTTGTTCGATTGCGTCGTTTCATTTCGTTGTTCGATTTCGTGGTTCGAATTCGTTGTTCGAATTCGTTGTTCGATTTCGTTGTTCGATTTTGTTGTTCGATTTCGTTGTTGGTTTTCCTTGTTCGATTTCGTTGTTCGATTTCGTTGTTCGATTTCGTTGTTCGATTTCGTTGTTCGATTTCGTTGTTCGATTCGTTGTTCGATTTCGTTATTCGATTTCGTTGTTCGATTTCGTTGTTCGATTTCGTTGTTCGATTTCGTTGTTCGATTTCGTTGTTCGATTTCGTTGTTCGATTTCGTTGTTCGATTTCGTTGTTCGATTTCGTTGTTCGATTTCGTTGTTCGATTTCGTTGTTCGATTTCGTTGTTCGATTTCGTTGTTCGATTTCGTTGTTCGATTTCGTTGTTCGATTTCGTTGTTCGATTTCGTTGTTCGATTCGTTATTCGATCTCGTTGTCCGATTCCGTTGTTCGATTTCGTTGTTCGTTTTCGTTGTTCGATTTTGTTGTATGATTTCGTGGTTCGATTTCGTTGTTCGATTGCGTCGTTCCATTTCGTTGTTCGAATTCGTTGTTCGATTTCGTTGTTCGATTTCGTTGTTCGATTTCGTTGTTCGATTTCGTTGTTCGATTTCGTTGTTCGATTTCGTTGTTCGATTTCGTTGTTCGATTTCGTTGTTCGATTTTGAAGTTCGATTTCGTTGTTCGATTTTGTTGTTCGATTTCGTTGTTCGATTTCGTTGTTCGATTTCGTTGTCCGATTCCGTTGTTCGATTTCGTTGTTCGTTTTCGTTGTTCGATATTGTTGTATGATTTCGTGGTTCGATTTCGTTGTTCGATTGCGTTGTTCCATTTCGTTGTTCTATTTCGTGGTTCGATTTCGTGGATTCAGTTTGTTGTTCGATTTCGATTTCGCTGTTCGATTTCGAAGTTGGATTTCGTTGTTCTATTTCGTTGTTCTAATTCGTTGTTCGATTTCGTTGTTCGATTTCGTTGTTCGATTTCGTTGTTCGATTTGTTATTCGATTTCGTTGTTCGATTTCGTTGTTCGATTTCGTTGTTCGATCTCGTTGTCCGATTCCGTTGTTAGATTTCGTTGTTCGTTTTCGTTGTTCGATATTGTTGTATGATTTCGTGGTTCGATTTCGTTGTTCGATTGCGTCGTTCCATTTCGTTGTTCTATTTCGTGGTTCGATTTCGTGGTTTCAGTTTGTTGTTCGATTTCGATTTCGCTGTTCGATTTCGAAGTTGGATTTCGTTGTTCTATTTCGTTGTTCTAATTCGTTGTTCGATTTCGTTGTTCGATTTCGTTGTTCGATTTCGTTGTTCGATTTCGTTGTTCGATTCGTTATTCGATTTCGTTGTTTGATTTCTTGTTCGATTTCGTTGTTCCATTTCGTTATTCGATTTCGTTGTTCGATTTCGTTGTTAGATTTCGTTGTTAGATTTCGTTGTTCGATTTCGTTGTTCGATTTCGTTGTTCGATTTCTTTGTTCGATTTCGTTGTTCGATTTCGTTGTTCGATTTCGTTGTTAGATTTCGTTGTTCGATTTCGTTGTTCGATTTCGTTGTTCGAATTCGTTGTTCGAATTCGTTGTTCGATTTCGTTGTTCGATTTCGTTGTTCGATTTCGTTGTTCGATTTCGTTGTTCGATTTCGTTGTTCGATTTCGTTGTTCGATTTCGTTGTTCGATTTTGTTGTTCGATTTCGTTGTTCGATTTCGTTGTTCGATTTCGTTATTCGATCTCGTTGTCCGATTCCGTTGTTCGATTTCGTTGTTCGTTTTCGTTGTTCGATATTGTTGTATGATTTCGTGGTTCGATTTCGTTGTTCGATTGCGTCGTTTCATTTCGTTGTTCGATTTCGTTGTTCGAATTCGTTGTTCGATTTCGTTGTTCGATTTCGTTGTTCGATTTCGTTGTTCGATTTCGTTGTTCGATTCCGTTGTTCGATTTCGTTGTTCGTTTTCGTTGTTCGATATTGTTGTATGATTTCGTGGTTCGATTTCGTTGTTCGATTGCGTCGTTTCATTTCGTTGTTCGATTTCGTGGTTCGAATTCGTTGTTCGAATTCGTTGTTCGATTTCGTTGTTCGATTTTGTTGTTCGATTTCGTTGTTGGTTTTCCTTGTTCGATTTCGTTGTTCGATTTCGTTGTTCGATTTCGTTGTTCGATTTCGTTGTTCGATTTCGTTGTTCGATTTCGTTGTTCGATTCGTTGTTCGATTCCGTTGTTAGATTTCGTTGTTCGTTTTCGTTGTTCGATATTGTTGTATGATTTCGTGGTTCGATTTCGTTGTTCGATTGCGTCGTTCCATTTCGTTGTTCTATTTCGTGGTTCGATTTCGTGGTTTCAGTTTGTTGTTCGATTTCGATTTCGCTGTTCGATTTCGAAGTTGGATTTCGTTGTTCTATTTCGTTGTTCGAATTCGTTGTTCTAATTCGTTGTTCGATTTCGTTGTTCGATTTCGTTGTTCGATTTCGTTGTTCGATTCGTTATTCGATTTCGTTGTTCGATTTCGTTGTTCGATTTCGTTGTTCGATTTCGTTGTTCGATCTCGTTGTCCGATTCCGTTGTTAGATTTCGTTGTTCGTTTTCGTTGTTCGATATTGTTGTATGATTTCGTGGTTCGATTTCGTTGTTCGATTGCGTCGTTCCATTTCGTTGTTCTATTTCGTGGTTCGATTTCGTGGTTTCAGTTTGTTGTTCGATTTCGATTTCGCTGTTCGATTTCGAAGTTGGATTTCGTTGTTCTATTTCGTTGTTCTAATTCGTTGTTCGATTTCGTTGTTCGATTTCGTTGTTCGATTTCGTTGTTCGATTTCGTTGTTCGATTTCGTTGTTCGATTCGTTATTCGATTTCGTTGTTTGATTTCTTGTTCGATTTCGTTGTTCGATTTCGTTGTTAGATTTCGTTGTTAGATTTCGTTGTTCGTTGTTAGATTTCGTTGTTCGATTTCGTTGTCCGATTCCGTTGTTCGATTTCGTTGTTCGTTTTCGTTGTTCGATATTGTTGTATGATTTCGTGGTTCGATTTCGTTGTTCGATTTCGTTGTTCCATTTCGTTGTTCGATTTCGTTGTTCGATTTCGAAGTTCGATTTCGTTGTTCGATTTCGTTGTTTTCGATTTCGTTGTTCGATTTCGTTGTTCGAATTCGTTGTTCGATTTCGTTGTTCGATTTCGTTGTTCGATTTCGTTGTTCGATTTCGTTGTTCGATTTCGTTGAACGATTTCGTTGTTTGAATTCGTTGTTCGATTTCGTTGTTCGATTTCGTTGTTCGATTTCGTTGTTCGATTTCGTTGTTCGATTGCGTTGTTCGATTTCCTTGTTCGATTTCGTTGTTCGATTTCGTTGTTCGATTTCGTTGTTCGATTTCGTTGTTCGATTTCGTTGTTCGATTTCGTTGTTCGATTTCGTTGTTTGATTTCGTTGTTCGATTTCGTTGTTCGATTTCGTTGTTCCATTTCGTTGTTCGATTTCGTTGTTCGATTTCGAAGTTCGATTTCGTTGTTCGATTTCGTTGTTTTCGATTTCGTTGTTCGATTTCGTTGTTCGAATTCGTTGTTCGATTTCGTGGTTCGATTTCGTTGTTCGATTGCGTCGTTTCATTTCGTTGTTCGATTTCGTGGTTCGAATTCGTTGTTCGAATTCGTTGTTCGATTTCGTTGTTCGATTTTGTTGTTCGATTTCGTTGTTGGTTTTCCTTGTTCGATTTCGTTGTTCGATTTCGTTGTTCGATTTCGTTGTTCGATTTCGTTGTTCGATTTCGTTGTTCGAATTCGTTGTTCGAATTCGTTGTTCGAATTCGTTGTTCGATTTCGTTGTTCGATTTCGTTGTTCGATTTTGAAGTTCGATTTCGTTGTTCGATTTCGTTGTTCGATTGCGTTGTTCGATTTCGTTGTTCGATTTCGTTGTTCGATTTCGTTGTTCGATTTCGTTGTTCGATTTCGTTGTTCGATTTCGTTGTTCGATTTCGTTGTTCGATTTCGTTGTTCGATTTCGTTGTTCGATTTCGTTGTTCGATTTCGTTGTTCGATTTCGTTGTTCGATTTCTTTGTTCGATTTCGTTGTTCGATTTCGTTGTTCGATTTCGTTGTTAGATTTCGTTGTTCGATTTCGTTGTTCGATTTCGTTGTTCGAATTCGTTGTTCGAATTCGTTGTTCGATTTCGTTGTTCGATTTCGTTGTTCGATTTCGTTGTTCGATTTCGTTGTTCGATTTCGTTGTTCGATTTCGTTGTTCTATTTTGTTGTTCGATTTCGTTGTTCGATTTCGTTGTTCGATTTCGTTATTCGATCTCGTTGTCCGATTCCGTTGTTCGATTTCGTTGTTCGTTTTCGTTGTTCGATATTGTTGTATGATTTCGTGGTTCGATTTCGTTGTTCGATTGCGTCGTTTCATTTCGTTGTTCGATTTCGTTGTTCGAATTCGTTGTTCGATTTCGTTGTTCGATTTCGTTGTTCGATTTCGTTGTTCGATTTCGTTGTTCGATTCCGTTGTTCGATTTCGTTGTTCGTTTTCGTTGTTCGATATTGTTGTATGATTTCGTGGTTCGATTTCGTTGTTCGATTGCGTCGTTTCATTTCGTTGTTCGATTTCGTGGTTCGAATTCGTTGTTCGAATTCGTTGTTCGATTTCGTTGTTCGATTTTGTTGTTCGATTTCGTTGTTGGTTTTCCTTGTTCGATTTCGTTGTTCGATTTCGTTGTTCGATTTCGTTGTTCGATTTCGTTGTTCGATTTCGTTGTTCGATTTCGTTGTTCGATTCGTTGTTCGATTTCGTTGTTCGATTTCGTTGTTCGATTTCGTTGTTCGATTTCGTTGTTCGATTTCGTTGTTCGATTTCGTTGTTCGATTTCGTTGTTCGATTTCGTTGTTCGATTTCGTTGTTCGATTTCGTTGTTCGATTTCGTTGTTCGATTTCGTTGTTCGATTTCGTTGTTCGATTTCGTTGTTCGATTTCGTTGTTCGATTTCGTTGTTCGATTTCGTTGTTCGATTTCGTTGTTCGATTTCGTTGTTCGATTCGTTATTCGATCTCGTTGTCCGATTCCGTTGTTCGATTTCGTTGTTCGTTTTCGTTGTTCGATATTGTTGTATGATTTCGTGGTTCGATTTCGTTGTTCGATTGCGTCGTTCCATTTCGTTGTTCGAATTCGTTGTTCGATTTCGTTGTTCGATTTCGTTGTTCGATTTCGTTGTTCGATTTCGTTGTTCGATTTCGTTGTTCGATTTCGTTGTCCGATTCCGTTGTTCGATTTCGTTGTTCGTTTTCGTTGTTCGATATTGTTGTATGATTTCGTGGTTCGATTTCGTTGTTCGATTGCGTTGTTCCATTTCGTTGTTCTATTTCGTGGTTCGATTTCGTGGTTTCAGTTTGTTGTTCGATTTCGATTTCGCTGTTCGATTTCGAAGTTGGATTTCGTTGTTCTATTTCGTTGTTCTAATTCGTTGTTCGATTTCGTTGTTCGAATTCGTTGTTCGATTTCGTTGTTCGATTCGTTATTCGATTTCGTTGTTCGATTTCGTTGTTCGATTTCGTTGTTCGATTTCGTTGTTCGATCTCGTTGTCCGATTCCGTTGTTAGATTTCGTTGTTCGTTTTCGTTGTTCGATATTGTTGTATGATTTCGTGGTTCGATTTCGTTGTTCGATTGCGTCGTTCCATTTCGTTGTTCTATTTCGTGGTTCGATTTCGTGGTTTCAGTTTGTTGTTCGATTTCGATTTCGCTGTTCGATTTCGAAGTTGGATTTCGTTGTTCTATTTCGTTGTTCTAATTCGTTGTTCGATTTCGTTGTTCGATTTCGTTGTTCGATTTCGTTGTTCGATTTCGTTGTTCGATTCGTTATTCGATTTCGTTGTTTGATTTCTTGTTCGATTTCGTTGTTCCATTTCGTTATTCGATTTCGTTGTTCGATTTCGTTGTTAGATTTCGTTGTTAGATTTCGTTGTTCGTTGTTAGATTTCGTTGTTCGATTTCGTTGTCCGATTCCGTTGTTCGATTTCGTTGTTCGTTTTCGTTGTTCGATATTGTTGTATGATTTCGTGGTTCGATTTCGTTGTTCGATTTCGTTGTTCCATTTCGTTGTTCGATTTCGTTGTTCGATTTCGAAGTTCGATTTCGTTGTTCGATTTCGTTGTTTTCGATTTCGTTGTTCGATTTCGTTGTTCGAATTCGTTGTTCGATTTCGTTGTTCGATTTCGTTGTTCGATTTCGTTGTTCGATTTCGTTGTTCGATTTCGTTGAACGATTTCGTTGTTCGATTTCGTTGTTCGAATTCGTTGTTCGATTTCGTTGTTCGATTTCGTTGTTCGATTGCGTTGTTCGATTTCCTTGTTCGATTTCGTTGTTCGATTTCGTTGTTCGATTTCGTTGTTCGATTTCGTTGTTCGATTTCGTTGTTCGATTTCGTTGTTCGATTTCGTTGTTCGATTTCGTTGTTCGATTTCGTTGTTCGATTTCGTTGTTCGATTTCGTTGTTCGATTTCGTTGTTCGATTTCGTTGTTCGATTTCGTTGTTCGATTTCGTTGTTCGATTTCGTTGTTCGATTTCGTTGTTCGATTTCGTTGTTCGATTTCGTTGTTCGATTTCGTTGTTCGATTTCGTTGTTCGATTTCGTTGTTCGATTTCGTTGTTCGATTTCGTTGTTCGATTTCGTTGTTCGATTTCGTGGTTCGAATTCGTTGTTCGAATTCGTTGTTCGATTTCGTTGTTCGATTTTGTTGTTCGATTTCGTTGTTCGATTTCGTTGTTCGATTTCGTTGTTCGATTTCGTTGTTCGATTTCGTGGTTCGAATACGTTGTTCGAATTCGTTGTTCGATTTCGTTGTTCGATTTTGTTGTTCGATTTCGTTGTTCGATTTCGTTGTTCGATTTCGTTGTTCGATTTCGTTGTTCGATTTCGTTGTTCGATTTCCTTGTTCGATTTCGTTGTTCGATTTCGTTGTTCGATTTCGTTGTTCGATTTCGTTGTTCGATTTCGTTGTTCGATTTCGTTGTTCGATTTCGTTGTTCGATTTCGTTGTTCGATTTCGTTGTTCGATTTCGTTGTTCGATTTCGTTGTTCGATTTCGTAGTTCGATTTCGTTGTTCGATTTCGTTGTTCGATTTCGTTGTTCGATTTCGTTGTTCGATTTCGTTGTTCGATTTCGTTGTTCGATTTCGTTGTTCGATTTCGTTGTTCGATTTCGTTGTTCGATTTCGTTGTTCGATTTCGTTGTTCGATTTCGTTGTTCGATTTCGTTGTCCGATTCCGTTGTTCGATTTCGTTGTTCGTTTTCGTTGTTCGATATTGTTGTATGATTTCGTGGTTCGATTTCGTTGTTCGATTTCGTTGTTCGATTTCGTTGTTCGATTTCGTTGTTCGATTTCGTTGTTCGATTTCGTCGTTCGATTTCGTCGTTCGATTTCGTTGTTCGAATTCGTTGTTCGATTTCGTTGTTCGATTTTGAAGTTCGATTTCGTTGTTCGATTTCGTTGTTCGATTTCGTTGTTCGATTTCGTTGTTCGATTTCGTTGTTCGATTGCGTTGTTCGATTTCGTTGTTCGATTTCGTTGTTCGATTTCGTTGTTCGATTTCGTTGTTCGATTTCGTTGTTCGATTTCGTTGTTCGATTTCGTTGTTCGATTTCGTTGTTCGGTTTCGTTGTTCGGTTTCGTTGTTCGATTTCGTTGTTCGATTTCGTTGTTCGATTTCGTTGTTCGATTTCGTTGTTAGATTTCGTTGTTCGATTTCGTTGTTCGATTTCGTTGTTCGATTTCGTTGTTCGATTTCGTTGTTCGATTTCGTTGTTCGATTTCGTTGTTCGATTTCGTTGTTCGATTTCGTTGTTCGATTTCGTTGTTCGATTCGTTATTCGATCTCGTTGTCCGATTCCGTTGTTCGATTTCGTTGTTCGTTTTCGTTGTTCGATATTGTTGTATGATTTCGTGGTTCGATTTCGTTGTTCGATTGCGTCGTTCCATTTCGTTGTTCGATTTCGTGGTTCGAATTCGTTGTTCGAATTCGTTGTTCGATTTCGTTGTTCGATTTTGTTGTTCGATTTCGTTGTTCGATTTCGTTGTTCGATTTCGTTGTTCGATTTCGTTGTTCGATTTCGTGGTTCGAATACGTTGTTCGAATTCGTTGTTCGATTTCGTTGTTCGATTTTGTTGTTCGATTTCGTTGTTCGATTTCGTTGTTCGATTTCGTTGTTCGATTTCGTTGTTCGATTTCGTTGTTCGATTTCCTTGTTCGATTTCGTTGTTCGATTTCGTTGTTCGATTTCGTTGTTCGATTTCGTTGTTCGATTTCGTTGTTCGATTTCGTTGTTCGATTTCGTTGTTCGATTTCGTTGTTCGATTTCGTTGTTCGATTTCGTTGTTCGATTTCGTTGTTCGATTTCGTTGTTCGATTTCGTTGTTCGATTTCGTTGTTCGATTTCGTTGTTCGATTTCGTTGTTCGATTTCGTTGTTCTATTTCGTTGTTCTAATTCGTTGTTCGATTTCGTTGTTCGATTTCGTTGTTCGATTTCGTTGTTCGATTTCGTTGTTCGATTCGTTATTCGATTTCGTTGTTTGATTTCTTGTTCGATTTCGTTGTTCCATTTCGTTATTCGATTTCGTTGTTCGATTTCGTTGTTAGATTTCGTTGTTAGATTTCGTTGTTCGTTGTTAGATTTCGTTGTTCGATTTCGTTGTCCGATTCCGTTGTTCGATTTCGTTGTTCGTTTTCGTTGTTCGATATTGTTGTATGATTTCGTGGTTCGATTTCGTTGTTCGATTTCGTTGTTCCATTTCGTTGTTCGATTTCGTTGTTCGATTTCGAAGTTCGATTTCGTTGTTCGATTTCGTTGTTTTCGATTTCGTTGTTCGATTTCGTTGTTCGAATTCGTTGTTCGATTTCGTTGTTCGATTTCGTTGTTCGATTTCGTTGTTCGATTTCGTTGAACGATTTCGTTGTTCGATTTCGTTGTTCGAATTCGTTGTTCGATTTCGTTGTTCGATTTCGTTGTTCGATTTCGTTGTTCGATTGCGTTGTTCGATTTCCTTGTTCGATTTCGTTGTTCGATTTCGTTGTTCGATTTCGTTGTTCGATTTCGTTGTTCGATTTCGTTGTTCGATTTCGTTGTTCGATTTCGTTGTTCGATTTCGTTGTTCGATTTCGTTGTTCGATTTCGTTGTTCGATTTCGTTGTTCGATTTCGTTGTTCGATTTCGTTGTTCGATTTCGTTGTTCGATTTCGTTGTTCGATTTCGTTGTTCGATTTCGTTGTTCGATTTCGTTGTTCGATTTCGTTGTTCGATTTCGTTGTTCGATTTCGTTGTTCGATTTCGTTGTTCGATTTCGTGGTTCGAATTCGTTGTTCGAATTCGTTGTTCGATTTCGTTGTTCGATTTTGTTGTTCGATTTCGTTGTTCGATTTCGTTGTTCGATTTCGTTGTTCGATTTCGTTGTTCGATTTCGTTGTTCGATTTCGTGGTTCGAATACGTTGTTGGAATTCGTTGTTCGATTTCGTTGTTCGATTTTGTTGTTCGATTTCGTTGTTCGATTTCGTTGTTCGATTTCGTTGTTCGATTTCGTTGTTCGATTTCGTTGTTCGATTTCGTTGTTCGATTTCCTTGTTCGATTTCGTTGTTCGATTTCGTTGTTCGATTTCGTTGTTCGATTTCGTTGTTCGATTTCGTTGTTCGATTTCGTTGTTCGATTTCGTTGTTCGATTTCGTTGTTCGATTTCGTTGTTCGATTTCGTTGTTCGATTTCGTTGTTCGATTTCGTTGTTCGATTTCGTTGTTCGATTTCGTTGTTCGATTTCGTTGTTCGATTTCGTTGTTCGATTTCGTTGTTCGATTTCGTTGTTCGATTTCGTTGTTCGATTTCGTTGTTCGATTTCGTTGTTCGATTTCGTTGTTCGATTTCGTTGTCCGATTCCGTTGTTCGATTTCGTTGTTCGTTTTCGTTGTTCGATATTGTTGTATGATTTCGTGGTTCGATTTCGTTGTTCGATTTCGTTGTTCGATTTCGTTGTTCGATTTCGTTGTTCGATTTCGTTGTTCGATTTCGTCGTTCGATTTCGTCGTTCGATTTCGTTGTTCGAATTCGTTGTTCGATTTCGTTGTTCGATTTCGTTGTTCGATTTTGAAGTTCGATTTCGTTGTTCGATTTCGTTGTTCGATTTCGTTGTTCGATTTCGTTGTTCGATTTCGTTGTTCGATTTCGTTGTTCGATTTCGTTGTTCGATTTCGTTGTTCGATTTCGTTGTTCGGTTTCGTTGTTCGGTTTCGTTGTTCGATTTCGTTGTTCGATTTCGTTGTTCGATTTCGTTGTTCGATTTCGTTGTTAGATTTCGTTGTTCGATTTCGTTGTTCGATTTCGTTGTTCGATTTCGTTGTTCGATTTCGTTGTTCGATTTCGTTGTTCGATTTCGTTGTTCGATTTCGTTGTTCGATTTCGTTGTTCGATTTCGTTGTTCGATTCGTTATTCGATCTCGTTGTCCGATTCCGTTGTTCGATTTCGTTGTTCGTTTTCGTTGTTCGATATTGTTGTATGATTTCGTGGTTCGATTTCGTTGTTCGATTGCGTCGTTCCATTTCGTTGTTCGATTTCGTGGTTCGAATTCGTTGTTCGAATTCGTTGTTCGATTTCGTTGTTCGATTTTGTTGTTCGATTTCGTTGTTCGATTTCGTTGTTCGATTTCGTTGTTCGATTTCGTTGTTCGATTTCGTGGTTCGAATACGTTGTTCGAATTCGTTGTTCGATTTCGTTGTTCGATTTTGTTGTTCGATTTCGTTGTTCGATTTCGTTGTTCGATTTCGTTGTTCGATTTCGTTGTTCGATTTCGTTGTTCGATTTCCTTGTTCGATTTCGTTGTTCGATTTCGTTGTTCGATTTCGTTGTTCGATTTCGTTGTTCGATTTCGTTGTTAAATTTCGTTGTTCGATTTCGTTGTTCGATTTCGTTGTTCGATTTCGTTGTTCGATTTCGTTGTTCGATTTCGTTGTTCGATTTCGTTGTTCGATTTCGTTGTTCGATTTCGTTGTTCGATTTCGTTGTTCGATTTCTTTGTTCGGTTTCGTTGTTCGGTTTCGTTGTTCGATTTCGTTGTTCGATTTCGTTGTTCGATTTCGTTGTTCGATTTCGTTGTTAGATTTCGTTGTTCGATTTCGTTGTTCGATTTCGTTGTTCGAATTCGTTGTTCGATTTCGTTGTTCGATTTCGTTGTTCGATTTCGTTGTTCGATTTCGTTGTTCGATTTCGTTGTTCGATTTCGTTGTTCGATTTTGTTGTTCGATTTCGTTGTTCGATTTCGTTGTTCGATTTCGTTATTCGATCTCGTTGTCCGATTCCGTTGTTCGATTTCGTTGTTCGTTTTCGTTGTTCGATATTGTTGTATGATTTCGTGGTTCGATTTCGTTGTTCGATTGCGTCGTTTCATTTCGTTGTTCGATTTCGTGGTTCGAATTCGTTGTTCGAATTCGTTGTTCGATTTCGTTGTTCGATTTCGTTGTTCGATTTCGTTGTTCGATTCCGTTGTTCGATTTCGTTGTTCGTTTTCGTTGTTCGATATTGTTGTATGATTTCGTGGTTCGATTTCGTTGTTCGATTGCGTCGTTTCATTTCGTTGTTCGATTTCGTGGTTCGAATTCGTTGTTCGAATTCGTTGTTCGATTTCGTTGTTCGATTTTGTTGTTCGATTTCGTTGTTGGTTTTCCTTGTTCGATTTCGTTGTTCGATTTCGTTGTTCGATTTCGTTGTTCGATTTCGTTGTTCGATTTCGTTGTTCGATTTCGTTGTTCGATTTCGTTGTTCGATTTCGTTGTTCGATTTCGTTGTTCGATTTCGTTGTTCTATTTCGTTGTTCGATTTCGTTGTTCGATTTCGTTGTTCGATTTCGTTGTCCGATTTCGTTGTTCGATTTCGTTGTTCGATTTCGTAGTTCGATTTCGTTGTTCGATTTCGTTGTTCGATTTCGTTGAACGATTTCGTTGTTCGAATTCATTGTTCGAATTCGTTGTTCGATTTCGTTGTTCGATTTCGTTGTTCGATTTCGTTGTTCGATTTCGTTGTTCGATTTCGTTGTTCGATTTCGTTGTTCGATTGCGTTGTTCGATTTCCTTGTTCGATTTCGTTGTTCGATTTCGTTGTTCGATTTCGTTGTTCGATTTCGTTGTTCGATTTCGTTGTTCGATTTCGTTGTTCGATTTCGTTGTTCGATTTCGTTGTTCGATTTCGTTGTTCGATTTCGTTGTTCGATTTCGTTGTTCGATTTCGTTGTTCGATTTCGTTGTTCGATTTCGTTGTTCGATTTCGTTGTTCGATTTCGTTGTTCGATTTCGTTGTTCGATTTCGTTGTTCGATTTCGTTGTTCGATTTCGTTGTTCGATTTCGTTGAACGATTTCGTTGTTCGAATTCGTTGTTCGAATTCGTTGTTCGATTTCGTTGTTCGATTTCGTTGTTCGATTTCGTTGTTCGATTTCGTTGTTCGATTTCGTTGTTCGATTGCGTTGTTCGATTTCGTTGTTCGATTTCGTTGTTCGATTTCGTTGTTCGATTTCGTTGTTCGATTTCGTTGTTCGATTTCGTTGTTCGATTTCGTTGTTCGATTTCGTTGTTCGATTTCGTTGTTCGATTTCGTTGTTCGATTGCGTTGTTCGATTTCGTTGTTCGATTTCGTTGTTCGATTTCGTTGTTCGATTTCGTTGTTCGATTTCGTTGTTCGATTTCGTTGTTCGATTTCGTTGTTCGATTTCGTTGTTCGATTTCGTTGTTCCATTTCGTTGTTCGATTTCGTTGTTCGATTTCGTTGTTCGATTTCGTTGTTCGATTTCGTTGTTCGATTTCGTTGTTCGATTTCGTTGTTCGATTTCGTTGTTCGATTTCGTTGTTCGATTTCGTTGTTCGATTTCGTTGTTCGATTTCGTTGTTCGATTTCGTTGTTCGATTTCGTTGTTCGATTTCGTTGTTCGATTTCGTTGTCCGATTCCGTTGTTCGATTTCGTTGTTCGTTTTCGTTGTTCGATATTGTTGTATGATTTCGTGGTTCGATTTCGTTGTTCGATTTCGTTGTTCGATTTCGTTGTTCGATTTCGTTGTTCGATTTCGTCGTTCGATTTCGTCGTTCGATTTCGTTGTTCGATTTCGTTGTTCGAATTCGTTGTTCGATTTCGTTGTTCGATTTCGTTGTTCGATTTTGAAGTTCGATTTCGTTGTTCGATTTCGTTGTTCGATTTCGTTGTTCGATTTCGTTGTTCGATTGCGTTGTTCGATTTCGTTGTTCGATTTCGTTGTTCGATTTCGTTGTTCGATTTCGTTGTTCGATTTCGTTGTTCGATTTCGTTGTTCGATTTCGTTGTTCGATTTCGTTGTTCGGTTTCGTTGTTCGGTTTCGTTGTTCGATTTCGTTGTTCGATTTCGTTGTTCGATTTCGTTGTTCGATTTCGTTGTTAGATTTCGTTGTTCGATTTCGTTGTTCGATTTCGTTGTTCGAATTCGTTGTTCGAATTCGTTGTTCGATTTCGTTGTTCGATTTCGTTGTTCGATTTCGTTGTTCGATTTCGTTGTTCGATTTCGTTGTTCGATTTCGTTGTTCGATTTCGTTGTTCGATTTCGTTGTTCGATTTCGTTGTTCGATTTCGTTATTCGATCTCGTTGTCCGATTCCGTTGTTCGATTTCGTTGTTCGTTTTCGTTGTTCGATATTGTTGTATGATTTCGTGGTTCGATTTCGTTGTTCGATTGCGTCGTTTCATTTCGTTGTTCGATTTCGTGGTTCGAATTCGTTGTTCGAATTCGTTGTTCGATTTCCTTGTTCGATTTCGTTGTTCGATTTCGTTGTTCGATTCCGTTGTTCGATTTCGTTGTTCGTTTTCGTTGTTCGATATTGTTGTATGATTTCGTGGTTCGATTTCGTTGTTCGATTGCGTCGTTTCATTTCGTTGTTCGATTTCGTGGTTCGAATTCGTTGTTCGAATTCGTTGTTCGATTTCGTTGTTCGATTTTGTTGTTCGATTTCGTTGTTGGTTTTCCTTGTTCGATTTCGTTGTTCGATTTCGTTGTTCGATTTCGTTGTTCGATTTCGTTGTTCGATTTCGTTGTTCGATTTCGTTGTTCGATTTCGTTGTTCGATTTCGTTGTTCGATTTCGTTGTTCGATTTCGTTGTTCGATTTCGTTGTTCTATTTCGTTGTTCGATTTCGTTGTTCGATTTCGTTGTTCGATTTCGTTGTCCGATTTCGTTGTTCGATTTCGTTGTTCGATTTCGTAGTTCGATTTCGTTGTTCGATTTCGTTGTTCGATTTCGTTGAACGATTTCGTTGTTCGAATTCATTGTTCGAATTCGTTGTTCGATTTCGTTGTTCGATTTCGTTGTTCGATTTCGTTGTTCGATTTCGTTGTTCGATTGCGTTGTTCGATTTCCTTGTTCGATTTCGTTGTTCGATTTCGTTGTTCGATTTCGTTGTTCGATTTCGTTGTTCGATTTCGTTGTTCGATTTCGTTGTTCGATTTCGTTGTTCGATTTCGTTGTTCGATTTCGTTGTTCGATTTCGTTGTTCGATTTCGTTGTTCGATTTCGTTGTTCGATTTCGTTGTTCGATTTCGTTGTTCGATTTCGTTGTTCGATTTCGTTGTTCGATTTCGTTGTTCGATTTCGTTGTTCGATTTCGTTGTTCGATTTCGTTGTTCGATTTCGTTGAACGATTTCGTTGTTCGAATTCGTTGTTCGAATTCGTTGTTCGATTTCGTTGTTCGATTTCGTTGTTCGATTTCGTTGTTCGATTTCGTTGTTCGATTTCGTTGTTCGATTGCGTTGTTCGATTTCGTTGTTCGATTTCGTTGTTCGATTTCGTTGTTCGATTTCGTTGTTCGATTTCGTTGTTCGATTTCGTTGTTCGATTTCGTTGTTCGATTTCGTTGTTCGATTTCGTTGTTCGATTGCGTTGTTCGATTTCGTTGTTCGATTTCGTTGTTCGATTTCGTTGTTCGATTTCGTTGTTCGATTTCGTTGTTCGATTTCGTTGTTCGATTTCGTTGTTTGATTTCGTTGTTCGATTTCGTTGTTCGGTTTCGTTGTTCGGTTTCGTTGTTCGATTTCGTTGTTCGATTTCGTTGTTCGATTTCGTTGTTCGATTTCGTTGTTAGATTTCGTTGTTCGATTTCGTTGTTCGATTTCGTTGTTCGAATTCGTTGTTCGAATTCGTTGTTCGATTTCGTTGTTCGATTTCGTTGTTCGATTTCGTTGTTCGATTTCGTTGTTCGATTTCGTTGTTCGATTTCGTTGTTCGATTTTGTTGTTCGATTTCGTTGTTCGATTTCGTTGTTCGATTTCGTTATTCGATCTCGTTGTCCGATTCCGTTGTTCGATTTCGTTGTTCGTTTTCGTTGTTCGATATTGTTGTATGATTTCGTGGTTCGATTTCGTTGTTCGATTGCGTCGTTTCATTTCGTTGTTCGATTTCGTGGTTCGAATTCGTTGTTCGAATTCGTTGTTCGATTTCGTTGTTCGATTTCGTTGTTCGATTTCGTTGTTCGATTCCGTTGTTCGATTTCGTTGTTCGTTTTCGTTGTTCGATATTGTTGTATGATTTCGTGGTTCGATTTCGTTGTTCGATTGCGTCGTTTCATTTCGTTGTTCGATTTCGTGGTTCGAATTCGTTGTTCGAATTCGTTGTTCGATTTCGTTGTTCGATTTTGTTGTTCGATTTCGTTGTTGGTTTTCCTTGTTCGATTTCGTTGTTCGATTTCGTTGTTCGATTTCGTTGTTCGATTTCGTTGTTCGATTTCGTTGTTCGATTTCGTTGTTCGATTTCGTTGTTCGATTTCGTTGTTCGATTTCGTTGTTCGATTTCGTTGTTCGATTTCGTTGTTCGATTTCGTTGTTCGATTTCGTTGTTCGATTTCGTTGTTCGATTTCGTTGTTCGATTTCGTTGTTCGATTTCGTTGTTCGAATTCGTTGTTCGAATTCGTTGTTCGAATTCGTTGTTCGATTTCGTTGTTTGATTTCGTTGTTCGATTTCGTTGTTCGATTTCGTTGTTCGATTTCGTTGTTCGATTTCGTTGTTCGATTTTGTTGTTCGATTTCGTTGTTCGATTTCGTTGTTCGATTTCGTTATTCGATCTCGTTGTCCGATTCCGTTGTTCGATTTCGTTGTTCGTTTTCGTTGTTCGATATTGTTGTATGATTTCGTGGTTCGATTTCGTTGTTCGATTGCGTCGTTTCATTTCGTTGTTCGATTTCGTGGTTCGAATTCGTTGTTCGAATTCGTTGTTCGATTTCGTTGTTCGATTTCGTTGTTCGATTTCGTTGTTCGATTCCGTTGTTCGATTTCGTTGTTCGTTTTCGTTGTTCGATATTGTTGTATGATTTCGTGGTTCGATTTCGTTGTTCGATTGCGTCGTTTCATTTCGTTGTTCGATTTCGTGGTTCGAATTCGTTGTTCGAATTCGTTGTTCGATTTCGTTGTTCGATTTTGTTGTTCGATTTCGTTGTTGGTTTTCCTTGTTCGATTTCGTTGTTCGATTTCGTTGTTCGATTTCGTTGTTCGATTTCGTTGTTCGATTTCGTTGTTCGATTTCGTTGTTCGATTTCGTTGTTCGATTTCGTTGTTCGATTTCGTTGTTCGATTTCGTTGTTCGATTTCGTTGTTCGATTTCGTTGTTCGATTTCGTTGTTCGATTTCGTTGTTCGATTTCGTTGTTCGATTTCGTTGTTCGATTTCGTTGTTCGATTTCGTTGTTCGATTTCGTTGTTCGATTTCGTTGTTCGATTTCGTTGTTCGATTTCGTTGTTCGATTTCGTTGTTCGATTTCGTTGTTCGATTTCGTTGTTCGATTTCGTTGTTCGATTTCGTTGTTCGATTCGTTATTCGATCTCGTTGTCCGATTCCGTTGTTCGATTTCGTTGTTCGTTTTCGTTGTTCGATATTGTTGTATGATTTCGTGGTTCGATTTCGTTGTTCGATTGCGTCGTTCCATTTCGTTGTTCGAATTCGTTGTTCGATTTCGTTGTTCGATTTCGTTGTTCGATTTCGTTGTTCGATTTCGTTGTTCGATTTCGTTGTTCGATTTCGTTGTTCGATTTTGAAGTTCGATTTCGTTGTTCGATTTCGTTGTTCGATTTCGTTGTTCGATTTCGTTGTTCGATTTCGTTGTCCGATTCCGTTGTTCGATTTCGTTGTTCGTTTTCGTTGTTCGATATTGTTGTATGATTTCGTGGTTCGATTTCGTTGTTCGATTGCGTTGTTCCATTTCGTTGTTCTATTTCGTGGTTCGATTTCGTGGTTTCAGTTTGTTGTTCGATTTCGATTTCGCTGTTCGATTTCGAAGTTGGATTTCGTTGTTCTATTTCGTTGTTCTAATTCGTTGTTCGATTTCGTTGTTCGATTTCGTTGTTCGATTTCGTTGTTCGATTCGTTATTCGATTTCGTTGTTCGATTTCGTTGTTCGATTTCGTTGTTCGATTTCGTTGTTCGATCTCGTTGTCCGATTCCGTTGTTAGATTTCGTTGTTCGATTTCGTTGTTCGATTTCGTTGTTCGATTTCGTTGTTCGATTTCGTTGTTCGATTTCGTTGTTCGATTTCGTTGTTCGATTTCGTTGTTCGATGTCGTTGTTCGAATTCGTTGTTCGATTTCGTTGTTCGATTTCGTTGTTCGATTTCGTTGTTCGATTTCGTTGTTCGATTTCGTTGTTCGATTTCGTTGTTCGATTTCGTTGTTCGATTTTGAAGTTCGATTTCGTTGTTCGATTTCGTTGTTCGATTTCGTTGTTCGATTTCGTTGTCCGATTCCGTTGTTCGATTTCGTTGTTCGTTTTCGTTGTTCGATATTGTTGTATGATTTCGTGGTTCGATTTCGTTGTTCGATTGCGTTGTTCCATTTCGTTGTTCTATTTCGTGGTTCGATTTCGTGGTTTCAGTTTGTTGTTCGATTTCGATTTCGCTGTTCGATTTCGAAGTTGGATTTCGTTGTTCTATTTCGTTGTTCTAATTCGTTGTTCGATTTCGTTGTTCGATTTCGTTGTTCGATTTCGTTGTTCGATTCGTTATTCGATTTCGTTGTTCGATTTCGTTGTTCGATTTCGTTGTTCGATTTCGTTGTTCGATCTCGTTGTCCGATTCCGTTGTTAGATTTCGTTGTTCGTTTTCGTTGTTCGATATTGTTGTATGATTTCGTGGTTCGATTTCGTTGTTCGATTGCGTCGTTCCATTTCGTTGTTCTATTTCGTGGTTCGATTTCGTGGTTTCAGTTTGTTGTTCGATTTCGATTTCGCTGTTCGATTTCGAAGTTGGATTTCGTTGTTCTAATTCGTTGTTCGATTTCGTTGTTCGATTTCGTTGTTCGATTTCGTTGTTCGATTCGTTATTCGATTTCGTTGTTCGATTTCTTGTTCGATTTCGTTGTTCCATTTCGTTATTCGATTTCGTTGTTCGATTTCGTTGTTAGATTTCGTTGTTCGTTGTTAGATTTCGTTGTTCGATTTCGTTGTCCGATTCCGTTGTTCGATTTCGTTGTTCGTTTTCGTTGTTCGATATTGTTGTATGATTTCGTGGTTCGATTTCGTTGTTCGATTTCGTTGTTCCATTTCGTTGTTCGATTTCGTTGTTCGATTTCGTTGTTCGATTTCGTTGTTTTCGATTTCGTTGTTCGATTTCGTTGTTCGATTTCGTTGTTCGATTTCGTTGTTCGATTTCGTTGTTCGATTTCGTTGTTCGATTTCGTTGTTCGATTTCGTTGTTCGAATTCGTTGTTCGATTTCGTTGTTCGATTTCGTTGTTCGATTTCGTTGTTCGATTGCGTTGTTCGATTTCCTTGTTCGATTTCCTTGTTCGATTTCGTTGTTCGATTTCGTTGTTCGATTTCGTTGTTCGATTTCGTTGTTCGATTTCGTTGTTCGATTTCGTTGTTCGATTTCGTTGTTCGATTTCGTTGTTCGATTTCGTTGTTCGATTTCGTTGTTCGATTTCGTTGTTCGATTTCGTTGTTCGATTTCGTTGTTCGATTTCGTTGTTCGATTTCGTTGTTCGATTTCGTTGTTCGATTCGTTATTCGATCTCGTTGTCCGATTCCGTTGTTCGATTTCGTTGTTCGTTTTCGTTGTTCGATATTGTTGTATGATTTCGTGGTTCGATTTCGTTGTTCGATTGCGTCGTTCCATTTCGTTGTTCGAATTCGTTGTTCGATTTCGTTGTTCGATTTCGTTGTTCGATTTCGTTGTTCGATTTCGTTGTTCGATTTCGTTGTTCGATTTCGTTGTTCGATTTTGAAGTTCGATTTCGTTGTTCGATTTCGTTGTTCGATTTCGTTGTTCGATTTCGTTGTTCGATTTCGTTGTCCGATTCCGTTGTTCGATTTCGTTGTTCGTTTTCGTTGTTCGATATTGTTGTATGATTTCGTGGTTCGATTTCGTTGTTCGATTGCGTTGTTCCATTTCGTTGTTCTATTTCGTGGTTCGATTTCGTGGTTTCAGTTTGTTGTTCGATTTCGATTTCGCTGTTCGATTTCGAAGTTGGATTTCGTTGTTCTATTTCGTTGTTCTAATTCGTTGTTCGATTTCGTTGTTCGATTTCGTTGTTCGATTTCGTTGTTCGATTCGTTATTCGATTTCGTTGTTCGATTTCGTTGTTCGATTTCGTTGTTCGATTTCGTTGTTCGATCTCGTTGTCCGATTCCGTTGTTAGATTTCGTTGTTCGATTTCGTTGTTCGATTTCGTTGTTCGATTTCGTTGTTCGATTTCGTTGTTCGATTTCGTTGTTCGATTTCGTTGTTCGATTTCGTTGTTCGATGTCGTTGTTCGAATTCGTTGTTCGATTTCGTTGTTCGATTTCGTTGTTCGATTTCGTTGTTCGATTTCGTTGTTCGATTTCGTTGTTCGATTTCGTTGTTCGATTTCGTTGTTCGATTTTGAAGTTCGATTTCGTTGTTCGATTTCGTTGTTCGATTTCGTTGTTCGATTTCGTTGTCCGATTCCGTTGTTCGATTTCGTTGTTCGTTTTCGTTGTTCGATATTGTTGTATGATTTCGTGGTTCGATTTCGTTGTTCGATTGCGTTGTTCCATTTCGTTGTTCTATTTCGTGGTTCGATTTCGTGGTTTCAGTTTGTTGTTCGATTTCGATTTCGCTGTTCGATTTCGAAGTTGGATTTCGTTGTTCTATTTCGTTGTTCTAATTCGTTGTTCGATTTCGTTGTTCGATTTCGTTGTTCGATTTCGTTGTTCGATTCGTTATTCGATTTCGTTGTTCGATTTCGTTGTTCGATTTCGTTGTTCGATTTCGTTGTTCGATCTCGTTGTCCGATTCCGTTGTTAGATTTCGTTGTTCGTTTTCGTTGTTCGATATTGTTGTATGATTTCGTGGTTCGATTTCGTTGTTCGATTGCGTCGTTCCATTTCGTTGTTCTATTTCGTGGTTCGATTTCGTGGTTTCAGTTTGTTGTTCGATTTCGATTTCGCTGTTCGATTTCGAAGTTGGATTTCGTTGTTCTAATTCGTTGTTCGATTTCGTTGTTCGATTTCGTTGTTCGATTTCGTTGTTCGATTCGTTATTCGATTTCGTTGTTCGATTTCTTGTTCGATTTCGTTGTTCCATTTCGTTATTCGATTTCGTTGTTCGATTTCGTTGTTAGATTTCGTTGTTCGTTGTTAGATTTCGTTGTTCGATTTCGTTGTCCGATTCCGTTGTTCGATTTCGTTGTTCGTTTTCGTTGTTCGATATTGTTGTATGATTTCGTGGTTCGATTTCGTTGTTCGATTTCGTTGTTCCATTTCGTTGTTCGATTTCGTTGTTCGATTTCGTTGTTCGATTTCGTTGTTTTCGATTTCGTTGTTCGATTTCGTTGTTCGATTTCGTTGTTCGATTTTGAAGTTCGATTTCGTTGTTCGATTTCGTTGTTCGATTTCGTTGTTCGATTTCGTTGTCCGATTCCGTTGTTCGATTTCGTTGTTCGATTTCGTTGTTCGATTTCGTTGTTCGAATTCGTTGTTCGATTTCGTTGTTCGATTTCGTTGTTCGATTTCGTTGTTCGATTGCGTTGTTCGATTTCCTTGTTCGATTTCCTTGTTCGATTTCGTTGTTCGATTTCGTTGTTCGATTTCGTTGTTCGATTTCGTTGTTCGATTTCGTTGTTCGATTTCGTTGTTCGATTTCGTTGTTCGATTTCGTTGTTCGATTTCGTTGTTCGATTTCGTTGTTCGATTTCGTTGTTCGATTTCGTTGTTCGATTTCGTTGTTCGATTTCGTTGTTCGATTTCGTTGTTCGATGTCGTTGTTCGATGTCGTTGTTCGATGTCGTTGTTCGATGTCGTTGTTCGATGTCGTTGTTCGATGTCGTTGTTCGATTTCGTTGTTCGATTTCGTTGTTCGATTTCGTTGTTCGATTTCGTTGTTCGATTTCGTTGTTCGATATTGTTGTATGATTTCGTGGTTCGATTTCGTTGTTCGATTGCGTCGTTCCATTTCGTTGTTCGATTTCGTGGTTCGAATTCGTTGTTCGAATTCGTTGTTCGATTTCGTTGTTCGATTTCGTTGTTCGATTTCGTTGTTCGATTTCGTTGTTCGATTTCGTTGTTCGATTTCGTTGTTCGATTTCGTGGTTCGAATACGTTGTTCGAATTCGTTGTTCGATTTCGTTGTTCGATTTTGTTGTTCGATTTCGTTGTTCGATTTCGTTGTTCGATTTCGTTGTTCGATTTCGTTGTTCGATTTCGTTGTTCGATTTCGTTGTTCGAATTCGTTGTTCGATTTCGTTGTTCGATTTCGTTGTACGAATTCGTTGTTCGAATTCGTTGTTCGATTTCGTTGTTCGATTTCGTTGTTCGATTTCGAAGTTCGATTTCGTTGATCGATTTCGTTGTTCGATTTCGTTGTTCGATTTCGTTGTTCGATTTCGTATTTCGTTGTTCGAATTCGCTGTTCAATTTCGTTGTTCGATTTCGTTGTTCGATGTCGTTGTTCGAATTCGTTGTTCGATTTCGTTGTTCGATTTCGTTGTTCGATTTCGTTGTTCGATTTCGTTGTTCGATTTCGTTGTTCGATTTCGTTGTTCGATTTCGTTGTTCGATTTCGTTGTTCGATTTCGTTGTTCGATTTCGTTGTTCGATGTCGTTGTTCGATGTCGTTGTTCGATGTCGTTGTTCGATGTCGTTGTTCGATGTCGTTGTTCGATGTCGTTGTTCGATTTCGTTGTTCGATTTCGTTGTTCGATTTCGTTGTTCGATTTCGTTGTTCGATTTCGTTGTTCGATTTCGTTGTTCGATTTCGTTGTTCGATATTGTTGTATGATTTCGTGGTTCGATTTCGTTGTTCGATTGCGTCGTTCCATTTCGTTGTTCGATTTCGTGGTTCGAATTCGTTGTTCGAATTCGTTGTTCGATTTCGTTGTTCGATTTCGTTGTTCGATTTCGTTGTTCGATTTCGTTGTTCGATTTCGTTGTTCGATTTCGTTGTTCGATTTCGTTGTTCGATTTCGTGGTTCGAATACGTTGTTCGAATTCGTTGTTCGATTTCGTTGTTCGATTTTGTTGTTCGATTTCGTTGTTCGATTTCGTTGTTCGATTTCGTTGTTCGATTTCGTTGTTCGATTTCGTTGTTCGATTTCGTTGTTCGAATTCGTTGTTCGATTTCGTTGTTCGATTTCGTTGTTCGAATTCGTTGTTCGAATTCGTTGTTCGATTTCATTGTTCGATTTCGTTGTTCGATTTCGAAGTTCGATTTCGTTGATCGATTTCGTTGTTCGATTTCGTTGTTCGATTTCGTTGTTCGATTTCGTATTTCGTTGTTCGAATTCGCTGTTCAATTTCGTTGTTCGATTTCGTTGTTCGATTTCGTTGTTTGAATTCGTGTTCGATTTCGAAGTTCGATTTCGTTGTTCGATTTCGTTGTTCGATTTCGTTGTTCGATTTCGTTGTTCGATTTCGTTGTTCGATTTCGTTGTTCGATTTCGTTGTTCGATTTCGTTGTTCGATTTCGTTGTTCGATGTCGTTGTTCGAATTCGTTGTTCGATTTCGTTGTTCGATTTCGTTGTTCGATTTCGTTGTTCGATTTCGTTGTTCGATTTCGTTGTTCGATTTCGTTGTTCGATTTCGTTGTTCGATTTTGAAGTTCGATTTCGTTGTTCGATTTCGTTGTTCGATTTCGTTGTTTCGATTTCGTTGTTCGATTTCGTTGTCCGATTCCGTTGTTCGATTTCGTTGTTCGTTTTCGTTGTTCGATATTGTTGTATGATTTCGTGGTTCGATTTCGTTGTTCGATTGCGTTGTTCCATTTCGTTGTTCTATTTCGTGGTTCGATTTCGTGGTTTCAGTTTGTTGTTCGATTTCGATTTCGCTGTTCGATTTCGAAGTTGGATTTCGTTGTTCTATTTCGTTGTTCTAATTCGTTGTTCGATTTCGTTGTTCGATTTCGTTGTTCGCTTTCGTTGTTCGATTCGTTATTCGATTTCGTTGTTCGATTTCGTTGTTCGATTTCGTTGTTCGATTTCGTTGTTCGATCTCGTTGTCCGATTCCGTTGTTAGATTTCGTTGTTCGTTTTCGTTGTTCGATATTGTTGTATGATTTCGTGGTTCGATTTCGTTGTTCGATTGCGTCGTTCCATTTCGTTGTTCTATTTCGTGGTTCGATTTCGTGGTTTCAGTTTGTTGTTCGATTTCGATTTCGCTGTTCGATTTCGAAGTTGGATTTCGTTGTTCTATTTCGTTGTTCTAATTCGTTGTTCGATTTCGTTGTTCGATTTCGTTGTTCGATTTCGTTGTTCGATTTCGTTGTTCGATTCGTTATTCGATTTCGTTGTTTGATTTCTTGTTCGATTTCGTTGTTCCATTTCGTTATTCGATTTCGTTGTTCGATTTCGTTGTTAGATTTCGTTGTTAGATTTCGTTGTTCGTTGTTAGATTTCGTTGTTCGATTTCGTTGTCCGATTCCGTTGTTCGATTTCGTTGTTCGTTTTCGTTGTTCGATATTGTTGTATGATTTCGTGGTTCGATTTCGTTGTTCGATTTCGTTGTTCCATTTCGTTGTTCGATTTCGTTGTTCGATTTCGAAGTTCGATTTCGTTGTTCGATTTCGTTGTTTTCGATTTCGTTGTTCGATTTCGTTGTTCGAATTCGTTGTTCGATTTCGTTGTTCGATTTCGTTGTTCGATTTCGTTGTTCGATTTCGTTGAACGATTTCGTTGTTCGAATTCGTTGTTCGATTTCGTTGTTCGATTTCGTTGTTCGATTTCGTTGTTCGATTTCGTTGTTCGATTGCGTTGTTCGATTTCCTTGTTCGATTTCGTTGTTCGATTTCGTTGTTCGATTTCGTTGTTCGATTTCGTTGTTCGATTTCGTTGTTCGATTTCGTTGTTCGATTTCGTTGTTCGATTTCGTTGTTCGATTTCGAAGTTCGATTTCGTTGTTCGATTTCGTTGTTTTCGATTTCGTTGTTCGATTTCGTTGTTCGAATTCGTTGTTCGATTTCGTGGTTCGATTTCGTTGTTCGATTGCGTCGTTTCATTTCGTTGTTCGATTTCGTGGTTCGAATTCGTTGTTCGAATTCGTTGTTCGATTTCGTTGTTCGATTTTGTTGTTCGATTTCGTTGTTGGTTTTCCTTGTTCGATTTCGTTGTTCGATTTCGTTGTTCGATTTCGTTGTTCGATTTCGTTGTTCGATTTCGTTGTTCGAATTCGTTGTTCGAATTCGTTGTTCGAATTCGTTGTTCGATTTCGTTGTTCGATTTCGTTGTTCGATTTTGAAGTTCGATTTCGTTGTTCGATTTCGTTGTTCGATTGCGTTGTTCGATTTCGTTGTTCGATTTCGTTGTTCGATTTCGTTGTTCGATTTCGTTGTTCGATTTCGTTGTTCGATTTCGTTGTTCGATTTCGTTGTTCGATTTCGTCGTTCGATTTCGTCGTTCGATTTCGTCGTTCGATTTCGTTGTTCGATTTCGTTGTTCGATTTCGTTGTTCGATTTCGTTGTTCGATTTCGTTGTTCGATTTCGTTGTTCGATTTCGTTGTTCGATTTCGTTGTTCGATTTCGTTGTTCGATTTCGTTGTTCGATTTCGTTGTTCGATTTCGTTGTTCGATTTCGTTGTTCGATTTCTTTGTTCGATTTCGTTGTTCGATTTCGTTGTTCGATTTCGTTGTTAGATTTCGTTGTTCGATTTCGTTGTTCGAATTCGTTGTTCGAATTCGTAGTTCGAATTCGTTGTTCGATTTCGTTGTTCGATTTCGTTGTTCGATTTCGTTGTTCGATTTCGTTGTTCGATTTCGTTGTTCGATTTCGTTGTTCGATTTTGTTGTTCGATTTCGTTGTTTGATTTCGTTATTCGATCTCGTTGTCCGATTCCGTTGTTCGATTTCGTTGTTCGTTTTCGTTGTTCGATATTGTTGTATGATTTCGTGGTTCGATTTCGTTGTTCGATTGTGTCGTTTCATTTCGTTGTTCGATTTCGTTGTTCGAATTCGTTGTTCGATTTCGTTGTTCGATTTCGTTGTTCGATTTCGTTGTTCGATTTCGTTGTTCGATTCCGTTGTTCGATTTCGTTGTTCGTTTTCGTTGTTCGATATTGTTGTATGATTTCGTGGTTCGATTTCGTTGTTCGATTGCGTCGTTTCATTTCGTTGTTCGATTTCGTGGTTCGAATTCGTTGTTCGAATTCGTTGTTCGATTTCGTTGTTCGATTTTGTTGTTCGATTTCGTTGTTGGTTTTCCTTGTTCGATTTCGTTGTTCGATTTCGTTGTTCGATTTCGTTGTTCGATTTCGTTGTTCGATTTCGTTGTTCGATTTCGTTGTTCGATTCGTTGTTCGATTTCGTTGTTCGTTGTTAGATTTCGTTGTTCGATTTCGTTGTCCGATTCCGTTGTTCGATTTCGTTGTTCGTTTTCGTTGTTCGATATTGTTGTATGATTTCGTGGTTCGATTTCGTTGTTCGATTTCGTTGTTCCATTTCGTTGTTCGATTTCGTTGTTCGATTTCGAAGTTCGATTTCGTTGTTCGATTTCGTTGTTTTCGATTTCGTTGTTCGATTTCGTTGTTCGAATTCGTTGTTCGATTTCGTTGTTCGATTTCGTTGTTCGATTTCGTTGTTCGATTTCGTTGTTCGATTTCGTTGAACGATTTCGTTGTTCGAATTCGTTGTTCGATTTCGTTGTTCGATTTCGTTGTTCGATTTCGTTGTTCGATTGCGTTGTTCGATTTCCTTGTTCGATTTCGTTGTTCGATTTCGTTGTTCGATTTCGTTGTTCGATTTCGTTGTTCGATTTCGTTGTTCGATTTCGTTGTTCGATTTCGTTGTTCGATTTCGTTGTTCGATTTCGTTGTTCGATTTCGTTGTTCGATTTCGTTGTTCGATTTCGTTGTTCGATTTCGTTGTTCCATTTCGTTGTTCGATTTCGTTGTTCGATTTCGAAGTTCGATTTCGTTGTTCGATTTCGTTGTTTTCGATTTCGTTGTTCGATTTCGTTGTTCGAATTCGTTGTTCGATTTCGTGGTTCGATTTCGTTGTTCGATTGCGTCGTTTCATTTCGTTGTTCGATTTCGTGGTTCGAATTCGTTGTTCGAATTCGTTGTTCGATTTCGTTGTTCGATTTTGTTGTTCGATTTCGTTGTTGGTTTTCCTTGTTCGATTTCGTTGTTCGATTTCGTTGTTCGATTTCGTTGTTCGATTTCGTTGTTCGATTTCATTGTTCGATTTCGTTGTTCGATTTCGTTGTTCGATTTCGTTGTTAGATTTCGTTGTTCGATTTCGTTGTTCGAATTCGTTGTTCGAATTCGTAGTTCGAATTCGTTGTTCGATTTCGTTGTTCGATTTCGTTGTTCGATCTCGTTGTTCGATTTCGTTGTTCGATTTCGTTGTTCGATTTCGTTGTTCGATTTTGTTGTTCGATTTCGTTGTTCGATTTCGTTATTCGATCTCGTTGTCCGATTCCGTTGTTCGATTTCGTTGTTCGTTTTCGTTGTTCGATATTGTTGTATGATTTCGTGGTTCGATTTCGTTGTTCGATTGTGTCGTTTCATTTCGTTGTTCGATTTCGTTGTTCGAATTCGTTGTTCGATTTCGTTGTTCGATTTCGTTGTTCGATTTCGTTGTTCGATTTCGTTGTTCGATTCCGTTGTTCGATTTCGTTGTTCGTTTTCGTTGTTCGATATTGTTGTATGATTTCGTGGTTCGATTTCGTTGTTCGATTGCGTCGTTTCATTTCGTTGTTCGATTTCGTGGTTCGAATTCGTTGTTCGAATTCGTTGTTCGATTTCGTTGTTCGATTTTGTTGTTCGATTTCGTTGTTGGTTTTCCTTGTTCGATTTCGTTGTTCGATTTCGTTGTTCGATTTCGTTGTTCGATTTCGTTGTTCGATTTCGTTGTTCGATTTCGTTGTTCGATTCGTTGTTTGATTTCGTTGTTCGTTGTTAGATTTCGTTGTTCGATTTCGTTGTCCGATTCCGTTGTTCGATTTCGTTGTTCGTTTTCGTTGTTCGATATTGTTGTATGATTTCGTGGTTCGATTTCGTTGTTCGATTTCGTTGTTCCATTTCGTTGTTCGATTTCGTTGTTCGATTTCGAAGTTCGATTTCGTTGTTCGATTTCGTTGTTTTCGATTTCGTTGTTCGATTTCGTTGTTCGAATTCGTTGTTCGATTTCGTTGTTCGATTTCGTTGTTCGATTTCGTTGTTCGATTTCGTTGTTCGATTTCGTTGTTCGATTTCGTTGAACGATTTCGTTGTTCGAATTCGTTGTTCGATTTCGTTGTTCGATTTCGTTGTTCGATTTCGTTGTTCGATTGCGTTGTTCGATTTCCTTGTTCGATTTCGTTGTTCGATTTCGTTGTTCGATTTCGTTGTTCGATTTCGTTGTTCGATTTCGTTGTTCGATTTCGTTGTTCGATTTCGTTGTTCGATTTCGTTGTTCGATTTCGTTGTTCGATTTCGTTGTTCGATTTCGTTGTTCGATTTCGTTGTTCCATTTCGTTGTTCGATTTCGTTGTTCGATTTCGAAGTTCGATTTCGTTGTTCGATTTCGTTGTTTTCGATTTCGTTGTTCGATTTCGTTGTTCGAATTCGTTGTTCGATTTCGTGGTTCGATTTCGTTGTTCGATTGCGTCGTTTCATTTCGTTGTTCGATTTCGTGGTTCGAATTCGTTGTTCGAATTCGTTGTTCGATTTCGTTGTTCGATTTTGTTGTTCGATTTCGTTGTTGGTTTTCCTTGTTCGATTTCGTTGTTCGATTTCGTTGTTCGATTTCGTTATTCGATTTCGTTGTTCGATTTCGTTGTTCGATTTCGTTGTTCGAATTCGTTGTTCGAATTCGTTGTTCGAATTCGTTGTTCGATTTCGTTGTTCGATTTCGTTGTTCGATTTTGAAGTTCGATTTCGTTGTTCGATTTCGTTGTTCGATTGCGTTGTTCGATTTCGTTGTTCGATTTCGTTGTTCGATTTCGTTGTTCGATTTCGTTGTTCGATTTCGTTGTTCGATTTCGTTGTTCGATTTCGTTGTTCGATTTCGTTGTTCGATTTCGTTGTTCGATTTCGTCGTTCGATTTCGTCGTTCGATTTCGTTGTTCGATTTCGTTGTTCGAATTCGTTGTTCGATTTCGTTGTTCGATTTCGTTGTTCGATTTCGTTGTTCGATTTCGTTGTTCGATTTCGTTGTTCGATTTCGTTGTTCGATTTCGTTGTTCGATTTCGTTGTTCGATTTCGTTGTTCGATTTCGTTGTTCGATTTCGTTGTTAGATTTCGTTGTTCGATTTCGTTGTTCCATTTCGTTGTTCGATTTCGTTGTTCGATTTCGAAGTTCGATTTCGTTGTTCGATTTCGTTGTTTTCGATTTCGTTGTTCGATTTCGTTGTTCGAATTCGTTGTTCGATTTCGTGGTTCGATTTCGTTGTTCGATTGCGTCGTTTCATTTCGTTGTTCGATTTCGTGGTTCGAATTCGTTGTTCGAATTCGTTGTTCGATTTCGTTGTTCGATTTTGTTGTTCGATTTCGTTGTTGGTTTTCCTTGTTCGATTTCGTTGTTCGATTTCGTTGTTCGATTTCGTTATTCGATTTCGTTGTTCGATTTCGTTGTTCGATTTCGTTGTTCGAATTCGTTGTTCGAATTCGTTGTTCGAATTCGTTGTTCGATTTCGTTGTTCGATTTCGTTGTTCGATTTTGAAGTTCGATTTCGTTGTTCGATTTCGTTGTTCGATTGCGTTGTTCGATTTCGTTGTTCGATTTCGTTGTTCGATTTCGTTGTTCGATTTCGTTGTTCGATTTCGTTGTTCGATTTCGTTGTTCGATTTCGTTGTTCGATTTCGTTGTTCGATTTCGTTGTTCGATTTCGTTGTTCGATTTCGTCGTTCGATTTCGTCGTTCGATTTCGTTGTTCGAATTCGTTGTTCGATTTCGTTGTTCGATTTCGTTGTTCGATTTCGTTGTTCGATTTCGTTGTTCGATTTCGTTGTTCGATTTCGTTGTTCGATTTCGTTGTTCGATTTCGTTGTTCGATTTCGTTGTTCGATTTCGTTGTTCGATTTCGTTGTTCGATTTCGTTGTTCGATTTCGTTGTTAGATTTCGTTGTTCGATTTCGTTGTTCGAATTCGTTGTTCGAATTCGTTGTTCGAATTCGTTGTTCGATTTCGTTGTTCGATTTCGTTGTTCGATTTCGTTGTTCGATTTTGTTGTTCGATTTCGTTGTTCGATTTCGTTATTCGATCTCGTTGTCCGATTCCGTTGTTCGATTTCGTTGTTCGTTTTCGTTGTTCGATATTGTTGTATGATTTCGTGGTTCGATTTCGTTGTTCGATTGCGTCGTTTCATTTCGTTGTTCGATTTCGTTGTTCGAATTCGTTGTTCGATTTCGTTGTTCGATTTCGAAGTTCGATTTCGTTGTTCGATTTCGTTGTTTTCGATTCCGTTGTTCGATTTCGTTGTTCGAATTCGTTGTTCGATTTCGTTGTTCGATTTCGTTGTTCGATTTCGTTGTTCGATTTCGTTGTTCGATTTCGTTGAACGATTTCGTTGTTCGAATTCGTTGTTCGATTTCGTTGTTCGATTTCGTTGTTCGATTTCGTTGTTCGATTTCGTTGTTCGATTTCGTTGTTCGATTGCGTTGTTCGATTTCCTTGTTCGATTTCGTTGTTCGATTTCGTTGTTCGATTTCGTTGTTCGATTTCGTTGTTCGATTTCGTTGTTCGATTTCGTTGTTCGATTTCGTTGTTCGATTTCGTTGTTCGATTTCGTTGTTCGATTTCGTTGTTCGATTTCGTTGTTCGATTTCGTTGTTCGATTTCGTTGTTCGATTTCGTTGTTCGATTTCGTTGTTCGATTTCGTTGTTCGATTTCGTTGTTCGATTTCGTTGTTCGATTTCGTTGTTCGATTTCGTTGTTCGATTTCGTTGTTCGATTTCGTTGTTCGATTTCGTTGTTCGATTTCGTTGTTCGATTTCGTTGTTCGATTTCGTTGTTCGATTTCGTTGTTCGATTCGTTATTCGATCTCGTTGTCCGATTCCGTTGTTCGATTTCGTTGTTCGTTTTCGTTGTTCGATATTGTTGTATGATTTCGTGGTTCGATTTCGTTGTTCGATTGCGTCGTTCCATTTCGTTGTTCGAATTCGTTGTTCGATTTCGTTGTTCGATTTCGTTGTTCGATTTCGTTGTTCGATTTCGTTGTTCGATTTCGTTGTTCGATTTCGTTGTTCGATTTCGTTGTTCGATTTCGTTGTTCGATTTTGAAGTTCGATTTCGTTGTTCGATTTCTTTGTTCGATTTCGTGTTCGATTTCGTTGTTCGATTTCGTTGTCCGATTCCGTTGTTCGATTTCGTTGTTCGTTTTCGTTGTTCGATATTGTTGTATGATTTCGTGGTTCGATTTCGTTGTTCGATTGCGTTGTTCCATTTCGTTGTTCTATTTCGTGGTTCGATTTCGTGGTTTCAGTTTGTTGTTCGATTTCGATTTCGCTGTTCGATTTCGAAGTTGGATTTCGTTGTTCTATTTCGTTGTTCTAATTCGTTGTTCGATTTCGTTGTTCGATTTCGTTGTACGATTTCGTTGTTCGATTCGTTATTCGATTTCGTTGTTCGATTTCGTTGTTCGATTTCGTTGTTCGATTTCGTTGTTCGATCTCGTTGTCCGATTCCGTTGTTAGATTTCGTTGTTCGATTCCGTTGTTCGATTTCGTTGTTCGTTTTCGTTGTTCGATATTGTTGTATGATTTCGTGGTTCGATTTCGTTGTTCGATTGCGTCGTTCCATTTCGTTGTTCGATTTCGTGGTTCGAATTCGTTGTTCGAATTCGTTGTTCGATTTCGTTGTTCGATTTTGTTGTTCGATTTCGTTGTTCGATTTCGTTGTTCGATTTCGTTGTTCGATTTCGTTGTTCGATTTCGTGGTTCGAATACGTTGTTCGAATTCGTTGTTCGATTTCGTTGTTCGATTTTGTTGTTCGATTTCGTTGTTCGATTTCGTTGTTCGATTTCGTTGTTCGATTTCGTTGTTCGATTTCGTTGTTCGATTTCGTTGTTCGAATTCGTTGTTCGAATTCGTTGTTCTATTTCGTTGTTCGATGTCGTTGTTCGAATTCGTTGTTCGATTTCGTTGTTCGATTTCGTTGTTCTATTTCGTTGTTCGATTTCGTTGTTCGATTTCGTTGTTCGATTCGTTATTCGATTTCGTTGTTCGATTTCGTTGTTCCATTTCGTTGTTCCATTTCGTTGTTCGATTTCGTTGTTCGTTTTCGTTGTTCGATTTCGTGGTTCGAGTTTGTTGTTCGATTTCGTTGTTCCATTTGGAAGTTCGATTTCGAAGTTCGATTTCGTTGTTCGATTTCGTTGTTCGATTTCGTTGTTCGATTTTTGTTGTTCGATTTTCTTTGTTCGATTTCGTTGTTCGATTTCGTTGTTCGATTTCGTTGTTCGATTTCGTTGTTCGATTTCGTTGATCGAATTCGTTGTTCGAATTCGTTGGTCGATTTCATTGTTCGTTGTTAGATTTCGTTGTTCCTTTTCGTGGTTCGATTTTGTTGTATGATTTCGTGGTTCGATTTCGTTGTTCGATTGCGTTGTTCCATTTCGTTGTTCTATTTCGTGGTTTCAGTTTGTTGTTCGATTTCGATTTCGTTGTTCGATATCGAAGTTGGATTTCGTGGTTCGAATTCGTTGTTCGAATTCGTTGTTCGAATTCGTTGGTCGATTTCATTGTTCGTTGTTAGATTTCGTTGTTCCTTTTCGTGGTTCGATTTTGTTGTATGATTTCGTAGTTCGATTTCGTTGTTCGATTTCGTTGTTCGATTTCGTTGTTCGATTTCGTTGTTCGATTTCGTTGATCGATTTCATTGTTCGATTTCGTTGTTCGATTTCGTTGTTCAATTTCGTTGTTCTATTTCGTGGTTAGATTTCGTGGTTCAGTTCGTTGTTCGAGTTCGATTTCGATTTCGTTGTTCGATTTCGTGGTTCGATTTCGTTGTTCGATTAGTGATTCGAATTCGTTGTTCGAATTCGTTGTTCGATTTTGTTGTTCATTGTTCGATTTCGTGGTTCGGGTTTGTTGTTCGATTTCGTTGTTCGATTCGTTGTTCGATTTCGTTGTTCGATTTCGTTGATCGATTTCGTTGTTCGATTTTCATTGTTCGATTTGATTGTTCGATTTCGTTGATCGATTTCGTTTTTCGATTTCGTTGTTCGATTTCGTTGTTCGATTTCGTTGTTCGATTTCGTTTTGCGATTTCGTTGTTCGATTTCGTTGTTCGATTTCGTTGTTCGATTTCGTTGTTCGATTTCGTTGTTCGATTTCATTGTTCGATTTCGTCGATCGATTTCGTTTTTCGATTTCATTGTTCGATTTCGTTGTTCGATTTCGTTGTTCCATTTCGTTGTTCTATTTCGTGGTTCGATTTCGTGGTTCAGTTCGTTGGTCGAGTTCGATTTCGATGTTCGATTTCGTGGTTCGATTTCGTTGTTCGATTTAGTGATTCGAATTCGTTGTTCGATTTCGTTGTTCGATTTCGTTGTTCGATTTCGTTGTTCGATTTCGTTGTTCGATTTCGTTGTTCGATTTCGTTGTTCGATTTCGTTGTTCGTTTTCGTTGTTCGATTTCGTTGTTCGATTTCGTTGTTTGAATTCGTGTTCGATTTCGTTGATCGATTTCGTTGTTCGATTTCCACTGTTCGATTTGATTTTTCGATTTCGTTGATCGATTTCCTTTTTCGATTTCATTGTTCTATTTAGTTGTTCGATTTCGTTGTTCCATTTCGTTGTTCTATTTCGTGGTTCGATTTCGTGGTTCAGTTCGTTGTTCGAGTTCGATTTCGATTTCGTGGTTGGATTTCGTTGTTCGATTTAGTGATTCGAATTCGTTGTTCGAATTCGTTGTTCAAATTCGTTGTTCCAATTCGTTGTTCGAATTCGTTGCTCGATTTCGTTGTTCGTTGTCAGATTTCGTTGTTCCTTTTCGTGGTTTGATTTTGTTGTATGATTTCGTGGTTCGATTTCGTTGTTCGATTTCGTTGTTCGATTTCGTTGTTCGATTCGTTATTCGATTTCGTTGTTCGATTTCGTTGTTCCATTTCGTTGTTCCATTTCGTTGTTCGATTTCGTTGTTCGTTTTCGTTGTTCGATTTCGTGGTTCGAGTTTGTTGTTCGATTTCGTTGTTCCATTTGGAAGTTCGATTTCGAAGTTCGATTTCGTTGTTCGATTTCGTTGTTCGATTTCGTTGTTCGATTTTTGTTGTTCGATTTTCTTTGTTCGATTTCGTTGTTCGATTTCGTTGTTCGATTTCGTTGTTCGATTTCGTTGTTCGATTTCGTTGATCGAATTCGTTGTTCGAATTCGTTGATCGATTTCATTGTTCGTTGTTAGATTTCGTTGTTCCTTTTCGTGGTTCGATTTTGTTGTATGATTTCGTGGTTCGATTTCGTTGTTCGATTGCGTTGTTCCATTTCGTTGTTCTATTTCGTGGTTTCAGTTTGTTGTTCGATTTCGATTTCGTTGTTCGATATCGAAGTTGGATTTCGTGGTTCGAATTCGTTGTTCGAATTCGTTGTTCGAATTCGTTGGTCGATTTCATTGTTCGTTGTTAGATTTCGTTGTTCCTTTTCGTGGTTCGATTTTGTTGTATGATTTCGTAGTTCGATTTCGTTGTTCGATATCGTTGTTCGATTTCGTTGTTCGATTTCGTTGTTCGATTTCGTTGATCGATTTCATTGTTCGATTTCGTTGTTCGATTTCGTTGTTCAATTTCGTTGTTCTATTTCGTGGTTAGATTTCGTGGTTCAGTTCGTTGTTCGAGTTCGATTTCGATTTCGTTGTTCGATTTCGTGGTTCGATTTCGTTGTTCGATTAGTGATTCGAATTCGTTGTTCTAATTCGTTGTTCTAATTCGTTGTTCGATTTCGTTGTTCGTTGTTCGATTTCGTGGTTCGGGTTTGTTGTTCGATTTCGTTGTTCGATTCGTTGTTCGATTTCGTTGTTCGATTTCGTTGATCGATTTCGTTGTTCGATTTTCATTGTTCGATTTGATTGTTCGATTTCGTTGATCGATTTCGTTTTTCGATTTCGTTGTTCGATTTCGTTGTTCGATTTCGTTGTTCGATTTCGTTTTGCGATTTCGTTGTTCGATTTCGTTGTTCGATTTCGTTGTTCGATTTCGTTGTTCGATTTCGTTGTTCGATTTCATTGTTCGATTTCGTTGATCGATTTCGTTTTTCGATTTCATTGTTCGATTTCGTTGTTCGATTTCGTTGTTCCATTTCGTTGTTCTATTTCGTGGTTCGATTTCGTGGTTCAGTTCGTTGGTCGAGTTCGATTTCGATGTTCGATTTCGTGGTTCGATTTCGTTGTTCGATTTAGTGATTCGAATTCGTTGTTCGATTTCGTTGTTCGATTTCGTTGTTCGATTTCGTTGTTCGATTTCGTTGTTCGATTTCGTTGTTCGTTTTCGTTGTTCGATTTCGTTGTTCGATTTCGTTGTTTGAATTCGTGTTCGATTTCGTTGATCGATTTCGTTGTTCGATTTCCACTGTTCGATTTGATTTTTCGATTACGTTGATCGATTTCCTTTTTCGATTTCATTGTTCTATTTAGTTGTTCGATTTCGTTGTTCCATTTCGTTGTTCTATTTCGTGGTTCGATTTCGTGGTTCAGTTCGTTGTTCGAGTTCGATTTCGATTTCGTGGTTGGATTTCGTTGTTCGATTTAGTGATTCGAATTCGTTGTTCGAATTCGTTGTTCAAATTCGTTGTTCGAATTCGTTGTTCGAATTCGTTGGTCGATTTCGTTGTTCGTTGTTAGATTTCGTTGTTCCTTTTCGTGGTTTGATTTTGTTGTATGATTTCGTGGTTCGATTTCGTTTTCGATTGCGTTGTTCCATTTCGTTGTTCTATTTCGTGGTTTCAGTTTGTTGTTCGATTTCGATTTCGTTGTTCTTTGTTCGATTTCGTTGTTCGTTGTTAGATTTCGTTGTTCTTTGTTCAATTTCGTTGTTCGATTTCGTTGTTCGATTTCGTTATTCGATTCCGTAGTTCGATTTCCTTGTTAGATTTCGTGGTTTCAGTTTGTTGTTCGAGTTCGTTATTCGATTTCATTGTTCGATTTCGTTGTTCGATTTCGTTGTTCAATTTCGTTGTTCTATTTCGTTGTTAGATTTCGTGGTTCAGTTCGTTGTTCGAGTTCGATTTCGATTTCGTTGTTCGATTTCGTGGTTCGAATTCGTTGTTCGATTTAGTGATTCGAATTCGTTGTTCGAATTCGTTGTTCGAATTCGTTGTTTGATTTCGTTGTTCGTTGTTCGATTTCGTGGTTCGGGTTTGTTGTTCGATTTCGTTGTTCGATTCATTGTTCGATTTCGTTGTTCGAGTTCGTTGTTCGATTTCGTTGTTCGTTGTTAGATTTCGTTGTTCTTTATTCGATTTCGTTGTTCGTTGTTAGATTTCGTTGTTCTTTGTTCGATTTCGTTGTTCGATTCGTTATTCGATTTCGTTGTTCGATTTCGTTGTTCGATTTCGTTGTTCCATTTTGTTGTTCGATTTCGTTGTTCGATTTTTGTTGTTCGATTTTCTTTGTTAGATTTCGTTGTTCGATTTCGTTGTTCGAATTCGTTGTTCGAATTCGTAGTTCGAATTCGTTGTTCGATTTCGTTGTTCGATTTCGTTGTTCGATCTCGTTGTTCGATTTCGTTGTTCGATTTCGTTGTTCGATTTCGTTGTTCGATTTTGTTGTTCGATTTCGTTGTTCGATTTCGTTATTCGATCTCGTTGTCCGATTCCGTTGTTCGATTTCGTTGTTCGTTTTCGTTGTTCGATATTGTTGTATGATTTCGTGGTTCGATTTCGTTGTTCGATTGTGTCGTTTCATTTCGTTGTTCGATTTCGTTGTTCGAATTCGTTGTTCGATTTCGTTGTTCGATTTCGTTGTTCGATTTCGTTGTTCGATTTCGTTGTTCGATTCCGTTGTTCGATTTCGTTGTTCGTTTTCGTTGTTCGATATTGTTGTATGATTTCGTGGTTCGATTTCGTTGTTCGATTGCGTCGTTTCATTTCGTTGTTCGATTTCGTGGTTCGAATTCGTTGTTCGAATTCGTTGTTCGATTTCGTTGTTCGATTTAGTTGTTCGATTTCGTTGTTGGTTTTCCTTGTTCGATTTCGTTGTTCGATTTCGTTGTTCGATTTCGTTGTTCGTTTTCGTTGTTCGATTTCGTTGTTCGATTTCGTTGTTTGAATTCGTGTTCGATTTCGTTGATCGATTTCGTTGTTCGATTTCCACTGTTCGATTTGATTTTTCGATTTCGTTGATCGATTTCCTTTTTCGATTTCATTGTTCTATTTAGTTGTTCGATTTCGTTGTTCCATTTCGTTGTTCTATTTCGTGGTTCGATTTCGTGGTTCAGTTCGTTGTTCGAGTTCGATTTCGATTTCGTGGTTGGATTTCGTTGTTCGATTTAGTGATTCGAATTCGTTGTTCGAATTCGTTGTTCAAATTCGTTGTTCCAATTCGTTGTTCGAATTCGTTGCTCGATTTCGTGGTTTGATTTTGTTGTATGATTTCGTGGTTCGATTTCGTTGTTCGATTTCGTTGTTCGATTTCGTTGTTCGATTCGTTATTCGATTTCGTTGTTCGATTTCGTTGTTCCATTTCGTTGTTCCATTTCGTTGTTCGATTTCGTTGTTCGTTTTCGTTGTTCGATTTCGTGGTTCGAGTTTGTTGTTCGATTTCGTTGTTCCATTTGGAAGTTCGATTTCGAAGTTCGATTTCGTTGTTCGATTTCGTTGTTCGATTTCGTTGTTCGATTTTTGTTGTTCGATTTTCTTTGTTCGATTTCGTTGTTCGATTTCGTTGTTCGATTTCGTTGTTCGATTTCGTTGTTCGATTTCGTTGATCGAATTCGTTGATCGATTTCATTGTTCGTTGTTAGATTTCGTTGTTCCTTTTCGTGGTTCGATTTTGTTGTATGATTTCGTGGTTCGATTTCGTTGTTCGATTGCGTTGTTCCATTTCGTTGTTCTATTTCGTGGTTTCAGTTTGTTGTTCGATTTCGATTTCGTTGTTCGATATCGAAGTTGGATTTCGTGGTTCGAATTCGTTGTTCGAATTCGTTGTTCGAATTCGTTGGTCGATTTCATTGTTCGTTGTTAGATTTCGTTGTTCCTTTTCGTGGTTCGATTTTGTTGTATGATTTCGTAGTTCGATTTCGTTGTTCGATATCGTTGTTCGATTTCGTTGTTCGATTTCGTTGTTCGATTTCGTTGATCGATTTCATTGTTCGATTTCGTTGTTCGATTTCGTTGTTCAATTTCGTTGTTCTATTTCGTGGTTAGATTTCGTGGTTCAGTTCGTTGTTCGAGTTCGATTTCGATTTCGTTGTTCGATTTCGTGGTTCGATTTCGTTGTTCGATTAGTGATTCGAATTCGTTGTTCTAATTCGTTGTTCTAATTCGTTGTTCGATTTCGTTGTTCGTTGTTCGATTTCGTGGTTCGGGTTTGTTGTTCGATTTCGTTGTTCGATTCGTTGTTCGATTTCGTTGTTCGATTTCGTTGATCGATTTCGTTGTTCGATTTTCATTGTTCGATTTGATTGTTCGATTTCGTTGATCGATTTCGTTTTTCGATTTCGTTGTTCGATTTCGTTGTTCGATTTCGTTGTTCGATTTCGTTTTGCGATTTCGTTGTTCGATTTCGTTGTTCGATTTCGTTGTTCGATTTCGTTGTTCGATTTCGTTGTTCGATTTCATTGTTCGATTTCGTTGATCGATTTCGTTTTTCGATTTCATTGTTCGATTTCGTTGTTCGATTTCGTTGTTCCATTTCGTTGTTCTATTTCGTGGTTCGATTTCGTGGTTCAGTTCGTTGGTCGAGTTCGATTTCGATGTTCGATTTCGTGGTTCGATTTCGTTGTTCGATTTAGTGATTCGAATTCGTTGTTCGATTTCGTTGTTCGATTTCGTTGTTCGATTTCGTTGTTCGATTTCGTTGTTCGATTTCGTTGTTCGTTTTCGTTGTTCGATTTCGTTGTTCGATTTCGTTGTTTGAATTCGTGTTCGATTTCGTTGATCGATTTCGTTGTTCGATTTCCACTGTTCGATTTGATTTTTCGATTACGTTGATCGATTTCCTTTTTCGATTTCATTGTTCTATTTAGTTGTTCGATTTCGTTGTTCCATTTCGTTGTTCTATTTCGTGGTTCGATTTCGTGGTTCAGTTCGTTGTTCGAGTTCGATTTCGATTTCGTGGTTGGATTTCGTTGTTCGATTTAGTGATTCGAATTCGTTGTTCGAATTCGTTGTTCAAATTCGTTGTTCGAATTCGTTGTTCGAATTCGTTGGTCGATTTCGTTGTTCGTTGTTAGATTTCGTTGTTCCTTTTCGTGGTTTGATTTTGTTGTATGATTTCGTGGTTCGATTTCGTTTTCGATTGCGTTGTTCCATTTCGTTGTTCTATTTCGTGGTTTCAGTTTGTTGTTCGATTTCGATTTCGTTGTTCTTTGTTCGATTTCGTTGTTCGTTGTTAGATTTCGTTGTTCTTTGTTCAATTTCGTTGTTCGATTTCGTTGTTCGATTTCGTTATTCGATTCCGTAGTTCGATTTCCTTGTTAGATTTCGTGGTTTCAGTTTGTTGTTCGAGTTCGTTATTCGATTTCATTGTTCGATTTCGTTGTTCGATTTCGTTGTTCAATTTCGTTGTTCTATTTCGTGGTTAGATTTCGTGGTTCAGTTCGTTGTTCGAGTTCGATTTCGATTTCGTTGTTCGATTTCGTGGTTCGAATTCGTTGTTCGATTTAGTGATTCGAATTCGTTGTTCGAATTCGTTGTTCGAATTCGTTGTTTGATTTCGTTGTTCGTTGTTCGATTTCGTGGTTCGGGTTTGTTGTTCGATTTCGTTGTTCGATTCATTGTTCGATTTCGTTGTTCGAGTTCGTTGTTCGATTTCGTTGTTCGTTGTTAGATTTCGTTGTTCTTTATTCGATTTCGTTGTTCGTTGTTAGATTTCGTTGTTCTTTGTTCGATTTCGTTGTTCGATTCGTTATTCGATTTCGTTGTTCGATTTCGTTGTTCGATTTCGTTGTTCGATTTCGTTGTTCGAATTCGTTGTTCGAATTCGTAGTTCGAATTCGTTGTTCGATTTCGTTGTTCGATTTCGTTGTTCGATCTCGTTGTTCGATTTCGTTGTTCGATTTCGTTGTTCGATTTCGTTGTTCGATTTTGTTGTTCGATTTCGTTGTTCGATTTCGTTATTCGATCTCGTTGTCCGATTCCGTTGTTCGATTTCGTTGTTCGTTTTCGTTGTTCGATATTGTTGTATGATTTCGTGGTTCGATTTCGTTGTTCGATTGTGTCGTTTCATTTCGTTGTTCGATTTCGTTGTTCGAATTCGTTGTTCGATTTCGTTGTTCGATTTCGTTGTTCGATTTCGTTGTTCGATTTCGTTGTTCGATTCCGTTGTTCGATTTCGTTGTTCGTTTTCGTTGTTCGATATTGTTGTATGATTTCGTGGTTCGATTTCGTTGTTCGATTGCGTCGTTTCATTTCGTTGTTCGATTTCGTGGTTCGAATTCGTTGTTCGAATTCGTTGTTCGATTTCGCTGTTCGATTTTGTTGTTCGATTTCGTTGTTGGTTTTCCTTGTTCGATTTCGTTGTTCGATTTCGTTGTTCGATTTCGTTGTTCGATTTCGTTGTTCGATTTCGTTGTTCGATTTCGTTGTTCGATTCGTTGTTTGATTTCGTTGTTCGTTGTTAGATTTCGTTGTTCGATTTCGTTGTCCGATTCCGTTGTTCGATTTCGTTGTTCGTTTTCGTTGTTCGATATTGTTGTATGATTTCGTGGTTCGATTTCGTTGTTCGATTTCGTTGTTCCATTTCGTTGTTCGATTTCGTTGTTCGATTTCGAAGTTCGATTTCGTTGTTCGATTTCGTTGTTTTCGATTTCGTTGTTCGATTTCGTTGTTCGAATTCGTTGTTCGATTTCGTTGTTCGATTTCGTTGTTCGATTTCGTTGTTCGATTTCGTTGTTCGATTTCGTTGAACGATTTCGTTGTTCGAATTCGTTGTTCGATTTCGTTGTTCGATTTCGTTGTTCGATTTCGTTGTTCGATTGCGTTGTTCGATTTCCTTGTTCGATTTCGTTGTTCGATTTCGTTGTTCGATTTCGTTGTTCGATTTCGTTGTTCGATTTCGTTGTTCGATTTCGTTGTTCGATTTCGTTGTTCGATTTCGTTGTTCGATTTCGTTGTTCGATTTCGTTGTTCGATTTCGTTGTTCGATTTCGTTGTTCGATTTCGTTGTTCCATTTCGTTGTTCGATTTCGTTGTTCGATTTCGAAGTTCGATTTCGTTGTTCGATTTCGTTGTTTTCGATTTCGTTGTTCGATTTCGTTGTTCGAATTCGTTGTTCGATTTCGTGGTTCGATTTCGTTGTTCGATTGCGTCGTTTCATTTCGTTGTTCGATTTCGTGGTTCGAATTCGTTGTTCGAATTCGTTGTTCGATTTCGTTGTTCGATTTTGTTGTTCGATTTCGTTGTTGGTTTTCCTTGTTCGATTTCGTTGTTCGATTTCGTTGTTCGATTTCGTTATTCGATTTCGTTGTTCGATTTCGTTGTTCGATTTCGTTGTTCGAATTCGTTGTTCGAATTCGTTGTTCGAATTCGTTGTTCGATTTCGTTGTTCGATTTCGTTGTTCGATTTTGAAGTTCGATTTCGTTGTTCGATTTCGTTGTTCGATTGCGTTGTTCGATTTCGTTGTTCGATTTCGTTGTTCGATTTCGTTGTTCGATTTCGTTGTTCGATTTCGTTGTTCGATTTCGTTGTTCGATTTCGTTGTTCGATTTCGTTGTTCGATTTCGTTGTTCGATTTCGTTGTTCGATTTCGTCGTTCGATTTCGTCGTTCGATTTCGTCGTTCGATTTCGTTGTTCGAATTCGTTGTTCGATTTCGTTGTTCGATTTCGTTGTTCGATTTCGTTGTTCGATTTCGTTGTTCGATTTCGTTGTTCGATTTCGTTGTTCGATTTCGTTGTTCGATTTCGTTGTTCGATTTCGTTGTTCGATTTCGTTGTTCGATTTCGTTGTTCGATTTCGTTGTTCGATTTCGTTGTTAGATTTCGTTGTTCGATTTCGTTGTTCGATTTCGTTGTTCGAATTCGTTGTTCGAATTCGTTGTTCGATTTCGTTGTTCGATTTCGTTGTTCGATTTCGTTGTTCGATTTCGTTGTTCGATTTCGTTGTTCGATTTCGTTGTTCGATTTTGTTGTTCGATTTCGTTGTTCGATTTCGTTGTTCGATTTCGTTATTCGATCTCGTTGTCCGATTCCGTTGTTCGATTTCGTTGTTCGTTTTCGTTGTTCGATATTGTTGTATGATTTCGTGGTTCGATTTCGTTGTTCGATTGCGTCGTTTCATTTCGTTGTTCGATTTCGTTGTTCGAATTCGTTGTTCGATTTCGTTGTTCGATTTCGAAGTTCGATTTCGTTGTTCGATTTCGTTGTTTTCGATTCCGTTGTTCGATTTCGTTGTTCGAATTCGTTGTTCGATTTCGTTGTTCGATTTCGTTGTTCGATTTCGTTGTTCGATTTCGTTGTTCGATTTCGTTGAACGATTTCGTTGTTCGAATTCGTTGTTCGATTTCGTTGTTCGATTTCGTTGTTCGATTTCGTTGTTCGATTGCGTTGTTCGATTTCCTTGTTCGATTTCGTTGTTCGATTTCGTTGTTCGATTTCGTTGTTCGATTTCGTTGTTCGATTTCGTTGTTCGATTTCGTTGTTCGATTTCGTTGTTCGATTTCGTTGTTCGATTTCGTTGTTCGATTTCGTTGTTCGATTTCGTTGTTCGATTTCGTTGTTCGATTTCGTTGTTCGATTTCGTTGTTCGATTTCGTTGTTCGATTTCGTTGTTCGATTTCGTTGTTCGATTTCGTTGTTCGATTTCGTTGTTCGATTTCGTTGTTCGATTTCGTTGTTCGATTTCGTTGTTCGATTTCGTTGTTCGATTTCGTTGTTCGATTTCGTTGTTCGATTCGTTATTCGATCTCGTTGTCCGATTCCGTTGTTCGATTTCGTTGTTCGTTTTCGTTGTTCGATATTGTTGTATGATTTCGTGGTTCGATTTCGTTGTTCGATTGCGTCGTTCCATTTCGTTGTTCGAATTCGTTGTTCGATTTCGTTGTTCGATTTCGTTGTTCGATTTCGTTGTTCGATTTCGTTGTTTTCGAATTCGTTGTTCGAATTCGTTGTTCTATTTCGTTGTTCGATGTCGTTGTTCGAATTCGTTGTTCGATTTCGTTGTTCGATTTCGTTGTTCTATTTCGTTGTTCGATTTCGTTGTTCGATTTCGTTGTTCGATTCGTTATTCGATTTCGTTGTTCGATTTCGTTGTTCCATTTCGTTGTTCCATTTCGTTGTTCGATTTCGTTGTTCGTTTTCGTTGTTCGATTTCGTGGTTCGAGTTTGTTGTTCGATTTCGTTGTTCCATTTGGAAGTTCGATTTCGAAGTTCGATTTCGTTGTTCGATTTCGTTGTTCGATTTCGTTGTTCGATTTTTGTTGTTCGATTTTCTTTGTTCGATTTCGTTGTTCGATTTCGTTGTTCGATTTCGTTGTTCGATTTCGTTGTTCGATTTCGTTGATCGAATTCGTTGTTCGAATTCGTTGGTCGATTTCATTGTTCGTTGTTAGATTTCGTTGTTTCTTTTCGTGGTTCGATTTTGTTGTATGATTTCGTGGTTCGATTTCGTTGTTCGATTGCGTTGTTCCATTTCGTTGTTCTATTTCGTGGTTTCAGTTTGTTGTTCGATTTCGATTTCGTTGTTCGATATCGAAGTTGGATTTCGTGGTTCGAATTCGTTGTTCGAATTCGTTGTTCGAATTCGTTGGTCGATTTCATTGTTCGTTGTTAGATTTCGTTGTTCCTTTTCGTGGTTCGATTTTGTTGTATGATTTCGTAGTTCGATTTCGTTGTTCGATTTCGTTGTTCGATTTCGTTGTTCGATTTCGTTGTTCGATTTCGTTGATCGATTTCATTGTTCGATTTCGTTGTTCGATTTCGTTGTTCAATTTCGTTGTTCTATTTCGTGGTTAGATTTCGTGGTTCAGTTCGTTGTTCGAGTTCGATTTCGATTTCGTTGTTCGATTTCGTGGTTCGATTTCGTTGTTCGATTAGTGATTCGAATTCGTTGTTCGAATTCGTTGTTCGATTTCGTTGTTCGTTGTTCGATTTCGTGGTTCGGGTTTGTTGTTCGATTTCGTTGTTCGATTCGTTGTTCGATTTCGTTGTTCGATTTCGTTGATCGATTTCGTTGTTCGATTTTCATTGTTCGATTTGATTGTTCGATTTCGTTGATCGATTTCGTTTTTCGATTTCGTTGTTCGATTTCGTTGTTCGATTTCGTTGTTCGATTTCGTTTTGCGATTTCGTTGTTCGATTTCGTTGTTCGATTTCGTTGTTCGATTTCGTTGTTCGATTTCGTTGTTCGATTTCATTGTTCGATTTCGTCGATCGATTTCGTTTTTCGATTTCATTGTTCGATTTCGTTGTTCGATTTCGTTGTTCCATTTCGTTGTTCTATTTCGTGGTTCGATTTCGTGGTTCAGTTCGTTGGTCGAGTTCGATTTCGATGTTCGATTTCGTGGTTCGATTTCGTTGTTCGATTTAGTGATTCGAATTCGTTGTTCGATTTCGTTGTTCGATTTCGTTGTTCGATTTCGTTGTTCGATTTCGTTGTTCGATTTCGTTGTTCGATTTCGTTGTTCGTTTTCGTTGTTCGATTTCGTTGTTCGATTTCGTTGTTTGAATTCGTGTTCGATTTCGTTGATCGATTTCGTTGTTCGATTTCCACTGTTCGATTTGATTTTTCGATTTCGTTGATCGATCTCCTTTTTCGATTTCATTGTTCTATTTAGTTGTTCGATTTCGTTGTTCCATTTCGTTGTTCTATTTCGTGGTTCGATTTCGTGGTTCAGTTCGTTGTTCGAGTTCGATTTCGATTTCGTGGTTGGATTTCGTTGTTCGATTTAGTGATTCGAATTCGTTGTTCGAATTCGTTGTTCAAATTCGTTGTTCCAATTCGTTGTTCGAATTCGTTGCTCGATTTCGTTGTTCGTTGTTAGATTTCGTTGTTCCTTTTCGTGGTTTGATTTTGTTGTATGATTTCGTGGTTCGATTTCGTTGTTCGATTTCGTTGTTCGATTTCGTTGTTCGATTCGTTATTCGATTTCGTTGTTCGATTTCGTTGTTCCATTTCGTTGTTCCATTTCGTTGTTCGATTTCGTTGTTCGTTTTCGTTGTTCGATTTCGTGGTTCGAGTTTGTTGTTCGATTTCGTTGTTCCATTTGGAAGTTCGATTTCGAAGTTCGATTTCGTTGTTCGATTTCGTTGTTCGATTTCGTTGTTCGATTTTTGTTGTTCGATTTTCTTTGTTCGATTTCGTTGTTCGATTTCGTTGTTCGATTTCGTTGTTCGATTTCGTTGTTCGATTTCGTTGATCGAATTCGTTGTTCGAATTCGTTGATCGATTTCATTGTTCGTTGTTAGATTTCGTTGTTCCTTTTCGTGGTTCGATTTTGTTGTATGATTTCGTGGTTCGATTTCGTTGTTCGATTGCGTTGTTCCATTTCGTTGTTCTATTTCGTGGTTTCAGTTTGTTGTTCGATTTCGATTTCGTTGTTCGATATCGAAGTTGGATTTCGTGGTTCGAATTCGTTGTTCGAATTCGTTGTTCGAATTCGTTGGTCGATTTCATTGTTCGTTGTTAGATTTCGTTGTTCCTTTTCGTGGTTCGATTTTGTTGTATGATTTCGTAGTTCGATTTCGTTGTTCGATATCGTTGTTCGATTTCGTTGTTCGATTTCGTTGTTCGATTTCGTTGATCGATTTCATTGTTCGATTTCGTTGTTCGATTTCGTTGTTCAATTTCGTTGTTCTATTTCGTGGTTAGATTTGGTGGTTCAGTTCGTTGTTCGAGTTCGATTTCGATTTCGTTGTTCGATTTCGTGGTTCGATTTCGTTGTTCGATTAGTGATTCGAATTCGTTGTTCTAATTCGTTGTTCTAATTCGTTGTTCGATTTCGTTGTTCGTTGTTCGATTTCGTGGTTCGGGTTTGTTGTTCGATTTCGTTGTTCGATTCGTTGTTCGATTTCGTTGTTCGATTTCGTTGATCGATTTCGTTGTTCGATTTTCATTGTTCGATTTGATTGTTCGATTTCGTTGATCGATTTCGTTTTTCGATTTCGTTGTTCGATTTCGTTGTTCGATTTCGTTGTTCGATTTCGTTTTGCGATTTCGTTGTTCGATTTCGTTGTTCGATTTCGTTGTTCGATTTCGTTGTTCGATTTCGTTGTTCGATTTCATTGTTCGATTTCGTTGATCGATTTCGTTTTTCGATTTCATTGTTCGATTTCGTTGTTCGATTTCGTTGTTCCATTTCGTTGTTCTATTTCGTGGTTCGATTTCGTGGTTCAGTTCGTTGGTCGAGTTCGATTTCGATGTTCGATTTCGTGGTTCGATTTCGTTGTTCGATTTAGTGATTCGAATTCGTTGTTCGATTTCGTTGTTCGATTTCGTTGTTCGATTTCGTTGTTCGATTTCGTTGTTCGATTTCGTTGTTCGTTTTCGTTGTTCGATTTCGTTGTTCGATTTCGTTGTTTGAATTCGTGTTCGATTTCGTTGATCGATTTCGTTGTTCGATTTCCACTGTTCGATTTGATTTTTCGATTACGTTGATCGATTTCCTTTTTCGATTTCATTGTTCTATTTAGTTGTTCGATTTCGTTGTTCCATTTCGTTGTTCTATTTCGTGGTTCGATTTCGTGGTTCAGTTCGTTGTTCGAGTTCGATTTCGATTTCGTGGTTGGATTTCGTTGTTCGATTTAGTGATTCGAATTCGTTGTTCGAATTCGTTGTTCAAATTCGTTGTTCGAATTCGTTGTTCGAATTCGTTGGTCGATTTCGTTGTTCGTTGTTAGATTTCGTTGTTCCTTTTCGTGGTTTGATTTTGTTGTATGATTTCGTGGTTCGATTTCGTTTTCGATTGCGTTGTTCCATTTCGTTGTTCTATTTCGTGGTTTCAGTTTGTTGTTCGATTTCGATTTCGTTGTTCTTTGTTCGATTTCGTTGTTCGTTGTTAGATTTCGTTGTTCTTTGTTCAATTTCGTTGTTCGATTTCGTTGTTCGATTTCGTTATTCGATTCCGTAGTTCGATTTCCTTGTTAGATTTCGTGGTTTCAGTTTGTTGTTCGAGTTCGTTATTCGATTTCATTGTTCGATTTCGTTGTTCGATTTCGTTGTTCAATTTCGTTGTTCTATTTCGTGGTTAGATTTCGTGGTTCAGTTCGTTGTTCGAGTTCGATTTCGATTTCGTTGTTCGATTTCGTGGTTCGAATTCGTTGTTCGATTTAGTGATTCGAATTCGTTGTTCGAATTCGTTGTTTGATTTCGTTGTTCGTTGTTCGATTTCGTGGTTCGGGTTTGTTGTTCGATTTCGTTGTTCGATTCATTGTTCGATTTCGTTGTTCGAGTTCGTTGTTCGATTTCGTTGTTCGTTGTTAGATTTCGTTGTTCTTTATTCGATTTCGTTGTTCGTTGTTAGATTTCGTTGTTCTTTGTTCGATTTCGTTGTTCGATTCGTTATTCGATTTCGTTGTTCGATTTCGTTGTTCGATTTCGTTGTTCCATTTTGTTGTTCGATTTCGTTGTTCGATTTTTGTTGTTCGATTTTCTTTGTTCGATTTCGTTGTTCGATTTCGTTGTTCGATTTCGTTGTTCGATTTCGTTGTTCGATTTCGTGGTTCGAATTCGATTTCGATTTCGTTGTTCGATTTCGTGGTTCGATTTCGTTGTTCGATTTCGTGGTTCGATTTCGTTGTTCGAGTTCGTTGTTCCATTTCGTTGTTCTATTTCGTGGTTCGATTTCGTGGTTCAGTTCGTTGGTCGAGTTCGATTTCGATGTTCGATTTCGTGGTTCGATTTCGTTGTTCGATTTAGTGATTCGATTTCGTTGTTCGATTTCGTTGTTCGAATTCGTTGTTCCATTTCGTTGTTCTATTTCGTGGTTCGAGTTCGATTTCGATTTCGTTGTTCGATTTCGTGGTTCGATTTCGTTGTTCGATTTCGTGGTTCGATTTCGTTGTTCGATTTCGTGGTTAGATTTCGTGGTTCAGTTCGTTGTTCGAGTTCGATTTCGATTTCGTTGTTCGATTTCGTGGTTCGATTTCGTTGTTCGATTAGTGATTCGAATTCGTTGTTCGAATTCGTTGTTCGAATTCGTTGTTCGATTTCGTTGTTCGTTGTTCGATTTCGTGGTTCGGGTTTGTTGTTCGATTTCGTTGTTCGATTCGTTGTTCGATTTCGTTGTTCGATTTCGTTGATCGATTTCGTTGTTCGATTTTCATTGTTCGATTTGATTGTTCGATTTCGTTGATCGATTTCGTTTTTCGATTTCGTTGTTTGATTTCGTTGTTCGATTTCGTTGTTCGATTTCGTTTTGCGATTTTGTTGTTCGATTTCGTTGTTCGATTTCGTTGTTCGATTTCGTTGTTCGATTTCGTTCGATTTCATTGTTCGATTTCGTTGATCGATTTCGTTTTTCGATTTCATTGTTCGATTTCGTTGTTCGATTTCGTTGTTCCATTTCGTTGTTCTATTTCGTGGTTCGATTTCGTGGTTCAGTTCGTTGGTCGAGTTCGATTTCGATGTTCGATTTCGTGGTTCGATTTCGTTGTTCGATTTAGTGATTCGAATTCGTTGTTCGATTTCGTTGTTCGATTTCGTTGTTCGATTTCGTTGTTCGATTTCGTTGTTCGATTTCGTTGTTCGTTTTCGTTGTTCGATTTCGTTGTTCGATTTCGTTGTTTGAATTCGTGTTCGATTTCGTTGATCGATTTCGTTGTTCGATTTCCATTGTTCGATTTGATTTTTCGATTTCGTTGATCGATTTCCTTTTTCGATTTCATTGTTCTATTTAGTTGTTCGATTTCGTTGTTCCATTTCGTTGTTCTATTTCGTGGTTCGATTTCGTGGTTCAGTTCGTTGTTCGAGTTCGATTTCGATTTCGTGGTTGGATTTCGTTGTTCGATTTAGTGATTCAAATTCGTTGTTCGAATTCGTTGTTCAAATTCGTTGTTCGAATTCGTTGTTCGAATTCGTTGGTCGATTTCGTTGTTCGTTGTTAGATTTCGTTGTTCCTTTTCGTGGTTTGATTTTGTTGTATGATTTCGTGGTTCGATTTCGTTGTTCGATTGCGTTGTTCCATTTCGTTGTTCTATTTCGTGGTTTCAGTTTGTTGTTCGATTTCGATTTCGTTGTTCTTTGTTCGATTTCGTTGTTCGTTGTTAGATTTCGTTGTTCTTTGTTCAATTTCGTTGTTCGATTTCGTTGTTCGATTTCGTTATTCGATTCCGTAGTTCGATTTCCTTGTTCTATTTCGTGGTTTCAGTTTGTTGTTCGATTTCGATTTCGTTGTTCTTTGTTCGATTTCGTTGTTCGTTGTTAGATTTCGTTGTTCTTTGTTCAATTTCGTTGTTCGATTTCGTTGTTCGATTTCGTTGTTCAATTTCGTTGTTCTATTTCGTGGTTAGATTTCGTGGTTCAGTTCGTTGTTCGAGTTCGATTTCGATTTCGTTGTTCGATTTCGTGGTTCGAATTCGTTGTTCGATTTAGTGATTCGAATTCGTTGTTCGAATTCGTTGTTCGAATTCGTTGTTCGATTTCGTTGTTCGTTGTTCGATTTCGTGGTTCGGGTTTGTTGTTCGATTTCGTTGTTCGATACGTTGTTCGATTTCGTTGTTCGAGTTCGTTGTTCGATTTCGTTGTTCGTTGTTAGATTTCGTTGTTCTTTATTCGATTTCGTTGTTCGTTGTTAGATTTCGTTGTTCTTTGTTCGATTTCGTTGTTCGATTCGTTATTCGATTTCGTTGTTCGATTTCGTTGTTCCATTTCGTTGTTCGATTTCGTTGTTCGATTTTTGTTGTTCGATTTTCTTTGTTCGATTTCGTTGTTCGATTTCGTTATTCGATTCCGTAGTTCGATTTCCTTGTTAGATTTCGTGGTTTCAGTTTGTTGTTCGAGTTCGTTATTCGATTTCATTGTTCGATTTCGTTGTTCGATTTCGTTGTTCAATTTCGTTGTTCTATTTCGTGGTTAGATTTCGTGGTTCAGTTCGTTGTTCGAGTTCGATTTCGATTTCGTTGTTCGATTTCGTGGTTCGAATTCGTTGTTCGATTTAGTGATTCGAATTCGTTGTTCGAATTCGTTGTTCGAATTCGTTGTTCGATTTCGTTGTTCGTTGTTCGATTTCGTGGTTCGGGTTTGTTGTTCGATTTCGTTGTTCGATTCGTTGTTCGATTTCGTTGTTCGAGTTCGTTGTTCGATTTCGTTGTTCGTTGTTAGATTTCGTTGTTCTTTATTCGATTTCGTTGTTCGTTGTTAGATTTCGTTGTTCTTTGTTCGATTTCGTTGTTCGATTCGTTATTCGATTTCGTTGTTCGATTTCGTTGTTCGATTTTGTTGTTCCATTTTGTTGTTCGATTTCGTTGTTCGATTTTTGTTGTTCGATTTTCTTTGTTCGATTTCGTTGTTCGATTTCGTTGTTCGATTTCGTTGTTCGATTTCGTGGTTCGAATTCGATTTCGATTTCGTTGTTCGATTTCGTGGTTCGATTTCGTTGTTCGATTTCGTGGTTCGATTTCGTTGTTCGAGTTCGTTGTTCCATTTCGTTGTTCTATTTCGTGGTTCGATTTCGTGGTTCAGTTCGTTGGTCGAGTTCGATTTCGATGTTCGATTTCGTGGTTCGATTTCGTTGTTCGATTTAGTGATTCGAATTCGTTGTTCGATTTCGTTGTTCGATTTCGTTGTTCGATTTCGTTGTTCCATTTCGTTGTTCTATTTCGTGGTTCGAGTTCGATTTCGATTTCGTTGTTCGATTTCGTGGTTCGATTTGGTTGTTCGATTTCGTGGTTCGATTTCGTTGTTCGATTTCGTGGTTAGATTTCGTGGTTCAGTTCGTTGTTCGAGTTCGATTTCGATTTCGTTGTTCGATTTCGTGGTTCGATTTCGTTGTTCGATTAGTGATTCGAATTCGTTGTTCGAATTCGTTGTTCGAATTCGTTGTTCGATTTCGTTGTTCGTTGTTCGATTTCGTGGTTCGGGTTTGTTGTTCGATTTCGTTGTTCGATTCGTTGTTCGATTTCGTTGTTCGATTTCGTTGATCGATTTCGTTGTTCGATTTTCATTGTTCGATTTGATTGTTCGATTTCGTTGATCGATTTCGTTTTTCGATTTCGTTGTTTGATTTCGTTGTTCGATTTCGTTGTTCGATTTCGTTTTGCGATTTCGTTGTTCGATTTCGTTGTTCGATTTCGTTGTTCGATTTCGTTGTTTGATTTCGTTGTTCGATTTCATTGTTCGATTTCGTTGATCGATTTCGTTTTTCGATTTCATTGTTCGATTTCGTTGTTCGATTTCGTTGTTCCATTTCGTTGTTCTATTTCGTGGTTCGATTTCGTGGTTCAGTTCGTTGGTCGAGTTCGATTTCGATGTTCGATTTCGTGGTTCGATTTCGTTGTTCGATTTAGTGATTCGAATTCGTTGTTCGATTTCGTTGTTCGATTTCGTTGTTCGATTTCGTTGTTCGATTTCGTTGTTCGATTTCGTTGTTCGTTTTCGTTGTTCGATTTCGTTGTTCGATTTCGTTGTTTGAATTCGTGTTCGATTTCGTTGATCGATTTCGTTGTTCGATTTCCATTGTTCGATTTGATTTTTCGATTTCGTTGATCGATTTAATTTTTCGATTTCATTGTTCTATTTAGTTGTTCGATTTCGTTGTTCCATTTCGTTGTTCTATTTCGTGGTTCGATTTCGTGGTTCAGTTCGTTGTTCGAGTTCGATTTCGATTTCGTGGTTGGATTTCGTTGTTCGATTTAGTGATTCAAATTCGTTGTTCGAATTCGTTGTTCAAATTCGTTGTTCGAATTCGTTGTTCGAATTCGTTGGTCGATTTCGTTGTTCGTTGTTAGATTTCGTTGTTCCTTTTCGTGGTTTGATTTTGTTGTATGATTTCGTGGTTCGATTTCGTTGTTCGATTGCGTTGTTCCATTTCGTTGTTCTATTTCGTGGTTTCAGTTTGTTGTTCGATTTCGATTTCGTTGTTCTTTGTTCGATTTCGTTGTTCGTTGTTAGATTTCGTTGTTCTTTGTTCAATTTCGTTGTTCGATTTCGTTGTTCGATTTCGTTATTCGATTCCGTAGTTCGATTTCCTTGTTCTATTTCGTGGTTTCAGTTTGTTGTTCGATTTCGATTTCGTTGTTCTTTGTTCGATTTCGTTGTTCGTTGTTAGATTTCGTTGTTCTTTGTTCAATTTCGTTGTTCGATTTCGTTATTCGATTTCGTTGTTCAATTTCGTTGTTCTATTTCGTGGTTAGATTTCGTGGTTCAGTTCGTTGTTCGAGTTCGATTTCGATTTCGTTGTTCGATTTCGTGGTTCGAATTCGTTGTTCGATTTAGTGATTCGAATTCGTTGTTCGAATTCGTTGTTCGATTTCGTTGTTCGTTGTTCGATTTCGTGGTTCGGGTTTGTTGTTCGATTTCGTTGTTCGATTCGTTGTTCGATTTCGTTGTTCGAGTTCGTTGTTCGATTTCGTTGTTCGTTGTTAGATTTCGTTGTTCTTTATTCGATTTCGTTGTTCGTTGTTAGATTTCGTTGTTCTTTGTTCGATTTCGTTGTTCGATTCGTTATTCGATTTCGTTGTTCGATTTCGTTGTTCCATTTCGTTGTTCGATTTCGTTGTTCGATTTTTGTTGTTCGATTTTCTTTGTTCGATTTCGTTGTTCGATTTCGTTGTTCGATTTCGTTGTTCGATTTCGTGGTTCGAATTCGTTGTTCGAATTCGTTATTCGAATTCGTTGGTCGATTTCGTTGTTCGTTGTTAGATTTCGTTGTTCCTTTTCGTGGTTCGATTTTGTTTTATGATTTCGTGGTTCGATTTCGTTGTTCGATTGCGTTGTTCCATTTCGTTGTTAGTAGATAACCAAAGCCATTACTACTATTGGTATAGGGAATTCAATGTGTTAGAGAGAGAAGTATAGGAAATTCAGCGTACCAGAAAGAGACGCAGATAAAAATGGCGACAGGTCAAGGTCAAGGTCGGGGTCAAGGTCAAGGCCATGTCAAGGTCATGTCAAGGTCATGTCAAGGTCATGTCAAGGTCATGTCAAGGTCATGTCAAGGTCATGTCAAGGTCATGTCAAGGTCATGTCAAGGTCATGTCAAGGTCATGTCAAGGTCATGTCAAGGTCATGTCAAGGTCATGTCAAGGTCATGTCAAGGTCATGTCAAGGTCATGTCAAGGTCATGTCAAGGTCATGTCAAGGTCATGTCTAGGTCATGTCAAGGTCATGTCAAGGTCATGTCAAGGTCATGTCAAGGACATGTCAAGGTCATGTCAAGGTCATGTCAAGGTCATGTCAAGGTCATGTCAAGGTCATGTCAAGTTCATGTCAAGGTCATGTCAAGGTCATGTCAAGGTCATGCCAAGGTCATATCAAGGCCATGCCAAGGTCATGTCAAAATCATGTTAAGGTCATGTCAAGGTCATGTCAAGGTCAAAATATCAAGGGGCCACAGGGTTAAGAGGTAATATGTCAGTGGAGTACAATTAAACATAGACATTAATTATTAATTATTTTTTTTACTATATATTTTATTATTCCTTCTCAAACTTAATTGTTACAATCATTTTTTCATTAATAAGATTTCTATAGCGATTTAAATCAATTTCTTCCGTCATCTTGAATGACATACTATTTTTGAAATACATCCAATCGTGAAAATAATAAATTTCTACTATTTCGCCAGATTCATTTGTTGTAATTTCCATTGTAAGTATTGGTTCATCATCTTCATCCATATATTCAGCCTGTATACCTGCCCCGACATATATTGTTGGGAAATTTCCAATTTCATCTTTAGAATATTCTTTGGAAAAATAAGTGTAATACTGATAAACATCCATAGTTATATTATCAACAGTAAAATATGCATCTATTGGGTTAAGATCAAGATTTCTTTTTCTCGTAAGAGTTCCCATGACGCCGCCGGAATTTGTCGTCAACGTTCGTAATGAAAATGATTAGGGTGAACATTGTTTAGTTTATTATATAAGATCCAATCTCGTCGGTCAAGGTCAAAAGGTTAAGTGGTCACGGGGTCATCCAGCTTGCAGATTGATTTGGAATATCCTAATCACCTACATGATGCGCTTACTTTTTCTGACAATTATAGCGTATGGATATAAAGATTGAGAATTTTTCTTTAAAAGATAAAAATTAATACTAGGCATTTTTCATTTTGTACTGAAAATTAGATATTATCTATAATGCGGACCTGAACAATGTCTTTCTAGTTTAAAAAAGTAGTTACTTATCTTTAAGCTGCTGATAACCATTCTCTTATATCTTGACCGGAATAATACCATTGGGACAATTTTTATGGAAAAAACGGTTCTGTATTTAAAATGTGATGTAGAATATATATATTTTTTTTTCATTACTGCTATTAAAAATTGAAATATTTCATTTGTAATTTAATTCGTTTCGCGATAAGAATGCTCTGAACGAGTTTCCGTTATAACAGAGATAAGAACAGATGTGATAAAAAAGAATTAAATTACAACATAGGCAGAGAGGTATATACAAAATAATATTTATTGCATTGAGGGCTTATAAGAAATTTAGATTTGGTAGAATTTGTCAGTTGTATGATGGCATCGCCAGAACACACACGTAAATTGGAGGAATTTGGAGAGAAAGTTCGAAAATTATATCAAGACATAATACTTTACGAAGATAAAAGTAAAACGATTAAGCAATTTGGCCGTCTGTCTATAAGTTCTGCGTGGGATAAAGTATTTGAAAATCGTCAATTACCGCAGACTCAATATCCACTAAGACGAATTCAGCCTACAAAATGGCCGCATTGAAAATGTCTTTCATAATTCTAACAGCAGTGTTGAACAATATGCTCTACACACACGTCCCTATTGGAGTAAAACATATAGCCGTATGTTTTAACGAGGAATTTGAGTGCCAGCGTTCAGAATGGCAGATGATGTCTTTAAATAAAGTTAATGATGGAAAATTGCCAGTGTTTTCGATTAATGTACCAGCTAATCAGACGAGATACAAGTTGAAGCTCGTATTTCAAGATGAGACCGAGGGTGACGTTGAGACGTGGCAACACATCTCAACAGCTGAAGTCGATTTAAGAAGTATTAGTGGTGGTGAAGTTTCCCAGTTATCATTATGGCATAATAATAAAGTCATTCAAAATGAACTGTACAAAATATTTTCAATGTTATGTGCGATATTATCGGCACTTTCTGTTCTATTGATAAAAATTGTAATAAAAAATGTAAGAAATCGACTTTCTTTAACAAAATAAATAAATAAAAATATACAGGGTGTTTCAATAAAACCCATATATAAATAAGCATTTTTATTTGAAAAAGTACATTATCTAGGTAATATAATATAATACAACCAATTATGTAACATATTAACGTTGCGTTCAGCACACAGAAATTTTCCAGATGCATGGTTTAGACACGGCGTATGACAAGATTCAAATCTCCTTGTTTGACAGAGCAATCCATCATATTTTGCGACATCATAAACGGCGGGATGCGGGGTACCCAATAACTGTTGGCATTTCTGAAGTAAAAAATCCTCCTTTTGATTTCCTCTAACGTAAATACAGTCTGCAGCATATAGCAAATATTTTTCCAATATATCGTTAATTTCCGTATACTCGATGTTACCCGAGCTGTAGTTTATTCCATGAATATATTTCTCTACATGTCTAACTGTTTTCTTATCACGTGCACTTAAATTACCGTAGGGTATTGCAGGCTTGAATAGAAAGTTAGAAACATGGGATCCGATTTGAATTGACATCTCCTTTGGATGGAAACTGCCCTCAATATCGAACCCTTGGATATCACAGAGTGCTATTCTCATCGTGGCAAACGTTCAACTAGTGGCATTTACTAAGTGATATCTAATTTAAACTTTTCAGTACTTCAGAGAGGGGGAAGTACTCCATTAAACAGTCGTGAATTATAATACAGTAAGCTTTAGTATTAGCGGGAAATCCAGAATCGGCTTCTATATCCAATCTCACATCAATAGTAGATGATTTCATGGTTTCTTCTTGCTTGGAACAATCAATGATGAACAAAGAACGGTTTTTAAATGCAACATAGTCCAAAAGGCAACTCTTCAAAGCAGAATTTGAATAACTAGTTTGAAAGTTGCTATAGTTGAAATGGGCTTCAGCAAAGTGATTGTTTGCAAAGTCCAACTGCATACGTTCGTTGGGATAGTATTCACCATTCAATGATACTCGAATGCTAGCAGTACTCACGTGATCAAACAAAGTCGGATCTTCCCCAACAGCATCACGTTTATTAGTTTGGAAACATACGACAATGAAACGTGGCCGTTCGATTGCGGTGCTAGTTTTAACTGCCCAGATTTCTCTTCGCGCACCCGCTGTAATTGCAGGCAATTCATTCAGTTCCCATTTTCTAAACGGAATTAGTATCGGTTTGTCAGTTTGAATAGCTTTCAAAAGTTGTTCTTTCACATCATCATTCGGATAAATGTGTTTGATTTTCAGCTCGATACTTTGAATTACGATTTTTACGGTGGTAGTCGTTGCTGTAGCAGTACCAACATTTTTTTCCTTTACAATTATGCAATCGTTATCGTTTCTTGCTCTTACAAATCTAAGAGTTTGTCTGCCGCACGTAATCATAGGATAGTCGTTGAAAATGTTGAAAATATGTTTAAGCGGCATCAACAAGCTGAAAGACTTGTCGTGAGCGGCGAGGATAGGTGCTGAAGGATAATTCCAGCCAGCGATAGCCATATGATTTGAGTCTTCTTTGCTGTAACAAGTGTAAGCTCGAACAGCACTTATAATTCCAGGATCGCGTACTGTTTCAACTTCTCTAGCGGATTCGCTGTACGTGCAAGAGTCGAAAAGGAAAGCTCCAAAATTGGATGCTAAAGATACATCTCCTCCGCCGGTTATTTCCAATTTCCCTCTAATAGCCAGCAGTGATTGATTCATAGCAAAGAACGAGTCGACTTGGTTGATGCTAAATTCCACAACATCGTTGCAATTGAATGATTTTACGAACGGTGTATAGGACCTATACTCTGCCTTACGAATAGACTCATCAAATGTTGGGGATCGATACAGATCAAACATCGGAGAAGTATGTGCTTCGTCAATTTTTCTTCGTTTGTACATAGTCACCGTTGACATGATATCCAAGTGAACGGAGAAACAATATATTTGCTGCAGTTAGATGTTGACGCTTAGACGCTTGCGGCGACAATAAAGATTTGGAAGCGCCTCTATATCTTATAACTAGTCCCATCGGCTCCTTGCTCTCAATTCCAACACAAGAGTACTAGTTTCACCTCGAAAGTTTACGGGATGGCCGTCTTGATCCAAAGCCAACACTGTAATGTTGGTTATTTCTCGTTGTGGTATAACTGGTAAATATAGCAAATTTGAAGGTGTTTCGTCGATAGCGTAGCCAGGATCGACTTTTACAGCAAATTCGTAGATCGTGTGTGCAGGTCTGTCTCCATCAAAGGCTCCCGACGTAATGTTGGCATCAAAGTGTATGGTTGATACTTTTATAATGTTTACAGGCAAGTCCGATGAATGTATTAGACCAGGATTAAGATTTTTTTCAGAGAATCCCAATATATGCCCAATATTATTTGGCTTTTTAAACGTTATTTTATAATATTTGCTAAAGATTTCGCATTGCAGTGTATTATTGTTGGGTTTTAACGAGAAAAACAGTTCAGGATTAACTTCATTTTCAAGCCCCATCTTCGTTCGTATAAATGCTTCTATATCGGTAATTTCGTAGCATCCTGTAGGAAACTCGATAACTTTCAATTTGTTAGTTTTATCGAAATAGTAAAATTTATCGCCTTTTTCAATGTTCGGTATGGAATTGTACGAATGAAAAGATCTAAGTGCTAATTCATAATCTTTTTTCGGGTCCAACAATATTGGCGTAGAAGGACGAAAAGTGAAGACGTGAGTATTACTGTTTACTCTCAACAAGTGCGACATGATGAATGAAACAATTATATCTGTGTACAAACATTTATTGAATTATTTTTTTAAGGCTAATTTACAAAAACAACAATCTTCTTGAGCATCAGCAGGTCCGTCCCAGTGTGTTATCCAATCAGGTCTATTGTAGTGAACATAACATGGAAGCCGTATTTGAAGATTAAACTTTGACGTGTATTCTGCAGACAGTTTATGCCATATACTCAATAGTTCTCCAGGTCTCACATTTTTTATTAAATATTCCAGCGGGATATGCTTCAACTCTTCTGATGTAAATTCCGAAAATGTTTTATTATCAGTCAGATGTGCCATTATGACTTGAACGCCCATATTATCCGCCATTATTGTGTAGAAATTTCAAACACAATTTTCCACAATTCGCTTGATTGTACGTTTGATATGGATCGTTGTTGTAGAAAATTTTTACGTTCCCCAAATAGCATACAAGTTCTCTCGGCGGTTTCAAGTTACCAAATGAATCAAAGTAGTCCACGCGATTGTTTTTCTTGTTGTAGGCCACCCAATGAGTACCATTATTGTCGGAGGTATCCAAATTTACAATACCACATTCACGTTTACGGGGACTCGAAGGTAAAGTGTCTCTCATAAAAACACCTCGAAAATGTGGTATTTTAAGTTTTTTAGCATAACGTGTTAGTTCGAAATCGTACAATGGCCTATTGGGTAGCATTATTAGTTTTTTTGCTTTTTCAGAAATAGACCAAAGCCACCTTTGGCGTTTTTTCGCAAGTACAGTCCTTTACCAACGGCTTCCATTGCTTTGTTGTGACGTTCATCTTCTTCGAGCTTCTTTTGGGCGTTCTTAGCATCAATAGCTGTTTTTGCAATTGCACTTGCTCCACCTGCGAGACTGCCGAGTGCTCCAAGCGCAGCAAAAATCGGTATTAGAGGCAGAATTCCACCAGATTTGGCAATCGGAATAATTCTTGGAACTTTAACACGACGACGACCTCCAACCTTTTTCACAGCAAGTCTTGCTACCTTCAATGCATTCGAAGCAGATTTTGTTACAGTTGTTGCCGGTTTATAGGACTTTGCAATTTTCTGAAGGATCCCACGTTGAAAAGAAACAGAAGGCTTTTTGACGCCCATCCCAAGTTTGCGTTTACCCTTCATTCCAGTGGTAACGAACCAGGCGGCAGTTTTTTCACCAACAGAAGCGTCCTTGGACTTTACTCGGTCCCAAGCAGCGTTTTCAAGTATCTGATCGGCTTTATGGCGTTCCTCTAAAGATTTGTTTTGCGAATAAGCAATGTCGTGTTGTTTACAAGCAGCGTCCAAAGGATTAATGCCGGGATCTCCGCGTGCAAGTCGCTTATGTAGTTTTGTACCTGGTCCACAATATTGATAGCCAGGAATATGTAACTCGACTGGTAGCTTATTGATGATGGAATTCAAGACACCTTCACCCTGACACACCAACATGAAGACTGATGATGAGATGTAGCGTCATCTATATTTATTATCTGACATTTCTTCCTCGAACGACACAAGATGAAGGTCGTTCAACAAGAACAGACGCTATCCATCGTCAACTTGGACTTTACACCAAGTAAACAGAGTAAACATGGTAAATTGCTACCGGATTCGTTTCGCGCCATTATATGTGGACCTTCTGGATGCGGAAAAACAAATGTTATGCTGTCGCTGCTCTTCGATCCCAACGGCGCTAAATTTAAAAATGTGTATGTTTATTCAAAGTCTCTGTACCAGCCAAAATATCAACTACTCCAAGAAGTGATTTCCAGTGCTAAAGGCGTTGGGTACTATCCCTTTAAAGACAACGAAGAAATTATAAGTCCCAATAAGGCTAAAAATAACTCTATATTCATATTTGACGATGTTGCCTGCGACGGTCAGCAGAAAATTCGAGAATATTACTCAATGTGCCGGCATAAAGATATTGATGCAGCATATCTCTGTCAAACTTACTCAAAAGTACCAAAACAGCTAATACGAGACAACTGTAACATTATAATCCTATTTAAACAGGATGAAATTAACCTAAAACATATATTTGATGAACATGTGTCTCCAGATGTTACCTTTGAAGAATTCAAGAAAATGTGTGCAGAGTGTTGGGCCCATCGATATGGTACGTTAGTTATTGTTAAAGACTTTCCACTCAATCACGGGCGATACAGAGTAGGCTTCGATAAATACATAAAATTGTAGAGCATATCGTCATTCGACATCATGCTGGCAAAGAATCAAGTAGCTGTAGCTACTCACAAGAGAAAAATCGCTGAACTTGCCCGGTCTATACGTAAAAAGTATCTGGCATTAAAATTGAACAAAACGGAACAAGATGAATCTATTAGGAAACTGTTCAAGCCAATATCTGAACCTCTTCAAGAAATAGTAAAAACTTCGCCAAATTACTCCGTCAAAAAAGAACAAGTAAAAAATGAGCCCAAAGTTAAAGGCCACGAAATGTCATCCATTACGTCGAATTTTAAGCCTCAAAAAGCTTCATCACCCAAAAAAACCGATTTTATTTCATTGAAAGATGTAGCTGAAGGAAACAACGACAACACCGAACAGTTTAGTGAAATTGATGAAGCCTCTGTTTCTCAAAAACCGGTAGCTGTAGAAGCTATTAATGACTATCTAGATCAGTATCCTCCAATGAGTCGACAAGTAGTTCAAGACTACTGGCAGAATAACGAGAGAATCGATGGAGTGTATGGTCCAGTGTACGAACCAGAAAATGATTGGTGGTTTTTGGGTAACAAACGTATAGAGTTTGATGCTAAAACTGAAAGTATAAACGTACTTTATGACAATCAGTGGAACGGGGTGACTGGAACTCCAGGATTGTATCAATTAATTTTTTATGATGACCCTGCTTTTGTTGCAGATGACTTAAACGCTTATAAAGCCATTCTAGAAGCAACAGGAGTTCATCGAAATTCTAAAGGACATTTGAAAGGTACAAAAAAACACAAATATATGGACATTATCCGTCCCCTGTTTCAGCCTCGAGAAGGAGCAGGATTATCGAAACCAGCAACACGATGCGATTTGATTTATAATGAAAAACCTATAGAATACGTGTATTGGGACGATCCCAATGAATTGATCGATCGTTTAAAGTTGTTAGTTGCTTCGAAACATGCTGGAAATACTTCACAAGATAATGAAATTACAGCTATTATTAATGAGCTCCGGGAAGCCAATATAATAGAGTAACTTGGTTCCAGAAATATCATTTGCAAGATGAGTCTCGATAAATTCGGACGTCGTTTCGGGAAACACAAAACAGTTCCGTATAATCGTGTACCTCCAAAATTAGCACTTCCTCATACTTCCGATGGAAATGTTGACTTTGAAAATGTAAAGTTGTGCAACATAAAGGAACCGACAATTGATTCAGATGCTGCAACGAAAAAATACGTTGACAAATTGAAAGTCTTGACCGAAACCGACATTAACAATAAAATGAAACGTCGCATTGAAGATGTATCGGGAAAAATGGAGCAAATATCGCAGAGATTAAAAGATCCTCCTGCGAAAAGTAAAGACCTAACAACAAAAATATACGTAGACGACTCCATAGTACGAGCTAAAGAGTTTTTAAGAAGGGAATTTAAACAAAGTTACGATCCGGTTACTACAGCATTATTAAATACTGAGCAGAGTTTACGTGAAAAAGCCCAAATTTCAGACGTTAATGCATTGAAAACAGAGTTATCAAATGCATCGCAGCAAACGACGACCAGATTACTTTCCGACATTGATGATTTAAGGAAACAGCATGGAATTGAATCGACTCGTACGACATTAATTGAACCCAAATTAGTGGATTTTTCCAAACAGTTGGAAGAGTTGAAAAATGTAACAGTTCAAATAATTACAAGTTTTGAAACGCTAAATACCACCGTTTCGAAGTCTAATCATGATTTGAGAACTTATATAAATGCATTAAATGATGATGTTAAAAATAGCATTGGCGATATTTATACCAAAATCGATCATTTTAAGGAGACAATTGAAAATAATGAAACAGGCATAACTACAATTAGCGGCAATGTTGAGGGTATTATCAAAAATGTTGAAACAATGACTGCACGTCTTCATGGAGTAGAGGCAAAATTAAGTAAAATAACTGTATAGGCACCAGCAATCTCCTTTCAATCGTCAACATGCCGTCAAAGGAAAAGATTCAACTTGTTAATGAACTGCATAAACCTGCTCGAAAAAATTACCCTAGACGACGAACCATCATTAAAGGTTTGGATGATTTATGGCAAATGGACCTCATGGAAATGAGAAATTACTCGCACCAAAACAAAGGATATAAATTAATCATGGTTGTTATAGATTGCTTTTCGAAATTCATATGGACTCGACCGTTGAAAACAAAAACTGGTGAAGAAATTACCAAAACATTTAGTGATATTTTAGCACACACTAAACGGTGTCCGAAAAATCTGCAGACTGATCAAGGTACGGAATTTTTCAACGCAAAATTTCAGAGTTTAATGAAAAAAAATCATATTAATCACTATAATACATGGTCTGTTGTAAAGGCTTCAATGGCAGAGCGGGCAATCAGGACGTTGAAATCCAAACTATACAAATATTTCAGTTTAAACGGTAGCTACAAATGGTTGGATGAATTGCCGATAACTACAACACAATACAACGAGACTAAACATAGCAAAACGAGATTTAAACCGATCGACGTCAACAAATCCAACGAACAGAAAATTTTAAGTAAATGCTACAGCCATTTGAAAATTGCCGGGCCGCGGAAATTAAAAGTCAGTGATATTGTACGCATAAGTAAAGCCAAACATGTTTTCGAAAAAGGCTATACGCCAAATTGGACTACGGAATTATTTAAGATTAGCAAAGTTAACATCACTAACCCCATTACCTATCTCCTGGAAGATATGCATGGATCACCAATCAAAGGGGCGTTCTACGAAGAGGAGTTACAAAAAACCACGAATCCCGACATATACCTGGTGGAAAAGGTCTTGCGCCGAAAAGGAAAGAAAATGTACGTGAAATGGCTTGGACTCGATAAAAAACATAACAGTTGGATCGAAAATGCTGATTTAGTATAGAAATCAATGTAAAACACGAACAAATTTCTGCAATTGAGGGGCCTTTTGTGACTCTAAACTGTTCGTTTCCGGCGGTACAACTAAAAAATGTATGGTGGAAGGGGACTACATCTACAAATACCACCTCTCAGACAATTTACGCCTCATTCCTGTTTAGTAATTTTGAAAGTATCGTTTAAAAAAGTATGGCTTTCGCTAGTGTTGACCAACGTAATATGAACCTGGATGCAATTATCGAGGCTGAAGCTACTGGTGCTTCTGATGAACCCGTCAAATGTATTGCAAACGATGATGGTGATGATAGCGGTTATGAGAGTAATTATGATAGAGAAATCGACCGAGTTTTGGAGATGTATGAAAATGCCGCCAAATTTGAAAATTACTATTTGCTTAATACAGCGTTTCCGCTTAAAAATTTTGACATTAGAGTGGGTCTCTCTCCAGCTAGGACATTCAGCCCAGCCGTAGTGTTGTGTCAACCATTAAAGCAGAATAAAATGTCTTTTGGCGTTTATGAATGGTCTATATTTATAGAAATATTACAAAATAAAATTACCGGCTTTTTCTCGAATAAAGATGGTCCAGATGTCCTTCCATGTGGAAACTATGCGACAATCACTCAATTGGTCTACGATGAAGCAAAGTTTATTCTAATATCAAAACATGGAATTGAATTCTACATCACTGAAGAGGATGCAATTCAAATTGTGGAAGCTGATTTTGGACTTGTTAGAAATAAGGTGGATTTATTGCAAAATTTAAATTTTTGTGCATATTATCACGCCGTCATAAATAGAATCAAATCTTGGTTCCAAGAAGGACATTATTTTTCGTTAAGTAAATTAGATTTATTGTATGGATTTTGTGATTGTTCAGATAATACTTTATTATCTAGTGCTCTTAGAGAATTTATTTATTATTATAAACCCAAGGCCATTAATGCGTTAGTTGAATAATTTGTATAAATAGTTAAATAAAATAAAAAAAATTTATGATTTTTTCTTTTTTTATTTATACCTTTTTTTACTCGAAAATATGCACGAAACGTCACATTTTACGACGTTTCCAGCGTTTCTTAACGCTTCAAAATATTGAACGTTAAAAAACGTTCGAAGCGTTACATTTTACGTTTTCATCGTTTTTTAACGTGTATTTTTTTTATGTAAAAATCTTTAACTTTTTTTACCTCAAATTCAGGTATTTTCCATAAGGAAACATGTAAAAAATAACATGCTAAAATTGATGTTTGTCTTATTTATTTCGATTTAAAATTCTAAGCGATAAAAAACGTTAAAAAAGGTACATTTTAATATGTTTTTAACGTTTTTTGTGTCAAGTTTTTGTCCTGTTTCAGATTACGTGAATAAAAACATATAGATAAATTTAAGTCTTTTATTAAAAATATAAAAAACATGGGATTACAAAAATTATATACAATATAAAAACATAGAATATAAATATGAATGATATGTATGAATGAAATTTCAAAACAAAGTTTTACTTTTTTTTACATAATAAGTGATACAGCGAAAAACTCATATACTGTAATGCCCCCAGGGCAAAGTATCAAACGTGCCTGGTAATAAATGTCGTTTATCGTCATGAGGACTTAGACTGATTTTCGTCTGTTCCACACTAAAAACTTGATGCGCAAATGATCTTATGCAACGTTGGGTTGCCGTTTGTGTTTTGAATTCTTTTAAGCAATTTTCATAATCCTCATATGTAATATTATTTTTAACGACTCCATATTTAACCCCTTTTGATTTTTTAGTTACTCCAAAATTGTTTAATTGATTATCTATACTTTCTTTACTGAAATTTTTCCGTTCTAATCGTTTTCTTTCTTTTTAACTCTCCTCCAGTGATAAATCTAATTTATATGTGTACATTTTTGAACGTAACCCAACAAATTTTGAAACAATTTTCCCACAGGCTTCATCTTTCATTAAACCCAACACTTTTTTATTTACTTGAGGCATGTTGTAGGGATTATCGGAAGCATAGTCAGATGTATCAAATTTCGCCAAGTCTGCTTTTATAACGTCATTATACGCGTCATCGCATTGTATTTCGTAAATGAAACTGTCTGTATCCATGTACATTAGTTTACATTTTGCAGGACCCAATTTCGTCATCATATGACTATAATGAAAATCGTACATGCAAATTTTCGACAAATCTAAAATGGCCATGCCAATATACAGCGGTTTATTGAAAATTAGTTCAGTTTTTCGTAATTCAATGGCTACGATGTCATCGTCAAAAATTGTTCGACTGTGAAACCGAAAACTTGAAATCAAATTTTTGGCTCCATAGCGACCATGCCATGATTTTACCAATTTTACCACACGATGTTTACGAATATTTTCCATCGTCTTGCCAAACACAGCATTGTTCATTAGCTTGTATAAATTTTTTTCAAAAGTATTGCGGGCTGCAGTCCGCAATTGAGTATTTTTCTCAATATAGGGACGCAGCCAAGTCGACTGATTAAATTGCAAAATTTTATGAACCCTTGTAATTACCAAACCATTGGCCAGCATTTGTTTTAAATTTCGATAATGTACAGTATATTTTTCTTTATTATGTAATGTCGTCATTAACTTTGGTAATTTTGAACCAGGAGGTATACGTTGTTCGGCAGCAAATGGAAAATCTTTGTGCGCATCATGTAGGTGATTAGGATATTCCAAATCAATCTGCAAAATGTAGCCTATTGGTGAATCGTCTGGTATTGTCATAACGTCAAAATTAGCACAGTCTTCGATCCATTTGAATCCTCCGTATGGGAGAGGTTCACACATGGCCCAACCATACAGATTGTTTACGTCCAAGTACATTAAATATTTTGATGGTTTTGTCGGATCATAGTCAGTCATGTATTTGTTATTAGCCTCCGAAAATCTACTACTACATACCGATATCCCTCCGCGAATAGCCTTTTCGATAAACATTATCATGTCAACATCACGTAATAATTCTAATTTACACTGAGTCATTTTCAACATTGCATCCCAAGTGTATCCAGGCATAGTGTAATACCATGCTGGATCTAAACCATAAGTTGTATGACATTTTTGTCTAAACTGTTCAAAGACATCAGCTAGAATTAATACGTCTGTTTTCAGATACAAATCGGAATATTCGCCTAGAGATTTTATGTTAAACGTGGACCAAACTGAGAGAGCATGAGCATACTTTTCCTCATCAATGTTTTGATCATTTAACTTATTGTAGAAATTTTGAATAGGTGGTAATGAAGTGTCATTTAATTTATCCCAAGAATCTATATAGTCGTAACAAAAAACTCCCTTTTTAGTTAATAATTTAAATTTTTCTTCGTCTACTACATGATTAAATTCCTGTTTGACGATTTTAAAATCATCTAGATTCATATAAGACGATAATTCGTCTAGGGATGTACCCATAAATCTAAATGAATCTATAAATCTAAATTTGATATCAGTTTCTTCGTCAAACAATGTAAAAGAAATATATTTTTCTTTATTAATTGGAAGTATACTCAAACTTCCCTTTTGACACAAATTGGTTATCATGAAATGACTATCATAACCGCTCAAATTGTGAAAAACCACGGGAACGACAAACAACTTTTTAAAATTCAAATTACAAGCTTGATGAGCAAATCCACGAAATTCTCCAGTAAAATGATTATGATCAAGCACAATAATGCTCTTTGGTTGAAAGCTTTTCTCGCATATGTGACAATTAGTTGCTCCACATCGATCAGGTCTTTCAACCATAGGAATAATGTTTTTAATTTTCGATTGAATAGTTTTAGCCGCGTTTGTCATTTCATTTGAGAACCAATCCATGCAGTCCTCGCCACGATAACTTTTGAAAAACGATAGACTGTCATCGAAACCACATTTTACATAGTAGCCAGCACTGTAAGCAATATGTTTTTGGTATTTTTTCGATTTGCAATTGTTTTCATTTAGATCGTTAAAATTTTCCAATATACACTCGAAATCTGCATAAATAACAAACGGCGTTTCCTGTTTATATGTAAAATTTCTAAAGTCAACGCTCTCGTATTTTGGAAACATCATTTTGTATTCGTTTATTTCAGAACATAAAGTTTCATGATCGTCTAATTTTTGTTGAGTTGAAAAATAGTTTATACACCTATCACAAATGAATTTTTTATGCATATGTTTACTAATTTGTCTATTAAATAACCTAGACATATTTTTTATATGGCAATAATGATACTTTATTTCTGTGTCGTCTTCGTCAATAGTCGGTGCCTCATAGTCGTTCAGTTTTGGAAAATAAATGTTTTGTATCAAAAGTAAATTTACGTGTTGTTCTAGTTTCTTTTTAGTTAGTCTGGCTGGAACTACAGTGTAAAATGTTTTTTCGTTTACCCCAGAATTTAGTTCCAATGCATAAACATTTATGGAAATATTATTTAATTTTTCAAATTTATTCATTTGATGTAACGACATTGGTGCTTCTAAATCATCTGTATTTAAGACAGTACTATAAAATGGATATGAACGTGTCAGTTCTGCATTTGCTCTGGCAGGATAAAGAGCACTAACTACTGACCAATAAAAACATGCATTGTCGGTATTTTTAATATTGACACAAGCCTTTTTATCCGAAATTTGTTTTGGGAGTTTAATGTAAGATGAACCGTTCCCCATTTCAAACTTATTGATATTAACTTCCAAAGAAATAACCCTATTAAGTGCGTAGCCTGATTCGCGTTCTTGAAAATTACCCAGTTTAGTTAAAATTTTGTCTTGAACATTTTCGACAAACCAACGATGTATATCAGTTGTCACATCAATTATAGCATTTTTAGTATTAAAATATTTTAAATCTAAAATTTCCGTATCCCCAGATTTTTTTATAAATTCCCCACAAAACGTAACGTTTACTTTAATTACTGGAAATGATTTTAAAATTTTGCTAATTTTATTCTTAAATACAATAACACAATCACTTAGAAAATATATCAAGTCCTTATGACGTAAATTAACTATAACCCCCGTTTGAATTCGGCTGGAAAAAGATGATGCAACATGTTCCCATTTAACCCGCTGTCCCAATTTTGTATTATTAAGTCCCGCCCCCACATGTCTATGTAAAATTAATTTTCTAAAATGTTTAAAATGTCCAACGTTAGTCTGAAGTTTTTTCAAAGTCCCAATAGATAATTTATTGCGTTTTCCAGCACGAATTTCTTTACTGCATATTCTAATTTGTTTGTCTAAACGTCTTAACCAAATTTCAGCGTCTTTAGTCGAAAAACTGTCGAATAAAATTTTATAAAGTTTTTTTATTGCCAGCAGCACGTTATCAGAATTTGTTATTGCTTTTTTTACGTTCATAATTTCAAATCGCTGTATCACTTAGATAAAAAGTAAAACTCACCAATTAATTTTCTACTATTTCAAATGTGGTGGCAGGATGTGGTTTGCCAGTGTTTACTGGTCCTTTATATATCACAGAATACTTATTGCGGGTGAAGTGCTCAATGTGAGGGCGGTATGTATCGGTTACTCTCTTGGGTAGAAAAACCACTTGAGTTTCCAACTCCAGCAGAACACTTTCACCAAATCTGGTGTTTACAATCTTGGCTGCTACGATTTTGGTTGGTTGATTAAGTGGTAGACTACTTAGCTTTATCACCGGCTTGTTTTCTTTCTCTATAATGGAACATTTGTTTAGTTTATTTAAGTCCATCTAAAATAAATTACGAAGTGATGAATTTTTAAATATAAAATATATAAATAGAAAACAACTTACTTTTTTGTTTGATAGAACCTTTAAAACTGGCAGGGAGCTGACGTGATGATTCTAGAATAAATATGAATAAGATGTATTAAATAATCACATAATAAAATATAACACCTGATTTTGAAAAAAGAATAAAAATAAAAACTTACTTTTATATTTTGCACAAAAAAAAATCACTTTCACTAAGAGAACTGATCGTTACCACTCGTTGGAGACAAATGATAGCTAATGGTTTGTATGCTTCGAATTTATAGTGCGAGATATGCCTATGCGGAACTTTTTATCATATATGCACGCGTACTCCTTATCAACAGTGGCAACGGATGCCGTTTCCTGTATATGTCTTATCACAAATAGCAACCAACATTCTTATCGCAAAAGACATTAGAAATAATATTCAATTTCAATTTAAAATAAAAATTATACTTTAATGTCTTTTGTCATGGATCGCATGAAGTACACATCAAATTCGATGGTAATTCTATTGATAATCTTTTTCTTTTAACCCCTTGGCCCCAACCTTTGACCTTGACCTCGACCTTGACATGACCTTGACATGACCTTGACATGACCTTGACATGACCTTGACATGACCTTGACATGACCTTGACATGACCTTGACATGACCTTGACATGACCTTGACATGACCTTGACATGACCTTGACATGACCTTGACATGACCTTGACATGACCTTGGCATGACCTTGACATGACCTTGACATGACCTTGACATGACCTTGACATGACCTTGACATGACCTTGACATGACCTTGACATGACCTTGACATGACCTTGACATGACCTTGACATGACCTTGACATGACCTTGACATGACCTTGACATGACCTTGACATGACCTTGACATGACCTTGACATGACCTTGACATGACCTTGACATGACCTTGACATGACCTTGACCTTGACCCCGACCTTGACCTTGACCTGTCGCCATTTTTATCTGCGTCTCTTTCTGGTACGCTGAATTTCCTATACTTCTCTCTCTAACACATTGAATTCCCTATACCAATAGTAGTAATGGCTTTGGTTATCTACTGTTGTTCTATTTCGTGGTTTCAGTTTGTTGTTCGATTTCGATTTCGTTGTTCGATATCGAAGTTGGATTTCGTTGTTTGAATTCTTGTTCGATTTCGTTGATTGATTTCGTTGTTCGATTTTCATTGTTCGATTTGATTGTTCGATTTCGTTGTTCGATTTCGTTGTTCGATTTCGTTGTTCGATTTCGTTGTTCGATTTCGTTGTTCGATTTCGTTGATCGATTTCATTGTTCGATTTCGTTGTTCGATTTCGTTGTTCAATTTCGTTGTTCTATTTCGTGGTCCGATTTCGTGGTTCAGTTCGTTGTTCGAGTTCGATTTCGATTTCGTTGTTCGATTTCGTGGTTCGATTTCGTTGTTCGATTTAGTGATTCGAATTCGTTGTTCGAATTCGTTGTTCGAATTCGTTGTTCGATTTCGTTGTTCGTTGTTCGATTTCGTGGTTCGAGTTTTTTGTTCGATTTCGTTGTTCGATTTCGAAGTTCGATTTCGTTGTTCGATTTCGTTGTTCGATTTCGTTGTTCGATTTCGTTGTTCGATTTCGTTGTTCGATTTCGTTGTTTGAATTCGTGTTCGATTTCGTTGATCGATTTCGTTGTTCGATTTTCATTGTTCGATTTGATTGTTCGATTTCGTTGTTCGATTTCGTTGTTCGATTTCGTTGTTCGATTTCGTTGTTCGATTTCGTTGTTCGATTTCGTTGATCGATTTCGTTTTTCGATTTCATTGTTCGATTTCGTTGTTCGATTTCGTTGTTCCATTTCGTTGTTCTATTTCGTGGTTCGATTTCGTGGTTCAGTTCGTTGTTCGATTTAGTGATTCGAATTCGTTGTTCGAATTCGTTGTTCGAATTCGTTGTTCGATTTCGTTGTTCGATCTCGTGGTTCGAGTTTGTTGTTCGATTTCGTTGTTCGATTCGTTGTTCGATTTCGTTGTTCGAGTTCGTTGTTCGATTTCGTTGTTCGTTGTTAGATTTCGTTGTTCTTTGTTCGATTTCGTTGTTCGTTGTTAGATTTCGTTGTTCTTTGTTCAATTTCGTTGTTCGATTTCGTTGTTCGATTTCGTTGTTCGATTTCGTGGTTCGATTTCGTTGTTCGATTTCGTTATTCGATTCCGTAGTTCGTTTTCCTTGTTAGATTTCGTTGTTTGATGTCGTTGTTCGATTTCGTTGTTCGATTTCGTTGTTCGATTTCGTTGTTCGATTTCGTTGTTCGATTTCGTTGTTCGATTTCGTTGTTCGATTTCTAAGTTGGATTTCGAAGTTGGATTTCGTTGTTCGATTTCGTTGTTCGATTTCGTTGATCGATTTCGTTGATCGATTTCGTTTTTCGATTTCGTTATTCGATTCCGTTGTTCGATTTCCTTGTTAGATTTCGTTGTTCGATGTCGTTGTTCGATTTCGTTGTTCGATTTCGTTGTTCGATTTCGTTGTTCGATTTCGAAGTTGGATTTCGAAGTTGGATTTCGTTGTTCTATTTCGTTGTTCAATTTCGTTGTTCGATTTCGTTGATCGATTTCGTTGTTCGATTTCGTTGTTCGATTTCGTTATTCGATTTAGTGATTCGAATTCGTTCGAATTCGTTGTTCGTTTTCGTTGTTCTATATTGTTGTATGATTTCGTGGTTAGATTTCGTTGCTCGATTGCGTTGTTCCATTTCGTTGTTCCATTTCGTGGTTTCAGTTTGTTGTTCGATTTTGTTGTTCAATATCGAAGTTGGATCTTGTTGTTCGATTTCGTTGTTCGATTTCGTTGTTCGATTCGTTATTTGATTTCGTTCGATTTCGTTGTTCGATTTCGTTGTTCCATTTCGTTGTTCGATTTCGTTGTTCGATTTCGTTGTTCGATTTCGTTGTTCGATTTCGCTGTTTGATTTCGTTGTTCGATTTCGCTGTTTGATTTCGTTGTTCGATTTCGAAGTTCGATTTCGTTGTTCGATTTCGTTGTTCGATTTCGTTGTTTGAATTCGTGTTCAATTTCGTTGATCGATTTCGTAGTTCGATTTTCATTGTTCGATTTGATTGTTCGATTTCGTTGATCGATTTCGTTTTTCGATTTCGTTGTTCGATTTCGTTGTTCAATATTGAAGTTGAATTTCGTTGTTCGATTTCGTTGTTCGATTTCGTGGTTCGAATTCGTTGTTCGAATTCGTTGTTCGATTTCGTTGTTCGTTGTTAGATTTCGTTGTTCGTTGTTAGATTTCGTTGTTCTTTGTTCGATTTCGTTGTTCGTTGTTAGATTTCGTTGTTCTTTGATCAATTTCGTTGTTCGATTTCGTTGTTCGATTTTCGTTGTTCGATTTCGTTGTTCGATTGCGTTGTTCTATTTCGTTATTCAATTTCGTGGTTCGATTTCGTTGTTTCAGTTTGTTGTTCGAGTTCGTTATTCGATTTCGTTGTTCGATTTCGTTGTTCGATTTCTTTATTCGATTTCGTTGTTCGATTTCGTTGTTTGATTACGTTGTTCGATTTCGTTGTTCGATTTCGTTGTTCGATTTAGTGATTCGAATTCGTTGTTTGAATTCGTTGTTCGATTTCGTTGTTCGTTATTCGATTTCGTTGTTCGATTTCGTTATTCGATTCCGTTGTTCGATTTCCTTGTTAGATTTCGTTGTTCGATGTCGTTGTTCGATTTCGTTGTTCGATTTCGTTGTTCGATTTCGTTGTTCGATTTCGAAGTTGGATTTCAAAGTTGGATTTCGATGTTCGATTTCGTTGTTCAATTTCCTTGTTTGATTTCGTTGATCGATTTCGTTTTTCGATTTCGTTATTCGATTCCGTTGTTCGATTTCCTTGTTAGATTTCGTTGTTCGATGTCGTTCGATTTCGTTGTTCGATTTCGTTATTCGATTTAGTGATTCGAATTCGTTCGAATTCGTTGTTCGTTTTAGTTGTTCTATATTGTTGTATGATTTCGTGGTTAGATTTAGTTGTTCGATTGCGTTGTTCGATTGCGTTGTTCCATTTCGTTGTTCCATTTCGTGGTTTCAGTTTGTTGTTCGATTTCGTTGTTCAATATCGAAGTTGGATTTTGTTGTTCGATTTCGTTGTTCGATTTCGTTGTTCGATTCGTTATTTGATTTCGTTCGATTTCGTTGTTCGATTTCGTTGTTCCATTTCGTTGTTCGATTTCGTTGTTCGATTTCGTTGTTCGATTTCGCTGTTTGATTTCGTTGTTCGATTTCGAAGTTCGATTTCGTTGTTCGATTTCGTTGTTCGATTTCGTTATTCGATTCCGTTGTTCGATTTCCTTGTTAGATTTCGTTGTTCGATGTCGTTGTTCGATTTCGTTGTTCGATTTCGTTGTTCGATTTCGTTGTTCGATTTCGAAGTTGGATTTCAAGTTGGATTTCGTTGTTCGATTTCGTTGATCGATTTCGTTTTTCGATTTCGTTGTTCGATTTCGTTGTTCGATTCGTTATTTGATTTCGTTCGATTTCGTTGTTCGATTTCGTTGTTCCATTTCGTTGTTCGATTTCGTTGTTCGATTTCGTTGTTCGATTTCGTTGTTCGATTTCGCTGTTTGATTTCGTTGTTCGATTTCGAAGTTCGATTTCGTTGTTCGATTTCGTTGTTCGATTTCGTTATTCGATTCCGTTGTTCGATTTCCTTGTTAGATTTCGTTGTTCGATGTCGTTGTTCGATTTCCTTGTTAGATTTCGTTGTTCGATGTCGTTCGATTTCGTTGTTCGATTTCGTTATTCGATTTAGTGATTCGAATTCGTTCGAATTCGTTGTTCGTTTTAGTTGTTCTATATTGTTGTATGATTTCGTGGTTAGATTTAGTTGTTCGATTGCGTTGTTCGATTGCGTTGTTCCATTTCGTTGTTCCATTTCGTGGTTTCAGTTTGTTGTTCGATTTCGTTGTTCAATATCGAAGTTGGATTTTGTTGTTCGATTTCGTTGTTCGATTTCGTTGTTCGATTCGTTATTTGATTTCGTTCGATTGCGTTGTTCCATTTCGTTGTTCCATTTCGTGGTTTCAGTTTGTTGTTCGATTTCGTTGTTCAATATCGAAGTTGGATTTCGTTGTTCGATTTCGTTGTTCGATTTCGTTGTTCGATTTCGTTGTTCGAATCGTTATTTGATTTCGTTGTTCGATTTCGTTGTTCGATTTCGTTGTTCGATTTCGTTGTTCCATTTCGTTGTTCGATTTCGTTGTTCGATTTCGTGGTTCGATTTCTAAGTTGGATTTCGAAGTTGGATTTCGTTGACCGATTTCGTTGTTCTTTTTCTTTGTTCGATTTCGTGGTTCGAGTTTGTTGTTCGATTTCGTTGTTCGATTTCGTTGTTCGATTTCGTTGTTCGATTTCGTTGTTCGATTTCGAAATTCGATTTCGTTGTTCGATTTCGTTCTTCGATTTCGTGGTTCGATTTCGTTGTTCGATTTCGTTATTCGATTCCGTAGTTCGATTTCCTTGTTAGATTTCGTTGTTTGATGTCGTTGTTCGATTTCGTTGTTCGATTTCGTTGTTCGATTTCGTTGTTCGATTTCGTTGTTCGATTTCTAAGTTGGATTTCGAAGTTGGATTTCGTTGTTCGATTTCGTTGTTCGATTTCGTTGTTCGATTTCGTTGTTCGATTTCGAAGTTCGATTTCGTTGTTTGATTTCGTTGTTCGATTTCGTTGTTCGATTTCGTTGTTCGATTTCGTTGTTCGTTTTCGTTGTTCGATTTCGTTGTTCGATTTCGTTGTTTGAATTCGTGTTCGATTTCGTTGATCGATTTCGTTGTTCGATTTTCATTGTTCGATTTGATTGTTCGATTTCGTTGATCGATTTCGTTTTTCGATTTCGTTGTTCGATTTCGTTGTTCGATTTCGTTGTTCGATTTCGTTTTGCGATTTCGTTGTTCGATTTCGTTGTTCGATTTCGTTGTTCGATTTCGTTGTTCGATTTCGTTGTTCGATTTCGTTGATCGATTTCGTTTTTCGATTTCATTGTTCGATTTCGTTGTTCGATTTCGTTGTTCCATTTCGTTGTTCCATTTCGTTGTTCTATTTCGTGGTTCGATTTCGTGGTTCAGTTCGTTGGTGGAGTTCGATTTCGATGTTCGATTTTCGTGGTTCGATTTCGTTGTTCGATTTAGTGATTCGAATTCGTTGTTCGATTTCGTTGTTCGATTTCGAAGTTCGATTTCGTTGTTCGATTTCGTTGTTCGATTTCGTTGTTCGATTTCGTTGTTCGATTTCGTTGTTCGTTTTCGTTGTTCGATTTCGTTATTCGATTTCGTTGTTTGAATTCGTGTTCGATTTCGTTGATCGATTTCGTTGTTTGATTTCCATTGTTCGATTTGATTTTTCGATTTCGTTGATCGATTTCGTTTTTCGATTTCATTGTTCAATTTCGTTGTTCGATTTCGTTGTTCGATTTCGTTGTTCGATTTCGTGGTTCGATTTCGTTGTTCGATTTCGTTATTCGATTCCGTAGTTCGTTTTCCTTGTTAGATTTCGTTGTTTGATGTCGTTGTTCGATTTCGTTGTTCGATTTCGTTGTTCGATGTCGTTGTTCGATTTCGTTGTTCGATTTCGTTGTTCGATTTCGTTGTTCGATTTCGAAGTTGGATTTCGAAGTTGGATTTCGTTGTTCTATTTCGTTGTTCAATTTCGTTGTTCGATTTCGTTGATCGATTTCGTTGTTCGATTTCGTTGTTCGATTTCGTTATTCGATTTAGTGATTCGAATTCGTTCGAATTCGTTGTTCGTTTTCGTTGTTCTATATTGTTGTATGATTTCGTGGTTAGATTTCGTTGCTCGATTGCGTTGTTCCATTTCGTTGTTCCATTTCGTGGTTTCAGTTTGTTGTTCGATTTTGTTGTTCAATATCGAAGTTGGATCTTGTTGTTCGATTTCGTTGTTCGATTTCGTTGTTCGATTCGTTATTTGATTTCGTTCGATTTCGTTGTTCGATTTCGAAGTTCGATTTCGTTGTTCGATTTCGTTGTTCGATTTCGTTATTCGATTCCGTTGTTCGATTTCCTTGTTAGATTTCGTTGTTCGATGTCGTTGTTCGATTTCGTTGTTCGATTTCGTTGTTCGATTTCGTTGTTCGATTTCGTTGTTCGATTTCGAAGTTGGATTTCAAGTTGGATTTCGTTGTTCGATTTCGTTGATCAATTTCGTTTTTCGATTTCGTTGTTCGATTTCGTTGTTCGATTCGTTATTTGATTTCGTTCGATTTCGTTGTTCGATTTCGTTGTTCCATTTCGTTGTTCGATTTCGTTGTTCGATTTCGTTGTTCGATTTCGTTGTTCGATTTCGCTGTTTGATTTCGTTGTTCGATTTCGAAGTTCGATTTCGTTGTTCGATTTCGTTGTTCGATTTCGTTATTCGATTCCGTTGTTCGATTTCCTTGTTAGATTTCGTTGTTCGATGTCGTTGTTCGATTTCCTTGTTAGATTTCGTTGTTCGATGTCGTTCGATTTCGTTGTTCGATTTCGTTATTCGATTTAGTGATTCGAATTCGTTCGAATTCGTTGTTCGTTTTAGTTGTTCTATATTGTTGTATGATTTCGTGGTTAGATTTAGTTGTTCGATTGCGTTGTTCGATTGCGTTGTTCCATTTCGTTGTTCCATTTCGTGGTTTCAATTTGTTGTTCGATTTCGTTGTTCAATATCGAAGTTGGATTTTGTTGTTCGATTTCGTTGTTCGATTTCGTTGTTCGATTCGTTATTTGATTTCGTTCGATTGCGTTGTTCCATTTCGTTGTTCCATTTCGTGGTTTCAGTTTGTTGTTCGATTTCGTTGTTCAATATCGAAGTTGGATTTCGTTGTTCGATTTCGTTGTTCGATTTCGTTGTTCGATTTCGTTGTTCGATTTCGTTGTTCGAATCGTTATTTGATTTCGTTGTTCGATTTCGTTGTTCGATTTCGTTGTTCGATTTCGTTGTTCCATTTCGTTGTTCGATTTCGTTGTTCGATTTCGTGGTTCGATTTCTAAGTTGGATTTCGAAGTTGGATTTCGTTGACCGATTTCGTTGTTCTTTTTCTTTGTTCGATTTCGTGGTTCGAGTTTGTTGTTCGATTTCGTTGTTCGATTTCGTTGTTCGATTTCGTTGTTCGATTTCGAAATTCGATTTCGTTGTTCGATTTCGTTCTTCGATTTCGTGGTTCGATTTCGTTGTTCGATTTCGTTATTCGATTCCGTAGTTCGATTTCCTTGTTAGATTTCGTTGTTTGATGTCGTTGTTCGATTTCGTTGTTCGATTTCGTTGTTCGATTTCGTTGTTCGATTTCGTTGTTCGATTTCTAAGTTGGATTTCGAAGTTGGATTTCGTTGTTCGATTTCGTTGTTCGATTTCGTTGTTCGATTTCGTTGTTCGATTTCGAAGTTCGATTTCGTTGTTTGATTTCGTTGTTCGATTTCGTTGTTCGATTTCGTTGTTCGATTTCGTTGTTCGTTTTCGTTGTTCGATTTCGTTGTTCGATTTCGTTGTTTGAATTCGTGTTCGATTTCGTTGATCGATTTCGTTGTTCGATTTTCATTGTTCGATTTGATTGTTCGATTTCGTTGATCGATTTCGTTTTTCGATTTCGTTGTTCGATTTCGTTGTTCGATTTCGTTGTTCGATTTCGTTTTGCGATTTCGTTGTTCGATTTCGTTGTTCGATTTCGTTGTTCGATTTCGTTGTTCGATTTCGTTGTTCGATTTCGTTGATCGATTTCGTTTTTCGATTTCATTGTTCGATTTCGTTGTTCGATTTCGTTGTTCCATTTCGTTGTTCCATTTCGTTGTTCTATTTCGTGGTTCGATTTCGTGGTTCAGTTCGTTGGTGGAGTTCGATTTCGATGTTCGATTTTCGTGGTTCGATTTCGTTGTTCGATTTAGTGATTCGAATTCGTTGTTCGATTTCGTTGTTCGATTTCGAAGTTCGATTTCGTTGTTCGATTTCGTTGTTCGATTTCGTTGTTCGATTTCGTTGTTCGATTTCGTTGTTCGTTTTCGTTGTTCGATTTCGTTATTCGATTTCGTTGTTTGAATTCGTGTTCGATTTCGTTGATCGATTTCGTTGTTTGATTTCCATTGTTCGATTTGATTTTTCGATTTCGTTGATCGATTTCGTTTTTCGATTTCATTGTTCAATTTCGTTGTTCGATTTCGTTGTTCGATTTCGTTGTTCGATTTCGTGGTTCGATTTCGTTGTTCGATTTCGTTATTCGATTCCGTAGTTCGTTTTCCTTGTTAGATTTCGTTGTTTGATGTCGTTGTTCGATTTCGTTGTTCGATTTCGTTGTTCGATTTCGTTGTTCGATTTCGTTGTTCGATTTCGTTGTTCGATTTCGTTGTTCGATTTCTAAGTTGGATTTCGAAGTTGGATTTCGTTGTTCGATTTCGTTGTTCGATTTCGTTGATCGATTTCGTTGATCGATTTCGTTTTTCGATTTCGTTATTCGATTCCGTTGTTCGATTTCCTTGTTAGATTTCGTTGTTCGATGTCGTTGTTCGATTTCGTTGTTCGATTTCGTTGTTCGATTTCGTTGTTCGATTTCGAAGTTGGATTTCGAAGTTGGATTTCGTTGTTCTATTTCGTTGTTCAATTTCGTTGTTCGATTTCGTTGATCGATTTCGTTGTTCGATTTCGTTGTTCGATTTCGTTATTCGATTTAGTGATTCGAATTCGTTCGAATTCGTTGTTCGTTTTCGTTGTTCTATATTGTTGTATGATTTCGTGGTTAGATTTCGTTGCTCGATTGCGTTGTTCCATTTCGTTGTTCCATTTCGTGGTTTCAGTTTGTTGTTCGATTTTGTTGTTCAATATCGAAGTTGGATCTTGTTGTTCGATTTCGTTGTTCGATTTCGTTGTTCGATTCGTTATTTGATTTCGTTCGATTTCGTTGTTCGATTTCGTTGTTCCATTTCGTTGTTCGATTTCGTTGTTCGATTTCGTTGTTCGATTTCGTTGTTCGATTTCGCTGTTTGATTTCGTTGTTCGATTTCGCTGTTTGATTTCGTTGTTCGATTTCGAAGTTCGATTTCGTTGTTCGATTTCGTTGTTCGATTTCGTTGTTTGAATTCGTGTTCAATTTCGTTGATCGATTTCGTAGTTCGATTTTCATTGTTCGATTTGATTGTTCGATTTCGTTGATCGATTTCGTTTTTCGATTTCGTTGTTCGATTTCGTTGTTCAATATTGAAGTTGAATTTCGTTGTTCGATTTCGTTGTTCGATTTCGTGGTTCGAATTCGTTGTTCGAATTCGTTGTTCGATTTCGTTGTTCGTTGTTAGATTTCGTTGTTCGTTGTTAGATTTCGTTGTTCTTTGTTCGATTTCGTTGTTCGTTGTTAGATTTCGTTGTTCTTTGATCAATTTCGTTGTTCGATTTCGTTGTTCGATTTTCGTTGTTCGATTTCGTTGTTCGATTGCGTTGTTCTATTTCGTTATTCAATTTCGTGGTTCGATTTCGTTGTTTCAGTTTGTTGTTCGAGTTCGTTATTCGATTTCGTTGTTCGATTTCGTTGTTCGATTTCGTTATTCGATTTCGTTGTTCGATTTCGTTGTTTGATTACGTTGTTCGATTTCGTTGTTCGATTTCGTTGTTCGATTTAGTGATTCGAATTCGTTGTTTGAATTCGTTGTTCGATTTCGTTGTTCGTTATTCGATTTCGTTGTTCGATTTCGTTATTCGATTCCGTTGTTCGATTTCCTTGTTAGATTTCGTTGTTCGATGTCGTTGTTCGATTTCGTTGTTCGATTTCGTTGTTCGATTTCGTTGTTCGATTTCGAAGTTGGATTTCAAAGTTGGATTTCGATGTTCGATTTCGTTGTTCAATTTCCTTGTTTGATTTCGTTGATCGATTTCGTTTTTCGATTTCGTTATTCGATTCCGTTGTTCGATTTCCTTGTTAGATTTCGTTGTTCGATGTCGTTCGATTTCGTTGTTCGATTTCGTTATTCGATTTAGTGATTCGAATTCGTTCGAATTCGTTGTTCGTTTTAGTTGTTCTATATTGTTGTATGATTTCGTGGTTAGATTTAGTTGTTCGATTGCGTTGTTCGATTGCGTTGTTCCATTTCGTTGTTCCATTTCGTGGTTTCAGTTTGTTGTTCGATTTCGTTGTTCAATATCGAAGTTGGATTTTGTTGTTCGATTTCGTTGTTCGATTTCGTTGTTCGATTCGTTATTTGATTTCGTTCGATTTCGTTGTTCGATTTCGTTGTTCCATTTCGTTGTTCGATTTCGTTGTTCGATTTCGTTGTTCGATTTCGCTGTTTGATTTCGTTGTTCGATTTCGAAGTTCGATTTCGTTGTTCGATTTCGTTGTTCGATTTCGTTATTCGATTCCGTTGTTCGATTTCCTTGTTAGATTTCGTTGTTCGATGTCGTTGTTCGATTTCGTTGTTCGATTTCGTTGTTCGATTTCGTTGTTCGATTTCGAAGTTGGATTTCAAGTTGGATTTCGTTGTTCGATTTCGTTGATCGATTTCGTTTTTCGATTTCGTTGTTCGATTTCGTTGTTCGATTCGTTATTTGATTTCATTCTATTTCGTTGTTCGATTTCGTTGTTCCATTTCGTTGTTCGATTTCGTTGTTCGATTTCGTTGTTCGATTTCGTTGTTCGATTTCGCTGTTTGATTTCGTTGTTCGATTTCGAAGTTCGATTTCGTTGTTCGATTTCGTTGTTCGATTTCGTTATTCGATTCCGTTGTTCGATTTCCTTGTTAGATTTCGTTGTTCGATGTCGTTGTTCGATTTCCTTGTTAGATTTCGTTGTTCGATGTCGTTCGATTTCGTTGTTCGATTTCGTTATTCGATTTAGTGATTCGAATTCGTTCGAATTCGTTGTTCGTTTTAGTTGTTCTATATTGTTGTATGATTTCGTGGTTAGATTTAGTTGTTCGATTGCGTTGTTCGATTGCGTTGTTCCATTTCGTTGTTCCATTTCGTGGTTTCAGTTTGTTGTTCGATTTCGTTGTTCAATATCGAAGTTGGATTTTGTTGTTCGATTTCGTTGTTCGATTTCGTTGTTCGATTCGTTATTTGATTTCGTTCGATTGCGTTGTTCCATTTCGTTGTTCCATTTCGTGGTTTCAGTTTGTTGTTCGATTTCGTTGTTCAATATCGAAGTTGGATGTCGTTGTTCGATTTCGTTGTTCGATTTCGTTGTTCGATTTCGTTGTTCGATTTCGTTGTTCGAATCGTTATTTGATTTCGTTGTTCGATTTCGTTGTTCGATTTCGTTGTTCGATTTCGTTGTTCCATTTCGTTGTTCGATTTCGTTGTTCGATTTCGTGGTTCGATTTCTAAGTTGGATTTCGAAGTTGGATTTCGTTGACCGATTTCGTTGTTCTTTTTCTTTGTTCGATTTCGTGGTTCGAGTTTGTTGTTCGATTTCGTTGTTCGATTTCGTTGTTCGATTTCGAAATTCGATTTCGTTGTTCGATTTCGTTCTTCGATTTCGTGGTTCGATTTCGTTGTTCGATTTCGTTATTCGATTCCGTAGTTCGATTTCCTTGTTAGATTTCGTTGTTTGATGTCGTTGTTCGATTTCGTTGTTCGATTTCGTTGTTCGATTTCGTTGTTCGATTTCGTTGTTCGATTTCTAAGTTGGATTTCGAAGTTGGATTTCGTTGTTCGATTTCGTTGTTCGATTTCGTTGTTCGATTTCGAAGTTCGATTTCGTTGTTTGATTTCGTTGTTCGATTTCGTTGTTCGATTTCGTTGTTCGATTTCGTTGTTCGTTTTCGTTGTTCGATTTCGTTGTTCGATTTCGTTGTTTGAATTCGTGTTCGATTTCGTTGATCGATTTCGTTGTTCGATTTTCATTGTTCGATTTGATTGTTCGATTTCGTTGATCGATTTCGTTTTTCGATTTCGTTGTTCGATTTCGTTGTTCGATTTCGTTGTTCGATTTCGTTTTGCGATTTCGTTGTTCGATTTCGTTGTTCGATTTCGTTGTTCGATTTCGTTGTTCGATTTCGTTGTTCGATTTCGTTGATCGATTTCGTTTTTCGATTTCATTGTTCGATTTCGTTGTTCGATTTCGTTGTTCCATTTCGTTGTTCCATTTCGTTGTTCTATTTCGTGGTTCGATTTCGTGGTTCAGTTCGTTGGTGGAGTTCGATTTCGATGTTCGATTTTCGTGGTTCGATTTCGTTGTTCGATTTAGTGATTCGAATTCGTTGTTCGATTTCGTTGTTCGATTTCGAAGTTCGATTTCGTTGTTCGATTTCGTTGTTCGATTTCGTTGTTCGATTTCGTTGTTCGATTTCGTTGTTCGTTTTCGTTGTTCGATTTCGTTATTCGATTTCGTTGTTTGAATTCGTGTTCGATTTCGTTGATCGATTTCGTTGTTTGATTTCCATTGTTCGATTTGATTTTTCGATTTCGTTGATCGATTTCGTTTTTCGATTTCATTGTTCAATTTCGTTGTTCGATTTCGTTGTTCGATTTCGTTGTTCGATTTCGTGGTTCGATTTCGTTGTTCGATTTCGTTATTCGATTCCGTAGTTCGTTTTCCTTGTTAGATTTCGTTGTTTGATGTCGTTGTTCGATTTCGTTGTTCGATTTCGTTGTTCGATTTCGTTGTTCGATTTCGTTGTTCGATTTCGTTGTTCGATTTCGTTGTTCGATTTCTAAGTTGGATTTCGAAGTTGGATTTCGTTGTTCGATTTCGTTGTTCGATTTCGTTGTTCGATTTCGTTTTTCGATTTCATTGTTCAATTTCGTTGTTCGATTTCGTTGTTCAATTTCGTTGTTCGATTTCGTTGTTCGATTTCGTTGTTCGATTTCGTGGTTCGATTTCGTTGTTCGATTTCGTTATTCGATTCCGTAGTTCGTTTTCCTTGTTAGATTTCGTTGTTCGATTTCGTTGTTCGATTTCGAAGTTGGATTTCGAAGTTGGATTTCGTTGTTCTATTTCGTTGTTCAATTTCGTTGTTCGATTTCGATTATCGATTTCGTTGTTCGATTTCGTTGTTCGATTTCGTTATTCGATTTAGTGATTCGAATTCGTTCGAATTCGTTGTTCGTTTTCGTTGTTCTATATTGTTGTATGATTTCGTGGTTAGATTTCGTTGCTCGATTGCGTTGTTCCATTTCGTTGTTCCATTTCGTGGTTTCAGTTTGTTGTTCGATTTTGTTGTTCAATATCGAAGTTGGATCTTGTTGTTCGATTTCGTTGTTCGATTTCGTTGTTCGATTCGTTATTTGATTTCGTTCGATTTCGTTGTTCGATTTCGTTGTTCCATTTCGTTGTTCGATTTCGTTGTTCGATTTCGTTGTTCGATTTCGTTGTTCGATTTCGCTGTTTGATTTCGTTGTTCGATTTCGCTGTTTGATTTCGTTGTTCGATTTCGAAGTTCGATTTCGTTGTTCGATTTCGTTGTTCGATTTCGTTGTTTGAATTCGTGTTCAATTTCGTTGATCGATTTCGTAGTTCGATTTTCATTGTTCGATTTGATTGTTCGATTTCGTTTTTCGATTTCGTTGTTCGATTTCGTTGTTCAATATTGAAGTTGAATTTCGTTGTTCGATTTCGTTGTTCGATTTCGTGGTTCGAATTCGTTGTTCGAATTCGTTGTTCGATTTCGTTGTTCGTTGTTAGATTTCGTTGTTCGTTGTTAGATTTCGTTGTTCTTTGTTCGATTTCGTTGTTCGTTGTTAGATTTCGTTGTTCTTTGATCAATTTCGTTGTTCGATTTCGTTGTTCGATTTTCGTTGTTCGATTTCGTTGTTCGATTGCGTTGTTCTATTTCGTTATTCAATTTCGTGGTTCGATTTCGTTGTTTCAGTTTGTTGTTCGAGTTCGTTATTCGATTTCGTTGTTCGATTTCGTTGTTCGATTTCGTTATTCGATTTCGTTGTTCGATTTCGTTGTTTGATTACGTTGTTCGATTTCGTTGTTCGATTTCGTTGTTCGATTTAGTGATTCGAATTCGTTGTTTGAATTCGTTGTTCGATTTCGTTGTTCGTTATTCGATTTCGTTGTTCGATTTCGTTATTCGATTCCGTTGTTCGATTTCCTTGTTAGATTTCGTTGTTCGATGTCGTTGTTCGATTTCGTTGTTCGATTTCGTTGTTCGATTTCGTTGTTCGATTTCGAAGTTGGATTTCAAAGTTGGATTTCGATGTTCGATTTCGTTGTTCAATTTCCTTGTTTGATTTCGTTGATCGATTTCGTTTTTCGATTTCGTTATTCGATTCCGTTGTTCGATTTCCTTGTTAGATTTCGTTGTTCGATGTCGTTCGATTTCGTTGTTCGATTTCGTTATTCGATTTAGTGATTCGAATTCGTTCGAATTCGTTGTTCGTTTTAGTTGTTCTATATTGTTGTATGATTTCGTGGTTAGATTTAGTTGTTCGATTGCGTTGTTCGATTGCGTTGTTCCATTTCGTTGTTCCATTTCGTGGTTTCAGTTTGTTGTTCGATTTCGTTGTTCAATATCGAAGTTGGATTTTGTTGTTCGATTTCGTTGTTCGATTTCGTTGTTCGATTCGTTATTTGATTTCGTTCGATTTCGTTGTTCGATTTCGTTGTTCCATTTCGTTGTTCGATTTCGTTGTTCGATTTCGTTGTTCGATTTCGCTGTTTGATTTCGTTGTTCGATTTCGAAGTTCGATTTCGTTGTTCGATTTCGTTGTTCGATTTCGTTATTCGATTCCGTTGTTCGATTTCCTTGTTAGATTTCGTTGTTCGATGTCGTTGTTCGATTTCGTTGTTCGATTTCGTTGTTCGATTTCGTTGTTCGATTTCGAAGTTGGATTTCAAGTCGGATTTCGTTGTTCGATTTCGTTGATCGATTTCGTTTTTCGATTTCGTTGTTCGATTTCGTTGTTCGATTCGTTATTTGATTTCATTCGATTTCGTTGTTCGATTTCGTTGTTCCATTTCGTTGTTCGATTTCGTTGTTCGATTTCGTTGTTCGATTTCGTTGATCGATTTCGTTTTTCGATTTCGTTGTTCGATTTCGAAGTTCGATTTCGTTGTTCGATTTCGTTGTTTGAATTCGTTGTTCGATTTCGTTGTTCGTTATTCGATTTCGTTGTTCTATTTCGTTGTTCGATTTCGTTGTTCGATTTTGTGGTTCGATTTTGTTTTTCGATTTCGTTATTCGATTCCGTTGTTCGATTTCCTTGTTAGATTTCGTTGTTCGATTTCGTTGTTCGTTGTTAGATTTCGTTGTTCTTTGTTCGATTTCGTTGTTCGTTGTTAGATTTCGTTGTTCTTTGTTCAATTTCGATGTTCGATTTCGTTGTTCGATTTTCGTTGTTCGATTTCGTTGTTCGATTGCGTTGTTCCATATCGTTATTCAATTTCCTGGTTCGATTTCGTGGTTTCAGTTTGTTGTTCGAGTTCGTTATTCGATTTCGTTGTTCCTTTTCGTTGTTCGATTTCGTTGTTCGATTTCGTGGTTCGAGTTTGTTGTTCGATTTCGAAGTTCGATTTCGTTGTTCGATTTCGTTGTTCGATTTCGTTGTTCTATTTCGTTGTTCGATTTTTGTTGTTCGATTTTCTTTGTTCGATTTCGTTGTTCGATTTCGTTGTTCGATTTCGTTGTTCGATTTCGTTGTTCGATTTCGTGGTTCGAATTCCTTGTTCGAATTCGTTGTTCGAATTCGTTGGTCGATTTCATTGTTCGTTGTTAGATTTCGTTGTTCCTTTTCGTGGTTCGATTTTGTTGTATGATTTCGTGGTTCGATTTCGTTGTTCGATTGCGTTGTTCCATTTCGTTGTTCTATTTCGTGGTTTCAGTTTGTTGTTCGATTTCGATTTCGTTGTTCGATATCGAAGTTGGAATTCGTGGTTCGAATTCGTGGTTCGAATTCGTTGTTCGAATTGGTTGTTCGAATTCGTTGGTCGATTTCATTGTCCGTTGTTAGATTTCGTTGTTCCTTTTCGTGGTTCGATTTTGTTGTATGATTTCGTAGTTCGATTTCGCTGTTCGATTTCGTTGATCAATTTCATTGTTCGATTTCGTTGTTCGATTTCGTTGTTCAATTTCGTTGTTCTATTTCGTGGTTAGATTTCGTGGTTCAGTTCGTTGTTCGAGTTCGATTTCGATTTCGTTGTTCGATTTCGTGGTTCGATTTCGTTGTTCGATTTAGTGATTCGAATTCGTTGTTCGAATTCGTTGTTCGATTTCGTTGTTCGTTGTTCGATTTCGTGGTTCGGGTTTGTTGTTCGATTTCGTTGTTCGATTCGTTGTTCGATTTCGTTGTTCGAGTTCGTTGTTCGATTTCGTTGTTCGTTGTTAGATTTCGTTGTTCTTTGTTCGATTTCGTTGTTCGTTGTTAGATTTCGTTGTTCTTTGTTCGATTTCGTTGTTCGATTTCGTTGTTCGATTTCGTTGTTCGTTTTCGTTGCTCGATTTCGTTGTTCGATTTCGTTGTTTGAATTCGTGTTCGATTTCGTTGATTGATTTCGTTGTTCGATTTCCATTGTTCGATTTGATTTTTTGATTTCGTTGTTCGATTTCGTTGTTCGATTTCGTGGTTCGAGTTTGTTGTTCGATTTCGTTGTTCGATTCGTTGTTCGATTTCGTTGTTCGAGTTCGTTGTTCGATTTCGTTTTTCGTTGTTAGATTTCGTTGTTCTTTGTTCGATTTCGTTGTTCGTTGTTAGATTTCGTTGTTCTTTGTTCAATTTCGTTGTTCGATGTCGTTATTCGATTCCGTAGTTCGATTTCCTTGTTAGATTTCGTTGTTCGATGTCGTTGTTCGATTTCGTTGTTCGATTTCGTTGTTCGATTTCGTTGTTCGATTTCGTTGTTCGATTTCTAAGTTGGATTTCGAAGTTGGATTTCGTTGTTCGATTTCGTTGTTCGATTTCGTTGTTCGATTTCGTTGATCGATTTCGTTTTTCGATTTCGTTGTTCGATTTCGTTATTCGATTCCGTTGTTCGATTTCCTTGTTAGATTTCGTTGTTCGATGTCGTTGTTCGATTTCGTTGTTCGATTTCGTTGTTCGATTTCGTTGTTCGAGTTCGTTGTTCGATTTCGTTGTTCGTTGTTAGATTTCGTTGTTCTTTGTTCGATTTCGTTGTTCGTTGTTAGATTTCGTTGTTCTTTGTTCGATTTCGTTGTTCGATTTCGTTGTTCGATTTCGTTGTTCGTTGTTCGTTATTCGATTTCGTTGTTCTATTTCGTTGTTCGATTTCGTTGTTCGATTTCGTGGTTCGATTTTGTTGTTCGATTTCGTTATTCGATTCCGTTGTTCGATTTCCTTGTTAGATTTCGTTGTTCGATGTCGTTGTTCGATTTCGTTGTTCGATTTCGTTGTTCGATTTCGTTGTTCGAGTTCGTTGTTCGATTTCGTTGTTCGTTGTTAGATTTCGTTGTTCTTTGTTCGATTTCGTTGTTCGTTGTTAGATTTCGTTGTTCTTTGTTCGATTTCGTTGTTCGATTTCGTTGTTCGATTTCGTTGTTCGTTTTCGTTGTTCGATTTCGTTGTTCGATTTCGTTGTTTGAATTCGTGTTCGATTTCGTTGATCGATTTCGTTGTTCGATTTCCATTGTTCGATTTGATTTTTTGATTTCGTTGTTCGATTTCGTTGTTCGATTTCGTGGTTCGAGTTTGTTGTTCGATTTCGTTGTTCGATTCGTTGTTCGATTTCGTTGTTCGAGTTCGTTGTTCGATTTCGTTGTTCGTTGTTAGATTTCGTTGTTCTTTGTTCGATTTCGTTGTTCGTTGTTAGATTTCGTTGTTCTTTGTTCAATTTCGTTGTTCGATTTCGTTGTTCGATTTTTCGTTGTTCGATTTCGTTGTTCGATTGCGTTGTTCCATTTCGTTATTCAATTTCCTGGTTCGATTTCGTGGTTTCAGTTTGTTGTTCGAGTTCGTTATTCGATTTCGTTGTTCCATTTCGTTGTTCGATTTCGTTGTTCGTTTTCGTTGTTCGATTTCGTGGTTCGAGTTTGTTGTTCGATTTCGAAGTTCGATTTCGAAGTTCGATTTCGTTGTTCGATTTCGTTGTTCGATTTCGTTGTTCGATTTCGTTGTTCGATTTCGTTGTTCCATTTCGTTGTTCTATTTCGTGGTTCGATTTCGTGGTTCAGTTCGTTGTTCGAGTTCGATTTCGATTTCGTTGTTCGATTTCGTAGTTCGATTTCGTTGTTCGATTTCGTTGTTCGATTTAGTGATTCGAATTCGTTGTTCGAATTCGTTGTTCGATTCGTTGTTCGATTTCGTTGTTCGAGTTCGTTGTTCGATTTCGTTGTTCGTTGTTAGATTTCGTTGTTCTTTGTTCGATTTCGTTGTTCGTTGTTAGATTTCGTTGTTCTTTGTTCAATTTCGTTGTTCGATTTCGTTATTCGATTCCGTAGTTCGATTTCCTTGTTAGATTTCGTTGTTCGATTTCGTTGTTCGATTTCGTTGTTCGATTTCGTTGTTCGATTTCGTTGTTCGATTTCGTTGTTCGATTTCTAAGTTGGATTTCGAAGTTGGATTTCGTTGTTCGATTTCGTTGTTCGATTTCGTTGTTCGATTTCGTTTTTCGATTTCGTTGTTCGATTTCGTTGTTCGATTTAGGGATTCGAATTCGTTGTTTGAATTCGTTGCTCGATTTCGTTGTTCGTTATTCGATTTCGTTGTTCTATTTCGTTGTTCGATTTTCGTTGTTCGATTTCGTTGTTCGATTTCGTTGTTCGGTTTCGTTGTTCGATTTCGTTGTTCGAATTCGTTGTTCGAATTCGTTGTTCGAATTCGTTGTTCGATTTCGTTGTTCGATTTCGTTGTTCGATTTTGAAGTTCGATTTCGTTGTTCGATTTCGTTGTTCGATTTCGTTGTTAGATTTCGTTGTTCGATTGCGTTGTTCGATTGCGTTGTTCGATTTCGTTGTTCGATTTCGTTGTTCGATTTCGTCGTTCGATTTCGTCGTTCGATTTCGTCGTTCGATTTCGTCGTTCGATTTCGTCGTTCGATTTCGTCGTTCGATTTCGTCGTTCGATTTCGTCGTTCGATTTCGTCGTTCGATTTCGTTGTTCGATTTCGTTGTTCGATTTCGTTGTTCGAATTCGTTGTTCGATTTCGTTGTTCGAATTCGTTGTTCGAATTCGTTCGATTTCGTTGTTCGATTTCGTTGTTCGTTTTCGTTGTTCGATTTCGTTGTTCGATTGCGGTGTTCGATTGCGTTGTTCGATTTCGTTGTTCGATTTCGTTGTTCGATTTCGTTGTTCGATTTCGTTGTTCGATTTCGTCGTTCGATTTCGTCGTTCGATTTCGTCGTTCGATTTCGTCGTTCGATTTCGTCGTTCGATTTCGTCGTTCGATTTCGTCGTTCGATTTCGTCGTTCGATTTCGTCGTTCGATTTCGTCGTTCGATTTCGTTGTTCGATTTCGATGTTCGATTTCGTTGTTCGATTTCGTTGTTCGAATTCGTTTTCGAATATTCGTTGTTCGATTTCGTTGTTCGATTTCGTTGTTCGATTTCGAAGTTCGATTTCGTTGTTCGATTTCGTTGTTCGATTTCGTATTTCGTTGTTCGAATTCGTTGTTCGATTTCGTTGTTCGATTTCGTTCTTTGAATTCGTGTTCGATTTCGTTGATCGATTTCGTTGTTCGATTTTCTTTGTTCGATTTGATTGTTCGATTTCGTTGATCGATTTCGTTTTTCGATTTCGTTGTTCGATTTCGTTGTTCGATTTCGTTGTTCGATTTCTTGGTTCGAATTCGTTGTTCGAATTCGTTGTTCGTTGTTAGATTTCGTTGTTCGTTGTTAGATTTCGTTGTTCTTTGTTCGATTTCGTGGTTCGAATTCGTTGTTCGAATTCGTTGTTCGATTTCGTTGTTCGATTTTGTTGTTCGATTTCGTTGTTCGATTTCGTTGTTCGATTTCGTTGTTCAATTTCGTTGTTCGATTTCGTTGTTCGATTTCGAAGTTCGATTTCGTTGTTCGATTTCGTTGTTCGATTTCGTTGTTCGATTTCGTTGTTCGATTTCGTTGTTCGATTTCGTTGTTCGATTTCGTTGTTCGATTTCGTTGTTCGATTTCGTTGTTCGATTTCGTTGTTCGATTTCGTTGTTCGATTTCGTTGTTCGATTTCGTTGTTCGATTTCGTTGTTCGATTTCGTTGTTCGATTTCGTTGTTCGATTTCGTTGTTCGATTTCGTTGTTCGATTTCGTTGTTCGATTTCGTTGTTCGATTTCGTTGTTCGATTTCGTTTTTCGATGTCGTTGTTCGATCGTTGTTCGAATTCGTTGTTCGATTTCGTTGTTCGATTTCGTTGTTCGATTTCGTTGTTCGATTTCGTTGTTCGATTTCGTTGTTCGATTTTGAAGTTCGATTTCGTTGTTCGATTTCGTTGTTCGATTTCGTTGTTCGATTTCGTTGTCCGATTCCGTTGTTCGATTTCGTTGTTCGTTTTCGTTGTTCGATATTGTTGTATGATTTCGTGGTTCGATTTCGTTGTTCGATTGCGTTGTTCCATTTCGTTGTTCTATTTCGTGGTTCGATTTCGTGGTTTCAGTTTGTTGTTCGATTTCGATTTCGCTGTTCGATTTCGAAGTTGGATTTCGTTGTTCTATTTCGTTGTTTTAATTCTTTGTTCGATTTCGTTGTTCGATTCGTTATTCGATTTCGTTGTTCGATTTCGTTGTTCGATTTCGTTGTTCGATTTCGTTGTTCGATCTCGTTGTCCGATTCCGTTGTTAGATTTCGTTGTTCGTTTTCGTTGTTCGATATTGTTGTATGATTTCGTGGTTCGATTTCGTTGTTCGATTGCGTCGTTCCATTTCGTTGTTCTATTTCGTGGTTCGATTTCGTGGTTTCAGTTTGTTGTTCGATTTCGATTTCGCTGTTCGATTTCGAAGTTGGATTTCGTTGTTCTATTTCGTTGTTCTAATTCGTTGTTCGATTTCGTTGTTCGATTCGTTATTCGATTTCGTTGTTCGATTTCTTGTTCGATTTCGTTGTTCCATTTCGTTATTCGATTTCGTTGTTCGATTTCGTTGTTCGATTTCGTTGTTAGATTTCGTTGTTCGTTGTTCGATTTCGTTGTTCGATTTCGTTGTCAGATTCCGTTGTTCGATTTCGTTGTTCGTTTTCGTTGTTCGATATTGTTGTATGATTTCGTGGTTCGATTTCGTTGTTCGATTTCGTTGTTCCATTTCGTTGTTCGATTTCGTTGTTCGATTTCGTTGTTCGATTTCGAAGTTCGATTTCGTTGCTCGATTTCGTTGTTCGATTTCGTTGTTCGATTTCGTTGTTCGAATTCGTTGTTCGAATTCGTTGTTCGAATTCGTTGTTCGAATTCGTTGTTCGAATTCGTTGTTCGAATTCGTTGTTCGAATTCGTTGTTCGATTTCGTTATTCGATTTCGTTGTTCGATTTCGTTGTTCGATTTCGTTGTTCGATTTCGTTGTTCGAATTCGTTGTTCGATTTCGTTGTTCGATTTCGTTGTTCGATTTCGTTGTTCGATTGCGTTGTTCGATTTCGTTGTTCGATTTCGTTGTTCGATTTCGTTGTTCGATTTCGTTGTTCGATTTCGTTGTTCGATTTCGTTGTTCGATTTCGTTGTTCGATTCGTTATTCGATCTCGTTGTCCGATTCCGTTGTTCGATTTCGTTGTTCGTTTTCGTTGTTCGATATTGTTGTATGATTTCGTGGTTCGATTTCGTTGTTCGATTGCGTCGTTCCATTTCGTTGTTCGATTTCGTGGTTCGAATTCGTTGTTCGAATTCGTTTTTCGATATCGTTGTTCGATTTTGTTGTTCGATTTCGTTGTTCGATTTCGTTGTTCGATTTCGTTGTCCGATTCCGTTGTTCGATTTCGTTGTTTGTTTTCGTTGTTCGATATTGTTGTATGATTTCGTGGTTCGATTTCGTTGTTCGATTTCGTTGTTCGATTTCGTTGTTCGATTTTGTTGTTCGATTTCGTTGTTCGATTTCGTTGTTCGATTTCGTTGTTCGATTTCGTTGTTCGAATTCGTTCGAATTCGTTGTTCGATTTCGTTGTTCGATTTCGTTGTTCGATTGCGTTGTTCGATTTCGTTGTTCGATTTTGTTGTTCGATTTCGTTGTTCGATTTCGTTGTTCGATTTTGAAGTTCGATTTCGTTGTTCGATTTCGTTGTTCGATTTCGTTGTTCGATTTCGTTGTTCGATTTCGTTGTCCGATTCCGTTGTTCGTGTTCGTTGTTCGATATTGTTGTATGATTTCGTGGTTCGATTTCGTTGTTCGATTTCGTTGTTCCATTTCGTTGTTCGATATTGTTGTATGATTTCGTGGTTCGATTTCGTTGTTCGATTGCGTCGTTCCATTTCGTTGTTCGATTTCGTGGTTCGAATTCGTGGTTCGAATTCGTTGTTCGAATTCGTTGTTCGATTTCGTTGTTCGATTTTGTTGTTCGATTTCGGTGTTCGATTTCGTTGTTCGATTTCGTTGTTCGATTTCGTTGTTCGATTTCGTTGTTCGATTTCGTTGTTCGAATTCGTTGTTCGAATTCGTTGTTCGAATTCGTTGTTCGAATTCGTTGTTCGAATTCGTTGTTCGATTTCGTTGTTTGATTTCGTTGTTCGATTTTGAAGTTCGATTTCGTTGTTCGATTTCGTTGTTCGATTTCGTTGTTCGATTTCGTTGTTCGATTTCGTTGTTCGATTGCGTTGTTCGATTTCGTTGTTCGATTTTGTTGTTCGATTTCGTTGTTCGATTTCGTTGTTCGATTTCGTTGTTCGATTTCGTTGTTCGATTTCGTTGTTCGATTTCGTTGTTCGATTGCGTTGTTCGATTTCGTTGTTCGATTTCGTTGTTCGATTTCGTTGTTCGATTTCGTTGTTCGATTTCGTTGTTCGATTTCGTTGTTCGATTTCGTTGTTCGATTCGTTATTCGATCTCGTTGTCCGATTCCGTTGTTCGATTTCGTTGTTCGTTTTCGTTGTTCGATATTGTTGTATGATTTCGTGGTTCGATTTCGTTGTTCGATTGCGTCGTCCCATTTCGTTGATCGATTTCGTGGTTCGAATTCGTTGTTCGAATTCGTGTTCGATTTCGTTGTTCGATTTCGTTGTTCGATTTCGTTGTTCGATTTCGTTGTTCGATTTCGTTGTTCGATTTCGTTGTTCGATTTCGTTGTTCGATTTCGTTGTTCGATTTCGTTGTTCGATTCGTTATTCGATCTCGTTGTCCGATTCCGTTGTTCGATTTCGTTGTTCGTTTTCGTTGTTCGATATTGTTGTATGATTTCGTGGTTCGATTTCGTTGTTCGATTGCGTCGTCCCATTTCGTTGTTCGATTTCGTGGTTCGAATTCGTTGTTCGAATTCGTTGTTCGATTTCGTTGTTCGATTTCGTTGTTCGTTTTCGTTGTTCGATATTGTTGTATGATTTCGTGGTTCGATTTCGTTGTTCGATTGCGTCGTCCCATTTCGTTGATCGATTTCGTGGTTCGAATTCGTTGTTCGAATTCGTGTTCGATTTCGTTGTTCGATTTCGTTGTTCGATTTCGTTGTTCGATTTCGTTGTTCGATTTCGTTGTTCGATTTCGTTGTTCGATTTCGTTGTTCGATTTCGTTGTTCGATTTCGTTGTTCGATTTCGTTGTTCGAATTCGTTGTTCGAATTCGTTGTTCGATTTCGTTGTTCGATTTCGTTGTTCGATTTCGAAGTTCGATTACGTTGATCGATTTCGTTGTTCAATTTCGTTGTTCGATTTCGTTGTTCGATTTCGTTGTTCGATTTCGTTGTTCGATTTCGTTGTTCGATTTCGTTGTTCGAATTCGTTGTTCGAATTCGTTGTTCAATTTCGTTGTTCGATTTCGTTGTTCGATTTCGTTGTTCGAATTCGTTGTTCGAATTCGTTGTTCGATTTCGTTGTTCGATGTCGTTGTTCGATGTCGTTGTTCGAATTCGTTGTTCGATTTCGTTGTTCGATTTCGTTGTTCGATTTCGTTGTTCGATTTCGTTGTTCGATTTCGTTGTTCGATTTCGTTGTTCGATTTTGAAGTTCGATTTCGTTGTTCGATTTCGTTGTTCGATTTCGTTGTTCGATTTCGTTGTCCGATTCCGTTGTTCGATTTCGTTGTTCGTTTTCGTTGTTCGATATTGTTGTATGATTTCGTGGTTCGATTTCGTTGTTCGATTGCGTTGTTCCATTTCGTTGTTCTATTTCGTGGTTCGATTTCGTGGTTTCAGTTTGTTGTTCGATTTCGATTTCGCTGTTCGATTTCGAAGTTGGATTTCGTTGTTCTATTTCGTTGTTCTAATTCGTTGTTCGATTTCGTTGTTCGATTTCGTTGTTCGATTTCGTTGTTCGATTTCGTTGTTCGATTCGTTATTCGATTTCGTTGTTCGATTTCGTTGTTCGATTTCGTTGTTCGATTTCGTTGTTCGATTTCGTTGTTCGATTTCGTTGTTCGATTTCGTTGTTCGATGTCGTTGTTCGATGTCGTTGTTCGATGTCGTTGTTCGATGTCGTTGTTCGATGTCGTTGTTCGAATTCGTTGTTCGATTTCGTTGTTCGATTTCGTTCGATTTCGTTGTTCGATTTCGTTGTTCGATTTCGTTGTTCGATTTCGTTGTTCGATTTCGTTGTTCGATTTTGAAGTTCGATTTCGTTGTTCGATTTCGTTGTTCGATTTCGTTGTTCGATTTCGTTGTCCGATTCCGTTGTTCGATTTCGTTGTTCGTTTTCGTTGTTCGATATTGTTGTATGATTTCGTGGTTCGATTTCGTTGTTCGATTGCGTTGTTCCATTTCGTTGTTCTATTTCGTGGTTCGATTTCGTGGTTTCAGTTTGTTGTTCGATTTCGATTTCGCTGTTCGATTTCGAAGTTGGATTTTGTTGTTCTATTTCGTTGTTCTAATTCGTTGTTCGATTTCGTTGTTCGATTCGTTATTCGATCTCGTTGTCCGATTCCGTTGTTCGATTTCGTTGTTCGTTTTCGTTGTTCGATATTGTTGTATGATTTCGTGGTTCGATTTCGTTGTTCGATTGCGTCGTTCCATTTCGTTGTTCGATTTCGTGGTTCGAATTCGTTGTTCGAATTCGTTGTTCGATTTCGTTGTTCGATTTTGTTGTTCGATTTCGTTGTTCGATTTCGTTGTTCTATTTCGTTGTTCGATTTCGTTGTTCGATTTCGTTGTTCGAATTCGTTGTTCGAATTCGTTGTTCGATTTCGAAGTTCGATTTCGTTGTTCGATTTCGTTGTTCGATTTCGTTGCTCGATTTCGTTGTTCGATTTCGTTGTTGGATTTCGTTGTTCGATTGCGTTGTTCGATTTCGTTGTTCGATTTCGTTGTTCGATTTCGTTGTTCGATTTCGTTGTTCGATTTCGTTGTTCGATTTCGTTGTTCGATTTCGTTGTTCGATTTCGTTGTTCGATTTCGTTGTTCGATTTCGTTGTTCGATTTCGTTGTTCGATTTCGTTGTTCGATTTCGTTTTTCGATGTCGTTGTTCGATCGTTGTTCGAATTCGTTGTTCGATTTCGTTGTTCGATTTCGTTGTTCGATTTCGTTGTTCGATTTCGTTGTTCGATTTCGTTGTTCGATTTTGAAGTTCGATTTCGTTGTTCGATTTCGTTGTTCGATTTCGTTGTTCGATTTCGTTGTCCGATTCCGTTGTTCGATTTCGTTGTTCGTTTTCGTTGTTCGATATTGTTGTATGATTTCGTGGTTCGATTTCGTTGTTCGATTGCGTTGTTCCATTTCGTTGTTCTATTTCGTGGTTCGATTTCGTGGTTTCAGTTTGTTGTTCGATTTCGATTTCGCTGTTCGATTTCGAAGTTGGATTTCGTTGTTCTATTTCGTTGTTTTAATTCTTTGTTCGATTTCGTTGTTCGATTCGTTATTCGATTTCGTTGTTCGATTTCGTTGTTCGATTTCGTTGTTCGATTTCGTTGTTCGATCTCGTTGTCCGATTCCGTTGTTAGATTTCGTTGTTCGTTTTCGTTGTTCGATATTGTTGTATGATTTCGTGGTTCGATTTCGTTGTTCGATTGCGTCGTTCCATTTCGTTGTTCTATTTCGTGGTTCGATTTCGTGGTTTCAGTTTGTTGTTCGATTTCGATTTCGCTGTTCGATTTCGAAGTTGGATTTCGTTGTTCTATTTCGTTGTTCTAATTCGTTGTTCGATTTCGTTGTTCGATTCGTTATTCGATTTCGTTGTTCGATTTCTTGTTCGATTTCGTTGTTCCATTTCGTTATTCGATTTCGTTGTTCGATTTCGTTGTTCGATTTCGTTGTTAGATTTCGTTGTTCGTTGTTCGATTTCGTTGTTCGATTTCGTTGTCAGATTCCGTTGTTCGATTTCGTTGTTCGTTTTCGTTGTTCGATATTGTTGTATGATTTCGTGGTTCGATTTCGTTGTTCCATTTCGTTGTTCGATTTCGTTGTTCGATTTCGTTGTTCGATTTCGTTGCTCGATTTCGTTGTTCGATTTCGTTGTTCGATTTCGTTGTTCGATTTCGTTGTTCGAATTCGTTGTTCGAATTCGTTGTTCGAATTCGTTGTTCGAATTCGTTGTTCGAATTCGTTGTTCGAATTCGTTGTTCGAATTCGTTGTTCGATTTCGTTATTCGATTTCGTTGTTCGATTTCGTTGTTCGATTTCGTTGTTCGATTTCGTTGTTCGAATTCGTTGTTCGATTTCGTTGTTCGATTTCGTTGTTCGATTTCGTTGTTCGATTGCGTTGTTCGATTTCGTTGTTCGATTTCGTTGTTCGATTTCGTTGTTCGATTTCGTTGTTCGATTTCGTTGTTCGATTTCGTTGTTCGATTTCGTTGTTCGATTTCGTTGTTCGATTCGTTATTCGATCTCGTTGTCCGATTCCGTTGTTCGATTTCGTTGTTCGTTTTCGTTGTTCGATATTGTTGTATGATTTCGTGGTTCGATTTCGTTGTTCGATTGCGTCGTTCCATTTCGTTGTTCGATTTCGTGGTTCGAATTCGTTGTTCGAATTCGTTTTTCGATATCGTTGTTCGATTTTGTTGTTCGATTTCGTTGTTCGATTTCGTTGTTCGATTTCGTTGTCCGATTCCGTTGTTCGATTTCGTTGTTTGTTTTCGTTGTTCGATATTGTTGTATGATTTCGTGGTTCGATTTCGTTGTTCGATTTCGTTGTTCGATTTCGTTGTTCGATTTTGTTGTTCGATTTCGTTGTTCGATTTCGTTGTTCGATTTCGTTGTTCGATTTCGTTGTTCGAATTCGTTCGAATTCGTTGTTCGATTTCGTTGTTCGATTTCGTTGTTCGATTGCGTTGTTCGATTTCGTTGTTCGATTTTGTTGTTCGATTTCGTTGTTCGATTTCGTTGTTCGATTTTGAAGTTCGATTTCGTTGTTCGATTTCGTTGTTCGATTTCGTTGTTCGATTTCGTTGTTCGATTTCGTTGTCCGATTCCGTTGTTCGATTTCGTTGTTCGATATTGTTGTATGATTTCGTGGTTCGATTTCGTTGTTCGATTTCGTTGTTCCATTTCGTTGTTCGATATTGTTGTATGATTTCGTGGTTCGATTTCGTTGTTCGATTGCGTCGTTCCATTTCGTTGTTCGATTTCGTGGTTCGAATTCGTTGTTCGAATTCGTTGTTCGATTTCGTTGTTCGATTTTGTTGTTCGATTTTGTTGTTCGATTTCGGTGTTCGATTTCGTTGTTCGATTTCGTTGTTCGATTTCGTTGTTCGAATTCGTTGTTCGAATTCGTTGTTCGAATTCGTTGTTCGAATTCGTTGTTCGAATTCGTTGTTCGATTTCGTTGTTTGATTTCGTTGTTCGATTTTGAAGTTCGATTTCGTTGTTCGATTTCGTTGTTCGATTTCGTTGTTCGATTTCGTTGTTCGATTTCGTTGTTCGATTGCGTTGTTCGATTTCGTTGTTCGATTTTGTTGTTCGATTTCGTTGTTCGATTTCGTTGTTCGATTTCGTTGTTCGATTTCGTTGTTCGATTTCGTTGTTCGATTTCGTTGTTCGATTGCGTTGTTCGATTTCGTTGTTCGATTTCGTTGTTCGATTTCGTTGTTCGATTTCGTTGTTCGATTTCGTTGTTCGATTTCGTTGTTCGATTTCGTTGTTCGATTTCGTTGTTCGATTTCGTTGTTCGATTTCGTTGTTCGATGTCGTTGTTCGATGTCGTTGTTCGATGTCGTTGTTCGATGTCGTTGTTCGATGTCGTTGTTCGATGTCGTTGTTCGATTTCGTTGTTCGATTTCGTTGTTCGATTTCGTTGTTCGATTTCGTTGTTCGATTTCGTTGTTCGATTTCGTTGTTCGATTTCGTTGTTCGATTTTGAAGTTCGATTTCGTTGTTCGATTTCGTTGTTCGATTTCGTTGTTCGATTTCGTTGTCCGATTCCGTTGTTCGATTTCGTTGTTCGTTTTCGTTGTTCGATATTGTTGTATGATTTCGTGGTTCGATTTCGTTGTTCGATTGCGTTGTTCCATTTCGTTGTTCTATTTCGTGGTTCGATTTCGTGGTTTCATTTTGTTGTTCGATTTCGATTTCGCTGTTCGATTTCGAAGTTGGATTTTGTTGTTCTATTTCGTTGTTCGATTTCGTTGTTCGAATTCGTTGTTCGATTTCGTTGTTCGATTTCGTTATTCGATCTCGTTGTCCGATTCCGTTGTTCGATTTCGTTGTTCGTTTTCGTTGTTCGATATTGTTGTATGATTTCGTGGTTCGATTTCGTTGTTCGATTGCGTCGTTTCATTTCGTTGTTCGATTTCGTGGTTCGAATTCGTTGTTCGAATTCGTTGTTCGATTTTGTTGTTCGATTTCGTTGTTGGTTTTCCTTGTTCGATTTCGTTGTTCGATTTCGTTGTTCGATTTCGTTGTTCGATTTCGTTGTTCGATTCCGTTGTTCGATTTCGTTGTTCGTTTTCGTTGTTCGATATTGTTGTATGATTTCGTGGTTCGATTTCGTTGTTAGATTGCGTCGTTTCATTTCGTTGTTCGATTTCGTGGTTCGAATTCGTTGTTCGAATTCGTTGTTCGATTTCGTTGTTCGATTTTGTTGTTCGATTTCGTTGTTGGTTTTCCTTGTTCGATTTCGTTGTTCGATTTCGTTGTTCGATTTCGTTGTTCGATTTCGTTGTTCGATTTCGTTGTTCGATTTCGTTGTTCGAATTCGTTGTTCGAATTCGTTGTTCGAATTCGTTGTTCGATTTCGTTGTTCGATTTCGTTGTTCGATTTTGAAGTTCGATTTCGTTGTTCGATTTCGTTGTTCGATTTCGTTGTTCGATTTCGTTGTTCGATTGCGTTGTTCGATTGCGTTGTTCGATTTCGTTGTTCGATTTCGTTGTTCGATTTCGTTGTTCGATTGCGTTGTTCGATTTCGTTGTTCGATTTCGTTGTTCGATTTCGTTGTTCGATTTCGTTGTTCGATTTCGTTGTTCGATTTCGTTGTTCGATTTCGTTGTTCGATTTCGTTGTTCGATTTCGTTGTTCGATTTCGTTGTTCGATTTCGTTGTTCGATTTCGTTGTTCGATTTCGTTGTTCGATTTCGTTGTTCGATTTCGTTGTTCGATTTCGTTGTTCGATTTCGTTGTTCGATTTCGTTGTTCGATTTCGTTGTTCGAATTCGTTGTTCGATTTCGTTGTTCGATTTCGTTGTTCGATTTCGTTGTTCGTTTTCGTTGTTCGATTTCGTTGTTCGATTTCGTTGTTCGAATTCGTTGTTCGAATTCGTTGTTCGATTTCGTTGTTCGATTTCGTTGTTCGATTTCGTTGTTCGATTTCGTTGTTCGATTTCGTTGTTCGATTTCGTTGTTCGATTTCGTTGTTCGATTTCGTTGTTCGATTTCGTTGTTCGATTTCGTTGTTCGATGTCGTTGTTCGATGTCGTTGTTCGATGTCGTTGTTCGATGTCGTTGTTCGATGTCGTTGTTCGATTTCGTTGTTCGATTTCGTTGTTCGATTTCGTTGTTCGATTTCGTTGTTCGATTTCGTTGTTCGATTTCGTTGTTCGATTTCGTTGTTCGATTTCGTTGTCCGATTCCGTTGTTCGATTTCGTTGTTCGTTTTCGTTGTTCGATATTGTTGTATGATTTCGTGGTTCGATTTCGTTGTTCGATTGCGTTGTTCCATTTCGTTGTTCTATTTCGTGGTTCGATTTCGTGGTTTCAGTTTGTTGTTCGATTTCGATTTCGCTGTTCGATTTCGAAGTTGGATTTCGTTGTTCTATTTCGTTGTTCTAATTCGTTGTTCGATTTCGTTGTTCGATTTCGTTGTTCGTTTTCGTTGTTCGATTTCGTTGTTCGATTTCGTTGTTTGAATTCGTGTTCGATTTCGTTGATCGATTTCGTTGTTCGATTTCCATTGTTCGATTTGATTTTTTGATTTCGTTGTTCGATTTCGTTGTTCGATTTCGTGGTTCGAGTTTGTTGTTCGATTTCGTTGTTCGATTCGTTGTTCGATTTCGTTGTTCGAGTTCGTTGTTCGATTTCGTTGTTCGTTGTTAGATTTCGTTGTTCTTTGTTCGATTTCGTTGTTCGTTGTTAGATTTCGTTGTTCTTTGTTCAATTTCGTTGTTCGATTTCGTTGTTCGATTTTTCGTTGTTCGATTTCGTTGTTCGATTGCGTTGTTCCATTTCGTTATTCAATTTCCTGGTTCGATTTCGTGGTTTCAGTTTGTTGTTCGAGTTCGTTATTCGATTTCGTTGTTCCATTTCGTTGTTCGATTTCGTTGTTCGTTTTCGTTGTTCGATTTCGTGGTTCGAGTTTGTTGTTCGATTTCGAAGTTCGATTTCGAAGTTCGATTTCGTTGTTCGATTTCGTTGTTCGATTTCGTTGTTCGATTTCGTTGTTCGATTTTTGTTGTTCGATTTTCTTTGTTCGATTTCGTTGATCGATTTCGTTTTTCGATTTCATTGTTCGATTTCGTTGTTCGATTTCGTTGTTCCATTTCGTTGTTCTATTTCGTGGTTCGATTTCGTGGTTCAGTTCGTTGTTCGAGTTCGATTTCGATTTCGTTGTTCGATTTCGTAGTTCGATTTCGTTGTTCGATTTCGTTGTTCGATTTAGTGATTCGAATTCGTTGTTCGAATTCGTTGTTCGATTCGTTGTTCGATTTCGTTGTTCGAGTTCGTTGTTCGATTTCGTTGTTCGTTGTTAGATTTCGTTGTTCTTTGTTCGATTTCGTTGTTCGTTGTTAGATTTCGTTGTTCTTTGTTCAATTTCGTTGTTCGATTTCGTTATTCGATTCCGTAGTTCGATTTCCTTGTTAGATTTCGTTGTTCGATTTCGTTGTTCGATTTCGTTGTTCGATTTCGTTGTTCGATTTCGTTGTTCGATTTCTAAGTTGGATTTCGAAGTTGGATTTCGTTGTTCGATTTCGTTGTTCGATTTCGTTGTTCGATTTCGTTTTTCGATTTCGTTGTTCGATTTCGTTGTTCGATTTAGGGATTCGAATTCGTTGTTTGAATTCGTTGCTCGATTTCGTTGTTCGTTATTCGATTTCGTTGTTCTATTTCGTTGTTCGATTTCGTTGTTCGATTTCGTGGTTCGATTTTGTTGTTCGATTTCGTTATTCGATTCCGTTGTTCGATTTCCTTGTTAGATTTCGTTGTTCGATGTCGTTGTTCGATTTCGTTGTTCGATTTCGTTGTTCGATTTCGTTGTTCGATTTCGTTGTTCGTTGTTAGATTTCGTTGTTCTTTGTTCGATTTCGTTGTTCGTTGTTAGATTTCGTTGTTCTTTGTTCAATTTCGTTGTTCGATTTTCGTTGTTCGATTTCGTTGTTCGATTTCGTTGTTCGGTTTCGTTGTTCGATTTCGTTGTTCGAATTCGTTGTTCGAATTCGTTGTTCGAATTCGTTGTTCGATTTCGTTGTTCGATTTCGTTGTTCGATTTTGAAGTTCGATTTCGTTGTTCGATTTCGTTGTTAGATTTCGTTGTTCGATTGCGTTGTTCGATTGCGTTGTTCGATTTCGTTGTTCGATTTCGTTGTTCGATTTCGTCGTTCGATTTCGTCGTTCGATTGCGTTGTTCGATTTCGTTGTTCGATTTCGTTGTTCGATTTCGTTGTTCGATTTCGTTGTTCGTTTTCGTTGTTCGATTTCGTGGTTCGAGTTTGTTGTTCGATTTCGAAGTTCGATTTCGAAGTTCGATTTCGTTGTTCGATTTCGTTGTTCGATTTCGTTGTTCGATTTCGTTGTTCGATTTTTGTTGTTCGATTTTCTTTGTTCGATTTCGTGGTTCGAGTTTGTTGTTCGATTTCGAAGTTCGATTTCGTTGTTCGATTTCGTTGTTCGATTTCGTTGATCGATTTCGTTGTTTGATTTCCATTGGTCGATTTGATTTTTCGATTTCCTTGATCGATTTCGTTTTTCGATTTCATTGTTCGATTTCGTTGTTCGATTTCGTTGTTCCATTTCGTTGTTCTATTTCGTGGTTCGATTTCGTGGTTCAGTTCGTTGTTCGAGTTCGATTTCGATTTCGTTGTTCGATTTCGTAGTTCGATTTCGTTGTTCGATTTCGTTGTTCGATTTAGTGATTCGAATTCGTTGTTCGAATTCGTTGTTCGATTCGTTGTTCGATTTCGTTGTTCGAGTTCGTTGTTCGATTTCGTTGTTCGTTGTTAGATTTCGTTGTTCTTTGTTCGATTTCGTTGTTCGTTGTTAGATTTCGTTGTTCTTTGTTCAATTTCGTTGTTCGATTTCGTTATTCGATTCCGTAGTTCGATTTCCTTGTTAGATTTCGTTGTTCGATTTCGTTGTTCGATTTCGTTGTTCGATTTCGTTGTTCGATTTCGTTGTTCGATTTCTAAGTTGGATTTCGAAGTTGGATTTCGTTGTTCGATTTCGTTGTTCGATTTCGTTGTTCGATTTCGTTTTTCGATTTCGTTGTTCGATTTCGTTGTTCGATTTAGGGATTCGAATTCGTTGTTTGAATTCGTTGCTCGATTTCGTTGTTCGTTATTCGATTTCGTTGTTCTATTTCGTTGTTCGATTTCGTTGTTCGATTTCGTGGTTCGATTTTGTTGTTCGATTTCGTTATTCGATTCCGTTGTTCGATTTCCTTGTTAGATTTCGTTGTTCGATGTCGTTGTTCGATTTCGTTGTTCGATTTCGTTGTTCGATTTCGTTGTTCGATTTCGTTGTTCGTTGTTAGATTTCGTTGTTCTTTGTTCGATTTCGTTGTTCGTTGTTAGATTTCGTTGTTCTTTGTTCAATTTCGTTGTTCGATTTTCGTTGTTCGATTTCGTTGTTCGATTTCGTTGTTCGGTTTCGTTGTTCGATTTCGTTGTTCGAATTCGTTGTTCGAATTCGTTGTTCGAATTCGTTGTTCGATTTCGTTGTTCGATTTCGTTGTTCGATTTTGAAGTTCGATTTCGTTGTTCGATTTCGTTGTTCGATTTCGTTGTTAGATTTCGTTGTTCGATTGCGTTGTTCGATTGCGTTGTTCGATTTCGTTGTTCGATTTCGTTGTTCGATTTCGTCGTTCGATTTCGTCGTTCGATTTCGTCGTTCGATTTCGTCGTTCGATTTCGTCGTTCGATTTCGTCGTTCGATTTCGTCGTTCGATTTCGTCGTTCGATTTCGTCGTTCGATTTCGTTGTTCGATTTCGTTGTTCGATTTCGTTGTTCGAATTCGTTGTTCGATTTCGTTGTTCGAATTCGTTGTTCGAATTCGTTCGATTTCGTTGTTCGATTTCGTTGTTCGATTTCGTTGTTCGTTTTCGTTGTTCGATTTCGTTGTTCGATTGCGGTGTTCGATTGCGTTGTTCGATTTCGTTGTTCGATTTCGTTGTTCGATTTCGTTGTTCGATTTCGTTGTTCGATTTCGTCGTTCGATTTCGTCGTTCGATTTCGTCGTTCGATTTCGTCGTTCGATTTCGTCGTTCGATTTCGTCGTTCGATTTCGTCGTTCGATTTCGTCGTTCGATTTCGTCGTTCGATTTCGTCGTTCGATTTCGTCGTTCGATTTCGTCGTTCGATTTCGTTGTTCGATTTCGATGTTCGATTTCGTTGTTCGATTTCGTTGTTCGAATTCGTTTTCGAATATTCGTTGTTCGATTTCGTTGTTCGATTTCGTTGTTCGATTTCGAAGTTCGATTTCGTTGTTCGATTTCGTTGTTCGATTTCGTATTTCGTTGTTCGAATTCGTTGTTCGATTTCGTTGTTCGATTTCGTTCTTTGAATTCGTGTTCGATTTCGTTGATCGATTTCGTTGTTCGATTTTCTTTGTTCGATTTGATTGTTCGATTTCGTTGATCGATTTCGTTTTTCGATTTCGTTGTTCGATTTCGTTGTTCGATTTCGTTGTTCGATTTCTTGGTTCGAATTCGTTGTTCGAATTCGTTGTTCGTTGTTAGATTTCGTTGTTCGTTGTTAGATTTCGTTGTTCTTTGTTCGATTTCGTGGTTCGAATTCGTTGTTCGAATTCGTTGTTCGATTTCGTTGTTCGATTTTGTTGTTCGATTTCGTTGTTCGATTTCGTTGTTCGATTTCGTTGTTCAATTTCGTTGTTCGATTTCGTTGTTCGATTTCGAAGTTCGATTTCGTTGTTCGATTTCGTTGTTCGATTTCGTTGTTCGATTTCGTTGTTCGATTTCGTTGTTCGATTTCGTTGTTCGATTTCGTTGTTCGATTTCGTTGTTCGATTTCGTTGTTCGATTTCGTTGTTCGATTTCGTTGTTCGATTTCGTTGTTCGATTTCGTTGTTCGATTTCGTTGTTCGATTTCGTTGTTCGATTTCGTTGTTCGATTTCGTTGTTCGATTTCGTTGTTCGATGTCGTTGTTCGATCGTTGTTCGAATTCGTTGTTCGATTTCGTTGTTCGATTTCGTTGTTCGATTTCGTTGTTCGATTTCGTTGTTCGATTTCGTTGTTCGATTTCGTTGTTCGATTTTGAAGTTCGATTTCGTTGTTCGATTTCGTTGTTCGATTTCGTTGTCCGATTCCGTTGTTCGATTTCGTTGTTCGTTTTCGTTTTTCGATATTGTTGTATGATTTCGTGGTTCGATTTCGTTGTTCGATTGCGTTGTTCCATTTCGTTGTTCTATTTCGTGGTTCGATTTCGTGGTTTCAGTTTGTTGTTCGATTTCGATTTCGCTGTTCGATTTCGAAGTTGGATTTCGTTGTTCTATTTCGTTGTTTTAATTCTTTGTTCGATTTCGTTGTTCGATTTCGTTGTTCGATTCGTTATTCGATTTCGTTGTTCGATTTCGTTGTTCGATTTCGTTGTTCGATTTCGTTGTTCGATCTCGTTGTCCGATTCCGTTGTTAGATTTCGTTGTTCGTTTTCGTTGTTCGATATTGTTGTATGATTTCGTGGTTCGATTTCGTTGTTCGATTGCGTCGTTCCATTTCGTTGTTCTATTTCGTGGTTCGATTTCGTGGTTTCAGTTTGTTGTTCGATTTCGATTTCGCTGTTCGATTTCGAAGTTGGATTTCGTTGTTCTATTTCGTTGTTCTAATTCGTTGTTCGATTTCGTTGTTCGATTCGTTATTCGATTTCGTTGTTCGATTTCTTGTTCGATTTCGTTGTTCCATTTCGTTATTCGATTTCGTTGTTCGATTTCGTTGTTCGATTTCGTTGTTAGATTTCGTTGTTCGTTGTTCGATTTTGTTGTTCGATTTCGTTGTCAGATTCCGTTGTTCGATTTCGTTGTTCGTTTTCGTTGTTCGATATTGTTGTATGATTTTGTTGTTCGATTTCGTTGTTCGATTTCGTTGTTCCATTTCGTTGTTCGATTTCGTTGTTCGATTTCGTTGTTCGATTTCGTTGCTCGATTTCGTTGTTCGATTTCGTTGTTCAATTTCGTTGTTCGATTTCGTTGTTCGAATTCGTTGTTCGAATTCGTTGTTCGAATTCGTTGTTCGAATTCGTTGTTCGAATTCGTTGTTCGAATTCGTTGTTCGATTTCGTTATTCGATTTCGTTGTTCGATTTCGTTGTTCGATTTCGTTGTTCGATTTCGTTGTTCGAATTCGTTGTTCGATTTCGTTGTTCGATTTCGTTGTTCGATTTCGTTGTTCGATTGCGTTGTTCGATTTCGTTGTTCGATTTCGTTGTTCGATTTCGTTGTTCGATTTCGTTGTTCGATTTCGTTGTTCGATTTCGTTGTTCGATTTCGTTGTTCGATTTCGTTGTTCGATTTCGTTGTTCGATTTCGTTGTTCGATTCGTTATTCGATCTCGTTGTCCGATTCCGTTGTTCGATTTCGTTGTTCGTTTTCGTTGTTCGATATTGTTGTATGATTTCGTGGTTCGATTTCGTTGTTCGATTGCGTCGTTCCATTTCGTTGTTCGATTTCGTGGTTCGAATTCGTTGTTCGAATTCGTTTTTCGATATCGTTGTTCGATTTTGTTGTTCGATTTCGTTGTTCGATTTCGTTGTTCGATTTCGTTGTCCGATTCCGTTGTTCGATTTCGTTGTTTGTTTTCGTTGTTCGATATTGTTGTATGATTTCGTGGTTCGATTTCGTTGTTCGATTTCGTTGTTCGATTTCGTTGTTCGATTTTGTTGTTCGATTTCGTTGTTCGATTTCGTTGTTCGATTTCGTTGTTCGATTTCGTTGTTCGAATTCGTTCGAATTCGTTGTTCGATTTCGTTGTTCGATTTCGTTGTTCGATTGCGTTGTTCGATTTCGTTGTTCGATTTTGTTGTTCGATTTCGTTGTTCGATTTCGTTGTTCGATTTTGAAGTTCGATTTCGTTGTTCGATTTCGTTGTTCGATTTCGTTGTTCGATTTCGTTGTTCGATTTCGTTGTCCGATTCCGTTGTTCGATTTCGTTGTTCGTGTTCGTTGTTCGATATTGTTGTATGATTTCGTGGTTCGATTTCGTTGTTCGATTTCGTTGTTCCATTTCGTTGTTCGATATTGTTGTATGATTTCGTGGTTCGATTTCGTTGTTCGATTGCGTCGTTCCATTTCGTTGTTCGATTTCGTGGTTCGAATTCGTTGTTCGAATTCGTTGTTCGATTTCGTTGTTCGATTTTGTTGTTCGATTTCGGTGTTCGATTTCGTTGTTCGATTTCGTTGTTCGATTTCGTTGTTCAATTTCGTTGTTCGATTTCGTTGTTCGATTTCGAAGTTCGATTTCGTTGTTCGATTTCGTTGTTCGATTTCGTTGTTCGATTTCGTTGTTCGATTTCGTTGTTCGATTTCGTTGTTCGATTTCGTTGTTCGATTTCGTTGTTCGATTTCGTTGTTCGATTTCGTTGTTCGATTTCGTTGTTCGATTTCGTTGTTCGATTTCGTTGTTCGATTTCGTTGTTCGATTTCGTTGTTCGATTTCGTTGTTCGATTTCGTTGTTCGATTTCGTTGTTCGATGTCGTTGTTCGATCGTTGTTCGAATTCGTTGTTCGATTTCGTTGTTCGATTTCGTTGTTCGATTTCGTTGTTCGATTTCGTTGTTCGATTTCGTTGTTCGATTTCGTTGTTCGATTTTGAAGTTCGATTTCGTTGTTCGATTTCGTTGTTCGATTTCGTTGTCCGATTCCGTTGTTCGATTTCGTTGTTCGTTTTCGTTTTTCGATATTGTTGTATGATTTCGTGGTTCGATTTCGTTGTTCGATTGCGTTGTTCCATTTCGTTGTTCTATTTCGTGGTTCGATTTCGTGGTTTCAGTTTGTTGTTCGATTTCGATTTCGCTGTTCGATTTCGAAGTTGGATTTCGTTGTTCTATTTCGTTGTTTTAATTCTTTGTTCGATTTCGTTGTTCGATTTCGTTGTTCGATTCGTTATTCGATTTCGTTGTTCGATTTCGTTGTTCGATTTCGTTGTTCGATTTCGTTGTTCGATCTCGTTGTCCGATTCCGTTGTTAGATTTCGTTGTTCGTTTTCGTTGTTCGATATTGTTGTATGATTTCGTGGTTCGATTTCGTTGTTCGATTGCGTCGTTCCATTTCGTTGTTCTATTTCGTGGTTCGATTTCGTGGTTTCAGTTTGTTGTTCGATTTCGATTTCGCTGTTCGATTTCGAAGTTGGATTTCGTTGTTCTATTTCGTTGTTCTAATTCGTTGTTCGATTTCGTTGTTCGATTCGTTATTCGATTTCGTTGTTCGATTTCTTGTTCGATTTCGTTGTTCCATTTCGTTATTCGATTTCGTTGTTCGATTTCGTTGTTCGATTTCGTTGTTAGATTTCGTTGTTCGTTGTTCGATTTTGTTGTTCGATTTCGTTGTCAGATTCCGTTGTTCGATTTCGTTGTTCGTTTTCGTTGTTCGATATTGTTGTATGATTTTGTGGTTCGATTTCGTTGTTCGATTTCGTTGTTCCATTTCGTTGTTCGATTTCGTTGTTCGATTTCGTTGTTCGATTTCGAAGTTCGATTTCGTTGCTCGATTTCGTTGTTCGATTTCGTTGTTCGATTTCGTTGTTCGAATTCGTTGTTCGAATTCGTTGTTCGAATTCGTTGTTCGAATTCGTTGTTCGAATTCGTTGTTCGAATTCGTTGTTCGATTTCGTTATTCGATTTCGTTGTTCGATTTCGTTGTTCGATTTCGTTGTTCGATTTCGTTGTTCGAATTCGTTGTTCGATTTCGTTGTTCGATTTCGTTGTTCGATTTCGCTGTTCGATTGCGTTGTTCGATTTCGTTGTTCGATTTCGTTGTTCGATTTCGTTGTTCGATTTCGTTGTTCGATTTCGTTGTTCGATTTCGTTGTTCGATTTCGTTGTTCGATTTCGTTGTTCGATTTCGTTGTTCGATTCGTTATTCGATCTCGTTGTCCGATTCCGTTGTTCGATTTCGTTGTTCGTTTTCGTTGTTCGATATTGTTGTATGATTTCGTGGTTCGATTTCGTTGTTCGATTGCGTCGTTCCATTTCGTTGTTCGATTTCGTGGTTCGAATTCGTTGTTCGAATTCGTTTTTCGATATCGTTGTTCGATTTTGTTGTTCGATTTCGTTGTTCGATTTCGTTGTTCGATTTCGTTGTCCGATTCCGTTGTTCGATTTCGTTGTTTGTTTTCGTTGTTCGATATTGTTGTATGATTTCGTGGTTCGATTTCGTTGTTCGATTTCGTTGTTCGATTTCGTTGTTCGATTTTGTTGTTCGATTTCGTTGTTCGATTTCGTTGTTCGATTTCGTTGTTCGATTTCGTTGTTCGAATTCGTTCGAATTCGTTGTTCGATTTCGTTGTTCGATTTCGTTGTTCGATTGCGTTGTTCGATTTCGTTGTTCGATTTTGTTGTTCGATTTCGTTGTTCGATTTCGTTGTTCGATTTTGAAGTTCGATTTCGTTGTTCGATTTCGTTGTTCGATTTCGTTGTTCGATTTCGTTGTTCGATTTCGTTGTCCGATTCCGTTGTTCGATTTCGTTGTTCGTGTTCGTTGTTCGATATTGTTGTATGATTTCGTGGTTCGATTTCGTTGTTCGATTTCGTTGTTCCATTTCGTTGTTCGATATTGTTGTATGATTTCGTGGTTCGATTTCGTTGTTCGATTGCGTCGTTCCATTTCGTTGTTCGATTTCGTGGTTCGAATTCGTTGTTCGAATTCGTTGTTCGATTTCGTTGTTCGATTTTGTTGTTCGATTTCGGTGTTCGATTTCGTTGTTCGATTTCGTTGTTCGATTTCGTTGTTCGATTTCGTTGTTCGATTTCGTTGTTCGATTTCGTTGTTCGATTTCGTTGTTCGAATTCGTTGTTCGAATTCGTTGTTCGAATTCGTTGTTCGAATTCGTTGTTCGAATTCGTTGTTCGATTTCGTTGTTTGATTTCGTTGTTCGATTTTGAAGTTCGATTTCGTTGTTCGATTTCGTTGTTCGATTTCGTTGTTCGATTTCGTTGTTCGATTTCGTTGTTCGATTGCGTTGTTCGATTTCGTTGTTCAATTTTGTTGTTCGATTTCGTTGTTCGATTTCGTTGTTCGATTTCGTTGTTCGATTTCGTTGTTCGATTTCGTTGTTCGATTGCGTTGTTCGATTTCGTTGTTCGATTTCGTTGTTCGATTTCGTTGTTCGATTTCGTTGTTCGATTTCGTTGTTCGATTTCGTTGTTCGATTTCGTTGTTCGATTTCGTTGTTCGATGTCGTTGTTCGATGTCGTTGTTCGATGTCGTTGTTCGATGTCGTTGTTCGATTTCGTTGTTCGATTTCGTTGTTCGATTTCGTTGTTCGATTTCGTTGTTCGATTTCGTTGTTCGATTTCGTTGTTCGATTTCGTTGTTCGATTTTGAAGTTCGATTTCGTTGTTCGATTTCGTTGTTCGATTTCGTTGTTCGATTTCGTTGTCCGATTCCGTTGTTCGATTTCGTTGTTCGTTTTCGTTGTTCGATATTGTTGTATGATTTCGTGGTTCGATTTCGTTGTTCGATTGCGTTGTTCCATTTCGTTGTTCTATTTCGTGGTTCGATTTCGTGGTTTCAGTTTGTTGTTCGATTTCGATTTCGCTGTTCGATTTCGAAGTTGGATTTTGTTGTTCTGTTTCGTTGTTCGATTTCGTTGTTCGAATTCGTTGTTCGATTTCGTTGTTCGATTTCGTTATTCGATCTCGTTGTCAGATTCCGTTGTTCGATTTCGTTGTTCGTTTTCGTTGTTCGATATTGTTGTATGATTTCGTGGTTCGATTTCGTTGTTCGATTGCGTCGTTTCATTTCGTTGTTCGATTTCGTGGTTCGAATTCGTTGTTCGAATTCGTTGTTCGATTTTGTTGTTCGATTTCGTTGTTGGTTTTCCTTGTTCGATTTCGTTGTTCGATTTCGTTGTTCGATTTCGTTGTTCGATTTCGTTGTTCGATTCCGTTGTTCGATTTCGTTGTTCGTTTTCGTTGTTCGATATTGTTGTATGATTTCGTGGTTCGATTTCGTTGTTAGATTGCGTCGTTTCATTTCGTTGTTCGATTTCGTGGTTCGAATTCGTTGTTCGATTTCGTCGTTCGATTTTGTTGTTCGATTTCGTTGTTGGTTTTCCTTGTTCGATTTCGTTGTTCGATTTCGTTGTTCGATTTCGTTGTTCGATTTCGTTGTTCGATTTCGTTGTTCGATTTCGTTGTTCGATTTCGTTGTTCGAATTCGTTGTTCGAATTCGTTGTTCGAATTCGTTGTTCGATTTCGTTGTTCGATTTCGTTGTTCGATTTTGAAGTTTGATTTCGTTGTTCGATTTCGTTGTTCGATTTCGTTGTTCGATTGCGTTGTTCGATTGCGTTGTTCGATTTCGTTGTTCGATTTCGTTGTTCGATTGCGTTGTTCGATTTCGTTGTTCGATTTCGTTGTTCGATTTCGTTGTTCGATTTCGTTGTTCGATTTCGTTGTTCGATTTCGTTGTTCGATTTCGTTGTTCGATTTCGTTGTTCGATTTCGTTGTTCGATTTCGTTGTTCGATTTCGTTGTTCGATTTCGTTGTTCGATTTCGTTGTTCGATTTCGTTGTTCGATTTCGTTGTTCGATTTCGTTGTTCGATTTCGTTGTTCGATTTCGTTGTTCGATTTCGTTGTTCGATTTCGTTGTTCGATTTCGTTGTTCGATTTCGTTGTTCGAATTCGTTGTTCGAATTCGTTGTTCGATTTCGTTGTTCGATTTCGTTGTTCGATTTCGTTGTTCGATTTCGTTGTTCGATTTCGTTGTTCGATTTCGTTGTTCGATTTCGTTGTTCGATTTCGTTGTTCGATTTCGTTGTTCGATGTCGTTGTTCGATGTCGTTGTTCGATGTCGTTGTTCGATGTCGTTGTTCGATGTCGTTGTTCGATTTCGTTGTTCGATTTCGTTGTTCGATTTCGTTGTTCGATTTCGTTGTTCGATTTCGTTGTTCGATTTCGTTGTTCGATTTCGTTGTTCGATTTCGTTGTTCGATTTCGTTGTCCGATTCCGTTGTTCGATTTCGTTGTTCGTTTTCGTTGTTCGATATTGTTGTATGATTTCGTGGTTCGATTTCGTTGTTCGATTGCGTTGTTCCATTTCGTTGTTCTATTTCGTGGTTCGATTTCGTGGTTTCAGTTTGTTGTTCGATTTCGATTTCGCTGTTCGATTTCGAAGTTGGATTTCGTTGTTCTATTTCGTTGTTCTAATTCGTTGTTCGATTTCGTTGTTCGATTTCGTTGTTCAGATTTCGTTGTTCGATTCATTATTCGATTTCGTTGTTCGATTTCGTTGTTCGATTTCGTTGTTCGATTTCGTTGTTCGATCTCGTTGTCCGATTCCGTTGTTAGATTTCGTTGTTCGTTTTCGTTGTTCGATATTGTTGTATGATTTCGTTTTTCGATTTCGTTGTTCGATTGCGTCGTTCCATTTCGTTGTTCTATTTCGTGGTTCGATTTCGTGGTTTCAGTTTGTTGTTCGATTTCGATTTCGCTGTTCGATTTCGAAGTTGGATTTCGTTGTTCTATTTCGTTGTTCTAATTCGTTGTTCGATTTCGTTGTTCGATTTCGTTGTTCGATTTCGTTGTTCGATTTCGTTGTTCGATTTCGAAGTTCGATTTCGTTGTTCGATTTCGTTGTTCGATTTCGTTGTTCGATTTCGTTGTTCGATTCGTTATTCGATCTCGTTGTCCGATTCCGTTGTTCGATTTCGTTGTTCGTTTTCATTTTTCGATATTGTTGTATGATTTCGTGGTTCGATTTCGTTGTTCGATTGCGTCGTTCCATTTCGTTGTTCGATTTCGTGGTTCGAATTCGTTGTTCGAATTCGTTGTTCGATTTCGTTGTTCGATTTTGTTGTTCGATTTCGTTGTTCGATTTCGTTGTTCGATTTCGTTGTTCGATTTCGTTGTTCGATTTCGTTGTTCGATTTCGTTGTTCGATTTCGTTGTTCGATTTCGTTGTTCGATTTTGAAGTTCGATTTCGTTGTTCGATTTCGTTGTTCGATTTCGTTGTTCGATTTCGTTGTTCGATTTCGTTGTTCGATTTCGTTGTCCGATTCCGTTGTTCGATTTCGTTGTTCGTTTTCGTTGTTCGATATTGTTGTATGATTTCGTGGTTCGATTTCGTTGTTCGATTTCGTTATTCCATTTCGTTGTTCGATTTCGTTGTTCGATTTCGTTGTTCGATTTCGAAGTTCGATTTCGTTGTTCGATTCGTTGTTCGATTTCGTTGTTCGATTTCGTTGTTCGAATTCGTTGTTCGAATTCGTTGTTCGAATTCGTTGTTCGATTTCGTTGTTCGATTTCGTTGTTCGATTTCGTTGTTCGATTTCGTTGTTCGATTTCGTTGTTCGAATTCGTTCGAATTCGTTGTTCGATTTCGTTGTTCGATTTCGTTGTTCGATTGCGTTGTTCGATTTCGTTGTTCGATTTTGTTGTTCGATTTCGTTGTTCGATTTCGTTGTTCGATTTCGTTCGATTTCGTTGTTCGATTTCGTTGCTCGATTTCGTTGTTCGATTTCGTTGTTCGATTTCGTTGTTCGATTTCGTTGTTCGATTTCGTTGTTCGATTTCGTTGTTCGATTTCGTTGTTCGATTCGTTATTCGATCTCGTTGTCCGATTCCGTTGTCCGATTCCGTTGTTCGATTTCGTTGTTCGTTTTCGTTGTTCGATATTGTTGTATGATTTCGTGGTTCGATTTCGTTGTTCGATTGCGTCGTTCGATTTCGTGGTTCGATTTCGTGGTTCGAATTCGTTGTTCGAATTCGTTGTTCGATTTCGTTGTTCGATTTTGTTGTTCGATTTCGTTGTTCGATTTCGTTGTTCGATTTCGTTGTTCGATTTCGTTGTTCGATTTCGTTGTTCGATTTCGTTGTTCGATTTCGTTGTTCGATTTCGTTGTTCGATTCGTTATTCGATCTCGTTGTCCGATTCCGTTGTTCGATTTCGTTGTTCGTTTTCGTTGTTCGATATTGTTGTATGATTTCGTGGTTCGATTTCGTTGTTCGATTGCGTCGTTCCATTTCGTTGTTCGATTTCGTGGTTCGAATTCGTTGTTCGATTTCGTTGTTCGATTTTGTTGTTCGATTTCGTTGTTCGATTTCGTTGTTCGATTTCGTTATTCGATCTCGTTGTCCGATTCCGTTGTTCGATTTCGTTGTTCGTTTTCGTTGTTCGATATTGTTGTATGATTTCGTGGTTCGATTTCGTTGTTCGATTGCGTCGTTTCATTTCGTTGTTCGATTTCGTGGTTCGAATTCGTTGTTCGAATTCGTTGTTCGATTTCGTTGTTCGATTTTGTTGTTCGATTTCGTTGTTGGTTTTCCTTGTTCGATTTCGTTGTTCGATTGCGTCGTTCCATTTCGTTGTTCGATTTCGTGGTTCGATTTCGTTGTTCGATTTCGTTGTTCGATTTCGTTGTTCGATTTCGTTGTCCGATTCCGTTGTTCGATTTCGTTGTTCGTTTTCGTTGTTCGATATTGTTGTATGATTTCGTGGTTCGATTTCGTTGTTCGATTTCGTTGTTCCATTTCGTTGTTCGATATTGTTGTATGATTTCGTGGTTCGATTTCGTTGTTCGATTGCGTCGTTCCATTTCGTTGTTCGATTTCGTGGTTCGAATTCGTTGTTCGAATTCGTTGTTCGATTTCGTTGTTTGATTTCGTTGTTCGATTTTGAAGTTCGATTTCGTTGTTCGATTTCGTTGTTCGATTTTGTTGTTCGATTTCGTTGTTCGATTTCGTTGTTCGATTTCGTTGTTCGAATTCGTTGTTCGATTTCGTTGTTCGATATTGTTGTATGATTTCGTGGTTCGATTTCGTTGTTCGATTGCGTCGTTCCATTTCGTTGTTCGATTTCGTGGTTCGAATTCGTTGTTCGAATTCGTTGTTCGATTTCGTTGTTCGATTTTGTTGTTCGATTTCGTTGTTGGTTTTCCTTGTTCGATTTCGTTGTTCGATTTCGTTGTTCGATTTCGTTGTTCGATTTCGTTGTTCGAATTCGTTGTTCGATTTCGTTGTTCGATATTGTTGTATGATTTCGTGGTTCGATTTCGTTGTTCGATTGCGTCGTTCCATTTCGTTGTTCGTTTTCGTGGTTCGAATTCGTTGTTCGAATTCGTTGTTCGATTTCGTTGTTTGATTTCGTTGTTCGATTTTGAAGTTCGATTTCGTTGTTCGATTTCGTTGTTCGATTTCGTTGTTCGATTTCGTTGTTCGATTTCGTTGTTCGATTTCGTTGTTCGAATTCGTTGTTCGATTTCGTTGTTCGATATTGTTGTATGATTTCGTTGTTCGATTTCGTTGTTCGAATTCGTTGTTCGATTTCGTTGTTCGATATTGTTGTATGATTTCGTGGTTCGATTTCGTTGTTCGATTGCGTCGTTCCATTTCGTTGTTCGATTTCGTGGTTCGAATTCGTTGTTCGAATTCGTTGTTCGATTTCGTTGTTCGATTTTGTTGTTCGATTTCGTTGTTGGTTTTCCTTGTTCGATTTCGTTGTTCGATTTCGTTGTTCGATTTCGTTGTTCGATTTTGTTGTTCGATTTCGTTGTTCGATTTCGTTGTTCGATTTCGTTCGATTTCGTTGTTCGATTTCGTTGCTCGATTTCGTTGTTCGATTTCGTTGTTCGATTTCGTTGTTCGATTTCGTTGTTCGATTTCGTTGTTCGATTTCGTTGTTCGATTTCGTTGTTCGATTCGTTATTCGATCTCGTTGTCCGATTCCGTTGTCCGATTCCGTTGTTCGATTTCGTTGTTCGTTTTCGTTGTTCGATATTGTTGTATGATTTCGTGGTTCGATTTCGTTGTTCGATTGCGTCGTTCGATTTCGTGGTTCGATTTCGTGGTTCGAATTCGTTGTTCGAATTCGTTGTTCGATTTCGTTGTTCGATTTTGTTGTTCGATTTCGTTGTTCGATTTCGTTGTTCGATTTCGTTGTTCGATTTCGTTGTTCGATTTCGTTGTTCGATTTCGTTGTTCGATTTCGTTGTTCGATTTCGTTGTTCGATTCGTTATTCGATCTCGTTGTCCGATTCCGTTGTTCGATTTCGTTGTTCGTTTTCGTTGTTCGATATTGTTGTATGATTTCGTGGTTCGATTTCGTTGTTCGATTGCGTCGTTCCATTTCGTTGTTCGATTTCGTGGTTCGAATTCGTTGTTCGATTTCGTTGTTCGATTTTGTTGTTCGATTTCGTTGTTCGATTTCGTTGTTCGATTTCGTTATTCGATCTCGTTGTCCGATTCCGTTGTTCGATTTCGTTGTTCGTTTTCGTTGTTCGATATTGTTGTATGATTTCGTGGTTCGATTTCGTTGTTCGATTGCGTCGTTTCATTTCGTTGTTCGATTTCGTGGTTCGAATTCGTTGTTCGAATTCGTTGTTCGATTTCGTTGTTCGATTTTGTTGTTCGATTTCGTTGTTGGTTTTCCTTGTTCGATTTCGTTGTTCGATTGCGTCGTTCCATTTCGTTGTTCGATTTCGTGGTTCGATTTCGTTGTTCGATTTCGTTGTTCGATTTCGTTGTTCGATTTCGTTGTCCGATTCCGTTGTTCGATTTCGTTGTTCGTTTTCGTTGTTCGATATTGTTGTATGATTTCGTGGTTCGATTTCGTTGTTCGATTTCGTTGTTCCATTTCGTTGTTCGATATTGTTGTATGATTTCGTGGTTCGATTTCGTTGTTCGATTGCGTCGTTCCATTTCGTTGTTCGATTTCGTGGTTCGAATTCGTTGTTCGAATTCGTTGTTCGATTTCGTTGTTTGATTTCGTTGTTCGATTTTGAAGTTCGATTTCGTTGTTCGATTTCGTTGTTCGATTTTGTTGTTCGATTTCGTTGTTCGATTTCGTTGTTCGATTTCGTTGTTCGAATTCGTTGTTCGATTTCGTTGTTCGATATTGTTGTATGATTTCGTGGTTCGATTTCGTTGTTCGATTGCGTCGTTCCATTTCGTTGTTCGATTTCGTGGTTCGAATTCGTTGTTCGAATTCGTTGTTCGATTTCGTTGTTCGATTTTGTTGTTCGATTTCGTTGTTGGTTTTCCTTGTTCGATTTCGTTGTTCGATTTCGTTGTTCGATTTCGTTGTTCGATTTCGTTGTTCGAATTCGTTGTTCGATTTCGTTGTTCGATATTGTTGTATGATTTCGTGGTTCGATTTCGTTGTTCGATTGCGTCGTTCCATTTCGTTGTTCGTTTTCGTGGTTCGAATTCGTTGTTCGAATTCGTTGTTCGATTTCGTTGTTTGATTTCGTTGTTCGATTTTGAAGTTCGATTTCGTTGTTCGATTTCGTTGTTCGATTTCGTTGTTCGATTTCGTTGTTCGATTTCGTTGTTCGATTTCGTTGTTCGAATTCGTTGTTCGATTTCGTTGTTCGATATTGTTGTATGATTTCGTGGTTCGATTTCGTTGTTCGATTGCGTCGTTCCATTTCGTTGTTCGATTTCGTGGTTCGAATTCGTTGTTCGAATTCGTTGTTCGATTTCGTTGTTTGATTTCGTTGTTCGATTTTGAAGTTCGATTTCGTTGTTCGATTTCGTTGTTCGATTTCGTTGTTCGATTTCGTTGTTCGATTTCGTTGTTCGATTTCGTTGTTCGAATTCGTTGTTCGATTTCGTTGTTCGATATTGTTGTATGATTTCGTGGTTCGATTTCGTTGTTCGATTGCGTCGTTCCATTTCGTTGTTCGATTTCGTGGTTCGAATTCGTTGTTCGAATTCGTTGGTCGATTTCATTGTTCGTTGTTAGATTTCGTTGTTCCTTTTCGTGGTTCGATTTTGTTGTATGATTTCGTGGTTCGATTTCGTTGTTCGATTGCGTTGTTCCATTTCGTTGTTCTATTTCGTGGTTTCAGTTTGTTGTTCGATTTCGATTTCGTTGTTCGATATCGAAGTTGGAATTCGTGGTTCGAATTCGTGGTTCGAATTCGTTGTTCGAATTGGTTGTTCGAATTCGTTGGTCGATTTCATTGTCCGTTGTTAGATTTCGTTGTTCCTTTTCGTGGTTCGATTTTGTTGTATGATTTCGTAGTTCGATTTCGCTGTTCGATTTCGTTGATCAATTTCATTGTTCGATTTCGTTGTTCGATTTCGTTGTTCAATTTCGTTGTTCTATTTCGTGGTTAGATTTCGTGGTTCAGTTCGTTGTTCGAGTTCGATTTCGATTTCGTTGTTCGATTTCGTGGTTCGATTTCGTTGTTCGATTTAGTGATTCGAATTCGTTGTTCGAATTCGTTGTTCGATTTCGTTGTTCGTTGTTCGATTTCGTGGTTCGGGTTTGTTGTTCGATTTCGTTGTTCGATTCGTTGTTCGATTTCGTTGTTCGAGTTCGTTGTTCGATTTCGTTGTTCGTTGTTAGATTTCGTTGTTCTTTGTTCGATTTCGTTGTTCGATTTCGTTGTTCGTTTTCGTTGTTCGATTTCGTTGTTCGATTTCGTTGTTTGAATTCGTGTTCGATTTCGTTGATCGATTTCGTTGTTCGATTTCCATTGTTCGATTTGATTTTTTGATTTCGTTGTTCGATTTCGTTGTTCGATTTCGTGGTTCGAGTTTGTTGTTCGATTTCGTTGTTTGATTCGTTGTTCGATTTCGTTGTTCGAGTTCGTTGTTCGATTTCGTTTTTCGTTGTTAGATTTCGTTGTTCTTTGTTCGATTTCGTTGTTCGTTGTTAGATTTCGTTGTTCTTTGTTAAATTTCGTTGTTCGATGTCGTTATTCGATTCCGTAGTTCGATTTCCTTGTTAGATTTCGTTGTTCGATGTCGTTGTTCGATTTCGTTGTTCGATTTCGTTGTTCGATTTCGTTGTTCGATTTCGTTGTTCGATTTCGTTGTTCGATTTCTAAGTTGGATTTCGAAGTTGGATTTCGTTGTTCGATTTCGTTGTTCGATTTCGTTGTTCGATTTCGTTGATCGATTTCGTTTTTCGATTTCGTTGTTCGATTTCGTTATTCGATTCCGTTGTTCGATTTCCTTGTTAGATTTCGTTGTTCGATGTCGTTGTTCGATTTCGTTGTTCGATTTCGTTGTTCGATTTCGTTGTTCGAGTTCGTTGTTCGATTTCGTTGTTCGTTGTTAGATTTCGTTGTTCTTTGTTCGATTTCGTTGTTCGTTGTTAGATTTCGTTGTTCTTTGTTCGATTTCGTTGTTCGATTTCGTTGTTCGATTTCGTTGTTCGTTGTTCGTTATTCGATTTCGTTGTTCTATTTCGTTGTTCGATTTCGTTGTTCGATTTCGTGGTTCGATTTTGTTGTTCGATTTCGTTATTCGATTCCGTTGTTCGATTTCCTTGTTAGATTTCGTTGTTCGATGTCGTTGTTCGATTTCGTTGTTCGATTTCGTTGTTCGATTTCGTTGTTCGAGTTCGTTGTTCGATTTCGTTGTTCGTTGTTAGATTTCGTTGTTCTTTGTTCGATTTCGTTGTTCGTTGTTAGATTTCGTTGTTCTTTGTTCGATTTCGTTGTTCGATTTCGTTGTTCGATTTCGTTGTTCGTTTTCGTTGTTCGATTTCGTTGTTCGATTTCGTTGTTTGAATTCGTGTTCGATTTCGTTGATCGATTTCGTTGTTCGATTTCCATTGTTCGATTTGATTTTTTGATTTCGTTGTTCGATTTCGTTGTTCGATTTCGTGGTTCGAGTTTGTTGTTCGATTTCGTTGTTCGATTCGTTGTTCGATTTCGTTGTTCGAGTTCGTTGTTCGATTTCGTTGTTCGTTGTTAGATTTCGTTGTTCTTTGTTCGATTTCGTTGTTCGTTGTTAGATTTCGTTGTTCTTTGTTCAATTTCGTTGTTCGATTTCGTTGTTCGATTTTTCGTTGTTCGATTTCGTTGTTCGATTGCGTTGTTCCATTTCGTTATTCAATTTCCTGGTTCGATTTCGTGGTTTCAGTTTGTTGTTCGAGTTCGTTATTCGATTTCGTTGTTCCATTTCGTTGTTCGATTTCGTTGTTCGTTTTCGTTGTTCGATTTCGTGGTTCGAGTTTGTTGTTCGATTTCGAAGTTCGATTTCGAAGTTCGATTTCGTTGTTCGATTTCGTTGTTCGATTTCGTTGTTCGATTTCGTTGTTCGATTTATGTTGTTCGATTTTCTTTGTTCGATTTCGTGGTTCGAGTTTGTTGTTCGATTTCGAAGTTCGATTTCGTTGTTCGATTTCGTTGTTCGATTTCGTTGATCGATTTCGTTGTTTGATTTCCATTGGTCGATTTGATTTTTCGATTTCGTTGATCGATTTCGTTTTTCGATTTCATTGTTCGATTTCGTTGTTCGATTTCGTTGTTCCATTTCGTTGTTCTATTTCGTGGTTCGATTTCGTGGTTCAGTTCGTTGTTCGAGTTCGATTTCGATTTCGTTGTTCGATTTCGTAGTTCGATTTCGTTGTTCGATTTCGTTGTTCGATTTAGTGATTCGAATTCGTTGTTCGAATTCGTTGTTCGATTCGTTGTTCGATTTCGTTGTTCGAGTTCGTTGTTCGATTTCGTTGTTCGTTGTTAGATTTCGTTGTTTTTTGTTCGATTTCGTTGTTCGTTGTTAGATTTCGTTGTTCTTTGTTCAATTTCGTTGTTCGATTTCGTTATTCGATTCCGTAGTTCGATTTCCTTGTTAGATTTCGTTGTTCGATTTCGTTGTTCGATTTCGTTGTTCGTTGTTAGATTTCGTTGTTCTTTGTTCAATTTCGTTGTTCGATTTCGTTATTCGATTCCGTAGTTCGATTTCCTTGTTAGATTTCGTTGTTCGATTTCGTTGTTCGATTTCGTTGTTCGATTTCGTTGTTCGATTTCGTTGTTCGATTTCTAAGTTGGATTTCGAAGTTGGATTTCGTTGTTCGATTTCGTTGTTCGATTTCGTTGTTCGATTTCGTTTTTCGATTTCGTTGTTCGATTTCGTTGTTCGATTTAGGGATTCGAATTCGTTGTTTGAATTCGTTGCTCGATTTCGTTGTTCGTTATTCGATTTCGTTGTTCTATTTCGTTGTTCGATTTCGTTGTTCGATTTCGTGGTTCGATTTTGTTGTTCGATTTCGTTATTCGATTCCGTTGTTCGATTTCCTTGTTAGATTTCGTTGTTCGATGTCGTTGTTCGATTTCGTTGTTCGATTTCGTTGTTCGATTTCGTTGTTCGATTTCGTTGTTCGATTTCGTTGTTCGTTGTTAGATTTCGTTGTTCTTTGTTCGATTTCGTTGTTCGTTGTTAGATTTCGTTGTTCTTTGTTCAATTTCGTTGTTCGATTTTCGTTGTTCGATTTCGTTGTTCGATTTCGTTGTTCGGTTTCGTTGTTCGATTTCGTTGTTCGAATTCGTTGTTCGAATTCGTTGTTCGAATTCGTTGTTCGATTTCGTTGTTCGATTTCGTTGTTCGATTTTGAAGTTCGATTTCGTTGTTCGATTTCGTTGTTCGATTTCGTTGTTAGATTTCGTTGTTCGATTGCGTTGTTCGATTGCGTTGTTCGATTTCGTTGTTCGATTTCGTTGTTCGATTTCGTCGTTCGATTTCGTCGTTCGATTTCGTCGTTCGATTTCGTCGTTCGATTTCGTCGTTCGATTTCGTCGTTCGATTTCGTCGTTCGATTTCGTCGTTCGATTTCGTCGTTCGATTTCGTTGTTCGATTTCGTTGTTCGATTTCGTTGTTCGAATTCGTTGTTCGATTTCGTTGTTCGAATTCGTTGTTCGAATTCGTTCGATTTCGTTGTTCGATTTCGTTGTTCGATTTCGTTGTTCGATTTCGTTGTTCGATTTCGTTGTTCGATTGCGGTGTTCGATTGCGTTGTTCGATTTCGTTGTTCGATTTCGTTGTTCGATTTCGTTGTTCGATTTCGTTGTTCGATTTCGTCGTTCGATTTCGTCGTTCGATTTCGTCGTTCGATTTCGTCGTTCGATTTCGTCGTTCGATTTCGTCGTTCGATTTCGTCGTTCGATTTCGTCGTTCGATTTCGTCGTTCGATTTCGTCGTTCGATTTCGTCGTTCGATTTCGTCGTTCGATTTCGTCGTTCGATTTCGTTGTTCGATTTCGATGTTCGATTTCGTTGTTCGATTTCGTTGTTCGAATTCGTTTTCGAATATTCGTTGTTCGATTTCGTTGTTCGATTTCGTTGTTCGATTTCGAAGTTCGATTTCGTTGTTCGATTTCGTTGTTCGATTTCGTATTTCGTTGTTCGAATTCGTTGTTCGATTTCGTTGTTCGATTTCGTTCTTTGAATTCGTGTTCGATTTCGTTGATCGATTTCGTTGTTCGATTTTCTTTGTTCGATTTGATTGTTCGATTTCGTTGATCGATTTCGTTTTTCGATTTCGTTGTTCGATTTCGTTGTTCGATTTCGTTGTTCGATTTCTTGGTTCGAATTCGTTGTTCGAATTCGTTGTTCGTTGTTAGATTTCGTTGTTCGTTGTTAGATTTCGTTGTTCTTTGTTCGATTTCGTGGTTCGAATTCGTTGTTCGAATTCGTTGTTCGATTTCGTTGTTCGATTTTGTTGTTCGATTTCGTTTTTCGATTTCGTTGTTCGATTTCGTTGTTCGATTTCGTTGTTCGATTTCGTTGTTCGATTTCGTTGTTCGATTTCGTTGTTCGATTTCGTTGTTCGATTTCGTTGTTCGATTTCGTTGTTCGATTTCGTTGTTCGATTTCGTTGTTCGATTTCGTTGTTCGATTTCGTTGTTCGATTTCGTTGTTCGATTTCGTTGTTCGATTTCGTTGTTCGATGTCGTTGTTCGATCGTTGTTCGAATTCGTTGTTCGATTTCGTTGTTCGATTTCGTTGTTCGATTTCGTTGTTCGATTTCGTTGTTCGATTTCGTTGTTCGATTTTGAAGTTCGATTTCGTTGTTCGATTTCGTTGTTCGATTTCGTTGTTCGATTTCGTTGTCCGATTCCGTTGTTCGATTTCGTTGTTCGTTTTCGTTGTTCGATATTGTTGTATGATTTCGTGGTTCGATTTCGTTGTTCGATTGCGTTGTTCCATTTCGTTGTTCTATTTCGTGGTTCGATTTCGTGGTTTCAGTTTGTTGTTCGATTTCGATTTCGCTGTTCGATTTCGAAGTTGGATTTCGTTGTTCTATTTCGTTGTTTTAATTCTTTGTTCGATTTCGTTGTTCGATTTCGTTGTTCGATTCGTTATTCGATTTCGTTGTTCGATTTCGTTGTTCGATTTCGTTGTTCGATTTCGTTGTTCGATCTCGTTGTCCGATTCCGTTGTTAGATTTCGTTGTTCGTTTTCGTTGTTCGATATTGTTGTATGATTTCGTGGTTCGATTTCGTTGTTCGATTGCGTCGTTCCATTTCGTTGTTCTATTTCGTGGTTCGATTTCGTGGTTTCAGTTTGTTGTTCGATTTCGATTTTGCTGTTCGATTTCGAAGTTGGATTTCGTTGTTCTAATTCGTTGTTCGATTTCGTTGTTCGATTAGTTATTCGATTTCGTTGTTCGATTTCTTGTTCGATTTCGTTGTTCGATTTCGTTGTTCGATTGCGGTGTTCGATTGCGTTGTTCGATTTCGTTGTTCGATTTCGTTGTTCGATTTCGTTGTTCGATTTCGTTGTTCGATTTCGTCGTTCGATTTCGTCGTTCGATTTCGTCGTTCGATTTCGTCGTTCGATTTCGTCGTTCGATTTCGTCGTTCGATTTCGTCGTTCGATTTCGTCGTTCGATTTCGTCGTTCGATTTCGTCGTTCGATTTCGTCGTTCGATTTCGTCGTTCGATTTCGTTGTTCGATTTCGATGTTCGATTTCGTTGTTCGATTTCGTTGTTCGAATTCGTTTTCGAATATTCGTTGTTCGATTTCGTTGTTCGATTTCGTTGTTCGATTTCGAAGTTCGATTTCGTTGTTCGATTTCGTTGTTCGATTTCGTATTTCGTTGTTCGAATTCGTTGTTCGATTTCGTTGTTCGATTTCGTTCTTTGAATTCGTGTTCGATTTCGTTGATCGATTTCGTTGTTCGATTTTCTTTGTTCGATTTGATTGTTCGATTTCGTTGATCGATTTCGTTTTTCGATTTCGTTGTTCGATTTCGTTGTTCGATTTCGTTGTTCGATTTCTTGGTTCGAATTCGTTGTTCGAATTCGTTGTTCGTTGTTAGATTTCGTTGTTCGTTGTTAGATTTCGTTGTTCTTTGTTCGATTTCGTGGTTCGAATTCGTTGTTCGAATTCGTTGTTCGATTTCGTTGTTCGATTTTGTTGTTCGATTTCGTTGTTCGATTTCGTTGTTCGATTTCGTTGTTCAATTTCGTTGTTCGATTTCGTTGTTCGATTTCGAAGTTCGATTTCGTTGTTCGATTTCGTTGTTCGATTTCGTTGTTCGATTTCGTTGTTCGATTTCGTTGTTCGATTTCGTTGTTCGATTTCGTTGTTCGATTTCGTTGTTCGATTTCGTTGTTCGATTTCGTTGTTCGATTTCGTTGTTCGATTTCGTTGTTCGATTTCGTTGTTCGATTTCGTTGTTCGATTTCGTTGTTCGATTTCGTTGTTCGATTTCGTTGTTCGATTTCGTTGTTCGATTTCGTTGTTCGATTTCGTTGTTCGATGTCGTTGTTCGATCGTTGTTCGAATTCGTTGTTCGATTTCGTTGTTCGATTTCGTTGTTCGATTTCGTTGTTCGATTTCGTTGTTCGATTTCGTTGTTCGATTTTGAAGTTCGATTTCGTTGTTCGATTTCGTTGTTCGATTTCGTTGTTCGATTTCGTTGTCCGATTCCGTTGTTCGATTTCGTTGTTCGTTTTCGTTGTTCGATATTGTTGTATGATTTCGTGGTTCGATTTCGTTGTTCGATTGCGTTGTTCCATTTCGTTGTTCTATTTCGTGGTTCGATTTCGTGGTTTCAGTTTGTTGTTCGATTTCGATTTCGCTGTTCGATTTCGAAGTTGGATTTCGTTGTTCTATTTCGTTGTTTTAATTCTTTGTTCGATTTCGTTGTTCGATTTCGTTGTTCGATTCGTTATTCGATTTCGTTGTTCGATTTCGTTGTTCGATTTCGTTGTTCGATTTCGTTGTTCGATCTCGTTGTCCGATTCCGTTGTTAGATTTCGTTGTTCGTTTTCGTTGTTCGATATTGTTGTATGATTTAGTGGTTCGATTTCGTTGTTCGATTGCGTCGTTCCATTTCGTTGTTCTATTTCGTGGTTCGATTTCGTGGTTTCAGTTTGTTGTTCGATTTCGATTTCGCTGTTCGATTTCGAAGTTGGATTTCGTTGTTCTATTTCGTTGTTCTAATTCGTTGTTCGATTTCGTTGTTCGATTCGTTATTCGATTTCGTTGTTCGATTTCTTGTTCGATTTCGTTGTTCCATTTCGTTATTCGATTTCGTTGTTCGATTTCGTTGTTCGATTTCGTTGTTAGATTTCGTTGTTCGTTGTTCGATTTCGTTGTTCGATTTCGTTGTCAGATTCCGTTGTTCGATTTCGTTGTTCGTTTTCGTTGTTCGATATTGTTGTATGATTTCGTGGTTCGATTTCGTTGTTCGATTTCGTTGTTCCATTTCGTTGTTCGATTTCGTTGTTCGATTTCGAAGTTCGATTTCGTTGCTCGATTTCGTTGTTCGATTTCGTTGTTCGATTTCGTTGTTCGAATTCGTTGTTCGAATTCGTTGTTCGAATTCGTTGTTCGAATTCGTTGTTCGAATTCGTTGTTCGAATTCGTTGTTCGATTTCGTTATTCGATTTCGTTGTTCGATTTCGTTGTTCGATTTCGTTGTTCGATTTCGTTGTTCGAATTCGTTCGAATTCGTTGTTCGATTTCGTTGTTCGATTTCGTTGTTCGATTTCGTTGTTCGATTGCGTTGTTCGATTTCGTTGTTCGATTTCGTTGTTCGATTTCGTTGTTCGATTTCGTTGTTCGATTTCGTTGTTCGATTTCGTTGTTCGATTTCGTTGTTCGATTTCGTTGTTCGATTCGTTATTCGATCTCGTTGTCCGATTCCGTTGTTCGATTTCGTTGTTCGTTTTCGTTGTTCGATATTGTTGTATGATTTCGTGGTTCGATTTCGTTGTTCGATTGCGTCGTTCCATTTCGTTGTTCGATTTCGTGGTTCGAATTCGTTGTTCGAATTCGTTTTTCGATATCGTTGTTCGATTTTGTTGTTCGATTTCGTTGTTCGATTTCGTTGTTCGATTTCGTTGTCCGATTCCGTTGTTCGATTTCGTTGTTTGTTTTCGTTGTTCGATATTGATGTATGATTTCGTGGTTCGATTTCGTTGTTCGATTTCGTTGTTCGATTTCGTTGTTCGATTTTGTTGTTCGATTTCGTTGTTCGATTTCGTTGTTCGATTTCGTTGTTCGATTTCGTTGTTCGAATTCGTTCGAATTCGTTGTTCGATTTCGTTGTTCGATTTCGTTGTTCGATTGCGTTGTTCGATTTCGTTGTTCGATTTTGTTGTTCGATTTCGTTGTTCGATTTCGTTGTTCGATTTTGAAGTTCGATTTCGTTGTTCGATTTCGTTGTTCGATTTCGTTGTTCGATTTCGTTGTTCGATTTCGTTGTTCGATTTCGTTGTTCGATTTCGTTGTTCGATTTCGTTGTTCGATTTCGTTGTTCGATTTCGTTGTTCGATGTCGTTGTTCGATCGTTGTTCGAATTCGTTGTTCGATTTCGTTGTTCGATTTCGTTGTTCGATTTCGTTGTTCGATTTCGTTGTTCGATTTCGTTGTTCGATTTTGAAGTTCGATTTCGTTGTTCGATTTCGTTGTTCGATTTCGTTGTTCGATTTCGTTGTTCGATTTCGTTGTCCGATTCCGTTGTTCGATTTCGTTGTTCGTTTTCGTTGTTCGATATTGTTGTATGATTTCGTGGTTCGATTTCGTTGTTCGATTGCGTTGTTCCATTTCGTTGTTCTATTTCGTGGTTCGATTTCGTGGTTTCAGTTTGTTGTTCGATTTCGATTTCGCTGTTCGATTTCGAAGTTGGATTTCGTTGTTCTATTTCGTTGTTTTAATTCTTTGTTCGATTTCGTTGTTCGATTTCGTTGTTCGATTCGTTATTCGATTTCGTTGTTCGATTTCGTTGTTCGATTTCGTTGTTCGATTTCGTTGTTCGATCTCGTTGTCCGATTCCGTTGTTAGATTTCGTTGTTCGTTTTCGTTGTTCGATATTGTTGTATGATTTCGTGGTTCGATTTCGTTGTTCGATTGCGTCGTTCCATTTCGTTGTTCTATTTCGTGGTTCGATTTCGTGGTTTCAGTTTGTTGTTCGATTTCGATTTCGCTGTTCGATTTCGAAGTTGGATTTCGTTGTTCTATTTCGTTGTTTTAATTCTTTGTTCGATTTCGTTGTTCGATTTCGTTGTTCGATTTCGTTGTTCGATTTCGTTGTTCGATTTCGTTGTTCGATTTCGTTGTTCGATTTCGTTGTTCGATTTCGTTGTTCGATTTCGTTGTTCGATTTCGTTGTTCGATTTCGTTGTTCGATTTCGTTGTTCGATTTCGTTGTTCGATTTCGTTGTTCGATGTCGTTGTTCGATCGTTGTTCGAATTCGTTGTTCGATTTCGTTGTTCGATTTCGTTGTTCGATTTCGTTGTTCGATTTCGTTGTTCGATTTCGTTGTTCGATTTTGAAGTTCGATTTCGTTGTTCGATTTCGTTGTTCGATTTCGTTGTTCGATTTCGTTGTCCGATTCCGTTGTTCGATTTCGTTGTTCGATTTCGTTGTTCGATTTCGTTGTTCGATTTCGTTGTTCGATTTCGTTGTTCGATTTCGTTGTTCGATGTCGTTGTTCGATCGTTGTTCGAATTCGTTGTTCGATTTCGTTGTTCGATTTCGTTGTTCGATTTCGTTGTTCGATTTCGTTGTTCGATTTCGTTGTTCGATTTTGAAGTTCGATTTCGTGGTTCGATTTCGTTGTTCGATTGCGTTGTTCCATTTCGTTGTTCTATTTCGTGGTTCGATTTCGTGGTTTCAGTTTGTTGTTTGATTTCGATTTCGCTGTTCGATTTCGAAGTTGGATTTCGTTGTTCTATTTCGTTGTTTTAATTCTTTGTTCGATTTCGTTGTTCGATTTCGTTGTTCGATTCGTTATTCGATTTCGTTGTTCGATTTCGTTGTTCGATTTCGTTGTTCGATTTCGTTGTTCGATCTCGTTGTCCGATTCCGTTGTTAGATTTCGTTGTTCGTTTTCGTTGTTCGATATTGTTGTATGATTTCGTGGTTCGATTTCGTTGTTCGATTGCGTCGTTCCATTTCGTTGTTCTATTTCGTGGTTCGATTTCGTGGTTTCAGTTTGTTGTTCGATTTCGATTTCGCTGTTCGATTTCGAAGTTGGATTTCGTTGTTCTATTTCGTTGTTCTAATTCGTTGTTCGATTTCGTTGTTCGATTCGTTATTCGATTTCGTAGTTCGATTTCTTGTTCGATTTCGTTGTTCCATTTCGTTATTCGATTTCGTTGTTCGATTTCGTTGTTCGATTTCGTTGTTAGATTTCGTTGTTCGTTGTTCGATTTCGTTGTTCGATTTCGTTGTCAGATTCCGTTGTTCGATTTCGTTGTTCGTTTTCGTTGTTCGATATTGTTGTATGATTTCGTGGTTCGATTTCGTTGTTCGATTTCGTTGTTCCATTTCGTTGTTCGATTTCGTTGTTCGATTTCGAAGTTCGATTTCGTTGCTCGATTTCGTTGTTCGATTTCGTTGTTCGATTTCGTTGTTCGAATTCGTTGTTCGAATTCGTTGTTCGAATTCGTTGTTCGAATTCGTTGTTCGAATTCGTTGTTCGAATTCGTTGTTCGATTTCGTTATTCGATTTCGTTGTTCGATTTCGTTGTTCGATTTCGTTGTTCGATTTCGTTGTTCGAATTCGTTCGAATTCGTTGTTCGATTTCGTTGTTCGATTTCGTTGTTCGATTTCGTTGTTCGATTGCGTTGTTCGATTTCGTTGTTCGATTTCGTTGTTCGATTTCGTTGTTCGATTTCGTTGTTCGATTTCGTTGTTCGATTTCGTTGTTCGATTTCGTTGTTCGATTTCGTTGTTCGATTCGTTATTCGATCTCGTTGTCCGATTCCGTTGTTCGATTTCGTTGTTCGTTTTCGTTGTTCGATATTGTTGTATGATTTCGTGGTTCGATTTCGTTGTTCGATTGCGTCGTTCCATTTCGTTGTTCGATTTCGTGGTTCGAATTCGTTGTTCGAATTCGTTTTTCGATATCGTTGTTCGATTTTGTTGTTCGATTTCGTTGTTCGATTTCGTTGTTCGATTTCGTTGTCCGATTCCGTTGTTCGATTTCGTTGTTTGTTTTCGTTGTTCGATATTGTTGTATGATTTCGTGGTTCGATTTCGTTGTTCGATTTCGTTGTTCGATTTCGTTGTTCGATTTTGTTGTTCGATTTCGTTGTTCGATTTCGTTGTTCGATTTCGTTGTTCGATTTCGTTGTTCGAATTCGTTCGAATTCGTTGTTCGATTTCGTTGTTCGATTTCGTTGTTCGATTGCGTTGTTCGATTTCGTTGTTCGATTTTGTTGTTCGATTTCGTTGTTCGATTTCGTTGTTCGATTTTGAAGTTCGATTTCGTTGTTCGATTTCGTTGTTCGATTTCGTTGTTCGATTTCGTTGTTCGATTTCGTTGTCCGATTCCGTTGTTCGATTTCGTTGTTCGTGTTCGTTGTTCGATATTGTTGTATGATTTCGTGGTTCGATTTCGTTGTTCGATTTCGTTGTTCCATTTCGTTGTTCGATATTGTTGTATGATTTCGTGGTTCGATTTCGTTGTTCGATTGCGTCGTTCCATTTCGTTGTTCGATTTCGTGGTTCGAATTCGTTGTTCGAATTCGTTGTTCGATTTCGTTGTTCGATTTTGTTGTTCGATTTCGTTGTTCGATTTCGTTGTTCGATTTCGTTGTTCGATTTCGTTGTTCGAATTCGTTGTTCGAATTCATGGTTCGAATTCGTTGTTCGAATTCGTTGTTCGAATTCGTTGTTCGAATTCGTTGTTCGATTTCGTTGTTTGATTTCGTTGTTCGATTTTGAAGTTCGATTTCGTTGTTCGATTTCGTTGTTCGATTTCGTTGTTCGATTTCGTTGTTCGATTTCGTTGTTCGATTTCGTTGTTCGATTGCGTTGTTCGATTTCGTTGTTCGATTTTGTTGTTCGATTTCGTTGTTCGATTTCGTTGTTCGATTTCGTTGTTCGATTTCGTTGTTCGATTTCGTTGTTCGATTTCGTTGTTCGATTGCGTTGTTCGATTTCGTTGTTCGATTTCGTTGTTCGATTTCGTTGTTCGATTTCGTTGTTCTATTTCGTTGTTCGATTTCGTTGTTCGATTTCGTTGTTCGATTTCGTTGTTCGATTTCGTTGTTCGATGTCGTTGTTCGATGTCGTTGTTCGATGTCGTTGTTCGATGTCGTTGTTCGATGTCGTTGTTCGATTTCGTTGTTCGATTTCGTTGTTCGATTTCGTTGTTCGATTTCGTTGTTCGATTTCGTTGTTCGATTTCGTTGTTCGATTTCGTTGTTCGATTTTGAAGTTCGATTTCGTTGTTCGATTTCGTTGTTCGATTTCGTTGTTCGATTTCGTTGTCCGATTCCGTTGTTCGATTTCGTTGTTCGTTTTCGTTGTTCGATATTGTTGTATGATTTCGTGGTTCGATTTCGTTGTTCGATTGCGTTGTTCCATTTCGTTGTTCTATTTCGTGGTTCGATTTCGTGGTTTCAGTTTGTTGTTCGATTTCGATTTCGCTGTTCGATTTCGAAGTTGGATTTTGTTCTATTTCGTTGTTCGATTTCGTTGTTCGAATTCGTTGTTCGATTTCGTTGTTCGATTTCGTTATTCGATCTCGTTGTCCGATTCCGTTGTTCGATTTCGTTGTTCGTTTTCGTTGTTCGATATTGTTGTATGATTTCGTGGTTCGATTTCGTTGTTCGATTGCGTCGTTTCATTTCGTTGTTCGATTTCGTGGTTCGAATTCGTTGTTCGAATTCGTTGTTCGATTTTGTTGTTCGATTTCGTTGTTGGTTTTCCTTGTTCGATTTCGTTGTTCGATTTCGTTGTTCGATTTCGTTGTTCGATTTCGTTGTTCGATTCCGTTGTTCGATTTCGTTGTTCGTTTTCGTTGTTCGATATTGTTGTATGATTTCGTGGTTCGATTTCGTTGTTAGATTGCGTCGTTTCATTTCGTTGTTCGATTTCGTGGTTCGAATTCGTTGTTCGAATTCGTTGTTCGATTTCGTTGTTCGATTTTGTTGTTCGATTTCGTTGTTGGTTTTCCTTGTTCGATTTCGTTGTTCGATTTCGTTGTTCGATTTCGTTGTTCGATTTCGTTGTTCGATTTCGTTGTTCGAATTCGTTGTTCGAATTCGTTGTTCGAATTCGTTGTTCGATTTCGTTGTTCGATTTCGTTGTTCGATTTTGAAGTTCGATTTCGTTGTTCGATTTCGTTGTTCGATTTCGTTGTTCGATTTCGTTGTTCGATTGCGTTTTTCGATTGCGTTGTTCGATTTCGTTGTTCGATTTCGTTGTTCGATTTCGTTGTTCGATTGCGTTGTTCGATTTCGTTGTTCGATTTCGTTGTTCGATTTCGTTGTTCGATTTCGTTGTTCGATTTCGTTGTTCGAATTCGTTGTTCGATTTTGTTGTTCGATTTCGTTGTTGGTTTTCCTTGTTCGATTTCGTTGTTCGATTTCGTTGTTCGATTTCGTTGTTCGATTTCGTTGTTCGATTCCGTTGTTCGATTTCGTTGTTCGTTTTCGTTGTTCGATATTGTTGTATGATTTCGTGGTTCGATTTCGTTGTTAGATTGCGTCGTTTCATTTCGTTGTTCGATTTCGTGGTTCGAATTCGTTGTTCGAATTCGTTGTTCGATTTCGTTGTTCGATTTTGTTGTTCGATTTCGTTGTTGGTTTTCCTTGTTCGATTTCGTTGTTCGATTTCGTTGTTCGATTTCGTTGTTCGATTTCGTTGTTCGAATTCGTTGTTCGAATTCGTTGTTCGAATTCGTTGTTCGATTTCGTTGTTCGATTTCGTTGTTCGATTTTGAAGTTCGATTTCGTTGTTCGATTTCGTTGTTCGATTTCGTTGTTCGATTTCGTTGTTCGATTGCGTTGTTCGATTGCGTTGTTCGATTTCGTTGTTCGATTTCGTTGTTCGATTTCGTTGTTCGATTGCGTTGTTCGATTTCGTTGTTCGATTTTGTTGTTCGATTTCGTTGTTCGATTTCGTTGTTCGATTTCGTTGTTCGATTTCGTTGTTCGATTTCGTTGTTCGATTTCGTTGTTCGATTTCGTTGTTCGATTTCGTTGTTCGATTTCGTTGTTCGATGTCGTTGTTCGATGTCGTTGTTCGATGTCGTTGTTCGATGTCGTTGTTCGATGTCGTTGTTCGATTTCGTTGTTCGATTTCGTTGTTTGATTTCGTTGTTCGATTTCGTTGTTCGATTTCGTTGTTCGATTTCGTTGTTCGATTTCGTTGTTCGATTTCGTTGTCCGATTCCGTTGTTCGATTTCGTTGTTCGTTTTCGTTGTTCGATATTGTTGTATGATTTCGTGGTTCGATTTCGTTGTTCGATTGCGTTGTTCCATTTCGTTGTTCTATTTCGTGGTTCGATTTCGTGGTTTCAGTTTGTTGTTCGATTTCGATTTCGCTGTTCGATTTCGAAGTTGGATTTCGTTGTTCTATTTCGTTGTTCTAATTCGTTGTTCGATTTCGTTGTTCGATTTCGTTGTTCAGATTTCGTTGTTCGATTCATTATTCGATTTCGTTGTTCGATTTCGTTGTTCGATTTCGTTGTTCGATTTCGTTGTTCGATCTCGTTGTCCGATTCCGTTGTTAGATTTCGTTGTTCGTTTTCGTTGTTCGATATTGTTGTATGATTTCGTTTTTCGATTTCGTTGTTCGATTGCGTCGTTCCATTTCGTTGTTCTATTTCGTGGTTCGATTTCGTGGTTTCAGTTTGTTGTTCGATTTCGATTTCGCTGTTCGATTTCGAAGTTGGATTTCGTTGTTCTATTTCGTTGTTCTAATTCGTTGTTCGATTTCGTTGTTCGATTTCGTTGTTCGATTTCGTTGTTCGATTTCGTTGTTCGATTTCGTTGTTCGATTTCGTTGTTCGATTCCGTTGTTCGATTTCGTTGTTCGTTTTCGTTGTTCGATATTGTTGTATGATTTCGTGGTTCGATTTCGTTGTTAGATTGCGTCGTTTCATTTCGTTGTTCGATTTCGTGGTTCGAATTCGTTGTTCGAATTCGTTGTTCGATTTCGTTGTTCGATTTTGTTGTTCGATTTCGTTGTTGGTTTTCCTTGTTCGATTTCGTTGTTCGATTTCGTTGTTCGATTTCGTTGTTCGAATTCGTTGTTCGAATTCGTTGTTCGAATTCGTTGTTCGATTTCGTTGTTCGATTTCGTTGTTCGATTTTGAAGTTCGATTTCGTTGTTCGATTTCGTTGTTCGATTTCGTTGTTCGATTGCGTTGTTCGATTGCGTTGTTCGATTTCGTTGTTCGATTTCGTTGTTCGATTTCGTTGTTCGATTGCGTTGTTCGATTTCGTTGTTCGATTTCGTTGTTCGATTTCGTTGTTCGATTTCGTTGTTCGATTTCGTTGTTCGATTTCGTTGTTCGATTTCGTTGTTCGATTTCGTTGTTCGATTTCGTTGTTCGATTTCGTTGTTCGATTTCGTTGTTCGATTTCGTTGTTCGATTTCGTTGTTCGATGTCGTTGTTCGATGTCGTTGTTCGATGTCGTTGTTCGATGTCGTTGTTCGATGTCGTTGTTCGATTTCGTTGTTCGATTTCGTTGTTCGATTTCGTTGTTCGATTTCGTTGTTCGATTTCGTTGTTCGATTTCGTTGTTCGATTTCGTTGTTCGATTTCGTTGTCCGATTCCGTTGTTCGATTTCGTTGTTCGTTTTCGTTGTTCGATATTGTTGTATGATTTCGTGGTTCGATTTCGTTGTTCGATTGCGTTGTTCCATTTCGTTGTTCTATTTCGTGGTTCGATTTCGTGGTTTCAGTTTGTTGTTCGATTTCGATTTCGCTGTTCGATTTCGAAGTTGGATTTCGTTGTTCTATTTCGTTGTTCTAATTCGTTGTTCGATTTCGTTGTTCGATTTCGTTGTTCAGATTTCGTTGTTCGATTCATTATTCGATTTAGTTGTTCGATTTCGTTGTTCGATTTCGTTGTTCGATTTCGTTGTTCGATCTCGTTGTCCGATTCCGTTGTTAGATTTCGTTGTTCGTTTTCGTTGTTCGATATTGTTGTATGATTTCGTTTTTCGATTTCGTTGTTCGATTGCGTCGTTCCATTTCGTTGGTCTATTTCGTGGTTCGATTTCGTGGTTTCAGTTTGTTGTTCGATTTCGATTTCGCTGTTCGATTTCGAAGTTGGATTTCGTTGTTCTATTTCGTTGTTCTAATTCGTTGTTCGATTTCGTTGTTCGATTTCGTTGTTCGATTTCGTTGTTCGATTTCGTTGTTCGATTTCGAAGTTCGATTTCGTTGTTCGATTTCGTTGTTCGATTTCGTTGTTCGATTTCGTTGTTCGATTCGTTATTCGATCTCGTTGTCCGATTCCGTTGTTCGATTTCGTTGTTCGTTTTCATTTTTCGATATTGTTGTATGATTTCGTGGTTCGATTTCGTTGTTCGATTGCGTCGTTCCATTTCGTTGTTCGATTTCGTGGTTCGAATTCGTTGTTCGAATTCGTTGTTCGATTTCGTTGTTCGATTTTGTTGTTCGATTTCGTTGTTCGATTTCGTTGTTCGATTTCGTTGTTCGATTTCGTTGTTCGATTTCGTTGTTCGATTTCGTTGTTCGATTTCGTTGTTCGATTTTGAAGTTCGATTTCGTTGTTCGATTTCGTTGTTCGATTTCGTTGTTCGATTTCGTTGTTCGATTTCGTTGTCCGATTCCGTAGTTCGATTTCGTTGTTCGTTTTCGTTGTTCGATATTGTTGTATGATTTCGTGGTTCGATTTCGTTGTTCGATTTCGTTGTTCCATTTCGTTGTTCGATTTCGTTGTTCGATTTCGTTGTTCGATTTCGAAGTTCGATTTCGTTGTTCGATTCGTTGTTCGATTTCGTTGTTCGATTTCGTTGTTCGAATTCGTTGTTCGAATTCGTTGTTCGAATTCGTTGTTCGATTTCGTTGTTCGATTTCGTTGTTCGATTTCGTTGTTCGATTTCGTTGTTCGATTTCGTTGTTCGAATTCGTTCGAATTCGTTGTTCGATTTCGTTGTTCGATTTCGTTGTTCGATTGCGTTGTTCGATTTCGTTGTTCGATTTTGTTGTTCGATTTCGTTGTTCGATTTCGTTGTTCGATTTCGTTGTTCGATTTCGTTCGATTTCGTTGTTCGATTTCGTTGCTCGATTTCGTTGTTCGATTTCGTTGTTCGATTTCGTTGTTCGATTTCGTTGTTCGATTTCGTTGTTCGATTTCGTTGTTCGATTTCGTTGTTCGATTTCGTTGTTCGATTCGTTATTCGATCTCGTTGTCCGATTCCGTTGTCCGATTCCGTTGTTCGATTTCGTTGTTCGTTTTCGTTGTTCGATATTGTTGTATGATTTCGTGGTTCGATTTCGTTGTTCGATTGCGTCGTTCGATTTCGTGGTTCGATTTCGTGGTTCGAATTCGTTGTTCGAATTCGTTGTTCGATTTCGTTGTTCGATTTTGTTGTTCGATTTCGTTGTTCGATTTCGTTGTTCGATTTCGTTGTTCGATTTCGTTGTTCGATTTCGTTGTTCGATTTCGTTGTTCGATTTCGTTGTTCGATTCGTTATTCGATCTCGTTGTCCGATTCCGTTGTTCGATTTCGTTGTTCGTTTTCGTTGTTCGATATTGTTGTATGATTTCGTGGTTCGATTTCGTTGTTCGATTGCGTCGTTCCATTTCGTTGTTCGATTTCGTGGTTCGAATTCGTTGTTCGATTTCGTTGTTCGATTTTGTTGTTCGATTTCGTTGTTCGATTTCGTTGTTCGATTTCGTTATTCGATCTCGTTGTCCGATTCCGTTGTTCGATTTCGTTGTTCGTTTTCGTTGTTCGATATTGTTGTATGATTTCGTGGTTCGATTTCGTTGTTCGATTGCGTCGTTTCATTTCGTTGTTCGATTTCGTGGTTCGAATTCGTTGTTCGAATTCGTTGTTCGATTTCGTTGTTCGATTTTGTTGTTCGATTTCGTTGTTGGTTTTCCTTGTTCGATTTCGTTGTTCGATTGCGTCGTTCCATTTCGTTGTTCGATTTCGTGGTTCGATTTCGTTGTTCGATTTCGTTGTTCGATTTCGTTGTTCGATTTCGTTGTCCGATTCCGTTGTTCGATTTCGTTGTTCGTTTTCGTTGTTCGATATTGTTGTATGATTTCGTGGTTCGATTTCGTTGTTCGATTTCGTTGTTCCATTTCGTTGTTCGATATTGTTGTATGATTTCGTGGTTCGATTTCGTTGTTCGATTGCGTCGTTCCATTTCGTTGTTCGATTTCGTGGTTCGAATTCGTTGTTCGAATTCGTTGTTCGATTTCGTTGTTTGATTTCGTTGTTCGATTTTGAAGTTCGATTTCGTTGTTCGATTTCGTTGTTCGATTTCGTTGTTCGATTTCGTTGTTCGATTTCGTTGTTCGAATTCGTTGTTCGATTTCGTTGTTCGATATTGTTGTATGATTTCGTGGTTCGATTTCGTTGTTCGATTGCGTCATTCCATTTCGTTGTTCGATTTCGTGGTTCGAATTCGTTGTTCGAATTCGTTGTTCGATTTCGTTGTTCGATTTTGTTGTTCGATTTCGTTGTTGGTTTTCCTTGTTCGATTTCGTTGTTCGATTGCGTCGTTCCATTTCGTTGTTCGATTTCGTGGTTCGAATTCGTTGTTCGAATTCGTTGGTCGATTTCATTGTTCGTTGTTAGATTTCGTTGTTCCTTTTCGTGGTTCGATTTTGTTGTATGATTTCGTGGTTCGATTTCGTTGTTCGATTGCGTTGTTCCATTTCGTTGTTCTATTTCGTGGTTTCAGTTTGTTGTTCGATTTCGATTTCGTTGTTCGATATCGAAGTTGGAATTCGTGGTTCGAATTCGTGGTTCAAATTCGTTGTTCGAATTCGTTGGTCGATTTCATTGTCCGTTGTTAGATTTCGTTGTTCCTTTTCGTGGTTCGATTTTGTTGTATGATTTCGTAGTTCGATTTCGCTGTTCGATTTCGTTGATCAATTTCATTGTTCGATTTCGTTGTTCGATTTCGTTGTTCAATTTCGTTGTTCTATTTCGTGGGTAGATTTCGTGGTTCAGTTCGTTGTTCGAGTTCGATTTCGATTTCGTTGTTCGATTTCGTGGTTCGATTTCGTTGTTCGATTTAGTGATTCGAATTCGTTGTTCGAATTCGTTGTTCGATTTCGTTGTTCGTTGTTCGATTTCGTGGTTCGGGTTTGTTGTTCGATTTCGTTGTTCGATTCGTTGTTCGATTTCGTTGTTCGAGTTCGTTGTTCGATTTCGTTGTTCGTTGTTAGATTTCGTTGTTCTTTGTTCGATTTCGTTGTTCGATTTCGTTGTTCGATTTCGTTGTTCGATTTCGTTGTTTGAATTCGTGTTCGATTTCGTTGATCGATTTCGTTGTTCGATTTCCATTGTTCGATTTGATTTTTTGATTTCGTTGTTCGATTTCGTTGTTCGATTTCGTGGTTCGAGTTTGTTGTTCGATTTCGTTGTTCGATTCGTTGTTCGATTTCGTTGTTCGAGTTCGTTGTTCGATTTCGTTTTTCGTTGTTAGATTTCGTTGTTCTTTGTTCGATTTCGTTGTTCGTTGTTAGATTTCGTTGTTCTTTGTTCAATTTCGTTGTTCGATGTCGTTATTCGATTCCGTAGTTCGATTTCCTTGTTAGATTTCGTTGTTCGATGTCGTTGTTCGATTTCGTTGTTCGATTTCGTTGTTCGATTTCGTTGTTCGATTTCGTTGTTCGATTTCTAAGTTGGATTTCGAAGTTGGATTTCGTTGTTCGATTTCGTTGTTCGATTTCGTTGTTCGATTTCGTTGATCGATTTCGTTTTTCGATTTCGTTGTTCGATTTCGTTATTCGATTCCGTTGTTCGATTTCCTTGTTAGATTTCGTTGTTCGATGTCGTTGTTCGATTTCGTTGTTCGATTTCGTTGTTCGATTTCGTTGTTCGAGTTCGTTGTTCGATTTCGTTGTTCGTTGTTAGATTTCGTTGTTCTTTGTTCGATTTCGTTGTTCGTTGTTAGATTTCGTTGTTCTTTGTTCGATTTCGTTGTTCGATTTCGTTGTTCGATTTCGTTGTTCGTTGTTCGTTATTCGATTTCGTTGTTCTATTTCGTTGTTCGATTTCGTTGTTCGATTTCGTGGTTCGATTTTGTTGTTCGATTTCGTTATTCGATTCCGTTGTTCGATTTCCTTGTTAGATTTCGTTGTTCGATGTCGTTGTTCGATTTCGTTGTTCGATTTCGTTGTTCGATTTCGTTGTTCGAGTTCGTTGTTCGATTTCGTTGTTCGTTGTTAGATTTCGTTGTTCTTTGTTCGATTTCGTTGTTCGTTGTTAGATTTCGTTGTTCTTTGTTCGATTTCGTTGTTCGATTTCGTTGTTCGATTTCGTTGTTCGTTTTCGTTGTTCGATTTCGTTGTTCGATTTCGTTGTTTGAATTCGTGTTCGATTTCGTTGATCGATTTCGTTGTTCGATTTCCATTGTTCGATTTGATTTTTTGATTTCGTTGTTCGATTTCGTTGTTCGATTTCGTGGTTCGAGTTTGTTGTTCGATTTCGTTGTTCGATTCGTTGTTCGATTTCGTTGTTCGAGTTCGTTGTTCGATTTCGTTGTTCGTTGTTAGATTTCGTTGTTCTTTGTTCGATTTCGTTGTTCGTTGTTAGATTTCGTTGTTCTTTGTTCAATTTCGTTGTTCGATTTCGTTGTTCGTTGTTAGATTTCGTTGTTCTTTGTTCGATTTCGTTGTTCGTTGTTAGATTTCGTTGTTCTTTGTTCAATTTCGTTGTTCGATTTCGTTGTTCGATTTTTCGTTGTTCGATTTCGTTGTTCGATTGCGTTGTTCCATTTCGTTATTCAATTTCCTGGTTCGATTTCGTGGTTTCAGATTGTTGTTCGAGTTCGTTATTCGATTTCGTTGTTCCATTTCGTTGTTCGATTTCGTTGTTCGTTTTCGTTGTTCGATTTCGTGGTTCGAGTTTGTTGTTCGATTTCGAAGTTCGATTTCGAAGTTCGATTTCGTTGTTCGATTTCGTTGTTCGATATCGTTGTTCGATTTCGTTGTTCGATTTATGTTGTTCGATTTTCTTTGTTCGATTTCGTGGTTCGAGTTTGTTGTTCGATTTCGAAGTTCGATTTCGTTGTTCGATTTCGTTGTTCGATTTCGTTGATCGATTTCGTTGTTTGATTTCCATTGGTCGATTTGATTTTTCGATTTCGTTGATCGATTTCGTTTTTCGATTTCATTGTTCGATTTCGTTGTTCGATTTCGTTGTTCCATTTCGTTGTTCTATTTCGTGGTTCGATTTCGTGGTTCAGTTCGTTGTTCGAGTTCGATTTCGATTTCGTTGTTCGATTTCGTAGTTCGATTTCGTTGTTCGATTTCGTTGTTCGATTTAGTGATTCGAATTCGTTGTTCGAATTCGTTGTTCGATTCGTTGTTCGATTTCGTTGTTCGAGTTCGTTGTTCGATTTCGTTGTTCGTTGTTAGATTTCGTTGTGCTTTGTTCGATTTCGTTGTTCGTTGTTAGATTTCGTTGTTCTTTGTTCAATTTCGTTGTTCGATTTCGTTATTCGATTCCGTAGTTCGATTTCCTTGTTAGATTTCGTTGTTCGATTTCGTTGTTCGATTTCGTTGTTCGATTTCGTTGTTCGATTTCGTTGTTCGATTTCTAAGTTGGATTTCGAAGTTGGATTTCGTTGTTCGATTTCGTTGTTCGATTTCGTTGTTCGATTTCGTTGTTCGTTGTTAGATTTCGTTGTTCGATTTCGTTGTCCGATTCCGTTGTTCGATTTCGTTGTTCGTTTTCGTTGTTCGATATTGTTGTATGATTTCGTGGTTCGATTTCGTTGTTCGATTTCGTTGTTTTCGATTTCGTTGTTCGATTTCGTTGTTCGAATTCGTTGTTCGATTTCGTTGTTCGATTTCGTTGTTCGATTTCGTTGTTCGATTTCGTTGTTCGATTTCGTTGAACGATTTCGTTGTTCGAATTCGTTGTTCGATTTCGTTGTTCGATTTCGTTGTTCGATTTCGTTGTTCGATTTCGTTGTTCGATTTCGTTGTTCGATTTCGTTGTTCGATTTCCTTGTTCGATTTCGTTGTTCGATTTCGTTGTTAGATTTCGTTGTTAGATTTCGTTGTTCGTTGTTAGATTTCGTTGTTCGTTGTTAGATTTCGTTGTTCGATTTCGTTGTCCGATTCCGTTGTTCGATTTCGTTGTTCGTTTTCGTTGTTCGATATTGTTGTATGATTTCGTGGTTCGATTTCGTTGTTCGATTTCGTTGTTCCATTTCGTTGTTCGATTTCGTTGTTCGATTTCGAAGTTCGATTTCGTTGTTCGATTTCGTTGTTTTCGATTTCGTTGTTCGATTTCGTTGTTCGAATTCGTTGTTCGATTTCGTTGTTCGATTTCGTTGTTCGATTTCGTTGTTCGATTTCGTTGTTCGATTTCGTTGAACGATTTCGTTGTTCGAATTCGTTGTTCGATTTCGTTGTTCGATTTCGTTGTTCGATTTCGTTGTTCGATTTCGTTGTTCGATTTCGTTGTTCGATTTCGTTGTTCGATTTCGTTGTTCGATTTCCTTGTTCGATTTCGTTGTTCGATTTCGTTGTTCGATTTCGTTGTTCGATTTCGTTGTTCGATTTCGTTGTTCGATTTCGTTGTTCGATTTCGTTGTTCGATTTCGTTGTTCGATTTCGTTGTTCGATTTCGTTGTTCGATTTCGTTGTTCGATTTCGTTGTTCGATTTCGTTGTTCGATTTCGTTGTTCGATTTCGTTGTTCGATTTCGTTGTTCGATTTCGTTGTTCGATTTCGTTGTTCGATTTCGTTGTTCGATTTCGTTGTTCGATTCGTTATTCGATCTCGTTGTCCGATTCCGTTGTTCGATTTCGTTGTTCGTTTTCGTTGTTCGATATTGTTGTATGATTTCGTGGTTCGATTTCGTTGTTCGATTGCGTCGTTCCATTTCGTTGTTCGATTTCGTGGTTCGAATTCGTTGTTCGAATTCGTTGTTCGATTTCGTTGTTCGATTTTGTTGTTCGATTTCGTTGTTCGATTTCGTTGTTCGATTTCGTTGTTCGATTTCGTTGTTCGATTTCGTTGTTCGATTTCGTTGTTCGAATTCGTTGTTCGAATTCGTTGTTCGAATTCGTTGTTCGAATTCGTTGTTCGATTTCGTTGTTGGATTTCGTTGTTCGATTTTGAAGTTCGATTTCGTTGTTCGATTTCGTTGTTCGATTTCGTTGTTCGATTTCGTTGTTCGATTTCGTTGTTCGATTGCGTTGTTCGATTTCGTTGTTCGATTTCGTTGTTCGATTTCGTTGTTCGATTTCGTTGTTCGATTTCGTTGTTCGATTTCGTTGTTCGATTTCGTTGTTCGATTTCGTTGTTCGATTTCGTTGTTCGATTTCGTTGTTCGGTTGCGTTGTTCCATTTCGTTGTTCGATTTCGTGGTTCGAATTCGTTGTTCGAATTCGTTGTTCGATTTCGTTGTTCGATTTTGTTGTTCGATTTCGTTGTTCGATTTCGTTGTTCGATTTCGTTGTTCGATTTCGTTGTTCGATTTCGTTGTTCGATTTCGTTGTTCGATTTCGTGGTTCGATTTCGTTGTTCGATTTAGTGATTCGAATTCGTTGTTCGAATTCGTTGTTCGATTTCGTTGTTCGTTGTTCGATTTCGTGGTTCGGGTTTGTTGTTCGATTTCGTTGTTCGATTCGTTGTTCGATTTCGTTGTTCGAGTTCGTTGTTCGATTTCGTTGTTCGTTGTTAGATTTCGTTGTTCTTTGTTCGATTTCGTTGTTCGATTTCGTTGTTCGATTTCGTTGTTCGATTTCGTTGTTTGAATTCGTGTTCGATTTCGTTGATCGATTTCGTTGTTCGATTTCCATTGTTCGATTTGATTTTTTGATTTCGTTGTTCGATTTCGTTGTTCGATTTCGTGGTTCGAGTTTGTTGTTCGATTTCGTTGTTCGATTCGTTGTTCGATTTCGTTGTTCGAGTTCGTTGTTCGATTTCGTTTTTCGTTGTTAGATTTCGTTGTTCTTTGTTCGATTTCGTTGTTCGTTGTTAGATTTCGTTGTTCTTTGTTCAATTTCGTTGTTCGATGTCGTTATTCGATTCCGTAGTTCGATTTCCTTGTTAGATTTCGTTGTTCGATGTCGTTGTTCGATTTCGTTGTTCGATTTCGTTGTTCGATTTCGTTGTTCGATTTCGTTGTTCGATTTCTAAGTTGGATTTCGAAGTTGGATTTCGTTGTTCGATTTCGTTGTTCGATTTCGTTGTTCGATTTCGTTGATCGATTTCGTTTTTCGATTTCGTTGTTCGATTTCGTTATTCGATTCCGTTGTTCGATTTCCTTGTTAGATTTCGTTGTTCGATGTCGTTGTTCGATTTCGTTGTTCGATTTCGTTGTTCGATTTCGTTGTTCGAGTTCGTTGTTCGATTTCGTTGTTCGTTGTTAGATTTCGTTGTTCTTTGTTCGATTTCGTTGTTCGTTGTTAGATTTCGTTGTTCTTTGTTCGATTTCGTTGTTCGATTTCGTTGTTCGATTTCGTTGTTCGTTGTTCGTTATTCGATTTCGTTGTTCTATTTCGTTGTTCGATTTCGTTGTTCGATTTCGTGGTTCGATTTTGTTGTTCGATTTCGTTATTCGATTCCGTTGTTCGATTTCCTTGTTAGATTTCGTTGTTCGATGTCGTTGTTCGATTTCGTTGTTCGATTTCGTTGTTCGATTTCGTTGTTCGAGTTCGTTGTTCGATTTCGTTGTTCGTTGTTAGATTTCGTTGTTCTTTGTTCGATTTCGTTGTTCGTTGTTAGATTTCGTTGTTCTTTGTTCGATTTCGTTGTTCGATTTCGTTGTTCGATTTCGTTGTTCGTTTTCGTTGTTCGATTTCGTTGTTCGATTTCGTTGTTTGAATTCGTGTTCGATTTCGTTGATCGATTTCGTTGTTCGATTTCCATTGTTCGATTTGATTTTTTGATTTCGTTGTTCGATTTCGTTGTTCGATTTCGTGGTTCGAGTTTGTTGTTCGATTTCGTTGTTCGATTCGTTGTTCGATTTCGTTGTTCGAGTTCGTTGTTCGATTTCGTTGTTCGTTGTTAGATTTCTTGTTCTTTGTTCGATTTCGTTGTTCGTTGTTAGATTTCGTTGTTCTTTGTTCAATTTCGTTGTTCGATTTCGTTGTTCGTTGTTAGATTTCGTTGTTCTTTGTTCGATTTCGTTGTTCGTTGTTAGATTTCGTTGTTCTTTGTTCAATTTCGTTGTTCGATTTCGTTGTTCGATTTTTCGTTGTTCGATTTCGTTGTTCGATTGCGTTGTTCCATTTCGTTATTCAATTTCCTGGTTCGATTTCGTGGTTTCAGATTGTTGTTCGAGTTCGTTATTCGATTTCGTTGTTCCATTTCGTTGTTCGATTTCGTTGTTCGTTTTCGTTGTTCGATTTCGTGGTTCGAGTTTGTTGTTCGATTTCGAAGTTCGATTTCGAAGTTCGATTTCGTTGTTCGATTTCGTTGTTCGATATCGTTGTTCGATTTCGTTGTTCGATTTATGTTGTTCGATTTTCTTTGTTCGATTTCGTGGTTCGAGTTTGTTGTTCGATTTCGAAGTTCGATTTCGTTGTTCGATTTCGTTGTTCGATTTCGTTGATCGATTTCGTTGTTTGATTTCCATTGGTCGATTTGATTTTTCGATTTCGTTGATCGATTTCGTTTTTCGATTTCATTGTTCGATTTCGTTGTTCGATTTCGTTGTTCCATTTCGTTGTTCTATTTCGTGGTTCGATTTCGTGGTTCAGTTCGTTGTTCGAGTTCGATTTCGATTTCGTTGTTCGATTTCGTAGTTCGATTTCGTTGTTCGATTTCGTTGTTCGATTTAGTGATTCGAATTCGTTGTTCGAATTCGTTGTTCGATTCGTTGTTCGATTTCGTTGTTCGAGTTCGTTGTTCGATTTCGTTGTTCGTTGTTAGATTTCGTTGTGCTTTGTTCGATTTCGTTGTTCGTTGTTAGATTTCGTTGTTCTTTGTTCAATTTCGTTGTTCGATTTCGTTATTCGATTCCGTAGTTCGATTTCCTTGTTAGATTTCGTTGTTCGATTTCGTTGTTCGATTTCGTTGTTCGATTTCGTTGTTCGATTTCGTTGTTCGATTTCTAAGTTGGATTTCGAAGTTGGATTTCGTTGTTCGATTTCGTTGTTCGATTTCGTTGTTCGATTTCGTTGTTCGTTGTTAGATTTCGTTGTTCGATTTCGTTGTCCGATTCCGTTGTTCGATTTCGTTGTTCGTTTTCGTTGTTCGATATTGTTGTATGATTTCGTGGTTCGATTTCGTTGTTCGATTTCGTTGTTTTCGATTTCGTTGTTCGATTTCGTTGTTCGAATTCGTTGTTCGATTTCGTTGTTCGATTTCGTTGTTCGATTTCGTTGTTCGATTTCGTTGTTCGATTTCGTTGAACGATTTCGTTGTTCGAATTCGTTGTTCGATTTCGTTGTTCGATTTCGTTGTTCGATTTCGTTGTTCGATTTCGTTGTTCGATTTCGTTGTTCGATTTCGTTGTTCGATTTCCTTGTTCGATTTCGTTGTTCGATTTCGTTGTTAGATTTCGTTGTTAGATTTCGTTGTTCGTTGTTAGATTTCGTTGTTCGTTGTTAGATTTCGTTGTTCGATTTCGTTGTCCGATTCCGTTGTTCGATTTCGTTGTTCGTTTTCGTTGTTCGATATTGTTGTATGATTTCGTGGTTCGATTTCGTTGTTCGATTTCGTTGTTCCATTTCGTTGTTCGATTTCGTTGTTCGATTTCGAAGTTCGATTTCGTTGTTCGATTTCGTTGTTTTCGATTTCGTTGTTCGATTTCGTTGTTCGAATTCGTTGTTCGATTTCGTTGTTCGATTTCGTTGTTCGATTTCGTTGTTCGATTTCGTTGTTCGATTTCGTTGAACGATTTCGTTGTTCGAATTCGTTGTTCGATTTCGTTGTTCGATTTCGTTGTTCGATTTCGTTGTTCGATTTCGTTGTTCGATTTCGTTGTTCGATTTCGTTGTTCGATTTCGTTGTTCGATTTCCTTGTTCGATTTCGTTGTTCGATTTCGTTGTTCGATTTCGTTGTTCGATTTCGTTGTTCGATTTCGTTGTTCGATTTCGTTGTTCGATTTCGTTGTTCGATTTCGTTGTTCGATTTCGTTGTTCGATTTCGTTGTTCGATTTCGTTGTTCGATTTCGTTGTTCGATTTCGTTGTTCGATTTCGTTGTTCGATTTCGTTGTTCGATTTCGTTGTTCGATTTCGTTGTTCGATTTCGTTGTTCGATTTCGTTGTTCGATTCGTTATTCGATCTCGTTGTCCGATTCCGTTGTTCGATTTCGTTGTTCGTTTTCGTTGTTCGATATTGTTGTATGATTTCGTGGTTCGATTTCGTTGTTCGATTGCGTCGTTCCATTTCGTTGTTCGATTTCGTGGTTCGAATTCGTTGTTCGAATTCGTTGTTCGATTTCGTTGTTCGATTTTGTTGTTCGATTTCGTTGTTCGATTTCGTTGTTCGATTTCGTTGTTCGATTTCGTTGTTCGATTTCGTTGTTCGATTTCGTTGTTCGAATTCGTTGTTCGAATTCGTTGTTCGAATTCGTTGTTCGAATTCGTTGTTCGATTTCGTTGTTGGATTTCGTTGTTCGATTTTGAAGTTCGATTTCGTTGTTCGATTTCGTTGTTCGATTTCGTTGTTCGATTTCGTTGTTCGATTTCGTTGTTCGATTGCGTTGTTCGATTTCGTTGTTCGATTTCGTTGTTCGATTTCGTTGTTCGATTTCGTTGTTCGATTTCGTTGTTCGATTTCGTTGTTCGATTTCGTTGTTCGATTTCGTTGTTCGATTTCGTTGTTCGATTTCGTTGTTCGGTTGCGTTGTTCCATTTCGTTGTTCGATTTCGTGGTTCGAATTCGTTGTTCGAATTCGTTGTTCGATTTCGTTGTTCGATTTTGTTGTTCGATTTCGTTGTTCGATTTCGTTGTTCGATTTCGTTGTTCGATTTCGTTGTTCGATTTCGTTGTTCGATTTCGTTGTTCGATTTCGTTGTTCGAATTCGTTGTTCGAATTCGTTGTTCGAATTCGTTGTTCGAATTCGTTGTTCGAATTCGTTGTTCGATTTCGTTGTTCGATTTCGTTGTTCGATTTTGAAGTTCGATTTCGTTGTTCGATTTCGTTGTTCGATTGCGTTGTTCGATTTCGTTGTTCGATTTCGTTGTTCGATTTCGTTGTTCGATTTCGTTGTTCGATTTCGTTGTTCGATTTCGTTGTTCGATTTCGTCGTTCGATTTCGTCGTTCGATTTCGTCGTTCGATTTCGTTGTTCGAATTCGTTGTTCGATTTCGTTGTTCGATTTCGTTGTTCGATTTCGTTGTTCGATTTCGTTGTTCGATTTCGTTGTTCGATTTCGTTGTTCGATTTCGTTGTTCGATTTCGTTGTTCGATTTCGTTGTTCGATTTCGTTGTTCGATTTCGTTGTTCGATTTCGTTGTTCGATTTCGTTGTTAGATTTCGTTGTTCGATTTCGTTGTTCGATTTCGTTGTTCGATTTCGTTGTTCGAATTCGTTGTTCGATTTCGTTGTTCGATTTCGTTGTTCGATTTCGTTGTTCGATTTCGTTGTTCGATTTCGTTGTTCGATTTCGTTGTTCGATTTCGTTGTTCGATTTTGTTGTTCGATTTCGTTGTTCGATTTCGTTGTTCGATTTCGTTATTCGATCTCGTTGTCCGATTCCGTTGTTCGATTTCGTTGTTCGTTTTCGTTGTTCGATATTGTTGTATGATTTCGTGGTTCGCTTTCGTTGTTCGATTGCGTCGTTTCATTTCGTTGTTCGATTTCGTGGTTTGAATTCGTTGTTCGAATTCGTTGTTCGATTTCGTTGTTCGATTTCGTTGTTCGATTTCGTTGTTCGATTTCGTTGTTCGATTCCGTTGTTCGATTTCGTTGTTCGTTTTCGTTGTTCGATTTCGTTGTTCGATTTCGTTGTTCGATTTCGTTGTATGATTTCGTGGTTCGATTTCGTTGTTCGATTGCGTCGTTCCATTTCGTTGTTCTATTTCGTGGTTCGATTTCGTGGTTTCAGTTTGTTGTTCGATTTCGATTTCGCTGTTCGATTTCGTTGTTCGATTTCGTTGTTCGATTTCGTTGTTCGATTCCGTTGTTCGATTTCGTTGTTCGTTTTCGTTGTTCGATATTGTTGTATGATTTCGTGGTTCGATTTCGTTGTTCGATTGCGTCGTTTCATTTCGTTGTTCGATTTCGTGGTTCGAATTCGTTGTTCGAATTCGTTGTTCGATTTCGTTGTTCGATTTTGTTGTTCGATTTCGTTGTTGGTTTTCCTTGTTCGATTTCGTTGTTCGATTTCGTTGTTCGATTTCGTTGTTCGATTTCGTTGTTCGATTTCGTTGTTCGATTTCGTTGTTCGATTTCGTTGTTCGATTTCGTTGTTCGATTTCGTTGTTCGATTGCGTCGTTTCATTTCGTTGTTCGATTTCGTGGTTCGAATTCGTTGTTCGAATTCGTTGTTCGATTTCGTTGTTCGATTTTGTTGTTCGATTTCGTTGTTGGTTTTCCTTGTTCGATTTCGTTGTTCGATTTCGTTGTTCGATTTCGTTGTTCGATTTCGTTGTTCGATTTCGTTGTTCGATTTCGTTGTTCGATTTCGTTGTTCGATTTCGTTGTTCGATTTCGTTGTTCGATTTCGTTGTTCGATTTCGTTGTTCGATTTCGTTGTTCGATTTCGTTGTTCGATTTCGTTGTTCGATTTCGTTGTTCGATTTCGTTGTTCGATTTCGTTGTTCGATTTCGTTGTTCGATTTCGTTGTTCGATTTCGTTGTTCGATTTCGTTGTTCGATTTCGTTGTTCGATTTCGTTGTTCGATTTCGTTGTTCGATTTCGTTGTTCGATTCGTTATTCGATCTCGTTGTCCGATTCCGTTGTTCGATTTCGTTGTTCGTTTTCGTTGTTCGATATTGTTGTATGATTTCGTGGTTCGATTTCGTTGTTCGATTGCGTCGTTCCATTTCGTTGTTCGAATTCGTTGTTCGATTTCGTTGTTCGATTTCGTTGTTCGATTTCGTTGTTCGATTTCGTTGTTCGATTTCGTTGTTCGATTTCGTTGTTCGATTTCGTTGTTCGATTTCGTTGTTCGATTTTGAAGTTCGATTTCGTTGTTCGATTTCGTTGTTCGATTTGTTGTTCGATTTCGTTGTTCGATTTCGTTGTCCGATTCCGTTGTTCGATTTCGTTGTTCGTTTTCGTTGTTCGATATTGTTGTATGATTTCGTGGTTCGATTTCGTTGTTCGATTGCGTTGTTCCATTTCGTTGTTCTATTTCGTGGTTCGATTTCGTGGTTTCAGTTTGTTGTTCGATTTCGATTTCGCTGTTCGATTTCGAAGTTGGATTTCGTTGTTCTATTTCGTTGTTCTAATTCGTTGTTCGATTTCGTTGTTCGATTTCGTTGTTCGATTTCGTTGTTCGATTCGTTATTCGATTTCGTTGTTCGATTTCGTTGTTCGATTTCGTTGTTCGATTTCGTTGTTCGATCTCGTTGTCCGATTCCGTTGTTAGATTTCGTTGTTCGTTTTCGTTGTTCGATATTGTTGTATGATTTCGTGGTTCGATTTCGTTGTTCGATTGCGTCGTTCCATTTCGTTGTTCTATTTCGTGGTTCGATTTCGTGGTTTCAGTTTGTTGTTCGATTTCGATTTCGCTGTTCGATTTCGAAGTTGGATTTCGTTGTTCTATTTCGTTGTTCTAATTCGTTGTTCGATTTCGTTGTTCGATTTCGTTGTTCGATTTCGTTGTTCGATTTCGTTGTTCGATTTCGTTGTTCGATTCGTTATTCGATTTCGTTGTTTGATTTCTTGTTCGATTTCGTTGTTCCATTTCGTTATTCGATTTCGTTGTTCGATTTCGTTGTTAGATTTCGTTGTTAGATTTCGTTGTTCGTTGTTAGATTTCGTTGTTCGATTTCGTTGTCCGATTCCGTTGTTCGATTTCGTTGTTCGTTTTCGTTGTTCGATATTGTTGTATGATTTCGTGGTTCGATTTCGTTGTTCGATTTCGTTGTTCCATTTCGTTGTTCGTTTTCGTTGTTCGATTTCGAAGTTCGATTTCGTTGTTCGATTTCGTTGTTTTCGATTTCGTTGTTCGATTTCGTTGTTCGAATTCGTTGTTTGATTTCGTTGTTCGATTTCGTTGTTCGATTTCGTTGTTCGATTTCGTTGTTCGATTTCGTTGAACGATTTCGTTGTTCGAATTCGTTGTTCGATTTCGTTGTTCGATTTCGTTGTTCGATTTCGTTGTTCGATTTCGTTGTTCGATTGCGTTGTTCGATTTCCTTGTTCGATTTCGTTGTTCGATTTCGTTGTTCGATGTCGTTGTTCGATTTCGTTGTTCGATTTCGTTGTTCGATTTCGTTGTTCGATTTCGTTGTTCGATTTCGTTGTTCGATTTCGTTGTTCGATTTCGTTGTTCGATTTCGTTGTTCGATTTCGTTGTTCGATTTCGTTGTTCGATTTCGTTGTTCGATTTCGTTGTTCGATTTCGTTGTTCGATTTCGTTGTTCGATTTCGTTGTTCGATTTCGTTGTTCGATTTCGTTGTTCGATTTCGTTGTTCGATTTCGTTGTTCGATTTCGTTGTTCGATTTCGTTGTTCGATTTCGTTGTTCGATTTCGTTGTTCGATTTCGTTGTTCGATTTCGTTGTTCGAATTCGTTGTTCGATTTCGTTGTTCGATTTCGTTGTTCGATTTCGTTGTTCGATTTCGTTGTTCGATTGCGTTGTTCGATTTCCTTGTTCGATTTCGTTGTTCGATTTCGTTGTTCGATGTCGTTGTTCGATTTCGTTGTTCGATTTCGTTGTTCGATTTCGTTGTTCGATTTCGTTGTTCGATTTCGTTGTTCGATTTCGTTGTTCGATTTCGTTGTTCGATTCGTTATTCGATCTCGTTGTCCGATTCCGTTGTTCGATTTCGTTGTTCGTTTTCGTTGTTCGATATTGTTGTATGATTTCGTGGTTCGATTTCGTTGTTCGATTGCGTCGTTCCATTTCGTTGTTCGATTTCGTGGTTCGAATTCGTTGTTCGAATTCGTTGTTCGATTTCGTTGTTCGATTTTGTTGTTCGATTTCGTTGTTCGATTTCGTTGTTCGATTTCGTTGTTCGATTTCGTTGTTCGATTTCGTGGTTCGAATACGTTGTTCGAATTCGTTGTTCGATTTCGTTGTTCGATTTTGTTGTTCGATTTCGTTGTTCGATTTCGTTGTTCGATTTCGTTGTTCGATTTCGTTGTTCGATTTCGTTGTTCGATTTCGTTGTTCGATTTCGTTGTTCGAATTCGTTGTTCGAATTCGTTGTTCGATTTCGTTGTTCGATGTCGTTGTTCGAATTCGTTGTTCGATTTCGTTGTTCGATTTCGTTGTTCGATTTCGTTGTTCGATTTCGTTGTACGATTTCGTTGTTCGATTTCGTTGTTCGATTTTGAAGTTCGATTTCGTTGTTCGATTTCGTTGTTCGATTTCGTTGTTCGATTTCGTTGTTCGATTTCGTTGTCCGATTCCGTTGTTCGATTTCGTTGTTCGTTTTCGTTGTTCGATATTGTTGTATGATTTCGTGGTTCGATTTCGTTGTTCGATTTCGTTGTTCGATTTCGTTGTTCGATTTCGTTGTTCGATTTCGTCGTTCGATTTCGTCGTTCGATTTCGTCGTTCGATTTCGTTGTTCGATTTCGTTGTTCGAATTCGTTGTTCGATTTCGTTGTTCGATTTCGTTGTTCGATTTTGAAGTTCGATTTCGTTGTTCGATTTCGTTGTTCGATTTCGTTGTTCGATTTCGTTGTTCGATTGCGTTGTTCGATTTCGTTGTTCGATTTCGTTGTTCGATTTCGTTGTTCGATTTCGTTGTTCGATTTCGTTGTTCGATTTCGTTGTTCGATTTCGTTGTTCGATTTCGTTGTTCGATTTCGTTGTTCGATTTCGTTGTTCGGTTTCGTTGTTCGGTTTCGTTGTTCGATTTCGTTGTTCGATTTCGTTGTTCGATTTCGTTGTTCGATTTCGTTGTTCGATTTCGTTGTTAGATTTCGTTGTTCGATTTCGTTGTTCGATTTCGTTGTTCGAATTCGTTGTTCGAATTCGTTGTTCGATTTCGTTGTTCGATTTCGTTGTTCGATTTCGTTGTTCGATTTCGTTGTTCGATTTCGTTGTTCGATTTTGTTGTTCGATTTCGTTGTTCGATTTCGTTGTTCGATTTCGTTATTCGATCTCGTTGTCCGATTCCGTTGTTCGATTTCGTTGTTCGTTTTCGTTGTTCGATATTGTTGTATGATTTCGTGGTTCGATTTCGTTGTTCGATTGCGTCGTTTCATTTCGTTGTTCGATTTTGTGGTTCGAATTCGTTGTTCGAATTCGTTGTTCGATTTCGTTGTTCGATTTCGTTGTTCGATTTCGTTGTTCGATTCCGTTGTTCGATTTCGTTGTTCGTTTTCGTTGTTCGATATTGTTGTATGATTTCGTGGTTCGATTTCGTTGTTCGATTGCGTCGTTTCATTTCGTTGTTCGATTTCGTGGTTCGAATTCGTTGTTCGAATTCGTTGTTCGATTTCGTTGTTCGATTTTGTTGTTCGATTTCGTTGTTGGTTTTCCTTGTTCGATTTCGTTGTTCGATTTCGTTGTTAGATTTCGTTGTTCGATTTCGTTGTTCGATTTCGTTGTTCGAATTCGTTGTTCGAATTCGTTGTTCGATTTCGTTGTTCGATTTCGTTGTTCGATTTCTTTGTTCGATTTCGTTGTTCGATTTCGTTGTTCGATTTCGTTGTTCGATTTTGTTGTTCGATTTCGTTGTTCGATTTCGTTATTCGATCTCGTTGTCCGATTCCGTTGTTCGATTTCGTTGTTCGTTTTCGTTGTTCGATATTGTTGTATGATTTCGTGGTTCGATTTCGTTGTTCGATTGCGTCGTTTCATTTCGTTGTTCGATTTCGTTGTTCGAATTCGTTGTTCGATTTCGTTGTTCGATTTCGTTGTTCGATTTCGTTGTTCGATTTCGTTGTTCGATTCCGTTGTTCGATTTCGTTGTTCGTTTTCGTTGTTCGATATTGTTGTATGATTTCGTGGTTCGATTTCGTTGTTCGATTGCGTCGTTTCATTTCGTTGTTCGATATTGTTGTATGATTTCGTGGTTCGATTTCGTTGTTCGATTGCGTCGTTTCATTTCGTTGTTCGATTTCGTGGTTCGAATTCGTTGTTCGAATTCGTTGTTCGATTTCGTTGTTCGATTTTGTTGTTCGATTTCGTTGTTGGTTTTCCTTGTTCGATTTCGTTGTTCGATTTCGTTGTTCGATTTCGTTGTTCGATTTCGTTGTTCGATTTCGTTGTTCGATTTCGTTGTTCGATTTCGTTGTTCGATTTCGTTGTTCGATTTCGTTGTTCGATTTCGTTGTTCGATTTCGTTGTTCGATTTCGTTGTTCGATTTCGTTGTTCGATTTCGTTGTTCGATTTCGTTGTTCGATTTCGTTGTTCGATTTCGTTGTTCGATTTCGTTGTTCGATTTCGTTGTTCGATTTCGTTGTTCGATTTCGTTGTTCGATTCGTTATTCGATCTCGTTGTCCGATTCCGTTGTTCGATTTCGTTGTTCGTTTTCGTTGTTCGATATTGTTGTATGATTTCGTGGTTCGATTTCGTTGTTCGATTGCGTCGTTCCATTTCGTTGTTCGAATTCGTTGTTCGATTTCGTTGTTCGATTTCGTTGTTCGATTTCGTTGTTCGATTTCGTTGTTCGATTTCGTTGTTCGATTTCGTTGTTCGATTTTGAAGTTCGATTTCGTTGTTCGATTTCGTTGTTCGATTTCGTTGTTCGATTTCGTTGTTCGATTTCGTTGTCCGATTCCGTTGTTCGATTTCGTTGTTCGTTTTCGTTGTTCGATATTGTTGTATGATTTCGTGGTTCGATTTCGTTGTTCGATTGCGTTGTTCCATTTCGTTGTTCTATTTCGTGGTTCGATTTCGTGGATTCAGTTTGTTGTTCGATTTCGATTTCGCTGTTCGATTTCGAAGTTGGATTTCGTTGTTCTATTTCGTTGTTCTAATTCGTTGTTCGATTTCGTTGTTCGATTTCGTTGTTCGATTTCGTTGTTCGATTCGTTATTCGATTTCGTTGTTCGATTTCGTTGTTCGATCTCGTTGTCCGATTCCGTTGTTAGATTTCGTTGTTCGTTTTCGTTGTTCGATATTGTTGTATGATTTCGTGGTTCGATTTCGTTGTTCGATTGCGTCGTTCCATTTCGTTGTTCTATTTCGTGGTTCGATTTCGTGGTTTCAGTTTGTTGTTCGATTTCGATTTCGCTGTTCGATTTCGAAGTTGGATTTCGTTGTTCTATTTCGTTGTTCTAATTCGTTGTTCGATTTCGTTGTTCGATTTCGTTGTTCGATTTCGTTGTTCGATTTCGTTGTTCGATTCGTTATTCGATTTCGTTGTTTGATTTCTTGTTCGATTTCGTTGTTCCATTTCGTTATTCGATTTCGTTGTTCGATTTCGTTGTTAGATTTCGTTGTTAGATTTCGTTGTTCGTTGTTAGATTTCGTTGTTCGATTTCGTTGTCCGATTCCGTTGTTCGATTTCGTTGTTCGTTTTCGTTGTTCGATATTGTTGTATGATTTCGTGGTTCGATTTCGTTGTTCGATTTCGTTGTTCCATTTCGTTGTTCGATTTCGTTGTTCGATTTCGAAGTTCGATTTCGTTGTTCGATTTCGTTGTTTTCGATTTCGTTGTTCGATTTCGTTGTTCGAATTCGTTGTTCGATTTCGTTGTTCGATTTCGTTGTTCGATTTCGTTGTTCGATTTCGTTGTTCGATTTCGTTGAACGATTTCGTTGTTCGAATTCGTTGTTCGATTTCGTTGTTCGATTTCGTTGTTCGATTTCGTTGTTCGATTTCGTTGTTCGATTTCGTTGTTCGATTTCGTTGTTCGATTGCGTTGTTCGATTTCCTTGTTCGATTTCGTTGTTCGATTTCGTTGTTCGATTTCGTTGTTCGATTTCGTTGTTCGATTTCGTTGTTCGATTTCGTTGTTCGATTTCGTTGTTCGATTTCGTTGTTCGATTTCGTTGTTCGATTTCGTTGTTCGATTTCGTTGTTCCATTTCGTTGTTCGATTTCGTTGTTCGATTTCGAAGTTCGATTTCGTTGTTCGATTTCGTTGTTTTCGATTTCGTTGTTCGATTTCGTTGTTCGAATTCGTTGTTCGATTTCGTGGTTCGATTTCGTTGTTCGATTGCGTCGTTTCATTTCGTTGTTCGATTTCGTGGTTCGAATTCGTTGTTCGAATTCGTTGTTCGATTTCGTTGTTCGATTTTGTTGTTCGATTTCGTTGTTGGTTTTCCTTGTTCGATTTCGTTGTTCGATTTCGTTGTTCGATTTCGTTGTTCGATTTCGTTGTTCGATTTCGTTGTTCGATTTCGTTGTTCGAATTCGTTGTTCGAATTCGTTGTTCGAATTCGTTGTTCGATTTCGTTGTTCGATTTCGTTGTTCGATTTTGAAGTTCGATTTCGTTGTTCGATTTCGTTGTTCGATTGCGTTGTTCGATTTCGTTGTTCGATTTCGTTGTTCGATTTCGTTGTTCGATTTCGTTGTTCGATTTCGTTGTTCGATTTCGTTGTTCGATTTCGTTGTTCGATTTCGTTGTTCGATTTCGTCGTTCGATTTCGTCGTTCGATTTCGTTGTTCGATTTCGTTGTTCGAATTCGTTGTTCGATTTCGTTGTTCGATTTCGTTGTTCGATTTCGTTGTTCGATTTCGTTGTTCGATTTCGTTGTTCGATTTCGTTGTTCGATTTCGTTGTTCGATTTCGTTGTTCGATTTCGTTGTTCGATTTCGTTGTTCGATTTCGTTGTTCGATTTCGTTGTTCGATTTCTTTGTTCGATTTCGTTGTTCGATTTCGTTGTTCGATTTCGTTGTTAGATTTCGTTGTTCGATTTCGTTGTTCGATTTCGTTGTTCGATTTCGTTGTTCGATTTCGTCGTTTCATTTCGTTGTTCGATTTCGTGGTTTGAATTCGTTGTTCGAATTCGTTGTTCGATTTCGTTGTTCGATTTCGTTGTTCGATTTCGTTGTTCGATTTCGTTGTTCGATTTCGTTGTTCGATTTCGTTGTCCGATTCCGTTGTTCGATTTCGTTGTTCGAATTCGTTGTTCGATTTCGTTGTTCGATTTCGTTGTTCGATTTCGTTGTTCGATTTCGTTGTTCGATTTCGTTGTTCGATTTCGTTGTTCGATTTTGTTGTTCGATTTCGTTGTTCGATTTCGTTGTTCGATTTCGTTATTCGATCTCGTTGTCCGATTCCGTTGTTCGATTTCGTTGTTCGTTTTCGTTGTTCGATATTGTTGTATGATTTCGTGGTTCGATTTCGTTGTTCGATTGCGTCGTTTCATTTCGTTGTTCGATTTCGTTGTTCGAATTCGTTGTTCGATTTCGTTGTTCGATTTCGTTGTTCGATTTCGTTGTTCGATTTCGTTGTTCGATTCCGTTGTTCGATTTCGTTGTTCGTTTTCGTTGTTCGATATTGTTGTATGATTTCGTGGTTGGATTTCGTTGTTCGATTGCGTCGTTTCATTTCGTTGTTCGATTTCGTGGTTCGAATTCGTTGTTCGAATTCGTTGTTCGATTTCGTTGTTCGATTTTGTTGTTCGATTTCGTTGTTGGTTTTCCTTGTTCGATTTCGTTGTTCGATTTCGTTGTTCGATTTCGTTGTTCGATTTCGTTGTTCGATTTCGTTGTTCGATTCGTTGTTCGATTCCGTTGTTAGATTTCGTTGTTCGTTTTCGTTGTTCGATATTGTTGTATGATTTCGTGGTTCGATTTCGTTGTTCGATTGCGTCGTTCCATTTCGTTGTTCTATTTCGTGGTTCGATTTCGTGGTTTCAGTTTGTTGTTCGATTTCGATTTCGCTGTTCGATTTCGAAGTTGGATTTCGTTGTTCTATTTCGTTGTTCGAATTCGTTGTTCTAATTCGTTGTTCGATTTCGTTGTTCGATTTCGTTGTTCGATTTCGTTGTTCGATTCGTTATTCGATTTCGTTGTTCGATTTCGTTGTTCGATTTCGTTGTTCGATTTCGTTGTTCGATCTCGTTGTCCGATTCCGTTGTTAGATTTCGTTGTTCGTTTTCGTTGTTCGATATTGTTGTATGATTTCGTGGTTCGATTTCGTTGTTCGATTGCGTCGTTCCATTTCGTTGTTCTATTTCGTGGTTCGATTTCGTGGTTTCAGTTTGTTGTTCGATTTCGATTTCGCTGTTCGATTTCGAAGTTGGATTTCGTTGTTCTATTTCGTTGTTCTAATTCGTTGTTCGATTTCGTTGTTCGATTTCGTTGTTCGATTTCGTTGTTCGATTTCGTTGTTCGATTTCGTTGTTCGATTCGTTATTCGATTTCGTTGTTTGATTTCTTGTTCGATTTCGTTGTTCCATTTCGTTATTCGATTTCGTTGTTCGATTTCGTTGTTAGATTTCGTTGTTAGATTTCGTTGTTCGTTGTTAGATTTCGTTGTTCGATTTCGTTGTCCGATTCCGTTGTTCGATTTCGTTGTTCGTTTTCGTTGTTCGATATTGTTGTATGATTTCGTGGTTCGATTTCGTTGTTCGATTTCGTTGTTCCATTTCGTTGTTCGATTTCGTTGTTCGATTTCGAAGTTCCATTTCGTTGTTCGATTTCGTTGTTCGATTTCGAAGTTCGATTTCGTTGTTCGATTTCGTTGTTTTCGATTTCGTTGTTCGATTTCGTTGTTCGAATTCGTTGTTCGATTTCGTTGTTCGATTTCGTTGTTCGATTTCGTTGTTCGATTTCGTTGTTCGATTTCGTTGAACGATTTCGTTGTTCGAATTCGTTGTTCGATTTCGTTGTTCGATTTCGTTGTTCTATTTCGTGGTTCGATTTCGTTGTTCGATTTCGTTGTTCGATTGCGTTGTTCGATTTCCTTGTTCGATTTCGTTGTTCGATTTCGTTGTTCGATTTCGTTGTTCGATTTCGTTGTTCGATTTCGTTGTTCGATTTCGTTGTTCGATTTCGTTGTTCGATTTCGTTGTTTGATTTCGTTGTTCGATTTCGTTGTTCGATTTCGTTGTTCCATTTCGTTGTTCGATTTCGTTGTTCGATTTCGAAGTTCGATTTCGTTGTTCGATTTCGTTGTTTTCGATTTCGTTGTTCGATTTCGTTGTTCGAATTCGTTGTTCGATTTCGTGGTTCGATTTCGTTGTTCGATTGCGTCGTTTCATTTCGTTGTTCGATTTCGTGGTTCGAATTCGTTGTTCGAATTCGTTGTTCGATTTCGTTGTTTGATTTTGTTGTTCGATTTCGTTGTTGGTTTTCCTTGTTCGATTTCGTTGTTCGATTTCGTTGTTCGATTTCGTTGTTCGATTTCGTTGTTCGAATTCGTTGTTCGAATTCGTTGTTCGAATTCGTTGTTCGATTTCGTTGTTCGATTTCGTTGTTCGATTTTGAAGTTCGATTTCGTTGTTCGATTTCGTTGTTCGATTGCGTTGTTCGATTTCGTTGTTCGATTTCGTTGTTCGATTTCGTTGTTCGATTTCGTTGTTCGATTTCGTTGTTCGATTTCGTTGTTCGATTTCGTTGTTCGATTTCGTTGTTCGATTTCGTTGTTCGATTTCGTTGTTCGATTTCGTTGTTCGATTTCGTTGTTCGATTTCGTTGTTCGATTTCGTTGTTCGAATTCGTTGTTCGAATTCGTTGTTCGATTTCGTTGTTCGATTTCGTTGTTCGATTTCGTTGTTCGATTTCGTTGTTCGATTTCGTTGTTCGATTTCGTTGTTCTATTTTGTTGTTCGATTTCGTTGTTCGATTTCGTTGTTCGATTTCGTTATTCGATCTCGTTGTCAGATTCCGTTGTTCGATTTCGTTGTTCGTTTTCGTTGTTCGATATTGTTGTATGATTTCGTGGTTCGATTTCGTTGTTCGATTGCGTCGTTTCATTTCGTTGTTCGATTTCGTTGTTCGAATTCGTTGTTCGATTTCGTTGTTCGATTTCGTTGTTCGATTTCGTTGTTCGATTTCGTTGTTCGATTCCGTTGTTCGATTTCGTTGTTCGTTTTCGTTGTTCGATATTGTTGTATGATTTCGTGGTTCGATTTCGTTGTTCGATTGCGTCGTTTCATTTCGTTGTTCGATTTCGTGGTTCGAATTCGTTGTTCGAATTCGTTGTTCGATTTCGTTGTTCGATTTTGTTGTTCGATTTCGTTGTTGGTTTTCCTTGTTCGATTTCGTTGTTCGATTTCGTTGTTCGATTTCGTTGTTCGATTTCGTTGTTCGATTTCGTTGTTCGATTTCGTTGTTCGATTCGTTGTTCGATTTCGTTGTTCGATTTCGTTGTTCGATTTCGTTGTTCGATTTCGTTGTTCGATTTCGTTGTTCGATTTCGTTGTTCGATTTCGTTGTTCGATTTCGTTGTTCGATTTCGTTGTTCGATTTCGTTGTTCGATTTCGTTGTTCGATTTCGTTGTTCGATTTCGTTGTTCGATTTCGTTGTTCGATTTCGTTGTTCGATTTCGTTGTTCGATTTCGTTGTTCGATTTCGTTGTTCGATTTCGTTGTTCGATTCGTTATTCGATCTCGTTGTCCGATTCCGTTGTTCGATTTCGTTGTTCGTTTTCGTTGTTCGATATTGTTGTATGATTTCGTGGTTCGATTTCGTTGTTCGATTGCGTCGTTCCATTTCGTTGTTCGAATTCGTTGTTCGATTTCGTTGTTCGATTTCGTTGTTCGATTTCGTTGTTCGATTTCGTTGTTCGATTTCGTTGTTCGATTTCGTTGTCCGATTCCGTTGTTCGATTTCGTTGTTCGTTTTCGTTGTTCGATATTGTTGTATGATTTCGTGGTTCGATTTCGTTGTTCGATTGCGTTGTTCCATTTCGTTGTTCTATTTCGTGGTTCGATTTCGTTGTTTCAGTTTGTTGTTCGATTTCGATTTCGCTGTTCGATTTCGAAGTTGGATTTCGTTGTTCTATTTCGTTGTTCTAATTCGTTGTTCGATTTCGTTGTTCGATTTCGTTGTTCGATTTCGTTGTTCGATTCGTTATTCGATTTCGTTGTTCGATTTCGTTGTTCGATTTCGTTGTTCGATTTCGTTGTTCGATCTCGTTGTCCGATTCCGTTGTTAGATTTCGTTGTTCGTTTTCGTTGTTCGATATTGTTGTATGATTTCGTGGTTCGATTTCGTTGTTCGATTGCGTCGTTCCATTTCGTTGTTCTATTTCGTGGTTCGATTTCGTGGTTTCAGTTTGTTGTTCGATTTCGATTTCGCTGTTCGATTTCGAAGTTGGATTTCGTTGTTCTATTTCGTTGTTCTAATTCGTTGTTCGATTTCGTTGTTCGATTTCGTTGTTCGATTTCGTTGTTCGATTTCGTTGTTCGATTCGTTATTCGATTTCGTTGTTTGATTTCTTGTTCGATTTCGTTGTTCCATTTCGTTATTCGATTTCGTTGTTCGATTTCGTTGTTAGATTTCGTTGTTAGATTTCGTTGTTCGTTGTTAGATTTCGTTGTTCGATTTCGTTGTCCGATTCCGTTGTTCGATTTCGTTGTTCGTTTTCGTTGTTCGATATTGTTGTATGATTTCGTGGTTCGATTTCGTTGTTCGATTTCGTTGTTCCATTTCGTTGTTCGATTTCGTTGTTCGATTTCGAAGTTCGATTTCGTTGTTCGATTTCGTTGTTTTCGATTTCGTTGTTCGATTTCGTTGTTCGAATTCGTTGTTCGATTTCGTTGTTCGATTTCGTTGTTCGATTTCGTTAATCGATTTCGTTGTTCGATTTCGTTGAACGATTTCGTTGTTCGATTTCGTTGTTCGAATTCGTTGTTCGATTTCGTTGTTCGATTTCGTTGTTCGATTGCGTTGTTCGATTTCCTTGTTCGATTTCGTTGTTCGATTTCGTTGTTCGATTTCGTTGTTCGATTTCGTTGTTCGATTTCGTTGTTCGATTTCGTTGTTCGATTTCGTTGTTCGATTTCGTTGTTCGATTTCGTTGTTCGATTTCGTTGTTCGATTTCGTTGTTCGATTTCGTTGTTCGATTTCGTTGTTCGATTTCGTTGTTCGATTTCGTTGTTCGATTTCGTTGTTCGATTTCGTTGTTCGATTTCGTTGTTCGATTTCGTGGTTCGAATTCGTTGTTCGAATTCGTTGTTCGATTTCGTTGTTCGATTTTGTTGTTCGATTTCGTTGTTCGATTTCGTTGTTCGATTTCGTTGTTCGATTTCGTTGTTCGATTTCGTGGTTCGAATACGTTGTTCGAATTCGTTGTTCGATTTCGTTGTTCGATTTTGTTGTTCCGATTTCGTTGTTCGATTTCGTTGTTCGATTTCGTTGTTCGATTTCGTTGTTCGATTTCCTTGTTCGATTTCGTTGTTCGATTTCGTTGTTCGATTTCGTTGTTCGATTTCGTTGTTCGATTTCGTTGTTCGATTTCGTTGTTCGATTTCGTTGTTCGATTTCGTTGTTCGATTTCGTTGTTCGATTTCGTTGTTCGATTTCGTTGTTCGATTTCGTTGTTCGATTTCGTTGTTCGATTTCGTTGTTCGATTTCGTTGTTCGATTTCGTTGTTCGATTTCGTTGTTCGATTTCGTTGTTCGATTTCGTTGTTCGATTTCGTTGTTCGATTTCGTTGTTCGATTTCGTTGTTCGATTTCGTTGTTCGATTTCGTTGTTCGATTTCGTTGTTCGATTTCGTTGTTCGATTTCGTTGTTCGATTTCGTTGTTCGATTTCGTTGTTCGATTTCGTTGTCCGATTCCGTTGTTCGATTTCGTTGTTCGTTTTCGTTGTTCGATATTGTTGTATGATTTCGTGGTTCGATTTCGTTGTTCGATTTCGTTGTTCGATTTCGTTGTTCGATTTCGTTGTTCGATTTCGTTGTTCGATTTCGTCGTTCGATTTCGTCGTTCGATTTCGTTGTTCGAATTCGTTGTTCGATTTCGTTGTTCGATTTTGAAGTTCGATTTCGTTGTTCGATTTCGTTGTTCGATTTCGTTGTTCGATTTCGTTGTTCGATTTCGTTGTTCGATTTCGTTGTTCGATTGCGTTGTTCGATTTCGTTGTTCGATTTCGTTGTTCGATTTCGTTGTTCGATTTCGTTGTTCGATTTCGTTGTTCGATTTCGTTGTTCGATTTCGTTGTTCGATTTCGTTGTTCGATTTCGTTGTTCGATTTCGTTGTTCGGTTTCGTTGTTCGGTTTCGTTGTTCGATTTCGTTGTTCGATTTCGTTGTTCGATTTCGTTGTTAGATTTCGTTGTTCGATTTCGTTGTTCGATTTCGTTGTTCGATTTCGTTGTTCGATTTCGTTGTTCGATTTCGTTGTTCGATTTCGTTGTTCGATTTCGTTGTTCGATTTCGTTGTTCGATTTCGTTGTTCGATTTCGTTGTTCGATTTCGTTGTTCGATTCGTTATTCGATCTCGTTGTCCGATTCCGTTGTTCGATTTCGTTGTTCGTTTTCGTTGTTCGATATTGTTGTATGATTTCGTGGTTCGATTTCGTTGTTCGATTGCGTCGTTCCATTTCGTTGTTCGATTTCGTGGTTCGAATTCGTTGTTCGAATTCGTTGTTCGATTTCGTTGTTCGATTTTGTTGTTCGATTTCGTTGTTCGATTTCGTTGTTCGATTTCGTTGTTCGATTTCGTTGTTCGATTTCGTGGTTCGAATACGTTGTTCGAATTCGTTGTTCGATTTCGTTGTTCGATTTTGTTGTTCGATTTCGTTGTTCGATTTCGTTGTTCGATTTCGTTGTTCGATTTCGTTGTTCGATTTCGTTGTTCGATTTCCTTGTTCGATTTCGTTGTTCGATTTCGTTGTTCGATTTCGTTGTTCGATTTCGTTGTTCGATTTCGTTGTTCGATTTCGTTGTTCGATTTCGTTGTTCGATTTCGTTGTTCGATTTCGTTGTTCGATTTCGTTGTTCGATTTCGTTGTTCGATTTCGTTGTTCGATTTCGTTGTTCGATTTCGTTGTTCGATTTCGTTGTTCTATTTCGTTGTTCTAATTCGTTGTTCGATTTCGTTGTTCGATTTCGTTGTTCGATTTCGTTGTTCGATTTCGTTGTTCGATTCGTTATTCGATTTCGTTGTTTGATTTCTTGTTCGATTTCGTTGTTCCATTTCGTTATTCGATTTCGTTGTTCGATTTCGTTGTTAGATTTCGTTGTTAGATTTCGTTGTTCGTTGTTAGATTTCGTTGTTCGATTTCGTTGTCCGATTCCGTTGTTCGATTTCGTTGTTCGTTTTCGTTGTTCGATATTGTTGTATGATTTCGTGGTTCGATTTCGTTGTTCGATTTCGTTGTTCCATTTCGTTGTTCGATTTCGTTGTTCGATTTCGAAGTTCGATTTCGTTGTTCGATTTCGTTGTTTTCGATTTCGTTGTTCGATTTCGTTGTTCGAATTCGTTGTTCGATTTCGTTGTTCGATTTCGTTGTTCGATTTCGTTGTTCGATTTCGTTGTTCGATTTCGTTGTTCGATTTCGTTGAACGATTTCGTTGTTCGATTTCGTTGTTCGAATTCGTTGTTCGATTTCGTTGTTCGATTTCGTTGTTCGATTGCGTTGTTCGATTTCCTTGTTCGATTTCGTTGTTCGATTTCGTTGTTCGATTTCGTTGTTCGATTTCGTTGTTCGATTTCGTTGTTCGATTTCGTTGTTCGATTTCGTTGTTCGATTTCGTTGTTCGATTTCGTTGTTCGATTTCGTTGTTCGATTTCGTTGTTCGATTTCGTTGTTCGATTTCGTTGTTCGATTTCGTTGTTCGATTTCGTTGTTCGATTTCGTTGTTCGATTTCGTTGTTCGATTTCGTTGTTCGATTTCGTTGTTCGATTTCGTTGTTCGATTTCGTTGTTCGATTTCGTTGTTCGATTTCGTTGTTCGATTTCGTTGTTCGATTTCGTTGTTCGATTTCGTGGTTCGAATTCGTTGTTCGAATTCGTTGTTCGATTTCGTTGTTCGATTTTGTTGTTCGATTTCGTTGTTCGATTTCGTTGTTCGATTTCGTTGTTCGATTTCGTTGTTCGATTTCGTTGTTCGATTTCGTTGTTCGATTTCGTTGTTCGATTTCGTTGTTCGATTTCGTTGTTCGATTTCGTTGTTCGATTTCGTTGTTCGATTTCGTTGTTCGATTTCGTTGTTCGATTTCGTTGTTCGATTTCGTTGTTCGATTTCGTTGTTCGATTTCGTTGTCCGATTCCGTTGTTCGATTTCGTTGTTCGTTTTCGTTGTTCGATATTGTTGTATGATTTCGTGGTTCGATTTCGTTGTTCGATTTCGTTGTTCGATTTCGTTGTTCGATTTCGTTGTTCGATTTCGTTGTTCGATTTCGTCGTTCGATTTCGTCGTTCGATTTCGTTGTTCGAATTCGTTGTTCGATTTCGTTGTTCGATTTCGTTGTTCGATTTTGAAGTTCGATTTCGTTGTTCGATTTCGTTGTTCGATTTCGTTGTTCGATTTCGTTGTTCGATTTCGTTGTTCGATTTCGTTGTTCGATTTCGTTGTTCGATTTCGTTGTTCGATTTCGTTGTTCGGTTTCGTTGTTCGGTTTCGTTGTTCGATTTCGTTGTTCGATTTCGTTGTTCGATTTCGTTGTTCGATTTCGTTGTTAGATTTCGTTGTTCGATTTCGTTGTTCGATTTCGTTGTTCGATTTCGTTGTTCGATTTCGTTGTTCGATTTCGTTGTTCGATTTCGTTGTTCGATTTCGTTGTTCGATTTCGTTGTTCGATTTCGTTGTTCGATTTCGTTGTTCGATTTCGTTGTTCGATTTCGTTGTTCGATTTCGTTGTTCGATTTCGTTGTTCGGTTTCGTTGTTCGGTTTCGTTGTTCGATTTCGTTGTTCGATTTCGTTGTTCGATTTCGTTGTTCGATTTCGTTGTTCGATTCCGTTGTTCGATTTCGTTGTTCGTTTTCGTTGTTCGATATTGTTGTATGATTTCGTGGTTCGATTTCGTTGTTCGATTGCGTCGTTTCATTTCGTTGTTCGATTTCGTGGTTCGAATTCGTTGTTCGAATTCGTTGTTCGATTTCGTTGTTCGATTTCGTTGTTCGATTTCGTTGTTCGATTCCGTTGTTCGATTTCGTTGTTCGTTTTCGTTGTTCGATATTGTTGTATGATTTCGTGGTTCGATTTCGTTGTTCGATTGCGTCGTTTCATTTCGTTGTTCGATTTCGTGGTTCGATTTCGTGGTTCGAATTCGTTGTTCGAATTCGTTGTTCGATTTCGTTGTTCGATTTTGTTGTTCGATTTCGTTGTTGGTTTTCCTTGTTCGATTTCGTTGTTCGATTTCGTTGTTCGATTTCGTTGTTCGATTTCGTTGTTCGATTTCGTTGTTCGATTTCGTTGTTCGATTTCGTTGTTCGATTTCGTTGTTCGATTTCGTTGTTCGATTGCGTCGTTTCATTTCGTTGTTCGATTTCGTGGTTCGAATTCGTTGTTCGAATTCGTTGTTCGATTTCGTTGTTCGATTTTGTTGTTCGATTTCGTTGTTGGTTTTCCTTGTTCGATTTCGTTGTTCGATTTCGTTGTTCGATTTCGTTGTTCGATTTCGTTGTTCGATTTCGTTGTTCGATTTCGTTGTTCGATTTCGTTGTTCGATTTCGTTGTTCGATTTCGTTGTTCGATTTCGTTGTTCGATTTCGTTGTTCGATTTCGTTGTTCGATTTCGTTGTTCGATTTCGTTGTTCGATTTCGTTGTTCAATTTTGTTGTTCGATTTCGTTGTTCGATTTCGTTGTTCGATTTCGTTGTTCGATTTCGTTGTTCGATTTCGTTGTTCGATTTCGTTGTTCGATTTCGTTGTTCGATTTCGTTGTTCGATTTCGTTGTTCGATTTCGTTGTTCGATTCGTTATTCGATCTCGTTGTCCGATTCCGTTGTTCGATTTCGTTGTTCGTTTTCGTTGTTCGATATTGTTGTATGATTTCGTGGTTCGATTTCGTTGTTCGATTGCGTCGTTCCATTTCGTTGTTCGAATTCGTTGTTCGATTTCGTTGTTCGATTTCGTTGTTCGATTTCGTTGTTCGATTTCGTTGTTCGATTTCGTTGTTCGATTTCGTTGTTCGATTTCGTTGTTCGATTTCGTTGTTCGATTTTGAAGTTCGATTTCGTTGTTCGATTTCGTTGTTCGATTTGTTGTTCGATTTCGTTGTTCGATTTCGTTGTCCGATTCCGTTGTTCGATTTCGTTGTTCGTTTTCGTTGTTCGATATTGTTGTATGATTTCGTGGTTCGATTTCGTTGTTCGATTGCGTTGTTCCATTTCGTTGTTCTATTTCGTGGTTCGATTTCGTGGTTTCAGTTTGTTGTTCGATTTCGATTTCGCTGTTCGATTTCGAAGTTGGATTTCGTTGTTCTATTTCGTTGTTCTAATTCGTTGTTCGATTTCGTTGTTCGATTTCGTTGTTCGATTTCGTTGTTCGATTCGTTATTCGATTTCGTTGTTCGATTTCGTTGTTCGATTTCGTTGTTCGATTTCGTTGTTCGATCTCGTTGTCCGATTCCGTTGTTAGATTTCGTTGTTCGTTTTCGTTGTTCGATATTGTTGTATGATTTCGTGGTTCGATTTCGTTGTTCGATTGCGTCGTTCCATTTCGTTGTTCTATTTCGTGGTTCGATTTCGTGGTTTCAGTTTGTTGTTCGATTTCGATTTCGCTGTTCGATTTCGAAGTTGGATTTCGTTGTTCTATTTCGTTGTTCTAATTCGTTGTTCGATTTCGTTGTTCGATTTCGTTGTTCGATTTCGTTGTTCGATTTCGTTGTTCGATTTCGTTGTTCGATTCGTTATTCGATTTCGTTGTTTGATTTCTTGTTCGATTTCGTTGTTCCATTTCGTTATTCGATTTCGTTGTTCGATTTCGTTGTTAGATTTCGTTGTTAGATTTCGTTGTTCGTTGTTAGATTTCGTTGTTCGATTTCGTTGTCCGATTCCGTTGTTCGATTTCGTTGTTCGTTTTCGTTGTTCGATATTGTTGTATGATTTCGTGGTTCGATTTCGTTGTTCGATTTCGTTGTTCCATTTCGTTGTTCGTTTTCGTTGTTCGATTTCGAAGTTCGATTTCGTTGTTCGATTTCGTTGTTTTCGATTTCGTTGTTCGATTTCGTTGTTCGAATTCGTTGTTTGATTTCGTTGTTCGATTTCGTTGTTCGATTTCGTTGTTCGATTTCGTTGTTCGATTTCGTTGAACGATTTCGTTGTTCGAATTCGTTGTTCGATTTCGTTGTTCGATTTCGTTGTTCGATTTCGTTGTTCGATTTCGTTGTTCGATTGCGTTGTTCGATTTCCTTGTTCGATTTCGTTGTTCGATTTCGTTGTTCGATGTCGTTGTTCGATTTCGTTGTTCGATTTCGTTGTTCGATTTCGTTGTTCGATTTCGTTGTTCGATTTCGTTGTTCGATTTCGTTGTTCGATTTCGTTGTTCGATTTCGTTGTTCGATTTCGTTGTTCGATTTCGTTGTTCGATTTCGTTGTTCGATTTCGTTGTTCGATTTCGTTGTTCGATTTCGTTGTTCGATTTCGTTGTTCGATTTCGTTGTTCGATTTCGTTGTTCGATTTCGTTGTTCGATTTCGTTGTTCGATTTCGTTGTTCGATTTCGTTGTTCGATTTCGTTGTTCGATTTCGTTGTTCGATTTCGTTGTTCGATTTCGTTGTTCGATTCGTTATTCGATCTCGTTGTCCGATTCCGTTGTTCGATTTCGTTGTTCGTTTTCGTTGTTCGATATTGTTGTATGATTTCGTGGTTCGATTTCGTTGTTCGATTGCGTCGTTCCATTTCGTTGTTCGATTTCGTGGTTCGAATTCGTTGTTCGAATTCGTTGTTCGATTTCGTTGTTCGATTTTGTTGTTCGATTTCGTTGTTCGATTTCGTTGTTCGATTTCGTTGTTCGATTTCGTTGTTCGATTTCGTGGTTCGAATACGTTGTTCGAATTCGTTGTTCGATTTCGTTGTTCGATTTTGTTGTTCGATTTCGTTGTTCGATTTCGTTGTTCGATTTCGTTGTTCGATTTCGTTGTTCGATTTCGTTGTTCGATTTCGTTGTTCGATTTCGTTGTTCGAATTCGTTGTTCGAATTCGTTGTTCGATTTCGTTGTTCGATGTCGTTGTTCGAATTCGTTGTTCGATTTCGTTGTTCGATTTCGTTGTTCGATTTCGTTGTTCGATTTCGTTGTACGATTTCGTTGTTTGATTTCGTTGTTCGATTTTGAAGTTCGATTTCGTTGTTCGATTTCGTTGTTCGATTTCGTTGTTCGATTTCGTTGTTCGATTTCGTTGTCCGATTCCGTTGTTCGATTTCGTTGTTCGTTTTCGTTGTTCGATATTGTTGTATGATTTCGTGGTTCGATTTCGTTGTTCGATTTCGTTGTTCGATTTCGTTGTTCGATTTCGTTGTTCGATTTCGTTGTTCGATTTCGTCGTTCGATTTCGTCGTTCGATTTCGTTGTTCGATTTCGTTGTTCGAATTCGTTGTTCGATTTCGTTGTTCGATTTCGTTGTTCGATTTTGAAGTTCGATTTCGTTGTTCGATTTCGTTGTTCGATTTCGTTGTTCGATTTCGTTGTTCGATTTCGTTGTTCGATTGCGTTGTTCGATTTCGTTGTTCGATTTCGTTGTTCGATTTCGTTGTTCGATTTCGTTGTTCGATTTCGTTGTTCGATTTCGTTGTTCGATTTCGTTGTTCGATTTCGTTGTTCGATTTCGTTGTTCGATTTCGTTGTTCGGTTTCGTTGTTCGGTTTCGTTGTTCGATTTCGTTGTTCGATTTCGTTGTTCGATTTCGTTGTTAGATTTCGTTGTTCGATTTCGTTGTTCGATTTCGTTGTTCGAATTCGTTGTTCGAATTCGTTGTTCGATTTCGTTGTTCGATTTCGTTGTTCGATTTCGTTGTTCGATTTCGTTGTTCGATTTCGTTGTTCGATTTCGTTGTTCGATTTTGTTGTTCGATTTCGTTGTTCGATTTCGTTGTTCGATTTCGTTATTCGATCTCGTTGTCCGATTCCGTTGTTCGATTTCGTTGTTCGTTTTCGTTGTTCGATATTGTTGTATGATTTCGTGGTTCGATTTCGTTGTTCGATTGCGTCGTTTCATTTCGTTGTTCGATTTTGTGGTTCGAATTCGTTGTTCGAATTCGTTGTTCGATTTCGTTGTTCGATTTCGTTGTTCGATTTCGTTGTTCGATTTCGTTGTTCGATTCCGTTGTTCGATTTCGTTGTTCGTTTTCGTTGTTCGATATTGTTGTATGATTTCGTGGTTCGATTTCGTTGTTCGATTGCGTCGTTTCATTTCGTTGTTCGATTTCGTGGTTCGAATTCGTTGTTCGAATTCGTTGTTCGATTTCGTTGTTCGATTTTGTTGTTCGATTTCGTTGTTGGTTTTCCTTGTTCGATTTCGTTGTTCGATTTCGTTGTTCGATTTCGTTGTTCGATTTCGTTGTTCGATTTCGTTGTTCGATTGCGTTGTTCGATTTCGTTGTTCGATTTTGTTGTTCGATTTCGTTGTTCGATTTCGTTGTTCGATTTCGTTGTTCGATTTCGTTGTTCGATTTCGTTGTTCGATTTCGTTGTTCGATTGCGTTGTTCGATTTCGTTGTTCGATTTCGTTGTTCGATTTCGTTGTTCGATTTCGTTGTTCGATTTCGTTGTTCGATTTCGTTGTTCGATTTCGTTGTTCGATTTGGTTGTTCGATTTCGTTGTTCGATTTCGTTGTTCGATTTCGTTGTTCGATGTCGTTGTTCGATGTCGTTGTTCGATGTCGTTGTTCGATGTCGTTGTTCGATGTCGTTGTTCGATTTCGTTGTTCGATTTCGTTGTTCGATTTCGTTGTTCGATTTCGTTGTTCGATTTCGTTGTTCGATTTCGATGTTCGATTTCGTTGTTCGATTTCGTTGTTCGATTTTGAAGTTCGATTTCGTTGTTCGATTTCGTTGTTCGATTTCGTTGTTCGATTTCCTTGTCCGATTCCGTTGTTCGATTTCGTTGTTCGTTTTCGTTGTTCGATATTGTTGTATGATTTCGTGGTTCGATTTCGTTGTTCGATTGCGTTGTTCCATTTCGTTGTTCTATTTCGTGGTTCGATTTCGTGGTTTCAGTTTGTTGTTCGATTTCGATTTCGCTGTTCGATTTCGAAGTTGGATTTCGTTGTTCTATTTCGTTGTTCTAATTCGTTGTTCGATTTCGTTGTTCGATTTCGTTGTTCGAATTCGTTGTTCGATTTCGTTGTTCGATTTTGTTGTTCGATTTTGTTGTTCGAATTCGTTGTTCGAATTCGTTGTTCGAATTCGTTGTTCGAATTCGTTGTTCGATTTCGTTGTTCGATTTCGTTGTTCGATTTTGAAGTTCGATTTCGTTGTTCGATTTCGTTGTTCGATTGCGTTGTTCGATTTCGTTGTTCGATTTCGTTGTTCGATTTCGTTGTTCGATTTCGTTGTTCGATTTCGTTGTTCGATTTCGTTGTTCGATTTCGTTGTTCGATTTCGTTGTTCGATTTCGTTGTTCGATTTCGTCGTTCGATTTCGTCGTTCGATTTCGTTGTTCGATTTCGTTGTTCGAATTCGTTGTTCGATTTCGTTGTTCGATTTCGTTGTTCGATTTCGTTGTTCGATTTCGTTGTTCGATTTCGTTGTTCGATTTCGTTGTTCGATTTCGTTGTTCGATTTCGTTGTTCGATTTCGTTGTTCGATTTCGTTGTTCGATTTCCTTGTTCGATTTCGTTGTTCGATTTCGTTGTTCGATTTCGTTGTTAGATTTCGTTGTTCGATTTCGTTGTTCGATTTCGTTGTTCGATTTCGTTGTTCGAATTCGTTGTTCGAATTCGTTGTTCGATTTCGTTGTTCGATTTCGTTGTTCGATTTCGTTGTTCGATTTCGTTGTTCGATTTCGTTGTTCGATTGCGTTGTTCGATTTCGTTGTTCGATTTCGTTGTTCGATTTCGTTGTTCGATTTCGTTGTTCGATTTCGTTGTTCGATTTCGTTGTTCGATTTCGTTGTTCGATTTCGTTGTTCGATTTCGTTGTTCGATTTCGTTGTTCGATTTCGTTGTTCGATGTCGTTGTTCGATGTCGTTGTTCGATGTCGTTGTTCGATGTCGTTGTTCGATGTCGTTGTTCGATTTCGTTGTTCGATTTCGTTGTTCGATTTCGTTGTTCGATTTCGTTGTTCGATTTCGTTGTTCGATTTCGATGTTCGATTTCGTTGTTCGATTTCGTTGTTCGATTTTGAAGTTCGATTTCGTTGTTCGATTTCGTTGTTCGATTTCGTTGTCCGATTCCGTTGTTCGAATTCGTTGTTCGTTTTCGTTGTTCGATATTGTTGTATGATTTCGTGGTTCGATTTCGTTGTTCGATTGCGTTGTTCCATTTCGTTGTTCTATTTCGTGGTTCGATTTCGTGGTTTCAGTTTGTTGTTCGATTTCGATTTCGCTGTTCGATTTCGAAGTTGGATTTTGTTGTTCTATTTCGTTGTTCGATTTCGTTGTTCGAATTCGTTGTTCGATTTCGTTGTTCGATTTCGTTATTCGATCTCGTTGTCCGATTCCGTTGTTCGATTTCGTTGTTCGTTTTCGTTGTTCGATATATTGTTGTATGATTTCGTGGTTCGATTTCGTTGTTCGATTGCGTCGTTTCATTTCGTTGTTCGATTTCGTGGTTCGAATTCGTTGTTCGAATTCGTTGTTCGATTTCGTTGTTCGATTTTGTTGTTCGATTTCGTTGTTGGTTTTCCTTGTTCGATTTCGTTGTTCGATTTCGTTGTTCGATTTCGTTGTTCGATTTCGTTGTTCGATTTCGTTGTTCGATTTCGTTGTTCGATTCCGTTGTTCGATTTCGTTGTTCGTTTTCGTTGTTCGATATTGTTGTATGATTTCGTGGTTCGATTTCGTTGTTCGATTTCGTTGTTCGAATTCGTTGTTCGAATTCGTTGTTCGAATTCGTTGTTCGAATTCGTTGTTCGATTTCGTTGTTCGATTTCGTTGTTCGATTTTGAAGTTCGATTTCGTTGTTCGATTTCGTTGTTCGATTGCGTTGTTCGATTTCGTTGTTCGATTTCGTTGTTCGATTTCGTTGTTCGATTTCGTTGTTCGATTTCGTTGTTCGATTTCGTTGTTCGATTTCGTTGTTCGATTTCGTCGTTCGATTTCGTCGTTCGATTTCGTTGTTCGATTTCGTTGTTCGAATTCGTTGTTCGATTTCGTTGTTCGATTTCGTTGTTCGATTTCGTTGTTCGATTTAGTTGTTCGATTTCGTTGTTCGATTTCGTTGTTCGATTTCGTTGTTCGATTTCGTTGTTCGATTTCGTTGTTCGATTTCGTTGTTCGATTTCATTGTTCGATTTCGTTGTTTGATTTCGTTGTTCGATTTCGTTGTTAGATTTCGTTGTTCGATTTCGTTGTTCGATTTCGTTGTTCGAATTCGTTGTTCGAATTCGTTGTTCGATTTCGTTGTTCGATTTCGTTGTTCGATTTCTTTGTTCGATTTCGTTGTTCGATTTCGTTGTTCGATTTCGTTGTTCGATTTTGTTGTTCGATTTCGTTGTTCGATTTCGTTATTCGATCTCGTTGTCCGATTCCGTTGTTCGATTTCGTTGTTCGTTTTCGTTGTTCGATATTGTTGTATGATTTCGTGGTTCGATTTCGTTGTTCGATATTGTTGTATGATTTCGTGGTTCGATTTCGTTGTTCGATTTCGTTGTTCGATTTCGTTGTTCGATTTCGTTGTTCGATTTCGTTGTTCGATTTCGTCGTTCGATTTCGTCGTTCGATTTCGTTGTTCGAATTCGTTGTTCGATTTCGTTGTTCGATTTTGAAGTTCGATTTCGTTGTTCGATTTCGTTGTTCGATTTCGTTGTTCGATTTCGTTGTTCGATTTCGTTGTTCGATTTCGTTGTTCGATTGCGTTGTTCGATTTCGTTGTTCGATTTCGTTGTTCGATTTCGTTGTTCGATTTCGTTGTTCGATTTCGTTGTTCGATTTCGTTGTTCGATTTCGTTGTTCGATTTCGTTGTTCGATTTCGTTGTTCGGTTTCGTTGTTCGGTTTCGTTGTTCGATTTCGTTGTTCGATTTCGTTGTTCGATTTCGTTGTTCGATTTCGTTGTTAGATTTCGTTGTTCGATTTCGTTGTTCGATTTCGTTGTTCGATTTCGTTGTTCGATTTCGTTGTTCGATTTCGTTGTTCGATTTCGTTGTTCGATTTCGTTGTTCGATTTCGTTGTTCGATTTCGTTGTTCGATTTCGTTGTTCGATTCGTTATTCGATCTCGTTGTCCGATTCCGTTGTTCGATTTCGTTGTTCGTTTTCGTTGTTCGATATTGTTGTATGATTTCGTGGTTCGATTTCGTTGTTCGATTGCGTCGTTCCATTTCGTTGTTCGATTTCGTGGTTCGAATTCGTTGTTCGAATTCGTTGTTCGATTTCGTTGTTCGATTTTGTTGTTCGATTTCGTTGTTCGATTTCGTTGTTCGATTTCGTTGTTCGATTTCGTTGTTCGATTTCGTGGTTCGAATACGTTGTTCGAATTCGTTGTTCGATTTCGTTGTTCGATTTTGTTGTTCGATTTCGTTGTTCGATTTCGTTGTTCGATTTCGTTGTTCGATTTCGTTGTTCGATTTCGTTGTTCGATTTCGTTGTTCGATTTCGTTGTTCGATTTCCTTGTTCGATTTCGTTGTTCGATTTCGTTGTTCGATTTCGTTGTTCGATTTCGTTGTTCGATTTCGTTGTTCGATTTCGTTGTTCGATTTCGTTGTTCGATTTCGTTGTTCGATTTCGTTGTTCGATTTCGTTGTTCGATTTCGTTGTTCGATTTCGTTGTTCTATTTCGTTGTTCTAATTCGTTGTTCGATTTCGTTGTTCGATTTCGTTGTTCGATTTCGTTGTTCGATTTCGTTGTTCGATTCGTTATTCGATTTCGTTGTTTGATTTCTTGTTCGATTTCGTTGTTCCATTTCGTTATTCGATTTCGTTGTTCGATTTCGTTGTTAGATTTCGTTGTTAGATTTCGTTGTTCGTTGTTAGATTTCGTTGTTCGATTTCGTTGTCCGATTCCGTTGTTCGATTTCGTTGTTCGTTTTCGTTGTTCGATATTGTTGTATGATTTCGTGGTTCGATTTCGTTGTTCGATTTCGTTGTTCCATTTCGTTGTTCGATTTCGTTGTTCGATTTCGAAGTTCGATTTCGTTGTTCGATTTCGTTGTTTTCGATTTCGTTGTTCGATTTCGTTGTTCGAATTCGTTGTTCGATTTCGTTGTTCGATTTCGTTGTTCGATTTCGTTGTTCGATTTCGTTGTTCGATTTCGTTGAACGATTTCGTTGTTCGATTTCGTTGTTCGAATTCGTTGTTCGATTTCGTTGTTCGATTTCGTTGTTCGATTGCGTTGTTCGATTTCCTTGTTCGATTTCGTTGTTCGATTTCGTTGTTCGATTTCGTTGTTCGATTTCGTTGTTCGATTTCGTTGTTCGATTTCGTTGTTCGATTTCGTTGTTCGATTTCGTTGTTCGATTTCGTTGTTCGATTTCGTTGTTCGATTTCGTTGTTCGATTTCGTTGTTCGATTTCGTTGTTCGATTTCGTTGTTCGATTTCGTTGTTCGATTTCGTTGTTCGATTTCGTTGTTCGATTTCGTTGTTCGATTTCGTTGTTCGATTTCGTTGTTCGATTTCGTTGTTCGATTTCGTTGTTCGATTTCGTTGTTCGATTTCGTTGTTCGATTTCGTTGTTCGATTTCGTTGTTCGATTTCGTTGTTCGATTTCGTGGTTCGAATTCGTTGTTCGAATTCGTTGTTCGATTTCGTTGTTCGATTTTGTTGTTCGATTTCGTTGTTCGATTTCGTTGTTCGATTTCGTTGTTCGATTTCGTTGTTCGATTTCGTGGTTCGAATACGTTGTTCGAATTCGTTGTTCGATTTCGTTGTTCGATTTCGTTGTTCGATTTCGTTGTTCGATTTCGTTGTTCGATTTCGTTGTTCGATTTCGTTGTTCGATTTCGTTGTTCGATTTCGTTGTTCGATTTCCTTGTTCGATTTCGTTGTTCGATTTCGTTGTTCGATTTCGTTGTTCGATTTCGTTGTTCGATTTCGTTGTTCGATTTCGTTGTTCGATTTCGTTGTTCGATTTCGTTGTTCGATTTCGTTGTTCAATTTCGTTGTTCGATTTCGTTGTTCGATTTCGTTGTTCGATTTCGTTGTTCGATTTCGTTGTTCGATTTCGTTGTTCGATTTCGTTGTTCGATTTCGTTGTTCGATTTCGTTGTTCGATTTCGTTGTTCGATTTCGTTGTTCGATTTCGTTGTTCGATTTCGTTGTTCGATTTCGTTGTTCGATTTCGTTGTTCGATTTCGTTGTTCGATTTCGTTGTTCGATTTCGTTGTCCGATTCCGTTGTTCGATTTCGTTGTTCGTTTTCGTTGTTCGATATTGTTGTATGATTTCGTGGTTCGATTTCGTTGTTCGATTTCGTTGTTCGATTTCGTTGTTCGATTTCGTTGTTCGATTTCGTTGTTCGATTTCGTCGTTCGATTTCGTCGTTCGATTTCGTTGTTCGAATTCGTTGTTCGATTTCGTTGTTCGATTTCGTTGTTCGATTTTGAAGTTCGATTTCGTTGTTCGATTTCGTTGTTCGATTTCGTTGTTCGATTTCGTTGTTCGATTTCGTTGTTCGATTTCGTTGTTCGATTTCGTTGTTCGATTTCGTTGTTCGATTTCGTTGTTCGGTTTCGTTGTTCGGTTTCGTTGTTCGATTTCGTTGTTCGATTTCGTTGTTCGATTTCGTTGTTCGATTTCGTTGTTCGATTTCGTTGTTCGATTTCGTTGTTCGATTTCGTTGTTCGATTTCGTTGTTCGATTTCGTTGTTCGATTTCGTTGTTCGATTTCGTTGTTCGATTTCGTTGTTCGATTTCGTTGTTCGATTTCGTTGTTCGATTTCGTTGTTCGATTCGTTATTCGATCTCGTTGTCCGATTCCGTTGTTCGATTTCGTTGTTCGTTTTCGTTGTTCGATATTGTTGTATGATTTCGTGGTTCGATTTCGTTGTTCGATTGCGTCGTTCCATTTCGTTGTTCGATTTCGTGGTTCGAATTCGTTGTTCGAATTCGTTGTTCGATTTCGTTGTTCGATTTTGTTGTTCGATTTCGTTGTTCGATTTCGTTGTTCGATTTCGTTGTTCGATTTCGTTGTTCGATTTCGTGGTTCGAATACGTTGTTCGAATTCGTTGTTCGATTTCGTTGTTCGATTTTGTTGTTCGATTTCGTTGTTCGATTTCGTTGTTCGATTTCGTTGTTCGATTTCGTTGTTCGATTTCGTTGTTCGATTTCCTTGTTCGATTTCGTTGTTCGATTTCGTTGTTCGATTTCGTTGTTCGATTTCGTTGTTCGATTTCGTTGTTCGATTTCGTTGTTCGATTTCGTTGTTCGATTTCGTTGTTCGATTTCGTTGTTCGATTTCGTTGTTCGATTTCGTTGTTCGATTTCGTTGTTCGATTTCGTTGTTCGATTTCGTTGTTCGATTTCGTTGTTCGATTTCGTTGTTCGATTTCGTTGTTCGATTTCGTTGTTCGATTTCGTTGTTCGATTTCGTTGTTCGATTTCGTTGTTCGATTTCGTTGTTCGATTTCGTTGTTCGATTTCGTTGTTCGATTTCGTTGTTCGATTTCGTTGTCCGATTCCGTTGTTCGATTTCGTTGTTCGTTTTCGTTGTTCGATATTGTTGTATGATTTCGTGGTTCGATTTCGTTGTTCGATTTCGTTGTTCGATTTCGTTGTTCGATTTCGTTGTTCGATTTCGTTGTTCGATTTCGTCGTTCGATTTCGTCGTTCGATTTCGTTGTTCGATTTCGTTGTTCGAATTCGTTGTTCGATTTCGTTGTTCGATTTCGTTGTTCGATTTTGAAGTTCGATTTCGTTGTTCGATTTCGTTGTTCGATTTCGTTGTTCGATTTCGTTGTTCGATTGCGTTGTTCGATTTCGTTGTTCGATTTCGTTGTTCGATTTCGTTGTTCGATTTCGTTGTTCGATTTCGTTGTTCGATTTCGTTGTTCGATTTCGTTGTTCGATTTCGTTGTTCGGTTTCGTTGTTCGGTTTCGTTGTTCGATTTCGTTGTTCGATTTCGTTGTTCGATTTCGTTGTTCGATTTCGTTGTTAGATTTCGTTGTTCGATTTCGTTGTTCGATTTCGTTGTTCGAATTCGTTGTTCGAATTCGTTGTTCGATTTCGTTGTTCGATTTCGTTGTTCGATTTCGTTGTTCGATTTCGTTGTTCGATTTCGTTGTTCGATTTCGTTGTTCGATTTTGTTGTTCGATTTCGTTGTTCGATTTCGTTGTTCGATTTCGTTATTCGATCTCGTTGTCCGATTCCGTTGTTCGATTTCGTTGTTCGTTTTCGTTGTTCGATATTGTTGTATGATTTCGTGGTTCGATTTCGTTGTTCGATTGCGTCGTTTCATTTCGTTGTTCGATTTCGTGGTTCGAATTCGTTGTTCGAATTCGTTGTTCGATTTCGTTGTTCGATTTCGTTGTTCGATTTCGTTGTTCGATTCCGTTGTTCGATTTCGTTGTTCGTTTTCGTTGTTCGATATTGTTGTATGATTTCGTGGTTCGATTTCGTTGTTCGATTGCGTCGTTTCATTTCGTTGTTCGATTTCGTGGTTCGAATTCGTTGTTCGAATTCGTTGTTCGATTTCGTTGTTCGATTTTGTTGTTCGATTTCGTTGTTGGTTTTCCTTGTTCGATTTCGTTGTTCGATTTCGTTGTTCGATTTCGTTGTTCGATTTCGTTGTTCGATTTCGTTGTTCGATTTCGTTGTTCGATTTCGTTGTTCGATTTCGTTGTTCGATTTCGTTGTTCGATTTCGTTGTTCGATTTCGTTGTTCGATTTCGTTGTTCGATTTCGTTGTTCGATTTCGTTGTTCGATTTCGTTGTTCGATTTCGTTGTTCGATTTCGTTGTTCGATTTCGTTGTTCGATTTCGTTGTTCGATTTCGTTGTTCGATTTCGTTGAACGATTTCGTTGTTCGAATTCGTTGTTCGAATTCGTTGTTCGATTTCGTTGTTCGATTTCGTTGTTCGATTTCGTTGTTCGATTTCGTTGTTCGATTGCGTTGTTCGATTTCCTTGTTCGATTTCGTTGTTCGATTTCGTTGTTCGATTTCGTTGTTCGATTTCGTTGTTCGATTTCGTTGTTCGATTTCGTTGTTCGATTTCGTTGTTCGATTTCGTTGTTCGATTTCGTTGTTCGATTTCGTTGTTCGATTTCGTTGTTCGATTTCGTTGTTCGATTTCGTTGTTCGATTTCGTTGTTCGATTTCGTTGTTCGATTTCGTTGTTCGATTTCGTTGTTCGATTTCGTTGTTCGATTTCGTTGTTCGATTTCGTTGTTCGATTTCGTTGTTCGATTTCGTTGTTCGATTTCGTTGTTCGATTTCGTTGTTCGATTTCGTTGTTCGATTTCGTTGTTCGATTTCGTTGTTCGATTTCGTTGTTCGATTTCGTTGTTCGATTTCGTTGTTCGATTTCGTTGTTCGATTTCGTTGTTCGATTTCGTTGTTCGATTCGTTATTCGATCTCGTTGTCCGATTCCGTTGTTCGATTTCGTTGTTCGTTTTCGTTGTTCGATATTGTTGTATGATTTCGTGGTTCGATTTCGTTGTTCGATTGCGTCGTTCCATTTCGTTGTTCGATTTCGTGGTTCGAATTCGTTGTTCGAATTCGTTGTTCGATTTCGTTGTTCGATTTTGTTGTTCGATTTCGTTGTTCGATTTCGTTGTTCGATTTCGTTGTTCGATTTCGTTGTTCGATTTCGTGGTTCGAATACGTTGTTCGAATTCGTTGTTCGATTTCGTTGTTCGATTTTGTTGTTCGATTTCGTTGTTCGATTTCGTTGTTCGATTTCGTTGTTCGATTTCGTTGTTCGATTTCGTTGTTCGATTTCGTTGTTCGAATTCGTTGTTCGAATTCGTTGTTCTATTTCGTTGTTCGATGTCGTTGTTCGAATTCGTTGTTCGATTTCGTTGTTCGATTTCGTTGTTCGATTTCGTTGTTCGATTTCGTTGTTCGATTTCGTTGTTCGATTTCGTTGTTCGATTTCGTTGTTCGATTTCGTTGTTCGATTTTGAAGTTCGATTTCGTTGTTCGATTTCGTTGTTCGATTTCGTTGTTCGATTTCGTTGTCCGATTCCGTTGTTCGATTTCGTTGTTCGTTTTCGTTGTTCGATATTGTTGTATGATTTCGTGGTTCGATTTCGTTGTTCGATTTCGTTGTTCGATTTCGTTGTTCGATTTCGTTGTTCGATTTCGTTGTTCGATTTCGTCGTTCGATTTCGTCGTTCGATTTCGTTGTTCGATTTCGTTGTTCGAATTCGTTGTTCGATTTCGTTGTTCGATTTCGTTGTTCGATTTTGAAGTTCGATTTCGTTGTTCGATTTCGTTGTTCGATTTCGTTGTTCGATTTCGTTGTTCGATTTCGTTGTTCGATTTCGTTGTTCGATTGCGTTGTTCGATTTCGTTGTTCGATTTCGTTGTTCGATTTCGTTGTTCGATTTCGTTGTTCGATTTCGTTGTTCGATTTCGTTGTTCGATTTCGTTGTTCGATTTCGTTGTTCGATTTCGTTGTTCGGTTTCGTTGTTCGGTTTCGTTGTTCGATTTCGTTGTTCGATTTCGTTGTTCGATTTCGTTGTTCGATTTCGTTGTTCGATTTCGTTGTTCGATTTCGTTGTTCGATTTCGTTGTTCGAATTCGTTGTTCGAATTCGTTGTTCGAATTCGTTGTTCGATTTCGTTGTTCGATTTCGTTGTTCGATTTCGTTGTTCGATTTCGTTGTTCGATTTCGTTGTTCGATTTCGTTGTTCGATTTTGTTGTTCGATTTCGTTGTTCGATTTCGTTGTTCGATTTCGTTATTCGATCTCGTTGTCCGATTCCGTTGTTCGATTTCGTTGTTCGTTTTCGTTGTTCGATATTGTTGTATGATTTCGTGGTTCGATTTCGTTGTTCGATTGCGTCGTTTCATTTCGTTGTTCGATTTCGTGGTTCGAATTCGTTGTTCGAATTCGTTGTTCGATTTCGTTGTTCGATTTCGTTGTTCGATTTCGTTGTTCGATTCCGTTGTTCGATTTCGTTGTTCGTTTTCGTTGTTCGATATTGTTGTATGATTTCGTGGTTCGATTTCGTTGTTCGATTGCGTCGTTTCATTTCGTTGTTCGATTTCGTGGTTCGAATTCGTTGTTCGAATTCGTTGTTCGATTTCGTTGTTCGATTTTGTTGTTCGATTTCGTTGTTGGTTTTCCTTGTTCGATTTCGTTGTTCGATTTCGTTGTTCGATTTCGTTGTTCGATTTCGTTGTTCGATTTCGTTGTTCGATTTCGTTGTTCGATTTCGTTGTTCGATTTCGTTGTTCGATTTCGTTGTTCGATTTCGTTGTTCGATTTCGTTGTTCGATTTCGTTGTTCGATTTCGTTGTTCGATTTCGTTGTTCGATTTCGTTGTTCGATTTCGTTGTTCGATTTCGTTGTTCGATTTCGTTGTTCGATTTCGTTGTTCGATTTCGTTGTTCGATTTCGTTGTTCGATTTCGTTGTTCGATTTCGTTGTTCGATTTCGTTGTTCGATTTCGTTGTTCGATTTCGTTGTTCGATTTCGTTGTTCGATTCGTTATTCGATCTCGTTGTCCGATTCCGTTGTTCGATTTCGTTGTTCGTTTTCGTTGTTCGATATTGTTGTATGATTTCGTGGTTCGATTTCGTTGTTCGATTGCGTCGTTCCATTTCGTTGTTCGAATTCGTTGTTCGATTTCGTTGTTCGATTTCGTTGTTCGATTTCGTTGTTCGATTTCGTTGTTCGATTTCGTTGTTCGATTTCGTTGTTCGATTTTGAAGTTCGATTTCGTTGTTCGATTTCGTTGTTCGATTTCGTTGTTCGATTTCGTTGTTCGATTTCGTTGTCCGATTCCGTTGTTCGATTTCGTTGTTCGTTTTCGTTGTTCGATATTGTTGTATGATTTCGTGGTTCGATTTCGTTGTTCGATTGCGTTGTTCCATTTCGTTGTTCTATTTCGTGGTTCGATTTCGTGGTTTCAGTTTGTTGTTCGATTTCGATTTCGCTGTTCGATTTCGAAGTTGGATTTCGTTGTTCTATTTCGTTGTTCTAATTCGTTGTTCGATTTCGTTGTTCGATTTCGTTGTTCGATTTCGTTGTTCGATTCGTTATTCGATTTCGTTGTTCGATTTCGTTGTTCGATTTCGTTGTTCGATTTCGTTGTTCGATCTCGTTGTCCGATTCCGTTGTTAGATTTCGTTGTTCGATTTCGTTGTTCGATTTCGTTGTTCGATTTCGTTGTTCGATTTCGTTGTTCGATTTCGTTGTTCGATTTCGTTGTTCGATGTCGTTGTTCGAATTCGTTGTTCGATTTCGTTGTTCGATTTCGTTGTTCGATTTCGTTGTTCGATTTCGTTGTTCGATTTCGTTGTTCGATTTCGTTGTTCGATTTCGTTGTTCGATTTTGAAGTTCGATTTCGTTGTTCGATTTCGTTGTTCGATTTCGTTGTTCGATTTCGTTGTTCGATTTCGTTGTCCGATTCCGTTGTTCGATTTCGTTGTTCGTTTTCGTTGTTCGATATTGTTGTATGATTTCGTGGTTCGATTTCGTTGTTCGATTGCGTTGTTCCATTTCGTTGTTCTATTTCGTGGTTCGATTTCGTGGTTTCAGTTTGTTGTTCGATTTCGATTTCGCTGTTCGATTTCGAAGTTGGATTTCGTTGTTCTATTTCGTTGTTCTAATTCGTTGTTCGATTTCGTTGTTCGATTTCGTTGTTCGATTTCGTTGTTCGATTCGTTATTCGATTTCGTTGTTCGATTTCGTTGTTCGATTTCGTTGTTCGATTTCGTTGTTCGATCTCGTTGTCCGATTCCGTTGTTAGATTTCGTTGTTCGTTTTCGTTGTTCGATATTGTTGTATGATTTCGTGGTTCGATTTCGTTGTTCGATTGCGTCGTTCCATTTCGTTGTTCTATTTCGTGGTTCGATTTCGTGGTTTCAGTTTGTTGTTCGATTTCGATTTCGCTGTTCGATTTCGAAGTTGGATTTCGTTGTTCTAATTCGTTGTTCGATTTCGTTGTTCGATTTCGTTGTTCGATTTCGTTGTTCGATTCGTTATTCGATTTCGTTGTTCGATTTCTTGTTCGATTTCGTTGTTCCATTTCGTTATTCGATTTCGTTGTTCGATTTCGTTGTTAGATTTCGTTGTTCGTTGTTAGATTTCGTTGTTCGATTTCGTTGTCCGATTCCGTTGTTCGATTTCGTTGTTCGTTTTCGTTGTTCGATATTGTTGTATGATTTCGTGGTTCGATTTCGTTGTTCGATTTCGTTGTTCCATTTCGTTGTTCGATTTCGTTGTTCGATTTCGTTGTTCGATTTCGTTGTTTTCGATTTCGTTGTTCGATTTCGTTGTTCGATTTCGTTGTTCGATTTCGTTGTTCGATTTCGTTGTTCGATTTCGTTGTTCGATTTCGTTGTTCGATTTCGTTGTTCGAATTCGTTGTTCGATTTCGTTGTTCGATTTCGTTGTTCGATTTCGTTGTTCGATTGCGTTGTTCGATTGCGTTGTTCGATTTCCTTGTTCGATTTCGTTGTTCGATTTCGTTGTTCGATTTCGTTGTTCGATTTCGTTGTTCGATTTCGTTGTTCGATTTCGTTGTTCGATTTCGTTGTTCGATTTCGTTGTTCGATTTCGTTGTTCGATTTCGTTGTTCGATTTCGTTGTTCGATTTCGTTGTTCGATTTCGTTGTTCGATTTCGTTGTTCGATTTCGTTGTTCGATTTCGTTGTTCGATGTCGTTGTTCGATGTCGTTGTTCGATGTCGTTGTTCGATGTCGTTGTTCGATGTCGTTGTTCGATGTCGTTGTTCGATTTCGTTGTTCGATTTCGTTGTTCGATTTCGTTGTTCGATTTCGTTGTTCGATTTCGTTGTTCGATTTCGTTGTTCGATTTCGTTGTTCGATATTGTTGTATGATTTCGTGGTTCGATTTCGTTGTTCGATTGCGTCGTTCCATTTCGTTGTTCGATTTCGTGGTTCGAATTCGTTGTTCGAATTCGTTGTTCGATTTCGTTGTTCGATTTCGTTGTTCGATTTCGTTGTTCGATTTCGTTGTTCGATTTCGTTGTTCGATTTCGTTGTTCGATTTCGTGGTTCGAATACGTTGTTCGAATTCGTTGTTCGATTTCGTTGTTCGATTTTGTTGTTCGATTTCGTTGTTCGATTTCGTTGTTCGATTTCGTTGTTCGATTTCGTTGTTCGATTTCGTTGTTCGATTTCGTTGTTCGAATTCGTTGTTCGATTTCGTTGTTCGATTTCGTTGTTCGAATTCGTTGTTCGAATTCGTTGTTCGATTTCGTTGTTCGATTTCGTTGTTCGATTTCGAAGTTCGATTTCGTTGATCGATTTCGTTGTTCGATTTCGTTGTTCGATTTCGTTGTTCGATTTCGTATTTCGTTGTTCGAATTCGCTGTTCAATTTCGTTGTTCGATTTCGTTGTTCGATGTCGTTGTTCGAATTCGTTGTTCGATTTCGTTGTTCGATTTCGTTGTTCGATTTCGTTGTTCGATTTCGTTGTTCGATTTCGTTGTTCGATTTCGTTGTTCGATTTCGTTGTTCGATTTCGTTGTTCGATTTCGTTGTTCGATTTCGTTGTTCGATGTCGTTGTTCGATGTCGTTGTTCGATGTCGTTGTTCGATGTCGTTGTTCGATGTCGTTGTTCGATGTCGTTGTTCGATTTCGTTGTTCGATTTCGTTGTTCGATTTCGTTGTTCGATTTCGTTGTTCGATTTCGTTGTTCGATTTCGTTGTTCGATTTCGTTGTTCGATATTGTTGTATGATTTCGTGGTTCGATTTCGTTGTTCGATTGCGTCGTTCCATTTCGTTGTTCGATTTCGTGGTTCGAATTCGTTGTTCGATTTCGTTGTTCGATTTCGTTGTTCGATTTCGTTGTTCGAATTCGTTGTTCGATTTCGTTGTTCGATTTCGTTGTTCGAATTCGTTGTTCGATTTCGTTGTTCGATTTCGTTGTTCGATTTCGTTGTTCGATTTCGTTGTTCGATTTCGTTGTTCGATTTCGTTGTTCGATTTCGTTGTTCGATTTCGTGGTTCGAATACGTTGTTCGAATTCGTTGTTCGATTTCGTTGTTCGATTTTGTTGTTCGATTTCGTTGTTCGATTTCGTTGTTCGATTTCGTTGTTCGATTTCGTTGTTCGATTTCGTTGTTCGATTTCGTTGTTCGATTTCGTTGTTCGAATTCGTTGTTCGATTTCGTTGTTCGATTTCGTTGTTCGAATTCGTTGTTCGAATTCGTTGTTCGATTTCGTTGTTCGATTTCGTTGTTCGATTTCGAAGTTCGATTTCGTTGATCGATTTCGTTGTTCGATTTCGTTGTTCGATTTCGTTGTTCGATTTCGTATTTCGTTGTTCGAATTCGCTGTTCAATTTCGTTGTTCGATTTCGTTGTTCGATTTCGTTGTTTGAATTCGTGTTCGATTTCGAAGTTCGATTTCGTTGTTCGATTTCGTTGTTCGATTTCGTTGTTCGATTTCGTTGTTCGATTTCGTTGTTCGATTTCGTTGTTCGATTTCGTTGTTCGATTTCGTTGTTCGATTTCGTTGTTCGATGTCGTTGTTCGAATTCGTTGTTCGATTTCGTTGTTCGATTTCGTTGTTCGATTTCGTTGTTCGATTTCGTTGTTCGATTTCGTTGTTCGATTTCGTTGTTCGATTTTGAAGTTCGATTTCGATGTTCGATTTCGTTGTTCGATTTCGTTGTTTCGATTTCGTTGTTCGATTTCGTTGTCCGATTCCGTTGTTCGATTTCGTTGTTCGTTTTCGTTGTTCGATATTGTTGTATGATTTCGTGGTTCGATTTCGTTGTTCGATTGCGTTGTTCCATTTCGTTGTTCTATTTCGTGGTTCGATTTCGTGGTTTCAGTTTGTTGTTCGATTTCGATTTCGCTGTTCGATTTCGAAGTTGGATTTCGTTGTTCTATTTCGTTGTTCTAATTCGTTGTTCGATTTCGTTGTTCGATTTCGTTGTTCGATTTCGTTGTTCGATTCGTTATTCGATTTCGTTGTTCGATTTCGTTGTTCGATTTCGTTGTTCGATTTCGTTGTTCGATCTCGTTGTCCGATTCCGTTGTTAGATTTCGTTGTTCGTTTTCGTTGTTCGATATTGTTGTATGATTTCGTGGTTCGATTTCGTTGTTCGATTGCGTCGTTCCATTTCGTTGTTCTATTTCGTGGTTCGATTTCGTGGTTTCAGTTTGTTGTTCGATTTCGATTTCGCTGTTCGATTTCGAAGTTGGATTTCGTTGTTCTATTTCGTTGTTCTAATTCGTTGTTCGATTTCGTTGTTCGATTTCGTTGTTCGATTTCGTTTTTCGATTTCGTTGTTCGATTCGTTATTCGATTTCGTTGTTTGATTTCTTGTTCGATTTCGTTGTTCCATTTCGTTATTCGATTTCGTTGTTCGATTTCGTTGTTAGATTTCGTTGTTAGATTTCGTTGTTCGTTGTTAGATTTCGTTGTTCGATTTCGTTGTCCGATTCCGTTGTTCGATTTCGTTGTTCGTTTTCGTTGTTCGATATTGTTGTATGATTTCGTGGTTCGATTTCGTTGTTCGATTTCGTTGTTCCATTTCGTTGTTCGATTTCGTTGTTCGATTTCGAAGTTCGATTTCGTTGTTCGATTTCGTTGTTTTCGATTTCGTTGTTCGATTTCGTTGTTCGAATTCGTTGTTCGATTTCGTTGTTCGATTTCGTTGTTCGATTTCGTTGTTCGATTTCGTTGTTCGATTTCGTTGAACGATTTCGTTGTTCGAATTCGTTGTTCGATTTCGTTGTTCGATTTCGTTGTTCGATTTCGTTGTTCGATTGCGTTGTTCGATTTCCTTGTTCGATTTCGTTGTTCGATTTCGTTGTTCGATTTCGTTGTTCGATTTCGTTGTTCCATTTCGTTGTTCGATTTCGTTGTTCGATTTCGAAGTTCGATTTCGTTGTTCGATTTCGTTGTTTTCGATTTCGTTGTTCGATTTCGTTGTTCGAATTCGTTGTTCGATTTCGTGGTTCGATTTCGTTGTTCGATTGCGTCGTTTCATTTCGTTGTTCGATTTCGTGGTTCGAATTCGTTGTTCGAATTCGTTGTTCGATTTCGTTGTTCGATTTTGTTGTTCGATTTCGTTGTTGGTTTTCCTTGTTCGATTTCGTTGTTCGATTTCGTTGTTCGATTTCGTTGTTCGATTTCGTTGTTCGATTTCGTTGTTCGATTTCGTTGTTCGAATTCGTTGTTCGAATTCGTTGTTCGAATTCGTTGTTCGATTTCGTTGTTCGATTTCGTTGTTCGATTTTGAAGTTCGATTTCGTTGTTCGATTTCGTTGTTCGATTGCGTTGTTCGATTTCGTTGTTCGATTTCGTTGTTCGATTTCGTTGTTCGATTTCGTTGTTCGATTTCGTTGTTCGATTTCGTTGTTCGATTTCGTTGTTCGATTTCGTGGTTCGATTTCGTCGTTCGATTTCGTCGTTCGATTTCGTTGTTCGATTTCGTTGTTCGATTTCGTTGTTCGATTTCGTTGTTCGATTTCGTTGTTCGATTTCGTTGTTCGATTTCGTTGTTCGATTTCGTTGTTCGATTTCGTTGTTCGATTTCGTTGTTCGATTTCGTTGTTCGATTTCGTTGTTCGATTTCGTTGTTCGATTTCTTTGTTCGATTTCGTTGTTCGATTTCGTTGTTCGATTTCGTTGTTAGATTTCGTTGTTCGATTTCGTTGTTCGAATTCGTTGTTCGAATTCGTAGTTCGAATTCGTTGTTCGATTTCGTTGTTCGATTTCGTTGTTCGATTTCGTTGTTCGATTTCGTTGTTCGATTTCGTTGTTCGATTTTGTTGTTCGATTTCGTTGTTTGATTTCGTTATTCGATCTCGTTGTCCGATTCCGTTGTTCGATTTCGTTGTTCGTTTTCGTTGTTCGATATTGTTGTATGATTTCGTGGTTCGATTTCGTTGTTCGATTGTGTCGTTTCATTTCGTTGTTCGATTTCGTTGTTCGAATTCGTTGTTCGATTTCGTTGTTCGATTTCGTTGTTCGATTTCGTTGTTCGATTTCGTTGTTCGATTCCGTTGTTCGATTTCGTTGTTCGTTTTCGTTGTTCGATATTGTTGTATGATTTCGTGGTTCGATTTCGTTGTTCGATTGCGTCGTTTCATTTCGTTGTTCGATTTCGTGGTTCGAATTCGTTGTTCGAATTCGTTGTTCGATTTCGTTGTTCGATTTTGTTGTTCGATTTCGTTGTTGGTTTTCCTTGTTCGATTTCGTTGTTCGATTTCGTTGTTCGATTTCGTTGTTCGATTTCGTTGTTCGATTTCGTTGTTCGATTTCGTTGTTCGATTCGTTGTTCGATTTCGTTGTTCGTTGTTAGATTTCGTTGTTCGATTTCGTTGTCCGATTCCGTTGTTCGATTTCGTTGTTCGTTTTCGTTGTTCGATATTGTTGTATGATTTCGTGGTTCGATTTCGTTGTTCGATTTCGTTGTTCCATTTCGTTGTTCGATTTCGTTGTTCGATTTCGAAGTTCGATTTCGTTGTTCGATTTCGTTGTTTTCGATTTCGTTGTTCGATTTCGTTGTTCGAATTCGTTGTTCGATTTCGTTGTTCGATTTCGTTGTTCGATTTCGTTGTTCGATTTCGTTGTTCGATTTCGTTGAACGATTTCGTTGTTCGAATTCGTTGTTCGATTTCGTTGTTCGATTTCGTTGTTCGATTTCGTTGTTCGATTGCGTTGTTCGATTTCCTTGTTCGATTTCGTTGTTCGATTTCGTTGTTCGATTTCGTTGTTCGATTTCGTTGTTCGATTTCGTTGTTCGATTTCGTTGTTCGATTTCGTTGTTCGATTTCGTTGTTCGATTTCGTTGTTCGATTTCGTTGTTCGATTTCGTTGTTCGATTTCGTTGTTCCATTTCGTTGTTCGATTTCGTTGTTCGATTTCGAAGTTCGATTTCGTTGTTCGATTTCGTTGTTTTCGATTTCGTTGTTCGATTTCGTTGTTCGAATTCGTTGTTCGATTTCGTGGTTCGATTTCGTTGTTCGATTGCGTCGTTTCATTTCGTTGTTCGATTTCGTGGTTCGAATTCGTTGTTCGAATTCGTTGTTCGATTTCGTTGTTCGATTTTGTTGTTCGATTTCGTTGTTGGTTTTCCTTGTTCGATTTCGTTGTTCGATTTCGTTGTTCGATTTCGTTGTTCGATTTCGTTATTCGATTTCGTTGTTCGATTTCGTTGTTCGAATTCGTTGTTCGAATTCGTTGTTCGAATTCGTTGTTCGATTTCGTTGTTCGATTTCGTTGTTCGATTTCGTTGTTCGATTTCGTTGTTCGATTGCGTTGTTCGATTGCGTTGTTCGATTTCGTTGTTCGATTTCGTTGTTCGATTTCGTTGTTCGATTTCGTTGTTCGATTTCGTTGTTCGATTTCGTTGTTCGATTGCGTCGTTTCATTTCGTTGTTCGATTTCGTGGTTCGAATTCGTTGTTCGAATTCGTTGTTCGATTTCGTTGTTCGATTTCGTTGTTCGATTTCGTTGTTCGATTTCGTTGTTCGATTTCGTTGTTCGATTTCGTTGTTCGATTTCGTTGTTCGATTTCGTTGTTCGATTTCATTGTTCGATTTCGTTGTTCGATTTCGTTGTTCGATTTCGTTGTTAGATTTCGTTGTTCGATTTCGTTGTTCGATTTCGTTGTTCGAATTCGTTGTTCGAATTCGTTGTTCGATTTCGTTGTTCGATTTCGTTGTTCGATTTCGTTGTTCGATTTCGTTGTTCGATTTCGTTGTTCGATTTCGTTGTTCGATTTTGTTGTTCGATTTCGTTGTTCGATTTCGTTGTTCGATTTCGTTATTCGATCTCGTTGTCCGATTCCGTTGTTCGATTTCGTTGTTCGTTTTCGTTGTTCGATATTGTTGTATGATTTCGTGGTTCGATTTCGTTGTTCGATTGCGTCGTTTCATTTCGTTGTTCGATTTCGTTGTTCGAATTCGTTGTTCGATTTCGTTGTTCGATTTCGAAGTTCGATTTCGTTGTTCGATTTCGTTGTTTTCGATTCCGTTGTTCGATTGCGTTGTTCGAATTCGTTGTTCGATTTCGTTGTTCGATTTCGTTGTTCGATTTCGTTGTTCGATTTCGTTGTTCGATTTCGTTGAACGATTTCGTTGTTCGAATTCGTTGTTCGATTTCGTTGTTCGATTTCGTTGTTCGATTTCGTTGTTCGATTGCGTTGTTCGATTTCCTTGTTCGATTTCGTTGTTCGATTTCGTTGTTCGATTTCGTTGTTCGATTTCGTTGTTCGATTTCGTTGTTCGATTTCGTTGTTCGATTTCGTTGTTCGATTTCGTTGTTCGATTTCGTTGTTCGATTTCGTTGTTCGATTTCGTTGTTCGATTTCGTTGTTCGATTTCGTTGTTCGATTTCGTTGTTCGATTTCGTTGTTCGATTTCGTTGTTCGATTTCGTTGTTCGATTTCGTTGTTCGATTTCGTTGTTCGATTTCGTTGTTCGATTTCGTTGTTCGATTTCGTTGTTCGATTTCGTTGTTCGATTTCGTTGTTCGATTTCGTTGTTCGATTTCGTTGTTCGATTTCGTTGTTCGATTTCGTTGTTCGATTTCGTTGTTCGATTTCGTTGTTCGATTTCGTTGTTCGATTTCGTTGTTCGATTTCGTTGTTCGATTCGTTATTCGATCTCGTTGTCCGATTCCGTTGTTCGATTTCGTTGTTCGTTTTCGTTGTTCGATATTGTTGTATGATTTCGTGGTTCGATTTCGTTGTTCGATTGCGTCGTTCCATTTCGTTGTTCGAATTCGTTGTTCGATTTCGTTGTTCGATTTCGTTGTTCGATTTCGTTGTTCGATTTCGTTGTTCGATTTCGTTGTTCGATTTCGTTGTTCGATTTCGTTGTTCGATTTCGTTGTTCGATTTTGAAGTTCGATTTCGTTGTTCGATTTCTTTGTTCGATTTCGTGTTCGATTTCGTTGTTCGATTTCGTTGTCCGATTCCGTTGTTCGATTTCGTTGTTCGTTTTCGTTGTTCGATATTGTTGTATGATTTCGTGGTTCGATTTCGTTGTTCGATTGCGTTGTTCCATTTCGTTGTTCTATTTCGTGGTTCGATTTCGTGGTTTCAGTTTGTTGTTCGATTTCGATTTCGCTGTTCGATTTCGAAGTTGGATTTCGTTGTTCTATTTCGTTGTTCTAATTCGTTGTTCGATTTCGTTGTTCGATTTCGTTGTTCGATTTCGTTGTTCGATTCGTTATTCGATCTCGTTGTCCGATTCCGTTGTTCGATTTCGTTGTTCGTTTTCGTTGTTCGATATTGTTGTATGATTTCGTGGTTCGATTTCGTTGTTCGATTGCGTCGTTCCATTTCGTTGTTCGAATTCGTTGTTCGATTTCGTTGTTCGATTTCGTTGTTCGATTTCGTTGTTCGATTTCGTTGTTCGATTTCGTTGTTCGATTTCGTTGTTCGATTTCGTTGTTCGATTTCGTTGTTCGATTTTGAAGTTCGATTTCGTTGTTCGATTTCTTTGTTCGATTTCGTGTTCGATTTCGTTGTTCGATTTCGTTGTCCGATTCCGTTGTTCGATTTCGTTGTTCGTTTTCGTTGTTCGATATTGTTGTATGATTTCGTGGTTCGATTTCGTTGTTCGATTGCGTTGTTCCATTTCGTTGTTCTATTTCGTGGTTCGATTTCGTGGTTTCAGTTTGTTGTTCGATTTCGATTTCGCTGTTCGATTTCGAAGTTGGATTTCGTTGTTCTATTTCGTTGTTCTAATTCGTTGTTCGATTTCGTTGTTCGATTTCGTTGTTCGATTTCGTTGTTCGATTCGTTATTCGATTTCGTTGTTCGATTTCGTTGTTCGATTTCGTTGTTCGATTTCGTTGTTCGATCTCGTTGTCCGATTCCGTTGTTAGATTTCGTTGTTCGATTCCGTTGTTCGATTTCGTTGTTCGTTTTCGTTGTTCGATATTGTTGTATGATTTCGTGGTTCGATTTCGTTGTTCGATTGCGTCGTTCCATTTCGTTGTTCGATTTCGTGGTTCGAATTCGTTGTTCGATTTCGTTGTTCGATTTTGTTGTTCGATTTCGTTGTTCGATTTCGTTGTTCGATTTCGTTGTTCGATTTCGTTGTTCGATTTCGTGGTTCGAATACGTTGTTCGAATTCGTTGTTCGATTTCGTTGTTCGATTTTGTTGTTCGATTTCGTTGTTCGATTTCGTTGTTCGATTTCGTTGTTCGATTTCGTTGTTCGATTTCGTTGTTCGATTTCGTTGTTCGAATTCGTTGTTCGAATTCGTTGTTCTATTTCGTTGTTCGATGTCGTTGTTCGAATTCGTTGTTCGATTTCGTTGTTCGATTTCGTTGTTCTATTTCGTTGTTCGATTTCGTTGTTCGATTTCGTTGTTCGATTCGTTATTCGATTTCGTTGTTCGATTTCGTTGTTCCATTTCGTTGTTCCATTTCGTTGTTCGATTTCGTTGTTCGTTTTCGTTGTTCGATTTCGTGGTTCGAGTTTGTTGTTCGATTTCGTTGTTCCATTTGGAAGTTCGATTTCGAAGTTCGATTTCGTTGTTCGATTTCGTTGTTCGATTTCGTTGTTCGATTTTTGTTGTTCGATTTTCTTTGTTCGATTTCGTTGTTCGATTTCGTTGTTCGATTTCGTTGTTCGATTTCGTTGATCGAATTCGTTGTTCGAATTCGTTGGTCGATTTCATTGTTCGTTGTTAGATTTCGTTGTTCCTTTTCGTGGTTCGATTTTGTTGTATGATTTCGTGGTTCGATTTCGTTGTTCGATTGCGTTGTTCCATTTCGTTGTTCTATTTCGTGGTTTCAGTTTGTTGTTCGATTTCGATTTCGTTGTTCGATATCGAAGTTGGATTTCGTGGTTCGAATTCGTTGTTCGAATTCGTTGTTCGAATTCGTTGGTCGATTTCATTGTTCGTTGTTAGATTTCGTTGTTCCTTTTCGTGGTTCGATTTTGTTGTATGATTTCGTAGTTCGATTTCGTTGTTCGATTTCGTTGTTCGATTTCGTTGTTCGATTTCGTTGTTCGATTTCGTTGATCGATTTCATTGTTCGATTTCGTTGTTCGATTTCGTTGTTCAATTTCGTTGTTCTATTTCGTGGTTAGATTTCGTGGTTCAGTTCGTTGTTCGAGTTCGATTTCGATTTCGTTGTTCGATTTCGTGGTTCGATTTCGTTGTTCGATTAGTGATTCGAATTCGTTGTTCGAATTCGTTGTTCGATTTCGTTGTTCGTTGTTCGATTTCGTGGTTCGGGTTTGTTGTTCGATTTCGTTGTTCGATTCGTTGTTCGATTTCGTTGTTCGATTTCGTTGATCGATTTCGTTGTTCGATTTTCATTGTTCGATTTGATTGTTCGATTTCGTTGATCGATTTCGTTTTTCGATTTCGTTGTTCGATTTCGTTGTTCGATTTCGTTGTTCGATTTCGTTTTGCGATTTCGTTGTTCAATTTCGTTGTTCGATTTCGTTGTTCGATTTCGTTGTTCGATTTCGTTGTTCGATTTCATTGTTCGATTTCGTCGATCGATTTCGTTTTTCGATTTCATTGTTCGATTTCGTTGTTCGATTTCGTTGTTCCATTTCGTTGTTCTATTTCGTGGTTCGATTTCGTGGTTCAGTTCGTTGGTCGAGTTCGATTTCGATGTTCGATTTCGTGGTTCGATTTCGTTGTTCGATTTAGTGATTCGAATTCGTTGTTCGATTTCGTTGTTCGATTTCGTTGTTCGATTTCGTTGTTCGATTTCGTTGTTCGATTTCGTTGTTCGATTTCGTTGTTCGTTTTCGTTGTTCGATTTCGTTGTTCGATTTCGTTGTTTGAATTCGTGTTCGATTTCGTTGATCGATTTCGTTGTTCGATTTCCACTGTTCGATTTGATTTTTCGATTTCGTTGATCGATTTCCTTTTTCGATTTCATTGTTCTATTTAGTTGTTCGATTTCGTTGTTCCATTTCGTTGTTCTATTTCGTGGTTCGATTTCGTGGTTCAGTTCGTTGTTCGAGTTCGATTTCGATTTCGTGGTTGGATTTCGTTGTTCGATTTAGTGATTCGAATTCGTTGTTCGAATTCGTTGTTCAAATTCGTTGTTCCAATTCGTTGTTCGAATTCGTTGCTCGATTTCGTTGTTCGTTGTTAGATTTCGTTGTTCCTTTTCGTGGTTTGATTTTGTTGTATGATTTCGTGGTTCGATTTCGTTGTTCGATTTCGTTGTTCGATTTCGTTGTTCGATTCGTTATTCGATTTCGTTGTTCGATTTCGTTGTTCCATTTCGTTGTTCCATTTCGTTGTTCGATTTCGTTGTTCGTTTTCGTTGTTCGATTTCGTGGTTCGAGTTTGTTGTTCGATTTCGTTGTTCCATTTGGAAGTTCGATTTCGAAGTTCGATTTCGTTGTTCGATTTCGTTGTTCGATTTCGTTGTTCGATTTTTGTTGTTCGATTTTCTTTGTTCGATTTCGTTGTTCGATTTCGTTGTTCGATTTCGTTGTTCGATTTCGTTGTTCGATTTCGTTGATCGAATTCGTTGTTCGAATTCGTTGATCGATTTCATTGTTCGTTGTTAGATTTCGTTGTTCCTTTTCGTGGTTCGATTTTGTTGTATGATTTCGTGGTTCGATTTCGTTGTTCGATTGCGTTGTTCCATTTCGTTGTTCTATTTCGTGGTTTCAGTTTGTTGTTCGATTTCGATTTCGTTGTTCGATATCGAAGTTGGATTTCGTGGTTCGAATTCGTTGTTCGAATTCGTTGTTCGAATTCGTTGGTCGATTTCATTGTTCGTTGTTAGATTTCGTTGTTCCTTTTCGTGGTTCGATTTTGTTGTATGATTTCGTAGTTCGATTTCGTTGTTCGATATCGTTGTTCGATTTCGTTGTTCGATTTCGTTGTTCGATTTCGTTGATCGATTTCATTGTTCGATTTCGTTGTTCGATTTCGTTGTTCAATTTCGTTGTTCTATTTCGTGGTTAGATTTCGTGGTTCAGTTCGTTGTTCGAGTTCGATTTCGATTTCGTTGTTCGATTTCGTGGTTCGATTTCGTTGTTCGATTAGTGATTCGAATTCGTTGTTCTAATTCGTTGTTCTAATTCGTTGTTCGATTTTGTTGTTCGTTGTTCGATTTCGTGGTTCGGGTTTGTTGTTCGATTTCGTTGTTCGATTCGTTGTTCGATTTCGTTGTTCGATTTCGTTGATCGATTTCGTTGTTCGATTTTCATTGTTCGATTTGATTGTTCGATTTCGTTGATCGATTTCGTTTTTCGATTTCGTTGTTCGATTTCGTTGTTCGATTTCGTTGTTCGATTTCGTTTTGCGATTTCGTTGTTCGATTTCGTTGTTCGATTTCGTTGTTCGATTTCGTTGTTCGATTTCGTTGTTCGATTTCATTGTTCGATTTCGTTGATCGATTTCGTTTTTCGATTTCATTGTTCGATTTCGTTGTTCGATTTCGTTGTTCCATTTCGTTGTTCTATTTCGTGGTTCGATTTCGTGGTTCAGTTCGTTGGTCGAGTTCGATTTCGATGTTCGATTTCGTGGTTCGATTTCGTTGTTCGATTTAGTGATTCGAATTCGTTGTTCGATTTCGTTGTTCGATTTCGTTGTTCGATTTCGTTGTTCGATTTCGTTGTTCGATTTCGTTGTTCGTTTTCGTTGTTCGATTTCGTTGTTCGATTTCGTTGTTTGAATTCGTGTTCGATTTCGTTGATCGATTTCGTTGTTCGATTTCCACTGTTCGATTTGATTTTTCGATTTCGTTGATCGATTTCCTTTTTCGATTTCATTGTTCTATTTAGTTGTTCGATTTCGTTGTTCCATTTCGTTGTTCTATTTCGTGGTTCGATTTCGTGGTTCAGTTCGTTGTTCGAGTTCGATTTCGATTTCGTGGTTGGATTTCGTTGTTCGATTTAGTGATTCGAATTCGTTGTTCGAATTCGTTGTTCAAATTCGTTGTTCGAATTCGTTGTTCGAATTCGTTGGTCGATTTCGTTGTTCGTTGTTAGATTTCGTTGTTCCTTTTCGTGGTTTGATTTTGTTGTATGATTTCGTGGTTCGATTTCGTTTTCGATTGCGTTGTTCCATTTCGTTGTTCTATTTCGTGGTTTCAGTTTGTTGTTCGATTTCGATTTCGTTGTTCTTTGTTCGATTTCGTTGTTCGTTGTTAGATTTCGTTGTTCTTTGTTCAATTTCGTTGTTCGATTTCGTTGTTCGATTTCGTTATTCGATTGCGTTGTTCCATTTCGTTGTTCTATTTCGTGGTTTCAGTTTGTTGTTCGATTTCGATTTCGTTGTTCTTTGTTCGATTTCGTTGTTCGTTGTTAGATTTCGTTGTTCTTTGTTCAATTTCGTTGTTCGATTTCGTTATTCGATTTCGTTGTTCGATTTCGTTGTTCGATTTCGTTGTTCGATTTCGTTGTTCGATCTCGTTGTCCGATTCCGTTGTTAGATTTCGTTGTTCGATTCCGTTGTTCGATTTCGTTGTTCGTTTTCGTTGTTCGATATTGTTGTATGATTTCGTGGTTCGATTTCGTTGTTCGATTGCGTCGTTCCATTTCGTTGTTCGATTTCGTGGTTCGAATTCGTTGTTCGAATTCGTTGTTCGATTTCGTTGTTCGATTTTGTTGTTCGATTTCGTTGTTCGATTTCGTTGTTCGATTTCGTTGTTCGATTTCGTTGTTCGATTTCGTGGTTCGAATACGTTGTTCGAATTCGTTGTTCGATTTCGTTGTTCGATTTTGTTGTTCGATTTCGTTGTTCGATTTCGTTGTTCGATTTCGTTGTTCGATTTCGTTGTTCGATTTCGTTGTTCGATTTCGTTGTTCGAATTCGTTGTTCGAATTCGTTGTTCTATTTCGTTGTTCGATGTCGTTGTTCGAATTCGTTGTTCGATTTCGTTGTTCGATTTCGTTGTTCTATTTCGTTGTTCGATTTCGTTGTCCGATTTCGTTGTTCGATTCGTTATTCGATTTCGTTGTTCGATTTCGTTGTTCCATTTCGTTGTTCCATTTCGTTGTTCGATTTCGTTGTTCGTTTTCGTTGTTCGATTTCGTGGTTCGAGTTTGTTGTTCGATTTCGTTGTTCCATTTGGAAGTTCGATTTCGAAGTTCGATTTCGTTGTTCGATTTCGTTGTTCGATTTCGTTGTTCGATTTTTGTTGTTCGATTTTCTTTGTTCGATTTCGTTGTTCGATTTCGTTGTTCGATTTCGTTGTTCGATTTCGTTGTTCGATTTCGTTGATCGAATTCGTTGTTCGAATTCGTTGGTCGATTTCATTGTTCGTTGTTAGATTTCGTTGTTCCTTTTCGTGGTTCGATTTTGTTGTATGATTTCGTGGTTCGATTTCGTTGTTCGATTGCGTTGTTCCATTTCGTTGTTCTATTTCGTGGTTTCAGTTTGTTGTTCGATTTCGATTTCGTTGTTCGATATCGAAGTTGGATTTCGTGGTTCGAATTCGTTGTTCGAATTCGTTGTTCGAATTCGTTGGTCGATTTCATTGTTCGTTGTTAGATTTCGTTGTTCCTTTTCGTGGTTCGATTTTGTTGTATGATTTCGTAGTTCGATTTCGTTGTTCGATTTCGTTGTTCGATTTCGTTGTTCGATTTCGTTGTTCGATTTCGTTGATCGATTTCATTGTTCGATTTCGTTGTTCGATTTCGTTGTTCAATTTCGTTGTTCTATTTCGTGGTTAGATTTCGTGGTTCAGTTCGTTGTTCGAGTTCGATTTCGATTTCGTTGTTCGATTTCGTGGTTCGATTTCGTTGTTCGATTAGTGATTCGAATTCGTTGTTCGAATTCGTTGTTCGATTTCGTTGTTCGTTGTTCGATTTCGTGGTTCGGGTTTGTTGTTCGATTTCGTTGTTCGATTCGTTGTTCGATTTCGTTGTTCGATTTCGTTGATCGATTTCGTTGTTCGATTTTCATTGTTCGATTTGATTGTTCGATTTCGTTGATCGATTTCGTTTTTCGATTTCGTTGTTCGATTTCGTTGTTCGATTTCGTTGTTCGATTTCGTTTTGCGATTTCGTTGTTCGATTTCGTTGTTCGATTTCGTTGTTCGATTTCGTTGTTCGATTTCGTTGTTCGATTTCATTGTTCGATTTCGTCGATCGATTTCGTTTTTCGATTTCATTGTTCGATTTCGTTGTTCGATTTCGTTGTTCCATTTCGTTGATCTATTTCGTGGTTCGATTTCGTGGTTCAGTTCGTTGGTCGAGTTCGATTTCGATGTTCGATTTCGTGGTTCGATTTCGTTGTTCGATTTAGTGATTCGAATTCGTTGTTCGATTTCGTTGTTCGATTTCGTTGTTCGATTTCGTTGTTCGATTTCGTTGTTCGATTTCGTTGTTCGATTTCGTTGTTCGTTTTCGTTGTTCGATTTCGTTGTTCGATTTCGTTGTTTGAATTCGTGTTCGATTTCGTTGATCGATTTCGTTGTTCGATTTCCACTGTTCGATTTGATTTTTCGATTTCGTTGATCGATTTCCTTTTTCGATTTCATTGTTCTATTTAGTTGTTCGATTTCGTTGTTCCATTTCGTTGTTCTATTTCGTGGTTCGATTTCGTGGTTCAGTTCGTTGTTCGAGTTCGATTTCGATTTCGTGGTTGGATTTCGTTGTTCGATTTAGTGATTCGAATTCGTTGTTCGAATTCGTTGTTCAAATTCGTTGTTCCAATTCGTTGTTCGAATTCGTTGCTCGATTTCGTTGTTCGTTGTTAGATTTCGTTGTTCCTTTTCGTGGTTTGATTTTGTTGTATGATTTCGTGGTTCGATTTCGTTGTTCGATTTCGTTGTTCGATTTCGTTGTTCGATTCGTTATTCGATTTCGTTGTTCGATTTCGTTGTTCCATTTCGTTGTTCCATTTCGTTGTTCGATTTCGTTGTTCGTTTTCGTTGTTCGATTTCGTGGTTCGAGTTTGTTGTTCGATTTCGTTGTTCCATTTGGAAGTTCGATTTCGAAGTTCGATTTCGTTGTTCGATTTCGTTGTTCGATTTCGTTGTTCGATTTTTGTTGTTCGATTTTCTTTGTTCGATTTCGTTGTTCGATTTCGTTGTTCGATTTCGTTGTTCGATTTCGTTGTTCGATTTCGTTGTTCGATTTCGTTGATCGAATTCGTTGTTCGAATTCGTTGATCGATTTCATTGTTCGTTGTTAGATTTCGTTGTTCCTTTTCGTGGTTCGATTTTGTTGTATGATTTCGTGGTTCGATTTCGTTGTTCGATTACGTTGTTCCATTTCGTTGTTCTATTTCGTGGTTTCAGTTTGTTGTTCGATTTCGATTTCGTTGTTCGATATCGAAGTTGGATTTCGTGGTTCGAATTCGTTGTTCGAATTCGTTGTTCGAATTCGTTGGTCGATTTCATTGTTCGTTGTTAGATTTCGTTGTTCCTTTTCGTGGTTCGATTTTGTTGTATGATTTCGTAGTTCGATTTCGTTGTTCGATATCGTTGTAGTAGTTAGAGCTACCTTCGTTCTGGACCGGAAGTGAGCTGTCAAAGTCTTTAAAATGGCGGGAAATTCAAATGGGGCTGCGCGTGCGCGTACGAGGAGCTGCGCAGGGTTCCCCACCTCCCCACTTCCCATCTGTCAATCATGATTAAGGCCCCATCTGTCAACCTTTCTATCCACGTATAACTCGTGGCACCTATGACAGCCTCCCCATCTGTCAATTGTCAAATGGTGGGACTTCACCTATGACAACCTCCCAATCTGTCAATCTTTCACTCGTGGCCAACTTCAGCTATGACGTTATTCCCCATCTCCCAATCTGTCACTCGTGGCCAACTTCAGACAGCCACTAAATGACAGCCTCCCAATCTTGCACGTGTTGTAAGTAACAGCTAAGGTCAAAGTCCGTCAATCGATAAGGTATTAAAAATAATATTAATTACACACTTGTTTTGATAAAAGTCTAGACATATCTTTTAAAATAAACAACTGATAAGGAATGAAAAATATGTTTACGATAATGTGCGGAAACCACATGAAATGTGAGAGTGAAAAAACGATGGTTGATTATTAAAAGAATTTAAAATGTTGATACTGCTCAGTTGCATGATGTCATCGATAGAATACGCATGTAAATTGGAGGAATTTGGTGAGAAAGTTCGAAAACTAAATCAAGATTTAACGTTGTATGAAGATAAAAGTAAAGTGATTAAACAATTAAATAGACTAAGTTTAAGTTCTGCGTTTGATAAAGTGTTTGAAAATCGGCAATTACCGCAGACTCAATACCCACTAAGACGAATTCAGCCTAGAAAATGGCTGCATTGAAAGCGTCTTTCATAATTCTAACAGCAGTGTTGAACAATATACTTTACACAAACGTCCCTATTGGAGTACAACATATGGCTGTATGTTTTAACGAAGGTTTTGAGTGCCAACGTTCAGAATGGCAAATGATGCTTTTAAATAAAGTTAATGATGGAAAGTTGATAGTGTTTTCAATAAATGTACCAACTAATCAAACAACGTACAAGTTGAAACTTATATTTCAAGATGGGACCGAGGGTGACGTTGAGACGTGGCAGCACATCTCAAATTCTATATACGAAGTCGATTTAAGAAGTATTGGTGAAGTAGCCCAGTTATCCTTATGGAATAATAATAAAATAATTCAAAATGAACTGTACAAAATATTTTCAATGTTATGCGCGATATTATCAGCAGTTTCTGTTCTATTGTTAAAAATTGTGATAAAAAATGTAAGAAATCGTTATTCTAAAATAAATGAATAAAAATATACAGGGTGTTTTAATAAAAAACTCATATGTAAATAAACATTTTTTATTTAAAAAATACATTATCTAGGTAATATAATATAATACAACCAATTATGTAACATATTAACGTTGTGTTCAGCACACAGAAATTTTCCAGATGCATGGTTTAGACACGGTGTATGGTAAGATTCAAATCTCCCCGTTTGACAGGTCAATCCATCATATTTTGCGACATCATAAACGGCAGGATGCGGGGTACTCAATAACTGTTGACATTTCTGCCATAAAAATTCTTCCTTTTGATTACCTCTAACGTAAATACAGTCTGCACCATATAGCAAATATTTTTCCAATATATCGTTCATTTCCGTATATTCGATGTTACCCGAGCTGTACTTAATTCCATGGACATATTTCTCTACATATCTTACTGTCGACTTATCACGTGCACTTAAATTAGTGTAGGGTATTGCAGGCTTGAATAGAAAATTGGAAACGTGGGATCCGATTTGAATTGACATCTCCTTTGGATGGAAACTGCCCTCAATATCGAACCCTTGGATATCACAGAGTGCTATTCTCATCGTGGCAAACGTTCAAATACTGCCATTTACTAATTGATATCTAATTTAAACTTTTTAGTACTTCGGAGAGGGGGAAGTACTCCATTAAACAGTCGTGAATTATGATACAGTAAGCTCTAGTATTAGCAGGAAATCCAGAATCGGCTTCGATATCCAATCTCACATCAATAGTAGATGATTTCATGGTTTCCTCTTGCTTAGAACAATCAATGATAAACAAACAACGGTTTTTAAATGCAACATAGTCCAAAAGGCAACTCTTCGAAGCAGAATTTGAATAACTAGTTTGAAAGTCACTATAGTTAAAATGAGCTTCAGCAAAGTGATTGTTTGCAAAGTCCAACTGCATACGTTCATTGGGATAGTATTCACCATTCAAAGATACTCGAATGCTAGAAGTACTCACATGGTCAAACAAAGTTGGATCTGCCCCAGCAGCATCACGTTTATTAGTTTGGAAACATACGATAATGAAACGTGGTCTTTCGATTGCGGTGCTGGTTTTAACTGCCCAGATTTCTCTTCTCGCACCCACAGTAATTGTAGGCAATTCATTCAGTTCCCATTTTCTAAACGGAATTAGTATTGGTTTGTCGGTTTGAATAGCTTTCAAAAGTTGTTCTTTCACATCATCATTCGGATAAATGTGTTTGATTTTCAGCTCGATACTTTGAATTTCGATATTTACGGTGGTAGTCGTTGCTGTAGCTGTACCAACATTTTTCTCCTTTACAATTGTGCAATCGTTATCGTTTCTAGCTCTTACAAATCTAAGTGTTTGTCTACCACACGTAATCATAGGATAGTCGTTGAAAATGTTGAAAATGTGTTTAAGCGGTATCAACAAGCTGAACGACTTGTCATGAGCGGCGAGGATAGGTGCTGAAGGATAGTTCCAGCCGGTGATAGCCATATGATTTGAGTCTTCTTTGGCGTAACAAGTATAAGCTCGAACAGCACTTATAATTCCAGGATCGCGTACTGTTTCAACTTCTCTAGCTGATTCGCTGTATGTACAAGAGTCGAATAGAAAAGCTCCAAAATTTGGAGCCAACGTTACATCTCCTCCGCCGGTTATTTCCAATTTCCCTTTAATAGCCAGCAGCGATTGGTTCATGGCAAAGAACGAGTCGATTTGGTTGATGCTAAATTCTACAACATCGTTGCAATTGAATGACTTTACGAACGGCGTATATGACCTGTACTCTGCCTTACGAATAGACTCATCAAACGTTGGAGATCGATACAGATCAAACATCGGGGAAGTATGTGCTTCATCAGTTTTTCTTCGTTTGTACATAGTTATGGTTGATGACATGATATCCAAGTGAACGGAGAAACAATATATTTGCTTCAGTTAGATGTTGACGCTTAGGCGCTTGCGACAACACTGAAGACTTTGAAGCACCTCTATATTTTATAACTAGTCCCATCGGCTCCTTGCTCTCAATTCCAACACAAGAGTACTAGTTTCACCTCGAAAGTTTACGGGATTGTCGTCTTGATCTAATGCCAACACTGTAATGTTGATTATTTCTCGTTGTGGTATAACTGGTAAATACAGCAAATTTGAAGGGGTTTCGTCGATAGCGTAGCCAGGATCGACTTTTACAGCAAATTCGTAGATCGTGTGTGCCGGTCTGTCTCCGTTAAAGGCTCCCGACGTAATGTTGGCATCAAAGTGTATGGTCGATACTTTTATAATGTTTACGGGTAAGTCCGATGAATGTATTATGCCAGGATTAAGAATTTTTTCCGAGAATCCCAATACATGTCCAATGTTATTTGGTTTTTTAAACGTTATTTTATAATATTTGCTAAAGATTTCGCATTGCAGTGTATTATTGTTGGGTTTTAACGAGAAAAACATTTCAGGATTAACTTCATTTTCAAGCCCCATCTTCGTTCGTATAAATGCTTCTATATCGGTAATTTCGTAGCATCCTATAGGAAACTCGATGACTTTCAATTTGTTAGTTTTATCGAAATAGTAAAATTTATCGCCTTTTTCAATGTTCGGTATGGAATTGTATGAATGAAAAGATCTAAGTGCCAATTCATAATCTTTTTTCGGGTCCAACACTATTGGCGTAGAAGGACGAAAAGAAAAGACGTGAGTATTGCTGTTTACTCTCAACAAGTGCGACATGATGAATGAAACAAATATAGCGGTGTACAAACTTTTATTGAATTATTTTTTTAAAGCTAATTTACAAAAACAGCAATCTGCTTGAGCATCAGCAGGCCCATCCCAGTGTGTCATTAAATCAGGTCTATTGTAGTGAACATAACATGGAAGTCGTATTTGAAGATCAAAGTTTGACGTGTATTCTGCGGGTAGTTTGTGCCATATACTCAATAATTGTCCAGGTCTCACATTTTTTATTAAATATTCCAGCGGGATATGCTTCAACTCTTCTGATGTAAATTCCGAAAATGTTTTATTATCATTCATATGTGTCATTATGACTTGAACACCCATATTATCCACCATTATTGTATAGAAATTTCAAACACAATTTTCCACAATTAGCTTGATTGTACGTTTGATATGGATCGTTGTTGTAGAAAATTTTCACGTTCCCCAAATAGTATACAAGTTCTCTCGGCGGTTTCAAGTTACCGAATGAATCAAAGTAGTCCACACGATCGTTTATCTTCTTGTAGGCCACCCAATGAGTACCATTATTGTCGGAGATATCCAAATTTACAATACCGCATTCACGTTTACGAGGACTCGAAGGTAAAGTGTCTCTCATAAAAACACCTCGAAAATACGGTATTTTAAGTTTTTTAGCGTAACGTGTTAGTTCGAAATCGTACAGTGGTCTATTGGGCAGCGTTATTAGTTTTTTTGCTTTTTCAGAAATAGGCCGAAGCCTCCTTTAGCGTTTTTTCGCAAGTATAATCCTTTACCAACGGCTTCCATTGCTTTGTTATGACGTTGATCTTCGTCGAGCTTCTTTTGAGCGTTCTTAGCATCAATAGCTGTTTTCGCAATTGCACTTGCTCCGCCTGCAAGACTGCCGAGTGCACCAAGCGCAGCAAAAATCGGTATTAGAGGTAGAATTCCACCAGATTTGGCAATCGGAATAATTCTCGGAACTTTAACATGATTACGGCCACCAACCTTTTTCACAGCAAGCCTTGCTACCTTCAATGCATTCGAAGCAGACTTTGTTACAGTTGATGAGGGTTTATAGGACTTTGCAATTTTCTGAAGGATTCCACGTTGAAAAGAAACAGAAGTCTTTTTGACACCCATTCCAAGTTTGCGTTTACCCTTCATTCCAGTGGTAATGAACCAGGCAGTACTTTTTTCACCAAGAGAAGCGTCTTTGGACTTTACTCGGTCCCAAGCAGCGTTTTCAAGTATCTGATCAGCTTTATGACGTTCCGCTAAAGATTTGGTTTGCGAATAAGCAATGTCGTGTTGTTTACAAGCAGCGTCTAACGGATTAATGCCGGGATCTCCGCGTGCAAGTCGTTTATGTAGTTTTGTACCAGGTCCACAATATTGATAGCCAGGAATATGTAACTCGATTGGCAGCTTATTGATGATGGAATTCAAGACACCTTCACCCTGATACACCAACATGAAGATTGATGATGAGATGTAGCGTCATCTATATTTATAATCTGACATTTCTTCCTCGAACGACACAAGATGAAGGTCGTTCAACAAGACCAGACGCTACCTATCGTCAACTTGGACTTTACACCAAGTAAAAACAGTAAACATGGTAAATTGCTACCAGATTCGTTTCGCGCCATCATATGTGGACCTTCTGGATGCGGAAAAACAAACGTTATGCTGTCGCTGCTCTTCGATCCCAACGGCGCTAAATTTAAAAATGTCTACGTTTATTCAAAGTCTTTGTACCAACCAAAATATCAACTACTTCAAGAAGTGATTTCCAATGCTAACGGTGTTGGGTACTATCCATTTAAAGACAACGAAGAAATTATAAGTCCCAATAAGGCTAAAAATAACTCTATATTCATATTTGATGATGTTGCCTGCGATGGTCAGCAGAAAATTCGAGAATATTACTCAATGTGCCGGCATAAAGATATTGATGCAACATATCTCTGTCAAACTTACTCCAAAGTACCAAAACAGCTAATACGAGACAACTGCAACATCATAGTCCTATTTAAACAGGATGAAATTAACCTAAAACATATATTTGATGAACATGTATCTCCAGATGTTTCCTTTGAAGAATTCAAGAAAATGTGTGCAGAGTGTTGGGCTGATCGCTATGGTACGTTAGTTATTGCTAAAGACTTTCCACTCAATCACGGGCGATATAGAATAGGCTTTGATAAATATATAAAATTGTAGAGCATATCGTCATTCAACATCATGCTGGCAAAGAATCAAGTAGCTGTAGCTACTCATAAGAGAAAAATCGCAGAACTTGCTCGAGCTATACGTAAAAAGTATCTGGCATTAAAATTGAACAAAACGGAACAAGATGAATCTATTAGGAAACTGTTCAAGCCAATATCTGAACCTCTTCAAGAAATAGTAAAAAGTTCGCCAAATTACTCCGCCACCAAAAAAGAAAAAGCAGAAGTAAAAAATGAGCCGAAAGTTGAAGGCCACGAAATGTCATCTATTACGCCGCATTTTAAACCTCAAAAAGCTTCATCACCTAACAAAGTCAATTTTGTTTCATTGGAAAATGTAGCCGAAGGAAACAACGACAACACCGAACAGTTTAGTGAAATTGCTGAAACTACTACTTCTCAACGACCGTTAGCTGTAGAAGCTATTAACGACTATCTAGATCAGTATCCTTCAATGAGTCGACAAGTAGTTCAAGACTACTGGCAAAATAATGTCAGAATCGATCAAGTGTATGGTCCAGTGTACGATGCAGAAAACGATTGGTGGTTTTTGGGCAACAAACGTATAGAGTTTGATGCTAAAAATGGAAGAATAAACGTACGCGATGGCAATCAGTGGAACTATCTGCCGGGGACTCCAGGCTTGTATCAATTAATTTTTTATGATGATCCTATTTTTGCTGCAGATGACTTAAACGCTTATAAAGCTATTCTAGAAGCAACGAGCGTTCATCGAAATGCTAAAGGACATTTGAAAGGTACAAAAAAACCAAAATATATGGAAATTATCCGTCCTCTGTTCCATTCTCGAGAAGGGGCAGGATTATCGAAACCAGCCGCAACACGATGCGATTTGATTTATAATGAAAAACCTATAGAATACGTGTATTGGGATGATCCTAATGAATTGATCGATCGTTTAAAATTGTTAGTTGCTTCGAAACATGCTGGAAACACTTCACAAGATAATGAAATCAGAGCAATTACTAATGAGTTGAGAGAAGCCAATATAATAGAGTAATTTGGTTCGAGAAATACCATTTACAAGATGAGTCTCGATAAATTCGGACGTCGTTTCGGGAGACAAAAAACAGTTCCGTATAATCGTATACCTCCAAAATTAACACTTCCACATACTTCCGATGGAAATGTTGACTTTGAAAATGTAAAGTTATGCAACATAAAAGAACCGACAAGTGATTCAGATGCTGCAACGAAAAAATACGTTGACAAATTGAAAGTCTCGACCGAAACCGACATTACCAATAAAATGAAATATCGTATTGAAAATGTATCGGAAAAAATGGAGCAAATATCGCAGAGATTGAAAGATCCTCCTGCGACAAGTAAAGACCTAACAACAAAAATATACGTAGACGACTCCATAGTACGAGCTAAAGAGTTTTTAAGAAGGGAATTTAAACAAAGTTACGATCCATTTAATACCGCATTATTAAATATTGAGCAGAGTTTGCGTGAAAAAGTCCAAATTTCGGATGTTAATGCATTGAAAACAGAGTTAATAAACGAATCGCAGCAAACGGTGACCAGAGCACTTTCCAACATTGATGATTTAAGGAAACAGATTGGAATTGAATCGAATCGTACGACATTAATAGAGCCCAAATTAGTGGATTTTTCCAAACAATTGGAAGAGTTGAAAAATGTAACAGTTCAAATAATTACAAGTTTTGAAAAGCTAAATATCACCGTTACAAAATCATTTCATGATTTGAAAAATTATACAAGTGCATTAAATGATGACGTTAAAAATAGTATTGGTGATATTTACACCAAAATTGATCATTTTAAGGAGAAAATTGAAAATAATGAAACCAACATAACTACAATAAGTGATAATGTTGAGGGTATGACCAAAAATGTTGAAACAATAACTGCACGTCTTCATAGTGTAGAGGCAAAATTAAGCACAATAACTGTATAGAGATACGCAATCTCCTTTCAATCGTCAACATGTCGTCAAAGGAAAAGATTCAACTTGTCAATGAACTGCATAAACCTGCTCGAAAAAATTACCCCAGAAGACGTACAATTATTAAAGGATTGGATGACTTATGGCAAATGGATCTTATGGAAATGAGAAATTATTCTCATCAAAACAAAGGATATAAATTAATCATGGTTGTTATAGATTGCTTTTCGAAATTCATATGGACTCGACCGTTGAAAACGAAAACTGGTGAAGAAATTACCAAAGCCTTTAGTGATATTTTAGTACACACTAAACGATGCCCGAAAAATCTCCAGACCGATCAAGGCACGGAATTTTTCAACGCAAAATTTCAGAGTATAATGAAAAACCACCATATAAATCACTATAATACATGGTCCGTTATAAAGGCTTCAATGGCAGAACGGGTAATAAGGACGTTGAAATCTAAACTATACAAATATTTCAGTTTAAACGGCAGCTACAAATGGCTGGATGAATTGCCGAAAATTACAAAACAATACAATGAGACTAAGCATAGCAAAACGAGATATAAACCGATCGACGTCAACAAGTCCAACGAACAGAAAATTTTAAGGAAATGCTACAGCCATTTGAAAATTGCCGGGCCGAGGAAATTAAAACTCGGTGATATCGTACGCATAAGTAAAGCCAAACATGTTTTCGAAAAAGGTTATACGCCAAATTGGACCACGGAATTATTTAAGATTAGCAAAGTTAAAATTACTAATCCCATTACCTATCTCCTGGAAGATATGCATGCATCCCCAATCAAAGGGGCATTCTACGAAGAGGAATTACAAAAAACCGCTAATTCCGACATATATCTAGTGGAAAAGGTCTTGCGCCGAAAAGGAAAGAAAATGTACGTTAAATGGCTTGGACTGGATAAAAAACATAACAGTTGGATTGACAATGATGACGTCGTTTAAGAAGTGCTACAAACCGGAGAGAAATCGAGAAATACACCAGTTTTACATGTAATCTTATGACAAAACAAACACAAATTCCAACATTTAGGGGGGTTCAAGTTCTTTCCGTAGTGGGGGTAAAGCTATAAATATGACAAAGCATCTCAGTTCATAATAGTTGGTCAAAATGTTTACTCCAACTTCGAGTGGTTACATTTCTGAAGGCAGTGAATTTGACGTTCCCCTAACTCCATCACCGCTATCATCAGAGCTCAGCGAAGACTATGATCGTGAACTTGATGCCGTTTTGGAAAAGTACGAAGAAGCAGCTAAGAACGAAGAACATTATCTTCTCTACACGCAATTCCTGCATGGTTTTTGTCGAATTGGGTGTGGTCTAGTCCAGCAAGATCGTTTACTCCAGCTGTCGTCATGCACAAAGACCAATGGGAAAAAATATCTTTTAGTTCGTTTGAATGGGATCAATTGATATCCCAACTTCATGAAAATACGTTCAACGACGAAGAGGAGATCGTGTGTAGTGACTACTACAAAATTCGTCGAGTCATCTACGACAACATAAAATTCATCAAAATTACCAAGCACAGCCTAGACTTTTTCCTGTCAGAAATGGACGTGATGAATCTTGTACATATAAATACTGAACTTTTAGTGCCATATATAAGAATGATGGAAAAACTTGAATTTCCTAGTTATTATTATAATATACTTAATTTAGTTAAAAGTAGTTTTTTCAATGAAAATTATACGTTTTCAAGTGCTTTTAATAAATTGCAAACTTTTAAATATGTACAGAATAATTTAGAAAATATCGCTTTAAGTCAATTTATGTATTATTATAAGCATCGAATTGTAAATGATTTGGAGAGAATTCAATAAATATGTTGAAAAAATTATTGTGTTTTATTTAAAAAAGTGCTTCTTTGTTGTTTCATGTTTTTCACTCTCACACTTCTTTGTGGTTTACCTTATCGTAAACATGTTTTTCATTTTGATAATCCATATCAGTTGTGGTGTCAACACATTATCGTAAACATGCTTTTTCATTCTCACGCTTCTTTGTGGTTTCATTGTAAACATGTTTTTCGCTCTCACGCTTCGTCTCGCAACCTTCATCAGATCAAAGCAGCCTTTTGACGCATGACCAATGTGCGGTTGGAGGCATATAAATTCAGTTCCAACACTTCACGAGCGTTAGTTTCAACATGAACAGTCAAGACTTCAACATGTCACAGCAGTCAAACTATGACAGTGGATTCGTATCATCAGTGTCCAGTGTTCATTATAATTATGATCAAGATTTGGATAGGACGTTGAAAGCTCTAGAGAATGAAGTTAGATTAGAAACTCAACAACTACTTCAAACAACGTATCAGTTGGACTCTTTGAAAATCAGCTGTGGTCTAAGTCCAGCAAGATCCTTCGATCCGGCAGTTATTTTGAAGCAGTATAACAACGATTCTAGTAAAATATCTTTTGATATCTACGAATGGAGCAACTTTATCAATATACTACGTCAAAGAAATAATGATTTTTTTGATGAACCATTAAGCCAGTTAGCCGATGAGTATGAACCTGTGACTTTTCCTTGTGGAAACCTTATTGAAATTGACCAACTCGTTCTTGACAATGTAAAGATGTTGGTAGTAAGAAAATATGAAATTAAATTTCTTCTACAACAACTTGATGTGAACCAGATAATTGACCTCGAGCAGAAGGTGATATCCTATAGGCTTTCATTGTTAGAAGATCTAGCTTTTTGTGAATATTACCATGAAATTATTGATAATATTTTCAACCATGATTATGTAGATCATACAGATCACACGGAGGATGCTGTAAATAGTAGACTTGAACTTTTCGATTTCTTATGTAAAACTTTAAACAATGATATGTTACATTTAGCGCTTAAAGAATACTATTACTATTATAAATTTAAAATTGTAAAAGCTTTGAAGTAGTTCTTGTATAATAAAAATTTTTTTGAAAATCTGTGTGTTTTTATTTCATAACATGTTAAAAAACTGTTGAAAATTAACGTTTTTTAACGCATGTGGTTTCAGTTGCGTTAATTGCGTCGAAAAAACGAATATAAATGCACCGCTTTTAACGGTTTTGACGAATGTATTTTTAGGTGCGTTGAAAAAGTGAAAATAAAACAGAAAGATTAATCACATAATTAATTATTATTCATAAATTTTATATAAAGATATACATACGGTAAAAATATAATAACATTCTTAATAGTAATAGATCAAATAATTTTAAAAATTGATAATATTGATATAAAATGCTAATTGGGTATTTCATAATGTCCCCATGGTAGGGTATCAAACGAATCTGGTATTAAATATCTTTTATCATCGCGAGCGCTTAAAGCGATTTTTGATTGTTGTATGCTAAAGACGTTATGATTATAGGAACGAATTGAGCATTGGGTTTTCTCCTTAGATTTAAAGTCTTTTAAACATGATAAATAATCTTCAAAAGTTATTTTATTCCTAACAACGTTGAATTTAACCCCCTTAGATTTTTTAACACATTTCCCACCTTGAATTTTAAACGAATACATTTTAGACCTGAGACCAACAAAATGTGTCATAATTTTACCGTTAGCCTCGTCTTTCATAAGTCCAAGGACTTTCTTGTTGACGCGGGGAATGCTGTAAACATTATCTGACGGATAATCACTAGTGTCGAATTTGTGAATGTCAGCTTTAATAATATCCTTATACACATTGTTACATCCAAGTTCATAAATAAAGCTGTCAGTATCTGTGTACATAAGTTTACATGCTTCAATTGTTAATTTCCGAAGCATATAACTATAATGAAAATCATACATTATAATTTTGGATAGATCTAGTATCGTCATACCTACGTACAAAGGTTTATTAAAAATTAGCTCAGCTTTTAGTAATTCAATGGCTATTAGCTCTTCATCAAAAATCTTTCTACTATGAAACCTGGGACTCGCAATAAAATTTTTAGCTCCGTATCTCCCCTCCCATTTTGAAAGAAGTTTCACTATACGATGTTTTCTTATGTTTTCCATCGTTTTACCAAAGACTGCGTTATTCATTAGCTTGTACAAATTTTTTTCAAAATCGTTCTTAGCTGCTGTCCTCAACCGAGTATTTAAATCGATGTAGGGCTTCAGCCAAGCACTTTGTTTAAATTTAAGTACACGATGTATTTTGGTAAGAACTAAACCATGAGCTAATGCCTGTTTAAGGTTACGATAATGAATAATATATTTTTTCTTATCGCTCAAGGTGGTCATTAATTTTTTAAATTTTGATTTTGGTGGTTTAAGACGTTCAGGACAAAATGGAAAATCTTTGTGGAGATCATGAAGATGTCGCGGATATTCCAGATCTACTTCGAGAATATATCCTTCATCAGCATCATCAGCAATAGTGGTTACGTCAATGTTTGTATCAGTCCACTGAAAACTTGCATATGGAAGAGGTTCAGACATTGCTTTACCATAGAGATTATTTACATCAAGATATAGTAAATACTTTATGGCTTCAGCAGGATTGAAGTCCTTCATATACATGTTGTTTGCTTTTGAATATCGACTGCTGCAAACGGATATTCCACCTCGTATACCTTGTTCAATAAACATGATCATATCCACATCTTTAAGTAGTTCTAATTCGCATTTTGTGTATTTTAACATTGCGTCCCACGTATAGCCCGGCAAAGTATAATACCAAGCCGGATCTAAGCCATAAGTTTCCAAAGCTGTTATCCTGAACTGTTCAAATATATCAGCTAAAAGGAGGATGTCAGTGTGCATGTACAAATTAGAGTATTCACCAAGCGACTTTATATTAAATGCGTTCCAAACGGAGAGAGCATGAGCATACTTTTCATCATCAATATGCTCATCGTTTAATCGATTGTAAAAATCATCTTTAGATGGTAACCTGTTTTCATTCAATTTATCTAAACTATCGATATAATCATAAGGAAAGACTCCCTTTCTTGTTAGTAAATTAAATTTAGCATCATCTAAATTTTGAAATTCACGCTTTAAAATCTTCTTATCTTTAGTATCTAAAGTGTTGGCTAAAGAATCGAGAGAAGCTCCTAGAAATTTGAAGGAATCGATAAATCGAAATTTTATATCTGTCTCTGAGTCGTGGAGAGTAAATGAAATGTATTTCTCCATATTAATGGGTAGTACACTCATCCGACCTTTTTTGGCCAAGTCTCTTATCATAAAATGAGAGTCGTACCCACTCAAATTGTGAAATATGATAGGTACAACAAACTGCTTTCGAAAGTTTAGATTACAGACTTGATGTGCAAATCCTCTGAATGTTCCCAAGAAATGATCGTGGTCGCGTACGATTACATCTTTTTCTTTAAATGATCCCTCACAAATATGACAGATTCTAGCATCAGTAGTGCTAGGCTTTACTTCCATCGGTACAATGTGTTTCATTTTCGCTTGAACAAATTTAGCTATTTCAGCCATTTGATCTGCGAACCAATCCATGCAATCTTCGCCTTGGTAAGATTTGTAAAATGATTGAGAATCATCATATGCACATTTTAAATAGTAGCCTGCACTGTAGGCCTTATGTTGTTGATATTTAACTGTTTTACATTCCTTTGATGTTGTTTGATTATGATATTTTACCAACATAGATTCAAAATCACCGTACATGATGTACGGTGTTGTTTGCTTATTAACATGATTTTTAAATTTAACCGAATCATAATTAGGAAATGAAATTTTGCTCTCGTTAAGTTTTTCGCAATAAACTGAATGTTCTTTGAATTTTTCTTCAGATGAAAAGTAATTTAAACATCTATCGCAAATAATCTTTTTTTTATGATCTTTATTTAGTTGTTTTGATAAAAGTCTAGACATATCTTTTATCCAACAATAGTGATATTTGATTTCTACATTTTCATTATCTGTATTAGGTGGTGCCTCATAATCATTAAGTTTAGGATAGTAAATATTTTGAACCAATAAAAGATTTACATGCTTTTCTAATTTTGTTTTAGTAAGTCTAGCTGGAACCACCGAGTAAAATTGACTTTTTTCAGTTTGATTTAATTCTAATGTATAAACGTTCACAGAAATTTGGTTCAATTTTTCAAATTTATGAATTTGACATAAAGACATAGGAATATCTAAGCCATCACTTTTAAGAACTTGGTTGTAATGGGGATATGAGGATATTCTATCCGAATGAATACTAGTCGGATGTAGCGCGCTGACTATGCTCCAAAAAAAGCACGCATCATCTTGGTTTTTTATATTTACACAAGCGTGTTTACTAGCAATCTGTTCAGGTAGACGAATGAAAGATGAGGCTCCATTTCCAATTACTAATTTATTAATGTTAAGTTCAAGTGAAATAATTTTATTTAAAGCCCAATTAGATCCACGTTCTTGAAAATCAGAAAGTTTATTGTTAATTTTATCTATGACGTTTTCCTGAAACCATTTCTTTAAGTCCGTCCCTGCATCAATTATCTCGTTTTTAGTATTAAAATACTTTAAATCTGTTTCTTCACCATCTTTTGCAATTTTAATGAACTCTCCACATAAGGTGGTGTTTACTTTTAAAATGGTATGTCTTTTTAAATAAAAGTTAATTTTAAATTTAAATGTTTTGAAAGCATCATCGAAAAATTTTTCTAAAATTGTATGTTTCAAATTTATGATAACCCCTGTTAGAATTCTACTTTTAAATGCTGAATTAATTGATTCCCATTTAATTCTATCACTCCTATTTTCTTTTAGTCCTGCACCAACGTTCCCATTTAATAATTTTTTAATCAAAACGCATACACGCTTTAAGCTACCAACGTTATTTATTAATTTTCTTCGTAGTCCAATAGTTAAATTGGCATCTCTAGTAGCCTGATTACAAAGTCTAATATTTTTATGCATATGTTTTAACCAGATGTTTCCCTCATATGGAGTAAAATGATCAGTTAAAATTTTGAGCGCACTATTAGCATTTTTTACCATACTATCACTGATTATTGCTATTTGATTCATTTTATTTGTTTGATCCATTATATAAAAATGTTACTTACAATTAGTTTTCAATGATTTCAAATTTAACGGCTGGGCTGGGTTTTCCAGTATTAATGGTCCCTCTAAAAATGATTGAGTATTTGCTCAGCGTGAAGTATTTTAGATATGTTCGGTAATTCTCGGTCACTCTCGTTGGTAGAAACGTTATTTTATTGTTTAATTCCAGCAGAACAGTCTCACCTCCAAACTTGTTATCAATGATCTTTGCAGATATAATTGGCTGAGGTTCTCCTATTGGCAGATTGCTCAGCTTTACGGTAGGTTTATTTTCTTGTTCAAACAACGAGAATTTGTTAATTGCTTTTAGATCCATCTAAAATAAAAGAAATTATGTTAAAAATATTCCATAGAAAGCATAAAGGTCAACTTTTCTCAGCTCACATAATAGTTAGGTGGTGACCAATAACATATTTGAAATCGGGAGAAGAAATCCTTTAATTAGACACCCCACATCATAATGTTCAGATCAACGGTTAAAAAGTTGGTTCTAGACAGTTTATTATGATGTTTTAACGTTTGAAAGTGCTTAATTATGTTTATTGACACTGAGTTGAAGTCGATTACATCAAAAATATTTCCTCTCCCAGTTCAATTTGGTGTACGATATTTTTACCAATTTGTACTCTATTTAGCATGAGGATTACAAATTAAATGATATAAAGTGAAAAATATTCCATAGAAAGCATAAAGGTCAACTTTTCTCAGATCTGATGATAGCTAGACGGTAACCAATAACATATTTGAAATCAGGAGAAGAAATCCTTTAATTAGACACCCCACATCATAATATTTAGACCAACGGTTAAAAAGTTGGTTCTAGACAGTTTATTATGATGTTTTAACGTTTGAAAGTGCTTGATTATGTTTATTGACATTGAGTTGAAGTCGATTACATCAAAAATATTTCCTCTCCCAGTTCAATTTGGTGTACGATATTTTTACCAATTTGTACTCTATTTAGCATGAGGATTACAAATTAAATGATATAAAGTGAAAAATATTCCATAGAAAGCATAAAGGTCAACTTTTCTCAGATCTGATAATAGCTAGACGGTAATCAATAACATATTTGAAATCAGGAGAAGAAATCCTTTAATTAGACACCCCACATCATAATGTTTAAAGGTCAACGTTTACCATAGTATTACACAGATAACAAATTTGAAATCATGAGAAAAAATCCTAATTACACTACATGATTGGTAATAATATTAAAGTAAATAATAAAAAACTTACTTACATTTATCGCTGGACTGAAGATGAACTGGAGAGCACACTGAATACTAGTTGATCGGACAAACAGATCAAGATCACTGATAAATTATTTGATCGAACCTCGCTATTTATACATTTTATTTATTGACAAAAACACGCGTCACAGATGTTTTTTTCAGTCTGATACTCCTTATCAGTTGTTTATTTTAAAAGATATGTCTAGACTTTTATCAAAACAAGTGTGTAATTAATATTATTTTTAATACCTTATCGATTGACGGACTTTGACCTTAGCTGTTACTTACAACACGTGCAAGATTGGGAGGCTGTCATTTAGTGGCTGTCTGAAGTTGGCCACGAGTGACAGATTGGGAGATGGGGAATAACGTCATAGCTGAAGTTGGCCACGAGTGAAAGATTGACAGATTGGGAGGTTGTCATAGGTGAAGTCCCACCATTTGACAATTGACAGATGGGGAGGCTGTCATAGGTGCCACGAGTTATACGTGGATAGAAAGGTTGACAGATGGGGCCTTAATCATGATTGACAGATGGGAAGTGGGGAGGTGGGGAACCCTGCGCAGCTCCTCGTACGCGCACGCGCAGCCCCATTTGAATTTCCCGCCATTTTAAAGACTTTGACAGCTCACTTCCGGTCCAGAACGAAGGTAGCTCTAACTACTCGTTGTTCGATTTCGTTGTTCGATTTCGTTGTTCGATTTCGTTGATCGATTTCATTGTTCGATTTCGTTGTTCGATTTCGTTGTTCAATTTCGTTGTTCTATTTCGTGGTTAGATTTCGTGGTTCAGTTCGTTGTTCGAGTTCGATTTCGATTTCGTTGTTCGATTTCGTGGTTCGATTTCGTTGTTCGATTAGTGATTCGAATTCGTTGTTCTAATTCGTTGTTCTAATTCGTTGTTCGATTTTGTTGTTCGTTGTTCGATTTCGTGGTTCGGGTTTGTTGTTCGTTCGTTGTTCGATTCGTTGTTCGATTTCGTTGTTCGATTTCGTTGATCGATTTCGTTGTTCGATTTTCATTGTTCGATTTGATTGTTCGATTTCGTTGATCGATTTCGTTTTTCGATTTCGTTGTTCGATTTCGTTGTTCGATTTCGTTGTTCGATTTCGTTTTGCGATTTCGTTGTTCGATTTCGTTGTTCGATTTCGTTGTTCGATTTCGTTGTTCGATTTCGTTGTTCGATTTCATTGTTCGATTTCGTTGATCGATTTCGTTTTTCGATTTCATTGTTCGATTTCGTTGTTCGATTTCGTTGTTCGATTTCGTTGTTCCATTTCGTTGTTCTATTTCGTGGTTCGATTTCGTGGTTCAGTTCGTTGGTCGAGTTCGATTTCGATGTTCGATTTCGTGGTTCGATTTCGTTGTTCGATTTAGTGATTCGAATTCGTTGTTCGATTTCGTTGTTCGATTTCGTTGTTCGATTTCGTTGTTCGATTTCGTTGTTCGATTTCGTTGTTCGTTTTCGTTGTTCGATTTCGTTGTTCGATTTCGTTGTTTGAATTCGTGTTCGATTTCGTTGATCGATTTCGTTGTTCGATTTCCACTGTTCGATTTGATTTTTCGATTTCGTTGATCGATTTCCTTTTTCGATTTCATTGTTCTATTTAGTTGTTCGATTTCGTTGTTCCATTTCGTTGTTCTATTTCGTGGTTCGATTTCGTGGTTCAGTTCGTTGTTCGAGTTCGATTTCGATTTCGTGGTTGGATTTCGTTGTTCGATTTAGTGATTCGAATTCGTTGTTTGAATTCGTTGTTCAAATTCGTTGTTCGAATTCGTTGTTCGAATTCGTTGGTCGATTTCGTTGTTCGTTGTTAGATTTCGTTGTTCCTTTTCGTGGTTTGATTTTGTTGTATGATTTCGTGGTTCGATTTCGTTTTCGATTGCGTTGTTCCATTTCGTTGTTCTATTTCGTGGTTTCAGTTTGTTGTTCGATTTCGATTTCGTTGTTCTTTGTTCGATTTCGTTGTTCGTTGTTAGATTTCGTTGTTCTTTGTTCAATTTCGTTGTTCGATTTCGTTGTTCGATTTCGTTATTCGATTCCGTAGTTCGATTTCCTTGTTAGATTTCGTGGTTTCAGTTTGTTGTTCGAGTTCGTTATTCGATTTCATTGTTCGATTTCGTGGTTCGAATTCGTTGTTCGATTTAGTGATTCGAATTCGTTGTTCGAATTCGTTGTTCGAATTCGTTGTTCGATTTCGTTGTTCGTTGTTCGATTTCGTGGTTCGGGTTTGTTGTTCGATTTCGTTGTTCGATTCGTTGTTCGATTTCGTTGTTCGAGTTCGTTGTTCGATTTCGTTGTTCGTTGTTAGATTTCGTTGTTCTTTATTCGATTTCGTTGTTCGTTGTTAGATTTCGTTGTTCTTTGTTCGATTTCGTTGTTCGATTCGTTATTCGATTTCGTTGTTCGATTTTTGTTGTTCGATTTTCTTTGTTCGATTTCGTTGTTCGATTTCGTTGTTCGATTTCGTTGTTCGATTTCGTGGTTCGAATTCGATTTCGATTTCGTTGTTCGATTTCGTGGTTCGATTTCGTTGTTCGATTTCGTGGTTCGATTTCGTTGTTCGAGTTCGTTGTTCCATTTCGTTGTTCTATTTCGTGGTTCGATTTCGTGGTTCAGTTCGTTGGTCGAGTTCGATTTCGATGTTCGATTTCGTGGTTCGATTTCGTTGTTCGATTTAGTGATTCGAATTCGTTGTTCGATTTCGTTGTTCGATTTCGTTGTTCGATTTCGTTGTTCGATTTCGTTGTTCCATTTCGTTGTTCTATTTCGTGGTTCGAGTTCGATTTCGATTTCGTTGTTCGATTTCGTGGTTCGATTTCGTTGTTCGATTTCGTGGTTCGATTTCGTTGTTCGATTTCGTGGTTAGATTTCGTGGTTCAGTTCGTTGTTCGAGTTCGATTTCGATTTCGTTGTTCGATTTCGTGGTTCGATTTCGTTGTTCGATTAGTGATTCGAATTCGTTGTTCGAATTCGTTGTTCGAATTCGTTGTTCGATTTCGTTGTTCGTTGTTCGATTTCGTGGTTCGGGTTTGTTGTTCGATTTCGTTGTTCGATTCGTTGTTCGATTTCGTTGTTCGATTTCGTTGATCGATTTCGTTGTTCGATTTTCATTGTTCGATTTGATTGTTCGATTTCGTTGATCGATTTCGTTTTTCGATTTCGTTGTTTGATTTCGTTGTTCGATTTCGTTGTTCGATTTCGTTTTGCGATTTCGTTGTTCGATTTCGTTGTTCGATTTCGTTGTTCGATTTCGTTGTTCGATTTCGTTGTTCGATTTCATTGTTCGATTTCGTTGATCGATTTCGTTTTTCGATTTCATTGTTCGATTTCGTTGTTCGATTTCGTTGTTCCATTTCGTTGTTCTATTTCGTGGTTCGATTTCGTGGTTCAGTTCGTTGGTCGAGTTCGATTTCGATGTTCGATTTCGTGGTTCGATTTCGTTGTTCGATTTAGTGATTCGAATTCGTTGTTCGATTTCGTTGTTCGATTTCGTTGTTCGATTTCGTTGTTCGATTTCGTTGTTCGATTTCGTTGTTCGTTTTCGTTGTTCGATTTCGTTGTTCGATTTCGTTGTTTGAATTCGTGTTCGATTTCGTTGATCGATTTCGTTGTTCGATTTCCATTGTTCGATTTGATTTTTCGATTTCGTTGATCGATTTCCTTTTTCGATTTCATTGTTCTATTTAGTTGTTCGATTTCGTTGTTCCATTTCGTTGTTCTATTTCGTGGTTCGATTTCGTGGTTCAGTTCGTTGTTCGAGTTCGATTTCGATTTCGTGGTTGGATTTCGTTGTTCGATTTAGTGATTCAAATTCGTTGTTCGAATTCGTTGTTCAAATTCGTTGTTCGAATTCGTTGTTCGAAATCGTTGGTCGATTTCGTTGTTCGTTGTTAGATTTCGTTGTTCCTTTTCGTGGTTTGATTTTGTTGTATGATTTCGTGGTTCGATTTCGTTGTTCGATTGCGTTGTTCCATTTCGTTGTTCTATTTCGTGGTTTCAGTTTGTTGTTCGATTTCGATTTCGTTGTTCTTTGTTCGATTTCGTTGTTCGTTGTTAGATTTCGTTGTTCTTTGTTCAATTTCGTTGTTCGATTTCGTTGTTCGATTTCGTTATTCGATTCCGTAGTTCGATTTCCTTGTTCTATTTCGTGGTTTCAGTTTGTTGTTCGATTTCGATTTCGTTGTTCTTTGTTCGATTTCGTTGTTCGTTGTTAGATTTCGTTGTTCTTTGTTCAATTACGTTGTTCGATTTCGTTGTTCGATTTCGTTGTTCAATTTCGTTGTTCTATTTCGTGGTTAGATTTCGTGGTTCAGTTCGTTGTTCGAGTTCGATTTCGATTTCGTTGTTCGATTTCGTGGTTCGAATTCGTTGTTCGATTTAGTGATTCGAATTCGTTGTTCGAATTCGTTGTTCGAATTCGTTGTTCGATTTCGTTGTTCGTTGTTCGATTTCGTGGTTCGGGTTTGTTGTTCGATTTCGTTGTTCGATTCGTTGTTCGATTTCGTTGTTCGAGTTCGTTGTTCGATTTCGTTGTTCGTTGTTAGATTTCGTTGTTCTTTATTCGATTTCGTTGTTCGTTGTTAGATTTCGTTGTTCTTTGTTCGATTTCGTTGTTCGATTCGTTATTCGATTTCGTTGTTCGATTTCGTTGTTCCATTTCGTTGTTCGATTTCGTTGTTCGATTTTTGTTGTTCGATTTTCTTTGTTCGATTTCGTTGTTCGATTTCGTTATTCGATTCCGTAGTTCGATTTCCTTGTTAGATTTCGTGGTTTCAGTTTGTTGTTCGAGTTCGTTATTCGATTTCATTGTTTGATTTCGTTGTTCGATTTCGTTGTTCAATTTCGTTGTTCTATTTCGTGGTTAGATTTCGTGGTTCAGTTCGTTGTTCGAGTTCGATTTCGATTTCGTTGTTCGATTTCGTGGTTCGAATTCGTTGTTCGATTTAGTGATTCGAATTCGTTGTTCGAATTCGTTGTTCGAATTCGTTGTTCGATTTCGTTGTTCGTTGTTCGATTTCGTGGTTCGGGTTTGTTGTTCGATTTCGTTGTTCGATTCGTTGTTCGATTTCGTTGTTCGAGTTCGTTGTTCGATTTCGTTGTTCGTTGTTAGATTTCGTTGTTCTTTATTCGATTTCGTTGTTCGTTGTTAGATTTCGTTGTTCTTTGTTCGATTTCGTTGTTCGATTCGTTATTCGATTTCGTTGTTCGATTTCGTTGTTCGATTTCGTTGTTCCATTTTGTTGTTCGATTTCGTTGTTCGATTTTTGTTGTTCGATTTTCTTTGTTCGATTTCGTTGTTCGATTTCGTGGTTCGAATTCGATTTCGATTTCGTTGTTCGATTTCGTGGTTCGATTTCGTTGTTCGATTTCGTGGTTCGATTTCGTTGTTCGAGTTCGTTGTTCCATTTCGTTGTTCTATTTCGTGGTTCGATTTCGTGGTTCAGTTCGTTGGTCGAGTTCGATTTCGATGTTCGATTTCGTGGTTCGATTTCGTTGTTCGATTTAGTGATTCGAATTCGTTGTTCGATTTCGTTGTTCGATTTCGTTGTTCGATTTCGTTGTTCCATTTCGTTGTTCTATTTCGTGGTTCGAGTTCGATTTCGATTTCGTTGTTCGATTTCGTGGTTCGATTTCGTTGTTCGATTTCGTGGTTCAATTTCGTTGTTCGATTTCGTGGTTAGATTTCGTGGTTCAGTTCGTTGTTCGAGTTCGATTTCGATTTCGTTGTTCGATTTCGTGGTTCGATTTCGTTGTTCGATTAGTGATTCGAATTCGTTGTTCGAATTCGTTGTTCGATTTCGTTGTTCGTTGTTCGATTTCGTGGTTCGGGTTTGTTGTTCGATTTCGTTGTTCGATTCGTTGTTCGATTTCGTTGTTCGATTTCGTTGATCGATTTCGTTGTTCGATTTTCATTGTTCGATTTGATTGTTCGATTTCGTTGATCGATTTCGTTTTTCGATTTCGTTGTTTGATTTCGTTGTTCGATTTCGTTGTTCGATTTCGTTTTGCGATTTCGTTGTTCGATTTCGTTGTTCGATTTCGTTGTTCGATTTCGTTGTTCGATTTCATTGTTCGATTTCGTTGATCGATTTCGTTTTTCGATTTCATTGTTCGATTTCGTTGTTCGATTTCGTTGTTCCATTTCGTTGTTCTATTTCGTGGTTCGATTTCGTGGTTCAGTTCGTTGGTCGAGTTCGATTTCGATGTTCGATTTCGTGGTTCGATTTCGTTGTTCGATTTAGTGATTCGAATTCGTTGTTCGATTTCGTTGTTCGATTTCGTTGTTCGATTTCGTTGTTCGATTTCGTTGTTCGATTTCGTTGTTCGTTTTCGTTGTTCGATTTCGTTGTTCGATTTCGTTGTTTGAATTCGTGTTCGATTTCGTTGATCGATTTCGTTGTTCGATTTCCATTGTTCGATTTGATTTTTCGATTTCGTTGATCGATTTCCTTTTTCGATTTCATTGTTCTATTTAGTTGTTCGATTTCGTTGTTCCATTTCGTTGTTCTATTTCGTGGTTCGATTTCGTGGTTCAGTTCGTTGTTCGAGTTCGATTTCGATTTCGTGGTTGGATTTCGTTGTTCGATTTAGTGATTCAAATTCGTTGTTCGAATTCGTTGTTCAAATTCGTTGTTCGAATTCGTTGTTCGAATTCGTTGGTCGATTTCGTTGTTCGTTGTTAGATTTCGTTGTTCCTTTTCGTGGTTTGATTTTGTTGTATGATTTCGTGGTTCGATTTCGTTGTTCGATTGCGTTGTTCCATTTCGTTGTTCTATTTCGTGGTTTCAGTTTGTTGTTCGATTTCGATTTCGTTGTTCTTTGTTCGATTTCGTTGTTCGTTGTTAGATTTCGTTGTTCTTTGTTCAATTTCGTTGTTCGATTTCGTTGTTCGATTTCGTTATTCGATTCCGTAGTTCGATTTCCTTGTTCTATTTCGTGGTTTCAGTTTGTTGTTCGATTTCGATTTCGTTGTTCTTTGTTCGATTTCGTTGTTCGTTGTTAGATTTCGTTGTTCTTTGTTCAATTTCGTTGTTCGATTTCGTTGTTCGATTTCGTTGTTCAATTTCGTTGTTCTATTTCGTGGTTAGATTTCGTGGTTCAGTTCGTTGTTCGAGTTCGATTTCGATTTCGTTGTTCGATTTCGTGGTTCGAATTCGTTGTTCGATTTAGTGATTCGAATTCGTTGTTCGAATTCGTTGTTCGAATTCGTTGTTCGATTTCGTTGTTCGTTGTTCGATTTCGTGGTTCGGGTTTGTTGTTCGATTTCGTTGTTCGATTCGTTGTTCGATTTCGTTGTTCGAGTTCGTTGTTCGATTTCGTTGTTCGTTGTTAGATTTCGTTGTTCTTTATTCGATTTCGTTGTTCGTTGTTAGATTTCGTTGTTCTTTGTTCGATTTCGTTGTTCGATTCGTTATTCGATTTCGTTGTTCGATTTCGTTGTTCCATTTCGTTGTTCGATTTCGTTGTTCGATTTTTGTTGTTCGATTTTCTTTGTTCGATTTCGTTGTTCGATTTCGTTGTTCGATTTCGTTGTTCGATTTCGTGGTTCGAATTCGTTGTTCGAATTCGTTATTCGAATTCGTTGGTCGATTTCGTTGTTCGTTGTTAGATTTCGTTGTTCCTTTTCGTGGTTCGATTTTGTTGTATGATTTCGTGGTTCGATTTCGTTGTTCGATTGCGTTGTTCCATTTCGTTGTTCTATTTCGTGGTTTCAGTTTGTTGTTCGATTTCGATTTCGTTGTTCGATATCGAAGTTGGATTTCGTTGTTTGAATTCTTGTTCGATTTCGTTGATAGATTTCGTTGTTCGATTTTCATTGTTCGATTTGATTGTTCGATTTCGTTGTTCGATTTCGTTGTTCGATTTCGTTGTTCGATTTCGTTGTTCGATTTCGTTGTTCGATTTCGTTGATCGATTTCATTGTTCGATTTCGTTGTTCGATTTCGTTGTTCAATTTCGTTGTTCTATTTCGTGGTCCGATTTCGTGGTTCAGTTCGTTGTTCGAGTTCGATTTCGATTTCGTTGTTCGATTTCGTGGTTCGATTTCGTTGTTCGATTTAGTGATTCGAATTCGTTGTTCGAATTCGTTGTTCGAATTCGTTGTTCGATTTCGTTGTTCGTTGTTCGATTTCGTGGTTCGAGTTTTTTGTTCGATTTCGTTGTTCGATTTCGTTGTTCGATTTCGAAGTTCGATTTCGTTGTTCGATTTCGTTGTTCGATTTCGTTGTTCGATTTCGTTGTTCGATTTCGTTGTTCGATTTCGTTGTTTGAATTCGTGTTCGATTTCGTTGATCGATTTCGTTGTTCGATTTTCATTGTTCGATTTGATTGTTCGATTTCGTTGTTCGATTTCGTTGTTCGATTTCGTTGTTCGATTTCGTTGTTCGATTTCGTTGTTCGATTTCGTTGTTCGATTTCGTTGATCGATTTCGTTTTTCGATTTCATTGTTCGATTTCGTTGTTCGATTTCGTTGTTCCATTTCGTTGTTCTATTTCGTGGTTCGATTTCGTGGTTCAGTTCGTTGTTCGATTTAGTGATTCGAATTCGTTGTTCGAATTCGTTGTTCGAATTCGTTGTTCGATTGTGTTGTTCGATCTCGTGGTTCGAGTTTGTTGTTCGATTTCGTTGTTCGATTCGTTGTTCGATTTCGTTGTTCGAGTTCGTTGTTCGATTTCGTTGTTCGTTGTTAGATTTCGTTGTTCTTTGTTCGATTTCGTTGTTCGTTGTTAGATTTCGTTGTTCTTTGTTCAATTTCGTTGTTCGATTTCGTTGTTCGATTTCGTTGTTCGATTTCGTGGTTCGATTTCGTTGTTCGATTTCGTTATTCGATTCCGTAGTTCGTTTTCCTTGTTAGATTTCGTTGTTTGATGTCGTTGTTCGATTTCGTTGTTCGATTTCGTTGTTCGATTTCGTTGTTCGATTTCGTTGTTCGATTTCGTTGTTCGATTTCGTTGTTCGATTTCGTTGTTCGATTTCTAAGTTGGATTTCGAAGTTGGATTTCGTTGTTCGATTTCGTTGTTCGATTTCGTTGATCGATTTCGTTGATCGATTTCGTTTTTCGATTTCGTTATTCGATTCCGTTGTTCGATTTCCTTGTTAGATTTCGTTGTTCGATGTCAGTAGTTAGAGCTACCTTCGTTCTGGACCGGAAGTGAGCTGTCAAAGTCTTTAAAATGGCGGGAAATTCAAATGGGGCTGCGCGTGCGCGTACGAGGAGCTGCGCAGGGTTCCCCACCTCCCCACTTCCCATCTGTCAATCATGATTAAGGCCCCATCTGTCAACCTTTCTATCCACGTATAACTCGTGGCACCTATGACAGCCTCCCCATCTGTCAATTGTCAAATGGTGGGACTTCACCTATGACAACCTCCCAATCTGTCAATCTTTCACTCGTGGCCAACTTCAGCTATGACGTTATTCCCCATCTCCCAATCTGTCACTCGTGGCCAACTTCAGACAGCCACTAAATGACAGCCTCCCAATCTTGCACGTGTTGTAAGTAACAGCTAAGGTCCTATTCTAAGTGTTATAATTCGTAATAAATTTTACAAGTATTTAATATAATAAAAATATTTCAAAGTCCGTCAATCGATAAGGTATTAAAAATAATATTAATTACACACTTGTTTTGATAAAAGTCTAGACATATCTTTTAAAATAAACAACTGATAAGGAGTATCAGACTGAAAAAAACATCTGTGACGCGTGTTTTTGTCAATAAATAAAATGTATAAATAGCGAGGTTCGATCAAATAATTTATCAGTGATCTTGATCTGTTTGTCCGATCAACTAGTATTCAGTGTGCTCTCCAGTTCATCTTCAGTCCAGCGATAAATGTAAGTAAGTTTTTTATTATTTACTTTAATATTATTACCAATCATGTAGTGTAATTAGGATTTTTTCTCATGATTTCAAATTTGTTATCTGTGTAATACTATGGTAAACGTTGACCTTTAAACATTATGATGTGGGGTGTCTAATTAAAGGATTTCTTCTCCTGATTTCAAATATGTTATTGGTTACCGTCTAGCTATTATCAGATCTGAGAAAAGTTGACCTTTATGCTTTCTATGGAATATTTTTCACTTTATATCATTTAATTTCTAATCCTCATGCTAAATAGAGTACAAATTGGTAAAAATATCGTACACCAAATTGAACTGGGAGAGGAAATATTTTTGATGTAATCGACTTCAACTCAATGTCAATAAACATAATCAAGCACTTTCAAACGTTAAAACATCATAATAAACTGTCTAGAACCAACTTTTTAACCGTTGATCTAAACATTATGATGTGGGGTGTCTAATTAAAGGATTTCTTCTCCTGATTTCAAATATGTTATAGATTACCGTCTAGCTATTATCAGATCTGAGAAAAGTTGACCTTTATGCTTTCTATGGAATATTTTTCACTTTATATCATTTAATTTGTAATCCTCATGCTAAATAGAGTACAAATTGGTAAAAATATCGTACACCAAATTGAACTGGGAGAGGAAATATTTTTGATGTAATCGACTTCAACTCAATGTCAATAAACATAATCAAGCACTTTCAAACGTTAAAACATCATAATAAACTGTCTAGAACCAACTTTTTAACCGTTGGTCTAAATATTATGATGTGGGGTGTCTAATTAAAGGATTTCTTCTCCTGATTTCAAATATGTTATTGGTTACCGTCTAGCTATCATCAGATCTGAGAAAAGTTGACCTTTATGCTTTCTATGGAATATTTTTCACTTTATATCATTTAATTTGTAATCCTCATGCTAAATAGAGTACAAATTGGTAAAAATATCGTACACCAAATTGAACTGGGAGAGGAAATATTTTTGATGTAATCGACTTCAACTCAGTGTCAATAAACATAATTAAGCACTTTCAAACGTTAAAACATCATAATAAACTGTCTAGAACCAACTTTTTAACCGTTGATCTGAACATTATGATGTGGGGTGTCTAATTAAAGGATTTCTTCTCCCGATTTCAAATATGTTATTGGTCACCACCTAACTATTATGTGAGCTGAGAAAAGTTGACCTTTATGCTTTCTATGGAATATTTTTAACATAATTTCTTTTATTTTAGATGGATCTAAAAGCAATTAACAAATTCTCGTTGTTTGAACAAGAAAATAAACCTACCGTAAAGCTGAGCAATCTGCCAATAGGAGAACCTCAGCCAATTATATCTGCAAAGATCATTGATAACAAGTTTGGAGGTGAGACTGTTCTGCTGGAATTAAACAATAAAATAACGTTTCTACCAACGAGAGTGACCGAGAATTACCGAACATATCTAAAATACTTCACGCTGAGCAAATACTCAATCATTTTTAGAGGGACCATTAATACTGGAAAACCCAGCCCAGCCGTTAAATTTGAAATCATTGAAAACTAATTGTAAGTAACATTTTTATATAATGGATCAAACAAATAAAATGAATCAAATAGCAATAATCAGTGATAGTATGGTAAAAAATGCTAATAGTGCGCTCAAAATTTTAACTGATCATTTTACTCCATATGAGGGAAACATCTGGTTAAAACATATGCATAAAAATATTAGACTTTGTAATCAGGCTACTAGAGATGCCAATTTAACTATTGGACTACGAAGAAAATTAATAAATAACGTTGGTAGCTTAAAGCGTGTATGCGTTTTGATTAAAAAATTATTAAATGGGAACGTTGGTGCAGGACTAAAAGAAAATAGGAGTGATAGAATTAAATGGGAATCAATTAATTCAGCATTTAAAAGTAGAATTCTAACAGGGGTTATCATAAATTTGAAACATACAATTTTAGAAAAATTTTTCGATGATGCTTTCAAAACATTTAAATTTAAAATTAACTTTTATTTAAAAAGACATACCATTTTAAAAGTAAACACCACCTTATGTGGAGAGTTCATTAAAATTGCAAAAGATGGTGAAGAAACAGATTTAAAGTATTTTAATACTAAAAACGAGATAATTGATGCAGGGACGGACTTAAAGAAATGGTTTCAGGAAAACGTCATAGATAAAATTAACAATAAACTTTCTGATTTTCAAGAACGTGGATCTAATTGGGCTTTAAATAAAATTATTTCACTTGAACTTAACATTAATAAATTAGTAATTGGAAATGGAGCCTCATCTTTCATTCGTCTACCTGAACAGATTGCTAGTAAACACGCTTGTGTAAATATAAAAAACCAAGATGATGCGTGCTTTTTTTGGAGCATAGTCAGCGCGCTACATCCGACTAGTATTCATTCGGATAGAATATCCTCATATCCCCATTACAACCAAGTTCTTAAAACTGATGGCTTAGATATTCCCATGTCTTTATGTCAAATTCATAAATTTGAAAAATTGAACCAAATTTCTGTGAACGTTTATACATTAGAATTAAATCAAACTGAAAAAAGTCAATTTTACTCGGTGGTTCCAGCTAGACTTACTAAAACAAAATTAGAAAAGCATGTAAATCTTTTATTGGTTCAAAATATTTACTATCCTAAACTTAATGATTATGAGGCACCACCTAATACAGATAATGAAAATGTAGAAATCAAATATCACTATTGTTGGATAAAAGATATGTCTAGACTTTTATCAAAACAACTAAATAAAGATCATAAAAAAAAGATTATTTGCGATAGATGTTTAAATTACTTTTCATCTGAAGAAAAATTCAAAGAACATTCAGTTTATTGCGAAAAACTTAACGAGAGCAAAATTTCATTTCCTAATTATGATTCGGTTAAATTTAAAAATCATGTTAATAAGCAAACAACACCGTACATCATGTACGGTGATTTTGAATCTATGTTGGTAAAATATCATAATCAAACAACATCAAAGGAATGTAAAACAGTTAAATATCAACAACATAAGGCCTACAGTGCAGGCTACTATTTAAAATGTGCATATGATGATTCTCAATCATTTTACAAATCTTACCAAGGCGAAGATTGCATGGATTGGTTCGCAGATCAAATGGCTGAAATAGCTAAATTTGTTCAAGCGAAAATGAAACACATTGTACCGATGGAAGTAAAGCCTAGCACTACTGATGCTAGAATCTGTCATATTTGTGAGGGATCATTTAAAGAAAAAGATGTAATCGTACGCGACCACGATCATTTCTTGGGAACATTCAGAGGATTTGCACATCAAGTCTGTAATCTAAACTTTCGAAAGCAGTTTGTTGTACCTATCATATTTCACAATTTGAGTGGGTACGACTCTCATTTTATGATAAGAGACTTGGCCAAAAAAGGTCGGATGAGTGTACTACCCATTAATATGGAGAAATACATTTCATTTACTCTCCACGACTCAGAGACAGATATAAAATTTCGATTTATCGATTCCTTCAGATTTCTAGGAGCTTCTCTCGATTCTTTAGCCAACACTTTAGATACTAAAGATAAGAAGATTTTAAAGCGTGAATTTCAAAATTTAGATGATGCTAAATTTAATTTACTAACAAGAAAGGGAGTCTTTCCTTATGATTATATCGATAGTTTAGATAAATTGAATGAAAACAGGTTACCATCTAAAGATGATTTTTACAATCGATTAAACGATGAGCATATTGATGATGAAAAGTATGCTCATGCTCTCTCCGTTTGGAACGCATTTAATATAAAGTCGCTTGGTGAATACTCTAATTTGTACATGCACACTGACATCCTCCTTTTAGCTGATATATTTGAACAGTTCAGGATAACAGCTTTGGAAACTTATGGCTTAGATCCGGCTTGGTATTATACTTTGCCGGGCTATACGTGGGACGCAATGTTAAAATACACAAAATGCGAATTAGAACTACTTAAAGATGTGGATATGATCATGTTTATTGAACAAGGTATACGAGGTGGAATATCCGTTTGCAGCAGTCGATATTCAAAAGCAAACAACATGTATATGAAGGACTTCAATCCTGCTGAAGCCATAAAGTATTTACTATATCTTGATGTAAATAATCTCTATGGTAAAGCAATGTCTGAACCTCTTCCATATGCAAGTTTTCAGTGGACTGATACAAACATTGACGTAACCACTATTGCTGATGATGCTGATGAAGGATATATTCTCGAAGTAGATCTGGAATATCCCCGTCATCTCCATGATCTCCACAAAGATTTTCCATTTTGTCCTGAACGTCTTAAACCGCCAAAATCAAAATTTAAAAAATTAATGACAACCTTGAGCGATAAGAAAAAATATATTATTCATTATCGTAACCTTAAACAGGCATTAGCTCACGGTTTAGTTCTTACCAAAATACATCGTGTACTTAAATTTAAACAAAGTGCTTGGCTCAAGCCCTACATTGATTTAAATACTCGGTTGAGGACAGCAGCTAAGAACGATTTTGAAAAAAATTTGTACAAGCTAATGAATAACGCAGTCTTTGGTAAAACGATGGAAAACATAAGAAAACATCGTATAGTGAAACTTCTTTCAAAATGGGAGGGGAGATACGGAGCTAAAAATTTTATTGCGAGTCCCAGGTTTCATAGTAGAAAGATTTTTGATGAAGAGCTAATAGCCATTGAATTACTAAAAGCTGAGCTAATTTTTAATAAACCTTTGTACGTAGGTATGACGATACTAGATCTATCCAAAATTATAATGTATGATTTTCATTATAGTTATATGCTTCGGAAATTAACAATTGAAGCATGTAAACTTATGTACACAGATACTGACAGCTTTATTTATGAACTTGGATGTAACAATGTGTATAAGGATATTATTAAAGCTGACATTCACAAATTCGACACTAGTGATTATCCGTCAGATAATGTTTACAGCATTCCCCGCGTCAACAAGAAAGTCCTTGGACTTATGAAAGACGAGGCTAACGGTAAAATTATGACACATTTTGTTGGTCTCAGGTCTAAAATGTATTCGTTTAAAATTCAAGGTGGGAAATGTGTTAAAAAATCTAAGGGGGTTAAATTCAACGTTGTTAGGAATAAAATAACTTTTGAAGATTATTTATCATGTTTAAAAGACTTTAAATCTAAGGAGAAAACCCAATGCTCAATTCGTTCCTATAATCATAACGTCTTTAGCATACAACAATCAAAAATCGCTTTAAGCGCTCGCGATGATAAAAGATATTTAATACCAGATTCGTTTGATACCCTACCATGGGGACATTATGAAATACCCAATTAGCATTTTATATCAATATTATCAATTTTTAAAATTATTTGATCTATTACTATTAAGAATGTTATTATATTTTTACCGTATGTATATCTTTATATAAAATTTATGAATAATAATTAATTATGTGATTAATCTTTCTGTTTTATTTTCACTTTTTCAACGCACCTAAAAATACATTCGTCAAAACCGTTAAAAGCGGTGCATTTATATTCGTTTTTTCGACGCAATTAACGCAACTGAAACCACATGCGTTAAAAAACGTTAATTTTCAACAGTTTTTTAACATGTTATGAAATAAAAACACACAGATTTTCAAAAAAATTTTTATTATACAAGAACTACTTCAAAGCTTTTACAATTTTAAATTTATAATAGTAATAGTATTCTTTAAGCGCTAAATGTAACATATCATTGTTTAAAGTTTTACATAAGAAATCGAAAAGTTCAAGTCTACTATTTACAGCATCCTCCGTGTGATCTGTATGATCTACATAATCATGGTTGAAAATATTATCAATAATTTCATGGTAATATTCACAAAAAGCTAGATCTTCTAACAATGAAAGCCTATAGGATATCACCTTCTGCTCGAGGTCAATTATCTGGTTCACATCAAGTTGTTGTAGAAGAAATTTAATTTCATATTTTCTTACTACCAACATCTTTACATTGTCAAGAACGAGTTGGTCAATTTCAATAAGGTTTCCACAAGGAAAAGTCACAGGTTCATACTCATCGGCTAACTGGCTTAATGGTTCATCAAAAAAATCATTATTTCTTTGACGTAGTATATTGATAAAGTTGCTCCATTCGTAGATATCAAAAGATATTTTACTAGAATCGTTGTTATACTGCTTCAAAATAACTGCCGGATCGAAGGATCTTGCTGGACTTAGACCACAGCTGATTTTCAAAGAGTCCAACTGATACGTTGTTTGAAGTAGTTGTTGAGTTTCTAATCTAACTTCATTCTCTAGAGCTTTCAACGTCCTATCCAAATCTTGATCATAATTATAATGAACACTGGACACTGATGATACGAATCCACTGTCATAGTTTGACTGCTGTGACATGTTGAAGTCTTGACTGTTCATGTTGAAACTAACGCTCGTGAAGTGTTGGAACTGAATTTATATGCCTCCAACCGCACATTGGTCATGCGTCAAAAGGCTGCTTTGATCTGATGAAGGTTGCGAGACGAAGCGTGAGAGCGAAAAACATGTTTACAATGAAACCACAAAGAAGCGTGAGAATGAAAAAGCATGTTTACGATAATGTGTTGACACCACAACTGATATGGATTATCAAAATGAAAAACATGTTTACGATAAGGTAAACCACAAAGAAGTGTGAGAGTGAAAAACATGAAACAACAAAGAAGCACTTTTTTAAATAAAACACAATAATTTTTTCAACATATTTATTGAATTCTCTCCAAATCATTTACAATTCGATGCTTATAATAATACATAAATTGACTTAAAGCGATATTTTCTAAATTATTCTGTACATATTTAAAAGTTTGCAATTTATTAAAAGCACTTGAAAACGTATAATTTTCATTGAAAAAACTACTTTTAACTAAATTAAGTATATTATAATAATAACTAGGAAATTCAAGTTTTTCCAACATTCTTATATATGGCACTAAAAGTTCAGTATTTATATGTACAAGATTCATCACGTCCATTTCTGACAGGAAAAAGTCTAGGCTGTGCTTGGTAATTTTGATGAATTTTATGTTGTCGTAGATGACTCGACGAATTTTGTAGTAGTCACTACACACGATCTCCTCTTCGTCGTTGAACGTATTTTCATGAAGTTGGGATATCAATTGATCCCATTCAAACGAACTAAAAGATATTTTTTCCCATTGGTCTTTGTGCATGACGACAGCTGGAGTAAACGATCTTGCTGGACTTAGACCACACCCAATTCGACAAAAACCATGCAGGAATTGCGTGTAGAGAAGATAATGTTCTTCGTTCTTAGCTGCTTCTTCGTACTTTTCCAAAACGGCATCAAGTTCACGATCATAGTCTTCGCTGAGCTCTGATGATAGCGGTGATGGAGTTAGGGGAACGTCAAATTCACTGCCTTCAGAAATGTAACCACTCGAAGTTGGAGTAAACATTTTGACCAACTATTATGAACTGAGATGCTTTGTCATATTTATAGCTTTACCCCCACTACGGAAAGAACTTGAACCCCCCTAAATGTTGGAATTTGTGTTTGTTTTGTCATAAGATTACATGTAAAACTGGTGTATTTCTCGATTTCTCTCCGGTTTGTAGCACTTCTTAAACGACGTCATCATTGTCAATCCAACTGTTATGTTTTTTATCCAGTCCAAGCCATTTAACGTACATTTTCTTTCCTTTTCGGCGCAAGACCTTTTCCACTAGATATATGTCGGAATTAGCGGTTTTTTGTAATTCCTCTTCGTAGAATGCCCCTTTGATTGGGGATGCATGCATATCTTCCAGGAGATAGGTAATGGGATTAGTAATTTTAACTTTGCTAATCTTAAATAATTCCGTGGTCCAATTTGGCGTATAACCTTTTTCGAAAACATGTTTGGCTTTACTTATGCGTACGATATCACCGAGTTTTAATTTCCTCGGCCCGGCAATTTTCAAATGGCTGTAGCATTTCCTTAAAATTTTCTGTTCGTTGGACTTGTTGACGTCGATCGGTTTATATCTCGTTTTGCTATGCTTAGTCTCATTGTATTGTTTTGTAATTTTCGGCAATTCATCCAGCCATTTGTAGCTGCCGTTTAAACTGAAATATTTGTATAGTTTAGATTTCAACGTCCTTATTACCCGTTCTGCCATTGAAGCCTTTATAACGGACCATGTATTATAGTGATTTATATGGTGGTTTTTCATTATACTCTGAAATTTTGCGTTGAAAAATTCCGTGCCTTGATCGGTCTGGAGATTTTTCGGGCATCGTTTAGTGTGTACTAAAATATCACTAAAGGCTTTGGTAATTTCTTCACCAGTTTTCGTTTTCAACGGTCGAGTCCATATGAATTTCGAAAAGCAATCTATAACAACCATGATTAATTTATATCCTTTGTTTTGATGAGAATAATTTCTCATTTCCATAAGATCCATTTGCCATAAGTCATCCAATCCTTTAATAATTGTACGTCTTCTGGGGTAATTTTTTCGAGCAGGTTTATGCAGTTCATTGACAAGTTGAATCTTTTCCTTTGACGACATGTTGACGATTGAAAGGAGATTGCGTATCTCTATACAGTTATTGTGCTTAATTTTGCCTCTACACTATGAAGACGTGCAGTTATTGTTTCAACATTTTTGGTCATACCCTCAACATTATCACTTATTGTAGTTATGTTGGTTTCATTATTTTCAATTTTCTCCTTAAAATGATCAATTTTGGTGTAAATATCACCAATACTATTTTTAACGTCATCATTTAATGCACTTGTATAATTTTTCAAATCATGAAATGATTTTGTAACGGTGATATTTAGCTTTTCAAAACTTGTAATTATTTGAACTGTTACATTTTTCAACTCTTCCAATTGTTTGGAAAAATCCACTAATTTAGGCTCTATTAATGTCGTACGATTCGATTCAATTCCAATCTGTTTCCTTAAATCATCAATGTTGGAAAGTGCTCTGGTCACCGTTTGCTGCGATTCGTTTATTAACTCTGTTTTCAATGCATTAACATCCGAAATTTGGACTTTTTCACGCAAACTCTGCTCAATATTTAATAATGCGGTATTAAATGGATCGTAACTTTGTTTAAATTCCCTTCTTAAAAACTCTTTAGCTCGTACTATGGAGTCGTCTACGTATATTTTTGTTGTTAGGTCTTTACTTGTCGCAGGAGGATCTTTCAATCTCTGCGATATTTGCTCCATTTTTTCCGATACATTTTCAATACGATATTTCATTTTATTGGTAATGTCGGTTTCGGTCGAGACTTTCAATTTGTCAACGTATTTTTTCGTTGCAGCATCTGAATCACTTGTCGGTTCTTTTATGTTACATAACTTTACATTTTCAAAGTCAACATTTCCATCGGAAGTATGTGGAAGTGTTAATTTTGGAGGTATACGATTATACGGAACTGTTTTTTGTCTCCCGAAACGACGTCCGAATTTATCGAGACTCATCTTGTAAATGGTATTTCTCGAACCAAATTACTCTATTATATTGGCTTCTCTCAACTCATTAGTAATTGCTCTGATTTCATTATCTTGTGAAGTGTTTCCAGCATGTTTCGAAGCAACTAACAATTTTAAACGATCGATCAATTCATTAGAATCATCCCAATACACGTATTCTATAGGTTTTTCATTATAAATCAAATCGCATCGTGTTGCGGCTGGTTTCGATAATCCTGCCCCTTCTCGAGAATGGAACAGAGGACGGATAATTTCCATATATTTTGGTTTTTTTGTACCTTTCAAATGTCCTTTAGCATTTCGATGAACGCTCGTTGCTTCTAGAATAGCTTTATAAGCGTTTAAGTCATCTGAAGCAAAAATAGGATCATCATAAAAAATTAATTGATACAAGCCTGGAGTCCCCGGCAGATAGTTCCACTGATTGCCATCGCGTACGTTTATTCTTCCATTTTTAGCATCAAACTCTATACGTTTGTTGCCCAAAAACCACCAATCGTTTTCTGCATCGTACACTGGACCATACACTTGATCGATTCTGACATTATTTTGCCAGTAGTCTTGAACTACTTGTCGACTCATTGAAGGATACTGATCTAGATAGTCGTTAATAGCTTCTACAGCTAACGGTCGTTGAGAAGTAGTAGTTTCAGCAATTTCACTAAACTGTTCGGTGTTGTCGTTGTTTCCTTCGGCTACATTTTCCAATGAAACAAAATTGACTTTGTTAGGTGATGAAGCTTTTTGAGGTTTAAAATGCGGCGTAATAGATGACATTTCGTGGCCTTCAACTTTCGGCTCATTTTTTACTTGTGCTTTTTCTTTTTTGGTGGCGGAGTAATTTGGCGAACTTTTTACTATTTCTTGAAGAGGTTCAGATATTGGCTTGAACAGTTTCCTAATAGATTCATCTTGTTCCGTTTTGTTCAATTTTAATGCCAGATACTTTTTACGTATAGCTCGAGCAAGTTCTGCGATTTTTCTCTTATGAGTAGCTACAGCTACTTGATTCTTTGCCAGCATGATGTTGAATGACGATATGCTCTACAATTTTATATATTTATCAAAGCCTATTCTATATCGCCCGTGATTGAGTGGAAAGTCTTTAGCAATAACTAACGTACCATAGCGATCGGCCCAACACTCTGCACACATTTTCTTGAATTCTTCAAAGGAAACATCTGGAGATACATGTTCATCAAATATATGTTTTAGGTTAATTTCATCCTGTTTAAATAGGACTATGATGTTGCAGTTGTCTCGTATTAGCTGTTTTGGTACTTTGGAGTAAGTTTGACAGAGATATGTTGCATCAATATCTTTATGCCGGCACATTGAGTAATATTCTCGAATTTTCTGCTGACCATCGCAGGCAACATCATCAAATATGAATATAGAGTTATTTTTAGCCTTATTGGGACTTATAATTTCTTCGTTGTCTTTAAATGGATAGTACCCAACACCGTTAGCATTGGAAATCACTTCTTGAAGTAGTTGATATTTTGGTTGGTACAAAGACTTTGAATAAACGTAGACATTTTTAAATTTAGCGCCGTTGGGATCGAAGAGCAGCGACAGCATAACGTTTGTTTTTCCGCATCCAGAAGGTCCACATATGATGGCGCGAAACGAATCTGGTAGCAATTTACCATGTTTACTGTTTTTACTTGGTGTAAAGTCCAAGTTGACGATAGGTAGCGTCTGGTCTTGTTGAACGACCTTCATCTTGTGTCGTTCGAGGAAGAAATGTCAGATTATAAATATAGATGACGCTACATCTCATCATCAATCTTCATGTTGGTGTATCAGGGTGAAGGTGTCTTGAATTCCATCATCAATAAGCTGCCAATCGAGTTACATATTCCTGGCTATCAATATTGTGGACCTGGTACAAAACTACATAAACGACTTGCACGCGGAGATCCCGGCATTAATCCGTTAGACGCTGCTTGTAAACAACACGACATTGCTTATTCGCAAACCAAATCTTTAGCGGAACGTCATAAAGCTGATCAGATACTTGAAAACGCTGCTTGGGACCGAGTAAAGTCCAAAGACGCTTCTCTTGGTGAAAAAAGTACTGCCTGGTTCATTACCACTGGAATGAAGGGTAAACGCAAACTTGGAATGGGTGTCAAAAAGACTTCTGTTTCTTTTCAACGTGGAATCCTTCAGAAAATTGCAAAGTCCTATAAACCCTCATCAACTGTAACAAAGTCTGCTTCGAATGCATTGAAGGTAGCAAGGCTTGCTGTGAAAAAGGTTGGTGGCCGTAATCATGTTAAAGTTCCGAGAATTATTCCGATTGCCAAATCTGGTGGAATTCTACCTCTAATACCGATTTTTGCTGCGCTTGGTGCACTCGGCAGTCTTGCAGGCGGAGCAAGTGCAATTGCGAAAACAGCTATTGATGCTAAGAACGCTCAAAAGAAGCTCGACGAAGATCAACGTCATAACAAAGCAATGGAAGCCGTTGGTAAAGGATTATACTTGCGAAAAAACGCTAAAGGAGGCTTCGGCCTATTTCTGAAAAAGCAAAAAAACTAATAACGCTGCCCAATAGACCACTGTACGATTTCGAACTAACACGTTACGCTAAAAAACTTAAAATACCGTATTTTCGAGGTGTTTTTATGAGAGACACTTTACCTTCGAGTCCTCGTAAACGTGAATGCGGTATTGTAAATTTGGATATCTCCGACAATAATGGTACTCATTGGGTGGCCTACAAGAAGATAAACGATCGTGTGGACTACTTTGATTCATTCGGTAACTTGAAACCGCCGAGAGAACTTGTATACTATTTGGGGAACGTGAAAATTTTCTACAACAACGATCCATATCAAACGTACAATCAAGCTAATTGTGGAAAATTGTGTTTGAAATTTCTATACAATAATGGTGGATAATATGGGTGTTCAAGTCATAATGACACATATGAATGATAATAAAACATTTTCGGAATTTACATCAGAAGAGTTGAAGCATATCCCGCTGGAATATTTAATAAAAAATGTGAGACCTGGACAATTATTGAGTATATGGCACAAACTACCCGCAGAATACACGTCAAACTTTGATCTTCAAATACGACTTCCATGTTATGTTCACTACAATAGACCTGATTTAATGACACACTGGGATGGGCCTGCTGATGCTCAAGCAGATTGCTGTTTTTGTAAATTAGCTTTAAAAAAATAATTCAATAAATGTTTGTACACCGCTATATTTGTTTCATTCATCATGTCGCACTTGTTGAGAGTAAACAGCAATACTCACGTCTTTTCTTTTCGTCCTTCTACGCCAATAGTGTTGGACCCGAAAAAAGATTATGAATTGGCACTTAGATCTTTTCATTCATACAATTCCATACCGAACATTGAAAAAGGCGATAAATTTTACTATTTCGATAAAACTAACAAATTGAAAGTCATCGAGTTTCCTATAGGATGCTACGAAATTACCGATATAGAAGCATTTATACGAACGAAGATGGGGCTTGAAAATGAAGTTAATCCTGAAATGTTTTTCTCGTTAAAACCCAACAATAATACACTGCAATGCGAAATCTTTAGCAAATATTATAAAATAACGTTTAAAAAACCAAATAACATTGGACATGTATTGGGATTCTCGGAAAAAATTCTTAATCCTGGCATAATACATTCATCGGACTTACCCGTAAACATTATAAAAGTATCGACCATACACTTTGATGCCAACATTACGTCGGGAGCCTTTAACGGAGACAGACCGGCACACACGATCTACGAATTTGCTGTAAAAGTCGATCCTGGCTACGCTATCGACGAAACCCCTTCAAATTTGCTGTATTTACCAGTTATACCACAACGAGAAATAATCAACATTACAGTGTTGGCATTAGATCAAGACGACAATCCCGTAAACTTTCGAGGTGAAACTAGTACTCTTGTGTTGGAATTGAGAGCAAGGAGCCGATGGGACTAGTTATAAAATATAGAGGTGCTTCAAAGTCTTCAGTGTTGTCGCAAGCGCCTAAGCGTCAACATCTAACTGAAGCAAATATATTGTTTCTCCGTTCACTTGGATATCATGTCATCAACCATAACTATGTACAAACGAAGAAAAACTGATGAAGCACATACTTCCCCGATGTTTGATCTGTATCGATCTCCAACGTTTGATGAGTCTATTCGTAAGGCAGAGTACAGGTCATATACGCCGTTCGTAAAGTCATTCAATTGCAACGATGTTGTAGAATTTAGCATCAACCAAATCGACTCGTTCTTTGCCATGAACCAATCGCTGCTGGCTATTAAAGGGAAATTGGAAATAACCGGCGGAGGAGATGTAACGTTGGCTCCAAATTTTGGAGCTTTTCTATTCGACTCTTGTACATACAGCGAATCAGCTAGAGAAGTTGAAACAGTACGCGATCCTGGAATTATAAGTGCTGTTCGAGCTTATACTTGTTACGCCAAAGAAGACTCAAATCATATGGCTATCACCGGCTGGAACTATCCTTCAGCACCTATCCTCGCCGCTCATGACAAGTCGTTCAGCTTGTTGATACCGCTTAAACACATTTTCAACATTTTCAACGACTATCCTATGATTACGTGTGGTAGACAAACACTTAGATTTGTAAGAGCTAGAAACGATAACGATTGCACAATTGTAAAGGAGAAAAATGTTGGTACAGCTACAGCAACGACTACCACCGTAAATATCGAAATTCAAAGTATCGAGCTGAAAATCAAACACATTTATCCGAATGATGATGTGAAAGAACAACTTTTGAAAGCTATTCAAACCGACAAACCAATACTAATTCCGTTTAGAAAATGGGAACTGAATGAATTGCCTACAATTACTGTGGGTGCGAGAAGAGAAATCTGGGCAGTTAAAACCAGCACCGCAATCGAAAGACCACGTTTCATTATCGTATGTTTCCAAACTAATAAACGTGATGCTGCTGGGGCAGATCCAACTTTGTTTGACCATGTGAGTACTTCTAGCATTCGAGTATCTTTGAATGGTGAATACTATCCCAATGAACGTATGCAGTTGGACTTTGCAAACAATCACTTTGCTGAAGCTCATTTTAACTATAGTGACTTTCAAACTAGTTATTCAAATTCTGCTTCGAAGAGTTGCCTTTTGGACTATGTTGCATTTAAAAACCGTTGTTTGTTTATCATTGATTGTTCTAAGCAAGAGGAAACCATGAAATCATCTACTATTGATGTGAGATTGGATATCGAAGCCGATTCTGGATTTCCTGCTAATACTAGAGCTTACTGTATCATAATTCACGACTGTTTAATGGAGTACTTCCCCCTCTCCGAAGTACTAAAAAGTTTAAATTAGATATCAATTAGTAAATGGCAGTATTTGAACGTTTGCCACGATGAGAATAGCACTCTGTGATATCCAAGGGTTCGATATTGAGGGCAGTTTCCATCCAAAGGAGATGTCAATTCAAATCGGATCCCACGTTTCCAATTTTCTATTCAAGCCTGCAATACCCTACACTAATTTAAGTGCACGTGATAAGTCGACAGTAAGATATGTAGAGAAATATGTCCATGGAATTAAGTACAGCTCGGGTAACATCGAATATACGGAAATGAACGATATATTGGAAAAATATTTGCTATATGGTGCAGACTGTATTTACGTTAGAGGTAATCAAAAGGAAGAATTTTTATGGCAGAAATGTCAACAGTTATTGAGTACCCCGCATCCTGCCGTTTATGATGTCGCAAAATATGATGGATTGACCTGTCAAACGGGGAGATTTGAATCTTACCATACACCGTGTCTAAACCATGCATCTGGAAAATTTCTGTGTGCTGAACGCAACGTTAATATGTTACATAATTGGTTGTATTATATTATATTACCTAGATAATGTATTTTTTAAATAAAAAATGTTTATTTACATATGAGTTTTTTATTAAAACACCCTGTATATTTTTATTCATTTATTTTAGAATAACGATTTCTTACATTTTTTATCACAATTTTTAACAATAGAACAGAAACTGCTGATAATATCGCGCATAACATTGAAAATATTTTGTACAGTTCATTTTGAATTATTTTATTATTATTCCATAAGGATAACTGGGCTACTTCACCAATACTTCTTAAATCGACTTCGTATATAGAATTTGAGATGTGCTGCCACGTCTCAACGTCACCCTCGGTCCCATCTTGAAATATAAGTTTCAACTTGTACGTTGTTTGATTAGTTGGTACATTTATTGAAAACACTGTCAACTTTCCATCATTAACTTTATTTAAAGGCATCATTTGCCATTCTGAACGTTGGCACTCAAAACCTTCGTTAAAACATACAGCCATATGTTGTACTCCAATAGGGACGTTTGTGTAAAGTATATTGTTCAACACTGCTGTTAGAATTATGAAAGACGCTTTCAATGCAGCCATTTTCTATGCTGAATTCGTCTTAGTGGGTATTGAGTCTGCGGTAATTGCCGATTTTCAAACACTTTATCAAACGCAGAACTTAAACTTAGTCTATTTAATTGTTTAATCACTTTACTTTTATCTTCATACAACGTTAAATCTTGATTTAGTTTTCGAACTTTCTCACCAAATTCCTCCAATTTACGTGCGTATTCTATCGATGACATCATGCAACTGAGCAGTATCAACATTTTAAATTCTTTTAATAATCAACCATCGTTTTTTCACTCTCACATTTCATGTGGTTTCCGCACATTATCGTAAACATATTTTTCATTCCTTATCAGTTGTTTATTTTAAAAGATATGTCTAGACTTTTATCAAAACAAGTGTGTAATTAATATTATTTTTAATACCTTATCGATTGACGGACTTTGACCTTAGCTGTTACTTACAACACGTGCAAGATTGGGAGGCTGTCATTTAGTGGCTGTCTGAAGTTGGCCACGAGTGACAGATTGGGAGATGGGGAATAACGTCATAGCTGAAGTTGGCCACGAGTGAAAGATTGACAGATTGGGAGGTTGTCATAGGTGAAGTCCCACCATTTGACAATTGACAGATGGGGAGGCTGTCATAGGTGCCACGAGTTATACGTGGATAGAAAGGTTGACAGATGGGGCCTTAATCATGATTGACAGATGGGAAGTGGGGAGGTGGGGAACCCTGCGCAGCTCCTCGTACGCGCACGCGCAGCCCCATTTGAATTTCCCGCCATTTTAAAGACTTTGACAGCTCACTTCCGGTCCAGAACGAAGGTAGCTCTAACTACTGATGTCGTTGTTCGATTTCGTTGTTCGATTTCGTTGTTCGATTTCGTTGTTCGATTTCGAAGTTGGATTTCGAAGTTGGATTTCGTTGTTCTATTTCGTTGTTCAATTTCGTTGTTCGATTTCGTTGATCGATTTCGTTGTTCGATTTCGTTGTTCGATTTCGTTATTCGATTTAGTGATTCGAATTCGTTCGAATTCGTTGTTCGTTTTCGTTGTTCTATAGTGTTGTATGATTTCGTGGTTAGATTTCGTTGCTCGATTGCGTTGTTCCATTTCGTTGTTCCATTTCGTGGTTTCAGTTTGTTGTTCGATTTTGTTGTTCAATATCGAAGTTGGATCTTGTTGTTCGATTTCGTTGTTCGATTTCGTTGTTCGATTCGTTATTTGATTTCGTTCGATTTCGTTGTTCGATTTCGTTGTTCCATTTCGTTGTTCGATTTCGTTGTTCGATTTCGTTGTTCGATTTCGTTGTTCGATTTCGCTGTTTGATTTCGTTGTTCGATTTCGCTGTTTGATTTCGTTGTTCGATTTCGAAGTTCGATTTCGTTGTTCGATTTCGTTGTTCGATTTCGTTGTTCGATTTCGTTGTTTGAATTCGTGTTCAATTTCGTTGATCGATTTCGTAGTTCGATTTTCATTGTTCGATTTGATTGTTCGATTTCGTTGATCGATTTCGTTTTTCGATTTCGTTGTTCGATTTCGTTGTTCAATATTGAAGTTGAATTTCGTTGTTCGATTTCGTTGTTCGATTTCGTGGTTCGAATTCGTTGTTCGAATTCGTTGTTCGATTTCGTTGTTCGTTGTTAGATTTCGTTGTTCGTTGTTAGATTTCGTTGTTCTTTGTTCGATTTCGTTGTTCGTTGTTAGATTTCGTTGTTCTTTGATCAATTTCGTTGTTCGATTTCGTTGTTCGATTTCGTTGTTCGATTTCGTTGTTCGATTCGTTATTCGATTTCGTTGTTCGATTTCGTTGTTCGATTTCGTTGTTCGATTTCGTTGTTCGATCTCGTTGTCCGATTCCGTTGTTAGATTTCGTTGTTCGTTTTCGTTGTTCGATATTGTTGTATGATTTCGTGGTTCGATTTCGTTGTTCGATTGCGTCGTTCCATTTCGTTGTTCTATTTCGTGGTTCGATTTCGTGGTTTCAGTTTGTTGTTCGATTTCGATTTCGCTGTTCGATTTCGAAGTTGGATTTCGTTGTTCTATTTCGTTGTTCTAATTCGTTGTTCGATTTCGTTGTTCGATTTCGTTGTTCGATTTCGTTGTTCGATTTCGTTGTTCGATTCGTTATTCGACTTCGTTGTTTGATTTCTTGTTCGATTTCGTTGTTCCATTTCGTTATTCGATTTCGTTGTTCGATTTCGTTGTTAGATTTCGTTGTTAGATTTCGTTGTTCGTTGTTAGATTTCGTTGTTCGATTTCGTTGTCCGATTCCGTTGTTCGATTTCGTTGTTCGTTTTCGTTGTTCGATATTGTTGTATGATTTCGTGGTTCGATTTCGTTGTTCGATTTCGTTGTTCCATTTCGTTGTTCGATTTCGTTGTTCGATTTCGAAGTTCGATTTCGTTGTTCGATTTCGTTGTTTTCGATTTCGTTGTTCGATTTCGTTGTTCGAATTCGTTGTTCGATTTCGTTGTTCGATTTCGTTGTTCGATTTCGTTGTTCGATTTCGTTGTTCGATTTCGTTGAACGATTTCGTTGTTCGAATTCGTTGTTCGATTTCGTTGTTCGATTTCGTTGTTCGATTTCGTTGTTCGATTGCGTTGTTCGATTTCCTTGTTCGATTTCGTTGTTCGATTTCGTTGTTCGATTTCGTTGTTCGATTTCGTTGTTCGATTTCGTTGTTCGATTTCGTTGTTCGATTTCGTTGTTCGATTTCGTTGTTCGATTTCGTTGTTCGATTTCGTTGTTCGATTTCGTTGTTCGATTTCGTTGTTCCATTTCGTTGTTCGATTTCGTTGTTCGATTTCGAAGTTCGATTTCGTTGTTCGATTTCGTTGTTTTCGATTTCCTTGTTCGATTTCGTTGTTCGAATTCGTTGTTCGATTTCGTGGTTCGATTTCGTTGTTCGATTGCGTCGTTTCATTTCGTTGTTCGATTTCGTGGTTCGAATTCGTTGTTCGAATTCGTTGTTCGATTTCGTTGTTCGATTTTGTTGTTCGATTTCGTTGTTGGTTTTCCTTGTTCGATTTCGTTGTTCGATTTCGTTGTTCGATTTCGTTGTTCGATTTCGTTGTTCGAATTCGTTGTTCGAATTCGTTGTTCGAATTCGTTGTTCGATTTCGTTGTTCGATTTCGTTGTTCGATTTTGAAGTTCGATTTCGTTGTTCGATTTCGTTGTTCGATTGCGTTGTTCGATTTCGTTGTTCGATTTCGTTGTTCGATTTCGTTGTTCGATTTCGTTGTTCGATTTCGTTGTTCGATTTCGTTGTTCGATTTCGTTGTTCGATTTCGTTGTTCGATTTCGTCGTTCGATTTCGTCGTTCGATTTCGTCGTTCGATTTCGTCGTTCGATTTCGTTGTTCGAATTCGTTGTTCGATTTCGTTGTTCGATTTCGTTGTTCGATTTCGTTGTTCGATTTCGTTGTTCGATTTCGTTGTTCGATTTCGTTGTTCGATTTCGTTGTTCGATTTCGTTGTTCGATTTCGTTGTTCGATTTCGTTGTTCGATTTCGTTGTTCGATTTCGTTGTTCGATTTCATTGTTCGATTTCGTTGTTCGATTTCGTTGTTCGATTTCGTTGTTAGATTTCGTTGTTCGATTTCGTTGTTCGAATTCGTTGTTCGAATTCGTAGTTCGAATTCGTTGTTCGATTTCGTTGTTCGATTTCGTTGTTCGATTTCGTTGTTCGATTTCGTTGTTCGATTTCGTTGTTCGATTTTGTTGTTCGATTTCGTTGTTCGATTTCGTTATTCGATCTCGTTGTCCGATTCCGTTGTTCGATTTCGTTGTTCGTTTTCGTTGTTCGATATTGTTGTATGATTTCGTGGTTCGATTTCGTTGTTCGATTGTGTCGTTTCATTTCGTTGTTCGATTTCGTTGTTCGAATTCGTTGTTCGATTTCGTTGTTCGATTTCGTTGTTCGATTTCGTTGTTCGATTTCGTTGTTCGATTCCGTTGTTCGATTTCGTTGTTCGTTTTCGTTGTTCGATATTGTTGTATGATTTCGTGGTTCGATTTCGTTGTTCGATTGCGTCGTTTCATTTCGTTGTTCGATTTCGTGGTTCGAATTCGTTGTTCGAATTCGTTGTTCGATTTCGTTGTTCGATTTTGTTGTTCGATTTCGTTGTTGGTTTTCCTTGTTCGATTTCGTTGTTCGATTTCGTTGTTCGATTTCGTTGTTCGATTTCGTTGTTCGATTTCGTTGTTCGATTTCGTTGTTCGATTCGTTGTTCGATTTCGTTGTTCGTTGTTAGATTTCGTTGTTCGATTTCGTTGTCCGATTCCGTTGTTCGATTTCGTTGTTCGTTTTCGTTGTTCGATATTGTTGTATGATTTCGTGGTTCGATTTCGTTGTTCGATTTCGTTGTTCCATTTCGTTGTTCGATTTCGTTGTTCGATTTCGAAGTTCGATTTCGTTGTTCGATTTCGTTGTTTTCGATTTCGTTGTTCGATTTCGTTGTTCGAATTCGTTGTTCGATTTCGTTGTTCGATTTCGTTGTTCGATTTCGTTGTTCGATTTCGTTGTTCGATTTCGTTGTTCGATTTCGTTGTTCGATTTCGTTGTTCGATTTCGTTGTTCGATTTCGTTGTTCGATTGCGTTGTTCGATTGCGTTGTTCGATTTCCTTGTTCGATTTCGTTGTTCGATTTCGTTGTTCGATTTCGTTGTTCGATTTCGTTGTTCGATTTCGTTGTTCGATTTCGTTGTTCGATTTCGTTGTTCGATTTCGTTGTTCGATTTCGTTGTTCGATTTCGTTGTTCGATTTCGTTGTTCGATTTCGTTGTTCGATTTCGTTGTTCCATTTCGTTGTTCGATTTCGTTGTTCGATTTCGAAGTTCGATTTCGTTGTTCGATTTCGTTGTTTTCGATTTCGTTGTTCGATTTCGTTGTTCGAATTCGTTGTTCGATTTCGTGGTTCGATTTCGTTGTTCGATTGCGTCGTTTCATTTCGTTGTTCGATTTCGTGGTTCGAATTCGTTGTTCGAATTCGTTGTTCGATTTCGTTGTTCGATTTTGTTGTTCGATTTCGTTGTTGGTTTTCCTTGTTCGATTTCGTTGTTCGATTTCGTTGTTCGATTTCGTTGTTCGATTTCGTTGTTCGATTTCGTTGTTCGATTTCGTTGTTCGAATTCGTTGTTCGAATTCGTTGTTCGAATTCGTTGTTCGATTTCGTTGTTCGATTTCGTTGTTCGATTTTGAAGTTCGATTTCGTTGTTCGATTTCGTTGTTCGATTGCGTTGTTCGATTTCGTTGTTCGATTTCGTTGTTCGATTTCGTTGTTCGATTTCGTTGTTCGATTTCGTTGTTCGATTTCGTTGTTCGATTTCGTTGTTCGATTTCGTCGTTCGATTTCGTCGTTCGATTTCGTCGTTCGATTTCGTCGTTCGATTTCGTCGTTCGAATTCGTTGTTCGATTTCGTTGTTCGATTTCGTTGTTCGATTTCGTTGTTCGATTTCGTTGTTCGATTTCGTTGTTCGATTTCGTTGTTCGATTTCGTTGTTCGATTTCATTGTTCGATTTCGTTGTTCGATTTCGTTGTTCGATTTCGTTGTTAGATTTCGTTGTTCGATTTCGTTGTTCGATTTCGTTGTTCGAATTCGTTGTTCGAATTCGTTGTTCGATTTCGTTGTTCGATTTCGTTGTTCGATTTCGTTGTTCGATTTCGTTGTTCGATTTTGTTGTTCGATTTCGTTGTTCGATTTCGTTGTTCGATTTCGTTATTCGATCTCGTTGTCCGATTCCGTTGTTCGATTTCGTTGTTCGTTTTCGTTGTTCGATTTTGTTGTATGATTTCGTGGTTCGATTTCGTTGTTCGATTGCGTCGTTTCATTTCGTTGTTCGATTTCGTTGTTCGAATTCGTTGTTCGATTTCGTTGTTCGATTTCGAAGTTCGATTTCGTTGTTCGATTTCGTTGTTTTCGATTCCGTTGTTCGATTTCGTTGTTCGAATTCGTTGTTCGATTTCGTTGTTCGATTTCGTTGTTCGATTTCGTTGTTCGATTTCGTTGTTCGATTTCGTTGAACGATTTCGTTGTTCGAATTCGTTGTTCGATTTCGTTGTTCGATTTCGTTGTTCGATTTCGTTGTTCGATTGCGTTGTTCGATTTCCTTGTTCGATTTCGTTGTTCGATTTCGTTGTTCGATTTCGTTGTTCGATTTCGTTGTTCGATTTCGTTGTTCGATTTCGTTGTTCGATTTCGTTGTTCGATTTCGTTGTTCGATTTCGTTGTTCGATTTCGTTGTTCGATTTCGTTGTTCGATTTCGTTGTTCGATTTCGTTGTTCGATTTCGTTGTTCGATTTCGTTGTTCGATTTCGTTGTTCGATTTCGTTGTTCGATTTCGTTGTTCGATTTCGTTGTTCGATTTCGTTGTTCGATTTCGTTGTTCGATTTCGTTGTTCGATTTCGTTGTTCGATTTCGTTGTTCGATTTCGTTGTTCGATTTCGTTGTTCGATTTCGTTGTTCGATTTCGTTGTTCGATTTCGTTGTTCGATTTCGTTGTTCGATTCGTTATTCGATCTCGTTGTCCGATTCCGTTGTTCGATTTCGTTGTTCGTTTTCGTTGTTCGATATTGTTGTATGATTTCGTGGTTCGATTTCGTTGTTCGATTGCGTCGTTCCATTTCGTTGTTCGAATTCGTTGTTCGATTTCGTTGTTCGATTTCGTTGTTCGATTTCGTTGTTCGATTTCGTTGTTCGATTTCGTTGTTCGATTTCGTTGTTCGATTTCGTTGTTCGATTCGTTGTTCGATTTTGAAGTTCGATTTCGTTGTTCGATTTCTTTGTTCGATTTCGTGTTCGATTTCGTTGTTCGATTTCGTTGTCCGATTCCGTTGTTCGATTTCGTTGTTCGTTTTCGTTGTTCGATATTGTTGTATGATTTCGTGGTTCGATTTCGTTGTTCGATTGCGTTGTTCCATTTCGTTGTTCTATTTCGTGGTTCGATTTCGTGGTTTCAGTTTGTTGTTCGATTTCGATTTCGCTGTTCGATTTCGAAGTTGGATTTCGTTGTTCTATTTCGTTGTTCTAATTCGTTGTTCGATTTCGTTGTTCGATTTCGTTGTTCGATTTCGTTGTTCGATTCGTTATTCGATTTCGTTGTTCGATTTCGTTGTTCGATTTCGTTGTTCGATTTCGTTGTTCGATCTCGTTGTCCGATTCCGTTGTTAGATTTCGTTGTTCGATTCCGTTGTTCGATTTCGTTGTTCGTTTTCGTTGTTCGATATTGTTGTATGATTTCGTGGTTCGATTTCGTTGTTCGATTGCGTCGTTCCATTTCGTTGTTCGATTTCGTGGTTCGAATTCGTTGTTCGAATTCGTTGTTCGATTTCGTTGTTCGATTTTGTTGTTCGATTTCGTTGTTCGATTTCGTTGTTCGATTTCGTTGTTCGATTTCGTTGTTCGATTTCGTGGTTCGAATACGTTGTTCGAATTCGTTGTTCGATTTCGTTGTTCGATTTTGTTGTTCGATTTCGTTGTTCGATTTCGTTGTTCGATTTCGTTGTTCGATTTCGTTGTTCGATTTCGTTGTTCGATTTCGTTGTTCGATCTCGTTGTCCGATTCCGTTGTTAGATTTCGTTGTTCGATTCCGTTGTTCGATTTCGTTGTTCGTTTTCGTTGTTCGATATTGTTGTATGATTTCGTGGTTCGATTTCGTTGTTCGATTGCGTCGTTCCATTTCGTTGTTCGATTTCGTGGTTCGAATTCGTTGTTCGAATTCGTTGTTCGATTTCGTTGTTCGAATTCGTTGTTCGATTTCGTTGTTCGATTTTGTTGTTCGATTTCGTTGTTCGATTTCGTTGTTCGATTTTGTTGTTCGATTTCGTTGTTCGATTTCGTTGTTCGATTTCGTTATTCGATCTCGTTGTCCGATTCCGTTGTTCGATTTCGTTGTTCGTTTTCGTTGTTCGATTTTGTTGTATGATTTCGTGGTTCGATTTCGTTGTTCGATTGCGTCGTTTCATTTCGTTGTTCGATTTCGTTGTTCGAATTCGTTGTTCGATTTCGTTGTTCGATTTCGAAGTTCGATTTCGTTGTTCGATTTCGTTGTTTTCGATTCCGTTGTTCGATTTCGTTGTTCGAATTCGTTGTTCGATTTCGTTGTTCGATTTCGTTGTTCGATTTCGTTGTTCGATTTCGTTGTTCGATTTCGTTGAACGATTTCGTTGTTCGAATTCGTTGTTCGATTTCGTTGTTCGATTTCGTTGTTCGATTTCGTTGTTCGATTGCGTTGTTCGATTTCCTTGTTCGATTTCGTTGTTCGATTTCGTTGTTCGATTTCGTTGTTCGATTTCGTTGTTCGATTTCGTTGTTCGATTTCGTTGTTCGATTTCGTTGTTCGATTTCGTTGTTCGATTTCGTTGTTCGATTTCGTTGTTCGATTTCGTTGTTCGATTTCGTTGTTCGATTTCGTTGTTCGATTTCGTTGTTCGATTTCGTTGTTCGATTTCGTTGTTCGATTTCGTTGTTCGATTTCGTTGTTCGATTTCGTTGTTCGATTTCGTTGTTCGATTTCGTTGTTCGATTTCGTTGTTCGATTTCGTTGTTCGATTTCGTTGTTCGATTTCGTTGTTCGATTTCGTTGTTCGATTTCGTTGTTCGATTTCGTTGTTCGATTTCGTTGTTCGATTTCGTTGTTCGATTTCGTTGTTCGATTCGTTATTCGATCTCGTTGTCCGATTCCGTTGTTCGATTTCGTTGTTCGTTTTCGTTGTTCGATATTGTTGTATGATTTCGTGGTTCGATTTCGTTGTTCGATTGCGTCGTTCCATTTCGTTGTTCGAATTCGTTGTTCGATTTCGTTGTTCGATTTCGTTGTTCGATTTCGTTGTTCGATTTCGTTGTTCGATTTCGTTGTTCGATTTCGTTGTTCGATTTCGTTGTTCGATTCGTTGTTCGATTTTGAAGTTCGATTTCGTTGTTCGATTTCTTTGTTCGATTTCGTGTTCGATTTCGTTGTTCGATTTCGTTGTCCGATTCCGTTGTTCGATTTCGTTGTTCGTTTTCGTTGTTCGATATTGTTGTATGATTTCGTGGTTCGATTTCGTTGTTCGATTGCGTTGTTCCATTTCGTTGTTCTATTTCGTGGTTCGATTTCGTGGTTTCAGTTTGTTGTTCGATTTCGATTTCGCTGTTCGATTTCGAAGTTGGATTTCGTTGTTCTATTTCGTTGTTCTAATTCGTTGTTCGATTTCGTTGTTCGATTTCGTTGTTCGATTTCGTTGTTCGATTCGTTATTCGATTTCGTTGTTCGATTTCGTTGTTCGATTTCGTTGTTCGATTTCGTTGTTCGATCTCGTTGTCCGATTCCGTTGTTAGATTTCGTTGTTCGATTCCGTTGTTCGATTTCGTTGTTCGTTTTCGTTGTTCGATATTGTTGTATGATTTCGTGGTTCGATTTCGTTGTTCGATTGCGTCGTTCCATTTCGTTGTTCGATTTCGTGGTTCGAATTCGTTGTTCGAATTCGTTGTTCGATTTCGTTGTTCGATTTTGTTGTTCGATTTCGTTGTTCGATTTCGTTGTTCGATTTCGTTGTTCGATTTCGTTGTTCGATTTCGTGGTTCGAATACGTTGTTCGAATTCGTTGTTCGATTTCGTTGTTCGATTTTGTTGTTCGATTTCGTTGTTCGATTTCGTTGTTCGATTTCGTTGTTCGATTTCGTTGTTCGATTTCGTTGTTCGATTTCGTTGTTCGAATTCGTTGTTCGAATTCGTTGTTCTATTTCGTTGTTCGATGTCGTTGTTCGAATTCGTTGTTCGATTTCGTTGTTCGATTTCGTTGTTCTATTTCGTTGTTCGATTTCGTTGTTCGATTTCGTTGTTCGATTCGTTATTCGATTTCGTTGTTCGATTTCGTTGTTCCATTTCGTTGTTCCATTTCGTTGTTCGATTTCGTTGTTCGTTTTCGTTGTTCGATTTCGTGGTTCGAGTTTGTTGTTCGATTTCGTTGTTCCATTTGGAAGTTCGATTTCGAAGTTCGATTTCGTTGTTCGATTTCGTTGTTCGATTTCGTTGTTCGATTTTTGTTGTTCGATTTTCTTTGTTCGATTTCGTTGTTCGATTTCGTTGTTCGATTTCGTTGTTCGATTTCGTTGTTCGATTTCGTTGATCGAATTCGTTGTTCGAATTCGTTGGTCGATTTCATTGTTCGTTGTTAGATTTCGTTGTTCCTTTTCGTGGTTCGATTTTGTTGTATGATTTCGTGGTTCGATTTCGTTGTTCGATTGCGTTGTTCCATTTCGTTGTTCTATTTCGTGGTTTCAGTTTGTTGTTCGATTTCGATTTCGTTGTTCGATATCGAAGTTGGATTTCGTGGTTCGAATTCGTTGTTCGAATTCGTTGTTCGAATTCGTTGGTCGATTTCATTGTTCGTTGTTAGATTTCGTTGTTCCTTTTCGTGGTTCGATTTTGTTGTATGATTTCGTAGTTCGATTTCGTTGTTCGATTTCGTTGTTCGATTTCGTTGTTCGATTTCGTTGTTCGATTTCGTTGATCGATTTCATTGTTCGATTTCGTTGTTCGATTTCGTTGTTCAATTTCGTTGTTCTATTTCGTGGTTAGATTTCGTGGTTCAGTTCGTTGTTCGAGTTCGATTTCGATTTCGTTGTTCGATTTCGTGGTTCGATTTCGTTGTTCGATTAGTGATTCGAATTCGTTGTTCGAATTCGTTGTTCGATTTCGTTGTTCGTTGTTCGATTTCGTGGTTCGGGTTTGTTGTTCGATTTCGTTGTTCGATTCGTTGTTCGATTTCGTTGTTCGATTTCGTTGATCGATTTCGTTGTTCGATTTTCATTGTTCGATTTGATTGTTCGATTTCGTTGATCGATTTCGTTTTTCGATTTCGTTGTTCGATTTCGTTGTTCGATTTCGTTGTTCGATTTCGTTTTGCGATTTCGTTGTTCGATTTCGTTGTTCGATTTCGTTGTTCGATTTCGTTGTTCGATTTCGTTGTTCGATTTCATTGTTCGATTTCGTCGATCGATTTCGTTTTTCGATTTCATTGTTCGATTTCGTTGTTCGATTTCGTTGTTCCATTTCGTTGTTCTATTTCGTGGTTCGATTTCGTGGTTCAGTTCGTTGGTCGAGTTCGATTTCGATGTTCGATTTCGTGGTTCGATTTCGTTGTTCGATTTAGTGATTCGAATTCGTTGTTCGATTTCGTTGTTCGATTTCGTTGTTCGATTTCGTTGTTCGATTTCGTTGTTCGATTTCGTTGTTCGATTTCGTTGTTCGATTTCGTTGTTCGATTTCGTTGTTCGATTTTTGTTGTTCGATTTTCTTTGTTCGATTTCGTTGTTCGATTTCGTTGTTCGATTTCGTTGTTCGATTTCGTTGTTCGATTTCGTTGATCGAATTCGTTGTTCGAATTCGTTGATCGATTTCATTGTTCGTTGTTAGATTTCGTTGTTCCTTTTCGTGGTTCGATTTTGTTGTATGATTTCGTGGTTCGATTTCGTTGTTCGATTGCGTTGTTCCATTTCGTTGTTCTATTTCGTGGTTTCAGTTTGTTGTTCGATTTCGATTTCGTTGTTCGATATCGAAGTTGGATTTCGTGGTTCGAATTCGTTGTTCGAATTCGTTGTTCGAATTCGTTGGTCGATTTCATTGTTCGTTGTTAGATTTCGTTGTTCCTTTTCGTGGTTCGATTTTGTTGTATGATTTCGTAGTTCGATTTCGTTGTTCGATATCGTTGTTCGATTTCGTTGTTCGATTTCGTTGTTCGATTTCGTTGATCAATTTCATTGTTCGATTTCGTTGTTCGATTTCGTTGTTCAATTTCGTTGTTCTATTTCGTGGTTAGATTTCGTGGTTCAGTTCGTTGTTCGAGTTCGATTTCGATTTCGTTGTTCGATTTCGTGGTTCGATTTCGTTGTTCGATTAGTGATTCGAATTCGTTGTTCTAATTCGTTGTTCTAATTCGTTGTTCGATTTCGTTGTTCGTTGTTCGATTTCGTGGTTCGGGTTTGTTGTTCGATTTCGTTGTTCGATTCGTTGTTCGATTTCGTTGTTCGATTTCGTTGATCGATTTCGTTGTTCGATTTTCATTGTTCGATTTGATTGTTCGATTTCGTTGATCGATTTCGTTTTTCGATTTCGTTGTTCGATTTCGTTGTTCGATTTCGTTGTTCGATTTCGTTTTGCGATTTCGTTGTTCGATTTCGTTGTTCGATTTCGTTGTTCGATTTCGTTGTTCGATTTCGTTGTTCGATTTCATTGTTCGATTTCGTTGATCGATTTCGTTTTTCGATTTCATTGTTCGATTTCGTTGTTCGATTTCGTTGTTCCATTTCGTTGTTCTATTTCGTGGTTCGATTTCGTGGTTCAGTTCGTTGGTCGAGTTCGATTTCGATGTTCGATTTCGTGGTTCGATTTCGTTGTTCGATTTAGTGATTCGAATTCGTTGTTCGATTTCGTTGTTCGATTTCGTTGTTCGATTTCGTTGTTCGATTTCGTTGTTCGATTTCGTTGTTCGTTTTCGTTGTTCGATTTCGTTGTTCGATTTCGTTGTTTGAATTCGTGTTCGATTTCGTTGATCGATTTCGTTGTTCGATTTCCACTGTTCGATTTGATTTTTCGATTTCGTTGATCGATTTCCTTTTTCGATTTCATTGTTCTATTTAGTTGTTCGATTTCGTTGTTCCATTTCGTTGTTCTATTTCGTGGTTCGATTTCGTGGTTCAATTCGTTGTTCGAGTTCGATTTCGATTTCGTGGTTGGATTTCGTTGTTCGATTTAGTGATTCGAATTCGTTGTTCGAATTCGTTGTTCAAATTCGTTGTTCGAATTCGTTGTTCGAATTCGTTGGTCGATTTCGTTGTTCGTTGTTAGATTTCGTTGTTCCTTTTCGTGGTTTGATTTTGTTGTATGATTTCGTGGTTCGATTTCGTTTTCGATTGCGTTGTTCCATTTCGTTGTTCTATTTCGTGGTTTCAGTTTGTTGTTCGATTTCGATTTCGTTGTTCTTTGTTCGATTTCGTTGTTCGTTGTTAGATTTCGTTGTTCTTTGTTCAATTTCGTTGTTCGATTTCGTTGTTCGATTTCGTTATTCGATTCCGTAGTTCGATTTCCTTGTTAGATTTCGTGGTTTCAGTTTGTTGTTCGAGTTCGTTATTCGATTTCATTGTTCGATTTCGTTGTTCGATTTCGTTGTTCAATTTCGTTGTTCTATTTCGTGGTTAGATTTCGTGGTTCAGTTCGTTGTTCGAGTTCGATTTTGATTTCGTTGTTCGATTTCGTGGTTCGAATTCGTTGTTCGATTTAGTGATTCGAATTCGTTGTTCGAATTCGTTGTTCGAATTCGTTGTTCGATTTCGTTGTTCGTTGTTCGATTTCGTGGTTCGGGTTTGTTGTTCGATTTCGTTGTTCGATTCGTTGTTCGATTTCGTTGTTCGAGTTCGTTGTTCGATTTCGTTGTTCGTTGTTAGATTTCGTTGTTCTTTATTCGATTTCGTTGTTCGTTGTTAGATTTCGTTGTTCTTTGTTCGATTTCGTTGTTCGATTCGTTATTCGATTTCGTTGTTCGATTTCGTTGTTCGATTTCGTTGTTCCATTTTGTTGTTCGATTTCGTTGTTCGATTTTTGTTGTTCGATTTTCTTTGTTCGATTTCGTTGTTCGATTTCGTTGTTCGATTTCGTTGTTCGATTTCGTGGTTCGAATTCGATTTCGATTTCGTTGTTCGATTTCGTGGTTCGATTTCGTTGTTCGATTTCGTGGTTCGATTTCGTTGTTCGAGTTCGTTGTTCCATTTCGTTGTTCTATTTCGTGGTTCGATTTCGTGGTTCAGTTCGTTGGTCGAGTTCGATTTCGATGTTCGATTTCGTGGTTCGATTTCGTTGTTCGATTTAGTGATTCGAATTCGTTGTTCGATTTCGTTGTTCGATTTCGTTGTTCGATTTCGTTGTTCCATTTCGTTGTTCTATTTCGTGGTTCGAGTTCGATTTCGATTTCGTTGTTCGATTTCGTGGTTCGATTTCGTTGTTCGATTTCGTGGTTCGATTTCGTTGTTCGATTTCGTGGTTAGATTTCGTGGTTCAGTTCGTTGTTCGAGTTCGATTTCGATTTCGTTGTTCGATTTCGTGGTTCGATTTCGTTGTTCGATTAGTGATTCGAATTCGTTGTTCGAATTCGTTGTTCGAATTCGTTGTTCGAATTCGTTGTTCGATTTTGTTGTTCGTTGTTCGATTTCGTGGTTCGGGTTTGTTGTTCGATTTCGTTGTTCGATTCGTTGTTCGATTTCGTTGTTCGATTTCGTTGATCGATTTCGTTGTTCGATTTTCATTGTTCGATTTGATTGTTCGATTTCGTTGATCGATTTCGTTTTTCGATTTCGTTGTTTGATTTCGTTGTTCGATTTCGTTGTTCGATTTCGTTTTGCGATTTTGTTGTTCGATTTCGTTGTTCGATTTCGTTGTTCGATTTCGTTGTTCGATTTCGTTGTTCGATTTCATTGTTCGATTTCGTTGATCGATTTCGTTTTTCGATTTCATTGTTCGATTTCGTTGTTCGATTTCGTTGTTCCATTTCGTTGTTCTATTTCGTGGTTCGATTTCGTGGTTCAGTTCGTTGGTCGAGTTCGATTTCGATGTTCGATTTCGTGGTTCGATTTCGTTGTTCGATTTAGTGATTCGAATTCGTTGTTCGATTTCGTTGTTCGATTTCGTTGTTCGATTTCGTTGTTCGATTTCGTTGTTCGATTTCGTTGTTCGTTTTCGTTGTTCGATTTCGTTGTTCGATTTCGTTGTTTGAATTCGTGTTCGATTTCGTTGATCGATTTCGTTGTTCGATTTCCATTGTTCGATTTGATTTTTCGATTTCGTTGATCGATTTCCTTTTTCGATTTCATTGTTCTATTTAGTTGTTCGATTTCGTTGTTCCATTTCGTTGTTCTATTTCGTGGTTCGATTTCGTGGTTCAGTTCGTTGTTCGAGTTCGATTTCGATTTCGTGGTTGGATTTCGTTGTTCGATTTAGTGATTCAAATTCGTTGTTCGAATTCGTTGTTCAAATTCGTTGTTCGAATTCGTTGTTCGAATTCGTTGGTCGATTTCGTTGTTCGTTGTTAGATTTCGTTGTTCCTTTTCGTGGTTTGATTTTGTTGTATGATTTCGTGGTTCGATTTCGTTGTTCGATTGCGTTGTTCCATTTCGTTGTTCTATTTCGTGGTTTCAGTTTGTTGTTCGATTTCGATTTCGTTGTTCTTTGTTCGATTTCGTTGTTCGTTGTTAGATTTCGTTGTTCTTTGTTCAATTTCGTTGTTCGATTTCGTTGTTCGATTTCGTTATTCGATTCCGTAGTTCGATTTCCTTGTTCTATTTCGTGGTTTCAGTTTGTTGTTCGATTTCGATTTCGTTGTTCTTTGTTCGATTTCGTTGTTCGATTTCGTTGTTCGATTTCGTTGTTCAATTTCGTTGTTCTATTTCGTGGTTAGATTTCGTGGTTCAGTTCGTTGTTCGAGTTCGATTTCGATTTCGTTGTTCGATTTCGTGGTTCGAAATCGTTGTTCGATTTAGTGATTCGAATTCGTTGTTCGAATTCGTTGTTCGAATTCGTTGTTCGATTTCGTTGTTCGTTGTTCGATTTCGTTGTTCTTTGTTCAATTTCGTTGTTCGATTTCGTTGTTCGATTTCGTTGTTCAATTTCGTTGTTCTATTTCGTGGTTAGATTTCGTGGTTCAGTTCGTTGTTCGAGTTCGATTTCGATTTCGTTGTTCGATTTCGTGGTTCGAAATCGTTGTTCGATTTAGTGATTCGAATTCGTTGTTCGAATTCGTTGTTCGAATTCGTTGTTCGATTTCGTTGTTCGTTGTTCGATTTCGTGGTTCGGGTTTGTTGTTCGATTTCGTTGTTCGATTCGTTGTTCGATTTCGTTGTTCGAGTTCGTTGTTCGATTTCGTTGTTCGTTGTTAGATTTCGTTGTTCTTTATTCGATTTCGTTGTTCGTTGTTAGATTTCGTTGTTCTTTGTTCGATTTCGTTGTTCGATTCGTTATTCGATTTCGTTGTTCGATTTCGTTGTTCCATTTCGTTGTTCGATTTCGTTGTTCGATTTTTGTTGTTCGATTTTCTTTGTTCGATTTCGTTGTTCGATTTCGTTATTCGATTCCGTAGTTCGATTTCCTTGTTAGATTTCGTGGTTTCAGTTTGTTGTTCGAGTTCGTTATTCGATTTCATTGTTCGATTTCGTTGTTCGATTTCGTTGTTCAATTTCGTTGTTCTATTTCGTGGTTAGATTTCGTGGTTCAGTTCGTTGTTCGAGTTCGATTTCGATTTCGTTGTTCGATTTCGTGGTTCGAATTCGTTGTTCGATTTAGTGATTCGAATTCGTTGTTCGAATTCGTTGTTCTAATTCGTTGTTCGATTTCGTTGTTCGTTGTTCGATTTCGTGGTTCGGGTTTGTTGTTCGATTTCGTTGTTCGATTCGTTGTTCGATTTCGTTGTTCGAGTTCGTTGTTCGATTTCGTTGTTCGTTGTTAGATTTCGTTGTTCTTTATTCGATTTCGTTGTTCGTTGTTAGATTTCGTTGTTCTTTGTTCGATTTCGTTGTTCGATTCGTTATTCGATTTCGTTGTTCGATTTCGTTGTTCGATTTCGTTGTTCCATTTTGTTGTTCGATTTCGTTGTTCGATTTTTGTTGTTCGATTTTCTTTGTTCGATTTCGTTGTTCGATTTCGTTGTTCGATTTCGTTGTTCGATTTCGTGGTTCGAATTCGATTTCGATTTCGTTGTTCGATTTCGTGGTTCGATTTCGTTGTTCGATTTCGTGGTTCGATTTCGTTGTTCGAGTTCGTTGTTCCATTTCGTTGTTCTATTTCGTGGTTCGATTTCGTGGTTCAGTTCGTTGGTCGAGTTCGATTTCGATGTTCGATTTCGTGGTTCGATTTCGTTGTTCGATTTAGTGATTCGAATTCGTTGTTCGATTTCGTTGTTCGATTTCGTTGTTCGATTTCGTTGTTCCATTTCGTTGTTCTATTTCGTGGTTCGAGTTCGATTTCGATTTCGTTGTTCGATTTCGTGGTTCGATTTCGTTGTTCGATTTCGTGGTTCGATTTCGTTGTTCGATTTCGTGGTTAGATTTCGTGGTTCAGTTCGTTGTTCGAGTTCGATTTCGATTTCGTTGTTCGATTTCGTGGTTCGATTTCGTTGTTCGATTAGTGATTCGAATTCGTTGTTCGAATTCGTTGTTCGAATTAGTTGTTCGATTTCGTTGTTCGTTGTTCGATTTCGTGGTTCGGGTTTGTTGTTCGATTTCGTTGTTCGATTCGTTGTTCGATTTCGTTGTTCGATTTCGTTGATCGATTTCGTTGTTCGATTTTCATTGTTCGATTTGATTGTTCGATTTCGTTGATCGATTTCGTTTTTCGATTTCGTTGTTTGATTTCGTTGTTCGATTTCGTTGTTCGATTTCGTTTTGCGATTTCGTTGTTCGATTTCGTTGTTCGATTTCGTTGTTCGATTTCGTTGTTCGATTTCGTTGTTCGATTTCATTGTTCGATTTCGTTGATCGATTTCGTTTTTCGATTTCATTGTTCGATTTCGTTGTTCGATTTCGTTGTTCCATTTCGTTGTTCTATTTCGTGGTTCGATTTCGTGGTTCAGTTCGTTGGTCGAGTTCGATTTCGATGTTCGATTTCGTGGTTCGATTTCGTTGTTCGATTTAGTGATTCGAATTCGTTGTTCGATTTCGTTGTTCGATTTCGTTGTTCGATTTCGTTGTTCGATTTCGTTGTTCGATTTCGTTGTTCGTTTTCGTTGTTCGATTTCGTTGTTCGATTTCGTTGTTTGAATTCGTGTTCGATTTCGTTGATCGATTTCGTTGTTCGATTTCCATTGTTCGATTTGATTTTTCGATTTCGTTGATCGATTTCCTTTTTCGATTTCATTGTTCTATTTAGTTGTTCGATTTCGTTGTTCCATTTCGTTGTTCTATTTCGTGGTTCGATTTCGTGGTTCAGTTCGTTGTTCGAGTTCGATTTCGATTTCGTGGTTGGATTTCGTTGTTCGATTTAGTGATTCAAATTCGTTGTTCGAATTCGTTGTTCAAATTCGTTGTTCGAATTCGTTGTTCGAATTCGTTGGTCGATTTCGTTGTTCGTTGTTAGATTTCGTTGTTCCTTTTCGTGGTTTGATTTTGTTGTATGATTTCGTGGTTCGATTTCGTTGTTCGATTGCGTTGTTCCATTTCGTTGTTCTATTTCGTGGTTTCAGTTTGTTGTTCGATTTCGATTTCGTTGTTCTTTGTTCGATTTCGTTGTTCGTTGTTAGATTTCGTTGTTCTTTGTTCAATTTCGTTGTTCGATTTCGTTGTTCGATTTCGTTATTCGATTCCGTAGTTCGATTTCCTTGTTCTATTTCGTGGTTTCAGTTTGTTGTTCGATTTCGATTTCGTTGTTCTTTGTTCGATTTCGTTGTTCGTTGTTAGATTTCGTTGTTCTTTATTCAATTTCGTTGTTCGATTTCGTTGTTCGATTTCGTTGTTCAATTTCGTTGTTCTATTTCGTGGTTAGATTTCGTGGTTCAGTTCGTTGTTCGAGTTCGATTTCGATTTCGTTGATCGATTTCGTGGTTCGAATTCGTTGTTCGATTTAGTGATTCGAATTCGTTGTTCGAATTCGTTGTTCGAATTCGTTGTTCGATTTCGTTGTTCGTTGTTCGATTTCGTGGTTCGGGTTTGTTGTTCGATTTCGTTGTTCGATTCGTTGTTCGATTTCGTTGTTCGAGTTCGTTGTTCGATTTCGTTGTTCGTTGTTAGATTTCGTTGTTCTTTATTCGATTTCGTTGTTCGTTGTTAGATTTCGTTGTTCTTTGTTCGATTTCGTTGTTCGATTCGTTATTCGATTTCGTTGTTCGATTTCGTTGTTCCATTTCGTTGTTCGATTTCGTTGTTCGATTTTTGTTGTTCGATTTTCTTTGTTCGATTTCGTTGTTCGATTTCGTTGTTCGATTTCGTTGTTCGATTTCGTGGTTCGAATTCGTTGTTCGATTTCGTTGTTCGTTGTTAGATTTCGTTGTTCCTTTTCGTGGTTCGATTTTGTTGTATGATTTCGTGGTTCGATTTCGTTGTTCGATTGCGTTGTTCCATTTCGTTGTTCTATTTCGTGGTTTCAGTTTGTTGTTCGATTTCGATTTCGTTGTTCGATATCGAAGTTGGATTTCGTTGTTTGAATTCTTGTTCGATTTCGTTGATTGATTTCGTTGTTCGATTTTCATTGTTCGATTTGATTGTTCGATTTCGTTGTTCGATTTCGTTGTTCGATTTCGTTGTTCGATTTCGTTGTTCGATTTCGTTGTTCGATTTCGTTGATCGATTTCATTGTTCGATTTCGTTGTTCGATTTCGTTGTTCAATTTCGTTGTTCTATTTCGTGGTCCGATTTCGTGGTTCAGTTCGTTGTTCGAGTTCGATTTCGATTTCGTTGTTCGATTTCGTGGTTCGATTTCGTTGTTCGATTTAGTGATTCGAATTCGTTGTTCGAATTCGTTGTTCGATTTCGTTGTTCGTTGTTCGATTTCGTGGTTCGAGTTTTTTGTTCGATTTCGTTGTTCGATTTCGTTGTTCGATTTCGAAGTTCGATTTCGTTGTTCGATTTCGTTGTTCGATTTAGTTGTTCGATTTCGTTGTTCGATTTCGTTGTTCGATTTCGTTGTTTGAATTCGTGTTCGATTTCGTTGATCGATTTCGTTGTTCGATTTTCATTGTTCGATTTGATTGTTCGATTTCGTTGTTCGATTTCGTTGTTCGATTTCGTTGTTCGATTTCGTTGTTCGATTTCGTTGTTCGATTTCGTTGTTCGATTTCGTTGTTCGATTTCGTTGATCGATTTCGTTTTTCGATTTCATTGTTCGATTTCGTTGTTCGATTTCGTTGTTCCATTTCGTTGTTCTATTTCGTGGTTCGATTTCGTGGTTCAGTTCGTTGTTCGATTTAGTGATTCGAATTCGTTGTTCGAATTCGTTGTTCGAATTCGTTGTTCGATTTCGTTGTTCGATCTCGTGGTTCGAGTTTGTTGTTCGATTTCGTTGTTCGATTCGTTGTTCGATTTCGTTGTTCGAGTTCGTTGTTCGATTTCGTTGTTCGTTGTTAGATTTCGTTGTTCTTTGTTCGATTTCGTTGTTCGTTGTTAGATTTCGTTGTTCTTTGTTCAATTTCGTTGTTAGATTTCGTTGTTCTTTGTTCGATTTCGTTGTTCGATTCGTTATTCGATTTCGTTGTTCGATTTCGTTGTTCGATTTCGTTGTTCCATTTTGTTGTTCGATTTCGTTGTTCGATTTTTGTTGTTCGATTTTCTTTGTTCGATTTCGTTGTTCGATTTCGTTGTTCGATTTCGTTGTTCGATTTCGTGGTTCGAATTCGATTTCGATTTCGTTGTTCGATTTCGTGGTTCGATTTCGTTGTTCGATTTCGTGGTTCGATTTCGTTGTTCGAGTTCGTTGTTCCATTTCGTTGTTCTATTTCGTGGTTCGATTTCGTGGTTCAGTTCGTTGGTCGAGTTCGATTTCGATGTTCGATTTCGTGGTTCGATTTCGTTGTTCGATTTAGTGATTCGAATTCGTTGTTCGATTTCGTTGTTCGATTTCGTTGTTCGATTTCGTTGTTCCATTTCGTTGTTCTATTTCGTGGTTCGAGTTCGATTTCGATTTCGTTGTTCGATTTCGTGGTTCGATTTCGTTGTTCGATTTCGTGGTTCGATTTCGTTGTTCGATTTCGTGGTTAGATTTCGTGGTTCAGTTCGTTGTTCGAGTTCGATTTCGATTTCGTTGTTCGATTTCGTGGTTCGATTTCGTTGTTCGATTAGTGATTCGAATTCGTTGTTCGAATTCGTTGTTCGAATTAGTTGTTCGATTTCGTTGTTCGTTGTTCGATTTCGTGGTTCGGGTTTGTTGTTCGATTTCGTTGTTCGATTCGTTGTTCGATTTCGTTGTTCGATTTCGTTGATCGATTTCGTTGTTCGATTTTCATTGTTCGATTTGATTGTTCGATTTCGTTGATCGATTTCGTTTTTCGATTTCGTTGTTTGATTTCGTTGTTCGATTTCGTTGTTCGATTTCGTTTTGCGATTTCGTTGTTCGATTTCGTTGTTCGATTTCGTTGTTCGATTTCGTTGTTCGATTTCGTTGTTCGATTTCATTGTTCGATTTCGTTGATCGATTTCGTTTTTCGATTTCATTGTTCGATTTCGTTGTTCGATTTCGTTGTTCCATTTCGTTGTTCTATTTCGTGGTTCGATTTCGTGGTTCAGTTCGTTGGTCGAGTTCGATTTCGATGTTCGATTTCGTGGTTCGATTTCGTTGTTCGATTTAGTGATTCGAATTCGTTGTTCGATTTCGTTGTTCGATTTCGTTGTTCGATTTCGTTGTTCGATTTCGTTGTTCGATTTCGTTGTTCGTTTTCGTTGTTCGATTTCGTTGTTCGATTTCGTTGTTTGAATTCGTGTTCGATTTCGTTGATCGATTTCGTTGTTCGATTTCCATTGTTCGATTTGATTTTTCGATTTCGTTGATCGATTTCCTTTTTCGATTTCATTGTTCTATTTAGTTGTTCGATTTCGTTGTTCCATTTCGTTGTTCTATTTCGTGGTTCGATTTCGTGGTTCAGTTCGTTGTTCGAGTTCGATTTCGATTTCGTGGTTGGATTTCGTTGTTCGATTTAGTGATTCAAATTCGTTGTTCGAATTCGTTGTTCAAATTCGTTGTTCGAATTCGTTGTTCGAATTCGTTGGTCGATTTCGTTGTTCGTTGTTAGATTTCGTTGTTCCTTTTCGTGGTTTGATTTTGTTGTATGATTTCGTGGTTCGATTTCGTTGTTCGATTGCGTTGTTCCATTTCGTTGTTCTATTTCGTGGTTTCAGTTTGTTGTTCGATTTCGATTTCGTTGTTCTTTGTTCGATTTCGTTGTTCGTTGTTAGATTTCGTTGTTCTTTGTTCAATTTCGTTGTTCGATTTCGTTGTTCGATTTCGTTATTCGATTCCGTAGTTCGATTTCCTTGTTCTATTTCGTGGTTTCAGTTTGTTGTTCGATTTCGATTTCGTTGTTCTTTGTTCGATTTCGTTGTTCGTTGTTAGATTTCGTTGTTCTTTATTCAATTTCGTTGTTCGATTTCGTTGTTCGATTTCGTTGTTCAATTTCGTTGTTCTATTTCGTGGTTAGATTTCGTGGTTCAGTTCGTTGTTCGAGTTCGATTTCGATTTCGTTGATCGATTTCGTGGTTCGAATTCGTTGTTCGATTTAGTGATTCGAATTCGTTGTTCGAATTCGTTGTTCGAATTCGTTGTTCGATTTCGTTGTTCGTTGTTCGATTTCGTGGTTCGGGTTTGTTGTTCGATTTCGTTGTTCGATTCGTTGTTCGATTTCGTTGTTCGAGTTCGTTGTTCGATTTCGTTGTTCGTTGTTAGATTTCGTTGTTCTTTATTCGATTTCGTTGTTCGTTGTTAGATTTCGTTGTTCTTTGTTCGATTTCGTTGTTCGATTCGTTATTCGATTTCGTTGTTCGATTTCGTTGTTCCATTTCGTTGTTCGATTTCGTTGTTCGATTTTTGTTGTTCGATTTTCTTTGTTCGATTTCGTTGTTCGATTTCGTTGTTCGATTTCGTTGTTCGATTTCGTGGTTCGAATTCGTTGTTCGATTTCGTTGTTCGTTGTTAGATTTCGTTGTTCCTTTTCGTGGTTCGATTTTGTTGTATGATTTCGTGGTTCGATTTCGTTGTTCGATTGCGTTGTTCCATTTCGTTGTTCTATTTCGTGGTTTCAGTTTGTTGTTCGATTTCGATTTCGTTGTTCGATATCGAAGTTGGATTTCGTTGTTTGAATTCTTGTTCGATTTCGTTGATTGATTTCGTTGTTCGATTTTCATTGTTCGATTTGATTGTTCGATTTCGTTGTTCGATTTCGTTGTTCGATTTCGTTGTTCGATTTCGTTGTTCGATTTCGTTGTTCGATTTCGTTGATCGATTTCATTGTTCGATTTCGTTGTTCGATTTCGTTGTTCAATTTCGTTGTTCTATTTCGTGGTCCGATTTCGTGGTTCAGTTCGTTGTTCGAGTTCGATTTCGATTTCGTTGTTCGATTTCGTGGTTCGATTTCGTTGTTCGATTTAGTGATTCGAATTCGTTGTTCGAATTCGTTGTTCGATTTCGTTGTTCGTTGTTCGATTTCGTGGTTCGAGTTTTTTGTTCGATTTCGTTGTTCGATTTCGTTGTTCGATTTCGAAGTTCGATTTCGTTGTTCGATTTCGTTGTTCGATTTAGTTGTTCGATTTCGTTGTTCGATTTCGTTGTTCGATTTCGTTGTTTGAATTCGTGTTCGATTTCGTTGATCGATTTCGTTGTTCGATTTTCATTGTTCGATTTGATTGTTCGATTTCGTTGTTCGATTTCGTTGTTCGATTTCGTTGTTCGATTTCGTTGTTCGATTTCGTTGTTCGATTTCGTTGTTCGATTTCGTTGTTCGATTTCGTTGATCGATTTCGTTTTTCGATTTCATTGTTCGATTTCGTTGTTCGATTTCGTTGTTCCATTTCGTTGTTCTATTTCGTGGTTCGATTTCGTGGTTCAGTTCGTTGTTCGATTTAGTGATTCGAATTCGTTGTTCGAATTCGTTGTTCGAATTCGTTGTTCGATTTCGTTGTTCGATCTCGTGGTTCGAGTTTGTTGTTCGATTTCGTTGTTCGATTCGTTGTTCGATTTCGTTGTTCGAGTTCGTTGTTCGATTTCGTTGTTCGTTGTTAGATTTCGTTGTTCTTTGTTCGATTTCGTTGTTCGTTGTTAGATTTCGTTGTTCTTTGTTCAATTTCGTTGTTCGATTTCGTTGTTCGATTTCGTTGTTCGATTTCGTGGTTCGATTTCGTTGTTCGATTTCGTTATTCGATTCCGTAGTTCGTTTTCCTTGTTAGATTTCGTTGTTTGATGTCGTTGTTCGATTTCGTTGTTCGATTTCGTTGTTCGATTTCGTTGTTCGATTTCGTTGTTCGATTTCGTTGTTCGATTTCGTTGTTCGATTTCTAAGTTGGATTTCGAAGTTGGATTTCGTTGTTCGATTTCGTTGTTCGATTTCGTTGATCGATTTCGTTGATCGATTTCGTTTTTCGATTTCGTTATTCGATTCCGTTGTTCGATTTCCTTGTTAGATTTCGTTGTTCGATGTCGTTGTTCGATTTCGTTGTTCGATTTCGTTGTTCGATTTCGTTGTTCGATTTCGAAGTTGGATTTCGAAGTTGGATTTCGTTGTTCTATTTCGTTGTTCAATTTCGTTGTTCGATTTCGTTGATCGATTTCGTTGTTCGATTTCGTTGTTCGATTTCGTTATTCGATTTAGTGATTCGAATTCGTTCGAATTCGTTGTTCGTTTTCGTTGTTCTATATTGTTGTATGATTTCGTGGTTAGATTTCGTTGCTCGATTGCGTTGTTCCATTTCGTTGTTCCATTTCGTGGTTTCAGTTTGTTGTTCGATTTTGTTGTTCAATATCGAAGTTGGATCTTGTTGTTCGATTTCGTTGTTCGATTCGTTATTTGATTTCGTTCGATTTCGTTGTTCGATTTCGTTGTTCCATTTCGTTGTTCGATTTCGTTGTTCGATTTCGTTGTTCGATTTCGTTGTTCGATTTCGCTGTTTGATTTCGTTGTTCGATTTCGCTGTTTGATTTCGTTGTTCGATTTCGAAGTTCGATTTCGTTGTTCGATTTCGTTGTTCGATTTCGTTGTTTGAATTCGTGTTCAATTTCGTTGATCGATTTCGTAGTTCGATTTTCATTGTTCGATTTGATTGTTCGATTTCGTTGATCGATTTCGTTTTTCGATTTCGTTGTTCGATTTCGTTGTTCAAAATTGAAGTTGAATTTCGTTGTTCGATTTCGTTGTTCGATTTCGTGGTTCGAATTCGTTGTTCGAATTCGTTGTTCGATTTCGTTGTTCGTTGTTAGATTTCGTTGTTCGTTGTTAGATTTCGTTGTTCTTTGTTCGATTTCGTTGTTCGTTGTTAGATTTCGTTGTTCTTTGATCAATTTCGTTGTTCGATTTCGTTGTTCGATTTTCGTTGTTCGATTTCGTTGTTCGATTGCGTTGTTCTATTTCGTTATTCAATTTCGTGGTTCGATTTCGTTGTTTCAGTTTGTTGTTCGAGTTCGTTATTCGATTTCGTTGTTCGATTTCATTGTTCGATTTCGTTATTCGATTTCGTTGTTCGATTTCGTTGTTTGATTACGTTGTTCGATTTCGTTGTTCGATTTCGTTGTTCGATTTAGTGATTCGAATTCGTTGTTTGAATTCGTTGTTCGATTTCGTTGTTCGTTATTCGATTTCGTTGTTCGATTTCGTTATTCGATTCCGTTGTTCGATTTCCTTGTTAGATTTCGTTGTTCGATGTCGTTGTTCGATTTCGTTGTTCGATTTCGTTGTTCGATTTCGTTGTTCGATTTCGAAGTTGGATTTCAAAGTTGGATTTCGATGTTCGATTTCGTTGTTCAATTTCCTTGTTTGATTTCGTTGATCGATTTCGTTTTTCGATTTCGTTATTCGATTCCGTTGTTCGATTTCCTTGTTAGATTTCGTTGTTCGATGTCGTTCGATTTCGTTGTTCGATTTCGTTATTCGATTTAGTGATTCGAATTCGTTCGAATTCGTTGTTCGTTTTAGTTGTTCTATATTGTTGTATGATTTCGTGGTTAGATTTAGTTGTTCGATTGCGTTGTTCGATTGCGTTGTTCCATTTCGTTGTTCCATTTCGTGGTTTCAGTTTGTTGTTCGATTTCGTTGTTCAATATCGAAGTTGGATTTTGTTGTTCGATTTCGTTGTTCGATTTCGTTGTTCGATTCGTTATTTGATTTCGTTCGATTTCGTTGTTTGATTTCGTTGTTCCATTTCGTTGTTCGATTTCGTTGTTCGATTTCGTTGTTCGATTTCGCTGTTTGATTTCGTTGTTCGATTTCGAAGTTCGATTTCGTTGTTCGATTTCGTTGTTCGATTTCGTTATTCGATTCCGTTGTTCGATTTCCTTGTTAGATTTCGTTGTTCGATGTCGTTGTTCGATTTCGTTGTTCGATTTCGTTGTTCGATTTCGTTGTTCGATTTCGAAGTTGGATTTCAAGTTGGATTTCGTTGTTCGATTTCGTTGATCGATTTCGTTTTTCGATTTCGTTGTTCGATTTCGTTGTTCGATTCGTTATTTGATTTCGTTCGATTTCGTTGTTCGATTTCGTTGTTCCATTTCGTTGTTCGATTTCGTTGTTCGATTTCGTTGTTCGATTTCGTTGTTCGATTTCGCTGTTTGATTTCGTTGTTCGATTTCGAAGTTCGATTTCGTTGTTCGATTTCGTTGTTCGATTTCGTTATTCGATTCCGTTGTTCGATTTCCTTGTTAGATTTCGTTGTTCGATGTCGTTGTTCGATTTCCTTGTTAGATTTCGTTGTTCGATGTCGTTCGATTTCGTTGTTCGATTTCGTTATTCGATTTAGTGATTCGAATTCGTTCGAATTCGTTGTTCGTTTTAGTTGTTCTATATTGTTGTATGATTTCGTGGTTAGATTTAGTTGTTCGATTGCGTTGTTCGATTGCGTTGTTCCATTTCGTTGTTCCATTTCGTGGTTTCAGTTTGTTGTTCGATTTCGTTGTTCAATATCGAAGTTGGATTTTGTTGTTCGATTTCGTTGTTCGATTTCGTTGTTCGATTCGTTATTTGATTTCGTTCGATTGCGTTGTTCCATTTCGTTGTTCCATTTCGTGGTTTCAGTTTGTTGTTCGATTTCGTTGTTCAATATCGAAGTTGGATTTCGTTGTTCGATTTCGTTGTTCGATTTCGTTGTTCGATTTCGTTATTCGATTCCGTTGTTCGATTTCCTTGTTAGATTTCGTTGTTCGATGTCGTTCGATTTCGTTGTTCGATTTCGTTATTCGATTTAGTGATTCGAATTCGTTCGAATTCGTTGTTCGTTTTAGTTGTTCTATATTGTTGTATGATTTCGTGGTTAGATTTAGTTGTTCGATTGCGTTGTTCGATTGCGTTGTTCCATTTCGTTGTTCCATTTCGTGGTTTCAGTTTGTTGTTCGATTTCGTTGTTCAATATCGAAGTTGGATTTTGTTGTTCGATTTCGTTGTTCGATTTCGTTGTTCGATTCGTTATTTGATTTCGTTCGATTTCGTTGTTTGATTTCGTTGTTCCATTTCGTTGTTCGATTTCGTTGTTCGATTTCGTTGTTCGATTTCGCTGTTTGATTTCGTTGTTCGATTTCGAAGTTCGATTTCGTTGTTCGATTTCGTTGTTCGATTTCGTTATTCGATTCCGTTGTTCGATTTCCTTGTTAGATTTCGTTGTTCGATGTCGTTGTTCGATTTCGTTGTTCGATTTCGTTGTTCGATTTCGTTGTTCGATTTCGAAGTTGGATTTCAAGTTGGATTTCGTTGTTCGATTTCGTTGATCGATTTCGTTTTTCGATTTCGTTGTTCGATTTCGTTGTTCGATTCGTTATTTGATTTCGTTCGATTTCGTTGTTCGATTTCGTTGTTCCATTTCGTTGTTCGATTTCGTTGTTCGATTTCGTTGTTCGATTTCGTTGTTCGATTTCGCTGTTTGATTTCGTTGTTCGATTTCGAAGTTCGATTTCGTTGTTCGATTTCGTTGTTCGATTTCGTTATTCGATTCCGTTGTTCGATTTCCTTGTTAGATTTCGTTGTTCGATGTCGTTGTTCGATTTCCTTGTTAGATTTCGTTGTTCGATGTCGTTCGATTTCGTTGTTCGATTTCGTTATTCGATTTAGTGATTCGAATTCGTTCGAATTCGTTGTTCGTTTTAGTTGTTCTATATTGTTGTATGATTTCGTGGTTAGATTTAGTTGTTCGATTGCGTTGTTCGATTGCGTTGTTCCATTTCGTTGTTCCATTTCGTGGTTTCAGTTTGTTGTTCGATTTCGTTGTTCAATATCGAAGTTGGATTTTGTTGTTCGATTTCGTTGTTCGATTTCGTTGTTCGATTCGTTATTTGATTTCGTTCGATTGCGTTGTTCCATTTCGTTGTTCCATTTCGTGGTTTCAGTTTGTTGTTCGATTTCGTTGTTCAATATCGAAGTTGGATTTCGTTGTTCGATTTCGTTGTTCGATTTCGTTGTTCGATTTCGTTGTTCGAATCGTTATTTGATTTCGTTGTTCGATTTCGTTGTTCGATTTCGTTGTTCGATTTCGTTGTTCCATTTCGTTGTTCGATTTCGTTGTTCGATTTCGTGGTTCGATTTCTAAGTTGGATTTCGAAGTTGGATTTTGTTGACCGATTTCGTTGTTCTTTTTCTTTGTTCGATTTCGTGGTTCGAGTTTGTTGTTCGATTTCGTTGTTCGATTTCGTTGTTCGATTTCGTTGTTCGATTTCGAAATTCGATTTCGTTGTTCGATTTCGTTCTTCGATTTCGTGGTTCGATTTCGTTGTTCGATTTCGTTATTCGATTCCGTAGTTCGATTTCCTTGTTAGATTTCGTTGTTTGATGTCGTTGTTCGATTTCGTTGTTCGATTTCGTTGTTCGATTTCGTTGTTCGATTTCGTTGTTCGATTTCTAAGTTGGATTTCGAAGTTGGATTTCGTTGTTCGATTTCGTTGTTCGATTTCGTTGTTCGATTTCGTTGTTCGATTTCGAAGTTCGATTTCGTTGTTTGATTTCGTTGTTCGATTTCGTTGTTCGATTTCGTTGTTCGATTTCGTTGTTCGTTTTCGTTGTTCGATTTCGTTGTTCGATTTCGTTGTTTGAATTCGTGTTCGATTTCGTTGATCGATTTCGTTGTTCGATTTTCATTGTTCGATTTGATTGTTCGATTTCGTTGATCGATTTCGTTTTTCGATTTCGTTGTTCGATTTCGTTGTTCGATTTCGTTGTTCGATTTCGTTTTGCGATTTCGTTGTTCGATTTCGTTGTTCGATTTCGTTGTTCGATTTCGTTGTTCGATTTCGTTGTTCGATTTCGTTGATCGATTTCGTTTTTCGATTTCATTGTTCGATTTCGTTGTTCGATTTCGTTGTTCCATTTCGTTGTTCCATTTCGTTGTTCTATTTCGTGGTTCGATTTCGTGGTTCAGTTCGTTGGTGGAGTTCGATTTCGATGTTCGATTTTCGTGGTTCGATTTCGTTGTTCGATTTAGTGATTCGAATTCGTTGTTCGATTTCGTTGTTCGATTTCGAAGTTCGATTTCGTTGTTCGATTTCGTTGTTCGATTTCGTTGTTCGATTTCGTTGTTCGATTTCGTTGTTCGATTTCGTTGTTCGTTTTCGTTGTTCGATTTCGTTATTCGATTTCGTTGTTTGAATTCGTGTTCGATTTCGTTGATCGATTTCGTTGTTTGATTTCCATTGTTCGATTTGATTTTTCGATTTCGTTGATCGATTTCGTTTTTCGATTTCATTGTTCAATTTCGTTGTTCGATTTCGTTGTTCGATTTCGTTGTTCGATTTCGTGGTTCGATTTCGTTGTTCGATTTCGTTATTCGATTCCGTAGTTCGTTTTCCTTGTTAGATTTCGTTGTTTGATGTCGTTGTTCGATTTCGTTGTTCGATTTCGTTGTTCGATTTCGTTGTTCGATTTCGTTGTTCGATTTCGTTGTTCGATTTCGTTGTTCGATTTCGTTGTTCGATTTCTAAGTTGGATTTCGAAGTTGGATTTCGTTGTTCGATTTCGTTGTTCGATTTCGTTGATCGATTTCGTTGATCGATTTCGTTTTTCGATTTCGTTATTCGATTCCGTTGTTCGATTTCCTTGTTAGATTTCGTTGTTCGATGTCGTTGTTCGATTTCGTTGTTCGATTTCGTTGTTCGATTTCGTTGTTCGATTTCGAAGTTGGATTTCGAAGTTGGATTTCGTTGTTCTATTTCGTTGTTCAATTTCGTTGTTCGATTTCGTTGATCGATTTCGTTGTTCGATTTCGTTGTTCGATTTCGTTATTCGATTTAGTGATTCGAATTCGTTCGAATTCGTTGTTCGTTTTCGTTGTTCTATATTGTTGTATGATTTCGTGGTTAGATTTCGTTGCTCGATTGCGTTGTTCCATTTCGTTGTTCCATTTCGTGGTTTCAGTTTGTTGTTCGATTTTGTTGTTCAATATCGAAGTTGGATCTTGTTGTTCGATTTCGTTGTTCGATTTCGTTGTTCGATTCGTTATTTGATTTCGTTCGATTTCGTTGTTCGATTTCGTTGTTCCATTTCGTTGTTCGATTTCGTTGTTCGATTTCGTTGTTCGATTTCGTTGTTCGATTTCGTTGTTCGATTTCGCTGTTTGATTTCGTTGTTCGATTTCGCTGTTTGATTTCGTTGTTCGATTTCGAAGTTCGATTTCGTTGTTCGATTTCGTTGTTCGATTTCGTTGTTTGAATTCGTGTTCAATTTCGTTGATCGATTTCGTAGTTCGATTTTCATTGTTCGATTTGATTGTTCGATTTCGTTGATCGATTTCGTTTTTCGATTTCGTTGTTCGATTTCGTTGTTCAATATTGAAGTTGAATTTCGTTGTTCGATTTCGTTGTTCGATTTCGTGGTTCGAATTCGTTGTTCGAATTCGTTGTTCGATTTCGTTGTTCGTTGTTAGATTTCGTTGTTCGTTGTTAGATTTCGTTGTTCTTTGTTCGATTTCGTTGTTCGTTGTTAGATTTCGTTGTTCTTTGATCAATTTCGTTGTTCGATTTTCGTTGTTCGATTTCGTTGTTCGATTGCGTTGTTCTATTTCGTTATTCAATTTCGTGGTTCGATTTCGTTGTTTCAGTTTGTTGTTCGAGTTCGTTATTCGATTTCGTTGTTCGATTTCGTTGTTCGATTTCGTTATTCGATTTCGTTGTTCGATTTCGTTGTTTGATTACGTTGTTCGATTTCGTTGTTCGATTTAGTGATTCGAATTCGTTGTTTGAATTCGTTGTTCGATTTCGTTGTTCGTTATTCGATTTCGTTGTTCGATTTCGTTATTCGATTCCGTTGTTCGATTTCCTTGTTAGATTTCGTTGTTCGATGTCGTTGTTCGATTTCGTTGTTCGATTTCGTTGTTCGATTTCGTTGTTCGATTTCGAAGTTGGATTTCAAAGTTGGATTTCGATGTTCGATTTCGTTGTTCAATTTCCTTGTTTGATTTCGTTGATCGATTTCGTTTTTCGATTTCGTTATTCGATTCCGTTGTTCGATTTCCTTGTTAGATTTCGTTGTTCGATGTCGTTCGATTTCGTTGTTCGATTTCGTTATTCGATTTAGTGATTCGAATTCGTTCGAATTCGTTGTTCGTTTTAGTTGTTCTATATTGTTGTATGATTTCGTGGTTAGATTTAGTTGTTCGATTGCGTTGTTCGATTGCGTTGTTCCATTTCGTTGTTCCATTTCGTGGTTTCAGTTTGTTGTTCGATTTCGTTGTTCAATATCGAAGTTGGATTTTGTTGTTCGATTTCGTTGTTCGATTTCGCTGTTTGATTTCGTTGTTCGATTTCGAAGTTCGATTTCGTTGTTCGATTTCGTTGTTCGATTTCTAAGTTGGATTTCGAAGTTGGATTTCGTTGTTCGATTTCGTTGTTCGATTTCGTTGATCGATTTCGTTGATCGATTTCGTTTTTCGATTTCGTTATTCGATTCCGTTGTTCGATTTCCTTGTTAGATTTCGTTGTTCGATGTCGTTGTTCGATTTCGTTGTTCGATTTCGTTGTTCGATTTCGTTGTTCGATTTCGAAGTTGGATTTCGAAGTTGGATTTCGTTGTTCTATTTCGTTGTTCAATTTCGTTGTTCGATTTCGTTGATCGATTTCGTTGTTCGATTTCGTTGTTCGATTTCGTTATTCGATTTAGTGATTCGAATTCGTTCGAATTCGTTGTTCGTTGTTAGATTTCGTTGTTCTTTGATCAATTTCGTTGTTCGATTTTCGTTGTTCGATTTCGTTGTTCGATTGCGTTGTTCTATTTCGTTATTCAATTTCGTGGTTCGATTTCGTTGTTTCAGTTTGTTGTTCGAGTTCGTTATTCGATTTCGTTGTTCGATTTCGTTGTTCGATTTCGTTATTCGATTTCGTTGTTCGATTTCGTTGTTTGATTACGTTGTTCGATTTCGTTGTTCGATTTAGTGATTCGAATTCGTTGTTTGAATTCGTTGTTCGATTTCGTTGTTCGTTATTCGATTTCGTTGTTCGATTTCGTTATTCGATTCCGTTGTTCGATTTCCTTGTTAGATTTCGTTGTTCGATGTCGTTGTTCGATTTCGTTGTTCGATTTCGTTGTTCGATTTCGTTGTTCGATTTCGAAGTTGGATTTCAAAGTTGGATTTCGATGTTCGATTTCGTTGTTCAATTTCCTTGTTTGATTTCGTTGATCGATTTCGTTTTTCGATTTCGTTATTCGATTCCGTTGTTCGATTTCCTTGTTAGATTTCGTTGTTCGATGTCGTTCGATTTCGTTGTTCGATTTCGTTATTCGATTTAGTGATTCGAATTCGTTCGAATTCGTTGTTCGTTTTAGTTGTTCTATATTGTTGTATGATTTCGTGGTTAGATTTAGTTGTTCGATTGCGTTGTTCGATTGCGTTGTTCCATTTCGTTGTTCCATTTCGTGGTTTCAGTTTGTTGTTCGATTTCGTTGTTCAATATCGAAGTTGGATTTTGTTGTTCGATTTCGTTGTTCGATTTCGCTGTTTGATTTCGTTGTTCGATTTCGAAGTTCGATTTCGTTGTTCGATTTCGTTGTTCGATTTCTAAGTTGGATTTCGAAGTTGGATTTCGTTGTTCGATTTCGTTGTTCGATTTCGTTGATCGATTTCGTTGATCGATTTCGTTTTTCGATTTCGTTATTCGATTCCGTTGTTCGATTTCCTTGTTAGATTTCGTTGTTCGATGTCGTTGTTCGATTTCGTTGTTCGATTTCGTTGTTCGATTTCGTTGTTCGATTTCGAAGTTGGATTTCGAAGTTGGATTTCGTTGTTCTATTTCGTTGTTCAATTTCGTTGTTCGATTTCGTTGATCGATTTCGTTGTTCGATTTCGTTGTTCGATTTCGTTATTCGATTTAGTGATTCGAATTCGTTCGAATTCGTTGTTCGTTTTCGTTGTTCTATATTGTTGTATGATTTCGTGGTTAGATTTCGTTGCTCGATTGCGTTGTTCCATTTCGTTGTTCCATTTCGTGGTTTCAGTTTGTTGTTCGATTTTGTTGTTCAATATCGAAGTTGGATCTTGTTGTTCGATTTCGTTGTTCGATTTCGTTGTTCGATTCGTTATTTGATTTCGTTCGATTTCGTTGTTCGATTTCGTTGTTCCATTTCGTTGTTCGATTTCGTTGTTCGATTTCGTTGTTCGATTTCGTTGTTCGATTTCGCTGTTTGATTTCGTTGTTCGATTTCGCTGTTTGATTTCGTTGTTCGATTTCGAAGTTCGATTTCGTTGTTCGATTTCGTTGTTCGATTTCGTTGTTTGAATTCGTGTTCAATTTCGTTGATCGATTTCGTAGTTCGATTTTCATTGTTCGATTTGATTGTTCGATTTCGTTGATCGATTTCGTTTTTCGATTTCGTTGTTCGATTTCGTTGTTCAATATTGAAGTTGAATTTCGTTGTTCGATTTCGTTGTTCGATTTCGTGGTTCGAATTCGTTGTTCGAATTCGTTGTTCGATTTCGTTGTTCGTTGTTAGATTTCGTTGTTCGTTGTTAGATTTCGTTGTTCTTTGTTCGATTTCGTTGTTCGTTGTTAGATTTCGTTGTTCTTTGATCAATTTCGTTGTTCGATTTCGTTGTTCGATTTTCGTTGTTCGATTTCGTTGTTCGATTGCGTTGTTCTATTTCGTTATTCAATTTCGTGGTTCGATTTCGTTGTTTCAGTTTGTTGTTCGAGTTCGTTATTCGATTTCGTTGTTCGATTTCGTTGTTCGATTTCGTTATTCGATTTCGTTGTTCGATTTCGTTGTTTGATTACGTTGTTCGATTTCGTTGTTCGATTTAGTGATTCGAATTCGTTGTTTGAATTCGTTGTTCGATTTCGTTGTTCGTTATTCGATTTCGTTGTTCGATTTCGTTATTCGATTCCGTTGTTCGATTTCCTTGTTAGATTTCGTTGTTCGATGTCGTTGTTCGATTTCGTTGTTCGATTTCGTTGTTCGATTTCGTTGTTCGATTTCGAAGTTGGATTTCAAAGTTGGATTTCGATGTTCGATTTCGTTGTTCAATTTCCTTGTTTGATTTCGTTGATCGATTTCGTTTTTCGATTTCGTTATTCGATTCCGTTGTTCGATTTCCTTGTTAGATTTCGTTGTTCGATGTCGTTCGATTTCGTTGTTCGATTTCGTTATTCGATTTAGTGATTCGAATTCGTTCGAATTCGTTGTTCGTTTTAGTTGTTCTATATTGTTGTATGATTTCGTGGTTAGATTTAGTTGTTCGATTGCGTTGTTCGATTGCGTTGTTCCATTTCGTTGTTCCATTTCGTGGTTTCAGTTTGTTGTTCGATTTCGTTGTTCAATATCGAAGTTGGATTTTGTTGTTCGATTTCGTTGTTCGATTTCGCTGTTTGATTTCGTTGTTCGATTTCGAAGTTCGATTTCGTTGTTCGATTTCGTTGTTCGATTTCGTTATTCGATTCCGTTGTTCGATTTCCTTGTTAGATTTCGTTGTTCGATGTCGTTGTTCGATTTCGTTGTTCGATTTCGTTGTTCGATTTCGTTGTTCGATTTCGAAGTTGGATTTCAAGTTGGATTTCGTTGTTCGATTTCGTTGATCGATTTCGTTTTTCGATTTCGTTGTTCGATTTCGTTGTTCGATTCGTTATTTGATTTCATTCGATTTCGTTGTTCGATTTCGTTGTTCCATTTCGTTGTTCGATTTCGTTGTTCGATTTCGTTGTTCGATTTCGTTGTTCGATTTTGCTGTTTGATTTCGTTGTTCGATTTCGAAGTTCGATTTCGTTGTTCGATTTCGTTGTTCGATTTCGTTATTCGATTCCGCTGTTCGATTTCCTTGTTAGATTTCGTTGTTCGATGTCGTTGTTCGATTTCCTTGTTAGATTTCGTTGTTCGATGTCGTTCGATTTCGTTGTTCGATTTCGTTATTCGATTCAGTGATTCGAATTCGTTCGAATTCGTTGTTCGTTTTAGTTGTTCTATATTGTTGTATGATTTCGTGGTTAGATTTAGTTGTTCGATTGCGTTGTTCGATTGCGTTGTTCCATTTCGTTGTTCCATTTCGTGGTTTCAGTTTGTTGTTCGATTTCGTTGTTCAATATCGAAGTTGGATTTCGTTGTTCGATTTCGTTGTTCGATTTCGTTGTTCGAATCGTTATTTGATTTCGTTGTTCGATTTCGTTGTTCGATTTCGTTGTTCGATTTCGTTGTTCCATTTCGTTGTTCGATTTCGTTGTTCGATTTCGTGGTTCGATTTCTAAGTTGGATTTCGAAGTTGGATTTCGTTGACCGATTTCGTTGTTCTTTTTCTTTGTTCGATTTCGTGGTTCGAGTTTGTTGTTCGATTTCGTTGTTCGATTTCGTTGTTCGATTTCGTTGTTCGATTTCGAAATTCGATTTCGTTGTTCGATTTCGTTCTTCGATTTCGTGGTTCGATTTCGTTGTTCGATTTCGTTATTCGATTCCGTAGTTCGATTTCCTTGTTAGATTTCGTTGTTTGATGTCGTTGTTCGATTTCGTTGTTCGATTTCGTTGTTCGATTTCGTTGTTCGATTTCGTTGTTCGATTTCTAAGTTGGATTTCGAAGTTGGATTTCGTTGTTCGATTTCGTTGTTCGATTTCGTTGTTCGATTTCGTTGTTCGATTTCGAAGTTCGATTTCGTTGTTTGATTTCGTTGTTCGATTTCGTTGTTCGATTTCGTTGTTCGATTTCGTTGTTCGTTTTCGTTGTTCGATTTCGTTGTTCGATTTCGTTGTTTGAATTCGTGTTCGATTTCGTTGATCGATTTCGTTGTTCGATTTTCATTGTTCGATTTGATTGTTCGATTTCGTTGATCGATTTCGTTTTTCGATTTCGTTGTTCGATTTCGTTGTTCGATTTCGTTGTTCGATTTCGTTTTGCGATTTCGTTGTTCGATTTCGTTGTTCGATTTCGTTGTTCGATTTCGTTGTTCGATTTCGTTGTTCGATTTCGTTGATCGATTTCGTTTTTCGATTTCATTGTTCGATTTCGTTGTTCGATTTCGTTGTTCCATTTCGTTGTTCCATTTCGTTGTTCTATTTCGTGGTTCGATTTCGTGGTTCAGTTCGTTGGTGGAGTTCGATTTCGATGTTCGATTTTCGTGGTTCGATTTCGTTGTTCGATTTAGTGATTCGAATTCGTTGTTCGATTTCGTTGTTCGATTTCGAAGTTCGATTTCGTTGTTCGATTTCGTTGTTCGATTTCGTTGTTCGATTTCGTTGTTCGATTTCGTTGTTCGTTTTCGTTGTTCGATTTCGTTATTCGATTTCGTTGTTTGAATTCGTGTTCGATTTCGTTGATCGATTTCGTTGTTTGATTTCCATTGTTCGATTTGATTTTTCGATTTCGTTGATCGATTTCGTTGTTCCATTTCGTTGTTCTATTTCGTGGTTCGATTTCGTGGTTCAGTTCGTTGGTGGAGTTCGATTTCGATGTTCGATTTTCGTGGTTCGATTTCGTTGTTCGATTTAGTGATTCGAATTCGTTGTTCGATTTCGTTGTTCGATTTCGAAGTTCGATTTCGTTGTTCGATTTCGTTGTTCGATTTCGTTGTTCGATTTCGTTGTTCGATTTCGTTGTTCGTTTTCGTTGTTCGATTTCGTTATTCGATTTCGTTGTTTGAATTCGTGTTCGATTTCGTTGATCGATTTCGTTGTTTGATTTCCATTGTTCGATTTGATTTTTCGATTTCGTTGATCGATTTCGTTGTTCCATTTCGTTGTTCTATTTCGTGGTTCGATTTCGTGGTTCAGTTCGTTGTTCGAGTTCGATTTCGATTTCGTTGTTCGATTTCGTGGTTCGATTTCGTTGTTCGATTTCGTTGTTCGATTTAGTGATTCGAATTCGTTGTTCGAATTCGTTGTTCGAATTCGTTGTTTGATTTCGTTGTTCGTTGTTCGATTTCGTTGTTCGATTTCGTTGTTCGATTTCGTTGTTCGATTTCTAAGTTGGATTTCGAAGTTGGATTTTGTTGTTCGATTTCGTTGTTCGATTTCGTTGTTCGATTTCGTTGATCGATTTCGTTTTTCGATTTCGTTGTTCGATTTCGTTGTTCGATTTAGTGATTCGAATTCGTTGTTTGAATTCGTTGTTCGATTTCGTTGTTCGTTATTCGATTTCGTTGTTCTATTTCGTTGTTCGATTTCGTTGTTCGATTTTGTGGTTCGATTTTGTTTTTCGATTTCGTTATTCGATTCCGTTGTTCGATTTCCTTGTTAGATTTCGTTGTTCGATTTCGTTGTTCGTTGTTAGATTTCGTTGTTCTTTGTTCGATTTCGTTGTTCGTTGTTAGATTTCGTTGTTCTTTGTTCAATTTCGATGTTCGATTTCGTTGTTCGATTTTCGTTGTTCGATTTCGTTGTTCGATTGCGTTGTTCCATTTCGTTATTCAATTTCCTGGTTCGATTTCGTGGTTTCAGTTTGTTGTTCGAGTTCGTTATTCGATTTCGTTGTTCCTTTTCGTTGTTCGATTTCGTTGTTCGATTTCGTGGTTCGAGTTTGTTGTTCGATTTCGAAGTTCGATTTCGTTGTTCGATTTCGTTGTTCGATTTCGTTGTTCTATTTCGTTGTTCGATTTTTGTTGTTCGATTTTCTTTGTTCGATTTCGTTGTTCGATTTCGTTGTTCGATTTCGTTGTTCGATTTCGTTGTTCGATTTCGTTGTTCGATTTCGTGGTTCGAATACCTTGTTCGAATTCGTTGTTCGAATTCGTTGGCCGATTTCATTGTTCGTTGTTAGATTTCGTTGTTCCTTTTCGTGGTTCGATTTTGTTGTATGATTTCGTGGTTCGATTTCGTTGTTCGATTGCGTTGTTCCATTTCGTTGTTCTATTTCGTGGTTTCAGTTTGTTGTTCGATTTCGATTTCGTTGTTCGATATCGAAGTTGGAATTCGTGGTTCGAATTCGTGGTTCGAATTCGTTGTTCGAATTGGTTGTTCGAATTCGTTGGTCGATTTCATTGTCCGTTGTTAGATTTCGTTGTTCCTTTTCGTGGTTCGATTTTGTTGTATGATTTCGTAGTTCGATTTCGCTGTTCGATTTCGTTGATCAATTTCATTGTTCGATTTCGTTGTTCGATTTCGTTGTTCAATTTCGTTGTTCTATTTCGTGGTTAGATTTCGTGGTTCAGTTCGTTGTTCGAGTTCGATTTCGATTTCGTTGTTCGATTTCGTGGTTCGATTTCGTTGTTCGATTTAGTGATTCGAATTCGTTGTTCGAATTCGTTGTTCGATTTCGTTGTTCGTTGTTCGATTTCGTGGTTCGGGTTTGTTGTTCGATTTCGTTGTTCGATTCGTTGTTCGATTTCGTTGTTCGAGTTCGTTGTTCGATTTCGTTGTTCGTTGTTAGATTTCGTTGTTCTTTGTTCGATTTCGTTGTTCGTTGTTAGATTTCGTTGTTCTTTGTTCGATTTCGTTGTTCGATTTCGTTGTTCGATTTCGTTGTTCGTTTTCGTTGTTCGATTTCGTTGTTCGATTTCGTTGTTTGAATTCGTGTTCGATTTCGTTGATCGATTTCGTTGTTCGATTTCCATTGTTCGATTTGATTTTTTGATTTCGTTGTTCGATTTCGTTGTTCGATTTCGTGGTTCGAGTTTGTTGTTCGATTTCGTTGTTCGATTCGTTGTTCGATTTCGTTGTTCGAGTTCGTTGTTCGATTTCGTTTTTCGTTGTTAGATTTCGTTGTTCTTTGTTCGATTTCGTTGTTCGTTGTTAGATTTCGTTGTTCTTTGTTCAATTTCGTTGTTCGATGTCGTTATTCGATTCCGTAGTTCGATTTCCTTGTTAGATTTCGTTGTTCGATGTCGTTGTTCGATTTCGTTGTTCGATTTCGTTGTTCGATTTCGTTGTTCGATTTCGTTGTTCGATTTCTAAGTTGGATTTCGAAGTTGGATTTCGTTGTTCGATTTCGTTGTTCGATTTCGTTGTTCGATTTCGTTGATCGATTTCGTTTTTCGATTTCGTTGTTCGATTTCGTTATTCGATTCCGTTGTTCGATTTCCTTGTTAGATTTCGTTGTTCGATGTCGTTGTTCGATTTCATTGTTCGATTTCGTTGTTAGATTTCGTTGTTCGATTTCGTTGTTCGATTTCATTGTTCGATTTCGTTGTTCGATTTCGTTGTTCGATTTCGTTGTTAGATTTCGTTGTTCGATTTCGTTGTTCGAATTCGTTGTTCGAATTCGTTGTTCGATTTCGTTGTTCGATTTCGTTGTTCGATTCGTTATTCGATCTCGTTGTCCGATTCCGTTGTTCGATTTCGTTGTTCGTTTTCGTTGTTCGATATTGTTGTATGATTTCGTGGTTCGATTTCGTTGTTCGATTGCGTAGTTCCATTTCGTTGTTCGATTTCGTGGTTCGAATTCGTTGTTCGATTTCGTTGTTCGATTTTGTTGTTCGATTTCGTTGTTCGATTTCGTTGTTCGATTTCGTTATTCGATCTCGTTGTCCGATTCCGTTGTTCGATTTCGTTGTTCGTTTTCGTTGTTCGATATTGTTGTATGATTTCGTGGTTCGATTTCGTTGTTCGATTGCGTCATTTCATTTCGTTGTTCGATTTCGTGGTTCGAATTCGTTGTTCGAATTCGTTGTTCGATTTCGTTGTTCGATTTTGTTGTTCGATTTCGTTGTTGGTTTTCCTTGTTCGATTTCGTTGTTTGATTGCGTCGTTCCATTTCGTTGTTCGATTTCGTGGTTCGATTTCGTTGTTCGATTTCGTTGTTCGATTTCGTTGTTCGATTTCGTTGTCCGATTCCGTTGTTCGATTTCGTTGTTCGTTTTCGTTGTTCGATATTGTTGTATGATTTCGTGGTTCGATTTCGTTGTTCGATTTCGTTGTTCCATTTCGTTGTTCGATATTGTTGTATGATTTCGTGGTTCGATTTCGTTGTTCGATTGCGTCGTTCCATTTCGTTGTTCGATTTCGTGGTTCGAATTCGTTGTTCGAATTCGTTGTTCGATTTCGTTGTTTGATTTCGTTGTTCGATTTTGAAGTTCGATTTCGTTGTTCGATTTCGTTGTTCGATTTCGTTGTTCGATTTCGTTGTTCGATTTCGTTGTTCGATTTCGTTGTTCGATTTCGTTGTTCGAATTCGTTGTTCGATTTCGTTGTTCGATATTGTTGTATGATTTCGTGGTTCGATTTCGTTGTTCGATTGCGTCGTTCCATTTCGTTGTTCGATTTCGTGGTTCGAATTCGTTGTTCGAATTCGTTGTTCGATTTCGTTGTTCGATTTTGTTGTTCGATTTCGTTGTTGGTTTTCCTTGTTCGATTTCGTTGTTCGATTGCGTCGTTCCATTTCGTTGTTCGATTTCGTGGTTCGATTTCGTTGTTCGATTTCGTTGTTCGATTTCGTTGTTCGATTTCGTTGTCCGATTCCGTTGTTCAATTTCGTTGTTCGTTTTCGTTGTTCGATATTGTTGTATGATTTCGTGGTTCGATTTCGTTGTTCGATTTCGTTGTTCCATTTCGTTGTTCGATATTGTTGTATGATTTCGTGGTTCGATTTCGTTGTTCGATTGCGTCGTTCCATTTCGTTGTTCGATTTCGTGGTTCGAATTCGTTGTTCGAATTCGTTGTTCGATTTCGTTGTTTGATTTCGTTGTTCGATTTTGAAGTTCGATTTCGTTGTTCGATTTCGTTGTTCGATTTCGTTGTTCGATTTCGTTGTTCGATTTCGTTGTTCGATTTCGTTGTTCGATTGCGTTGTTCGATTTCGTTGTTCGATTTTGTTGTTCGATTTCGTTGTTCGATTTCGTTGTTCGATTTCGTTGTTCGATTTCGTTGTTCGATTTCGTTGTTCGATTTCGTTGTTCGATTGCGTTGTTCGATTTCGTTGTTCGATTTCGTTGTTCGATTTCGTTGTTCGATTTCGTTGTTCGATTTCGTTGTTCGATTTCGTTGTTCGATTGCGTTGTTCGATTTCGTTGTTCGATGTCGTTGTTCGATGTCGTTGTTCGATGTCGTTGTTCGATGTCGTTGTTCGATGTCGTTGTTCGATTTCGTTGTTCGATTTCGTTGTTCGATTTCGTTGTTCGATTTCGTTGTTCGATTTCGTTGTTCGATTTCGTTGTTCAATTTCGTTGTTCGATTTTGAAGTTCGATTTCGTTGTTCGATTTCGTTGTTCGATTTCGTTGTTCGATTTCGTTATCCGATTCCGTTGTTCGATTTCGTTGTTCGTTTTTATTGTTCGATATTGTTGTATGATTTCGTGGTTCGATTTCGTTGTTCGATTGCGTCGTTCCATTTCGTTGTTCGATTTCGTGGTTCGAATTCGTTGTTCGAATTCGTTGTTCGATTTCGTTGTTCGATTTTGTTGTTCGATTTCGTTGTTCGATTTCGTTGTTCGATTTCGTTGTTCGATTTCGTTGTTCGATTTCGTTGTTCGATTTCGTTGTTCGATTTCGTTGTTCGATTTCGTTGTTCGATTGCGTTGTTCGATTTCGTTGTTCGATTCCGTTGTTCGATTTCGTTGTTCGATTTCGTTGTTCGATTTCGTTGTTCGATTTCGTTGTTCGATTTCGTTGTTCGATTTCGTTGTTCGATTTCGTTGTTCGATTTCTAAGTTGGATTTCGAAGTTGGATTTCGTTGTTCGATTTCGTTGTTCGATTTCGTTGATCGATTTCGTTGATCGATTTCGTTTTTCGATTTCGTTATTCGATTCCGTTGTTCGATTTCCTTGTTAGATTTCGTTGTTCGATGTCGTTGTTCGATTTCGTTGTTCGATTTCGTTGATCGATTTCGTTGTTCGATTTCGAAGTTGGATTTCGAAGTTGGATTTCGTTGTTCTATTTCGTTGTTCAATTTCGTTGTTCGATTTCGTTGATCGATTTCGTTGTTCGATTTCGTTGTTCGATTTCGTTATTCGATTTAGTGATTCGAATTCGTTCGAATTCGTTGTTCGTTTTCGTTGTTCTATATTGTTGTATGATTTCGTGGTTAGATTTCGTTGCTCGATTGCGTTGTTCCATTTCGTTGTTCCATTTCGTGGTTTCAGTTTGTTGTTCGATTTTGTTCAATATCGAAGTTGGATCTTGTTGTTCGATTTCGTTGTTCGATTTCGTTGTTCGATTCGTTATTTGATTTCGTTCGATTTCGTTGTTCGATTTCGTTGTTCCATTTCGTTGTTCGATTTCGTTGTTCGATTTCGTTGTTCGATTTCGTTGTTCGATTTCGCTGTTTGATTTCGTTGTTCGATTTCGCTGTTTGATTTCGTTGTTCGATTTCGAAGTTCGATTTCGTTGTTCGATTTCGTTGTTCGATTTCGTTGTTTGAATTCGTGTTCAATTTCGTTGATCGATTTCGTAGTTCGATTTTCATTGTTCGATTTGATTGTTCGATTTCGTTGATCGATTTCGTTTTTCGATTTCGTTGTTCGATTTCGTTGTTCAATATTGAAGTTGAATTTCGTTGTTCGATTTCGTTGTTCGAATTCGTTGTTCGATTTCGTTGTTCGTTGTTAGATTTCGTTGTTCGTTGTTAGATTTCGTTGTTCTTTGTTCGATTTCGTTGTTCGTTGTTAGATTTCGTTGTTCTTTGATCAATTTCGTTGTTCGATTTCGTTGTTCGATTTCGTTGTTCGATTTCGTTGTTCGATTCGTTATTCGATTTCGTTGTTCGATTTCGTTGTTCGATTTCGTTGTTCGATTTCGTTGTTTTCGATTTCGTTGTTCGATTTCGTTGTTCGAATTCGTTGTTCGATTTCGTGGTTCGATTTCGTTGTTCGATTGCGTCGTTTCATTTCGTTGTTCGATTTCGTGGTTCGAATTCGTTGTTCGAATTCGTTGTTCGATTTCGTTGTTCGATTTTGTTGTTCGATTTCGTTGTTGGTTTTCCTTGTTCGATTTCGTTGTTCGATTTCGTTGTTCGATTTCGTTGTTCGATTTCGTTGTTCGAATTCGTTGTTCGAATTCGTTGTTCGAATTCGTTGTTCGATTTCGTTGTTCGATTTCGTTGATCGATTTCGTTGATCGATTTCGTTTTTCGATTTCGTTATTCGATTCCGTTGTTCGATTTCCTTGTTAGATTTCGTTGTTCGATGTCGTTGTTCGATTTCGTTGTTCGATTTCGTTGATCGATTTCGTTGTTCGATTTCGAAGTTGGATTTCGAAGTTGGATTTCGTTGTTCTATTTCGTTGTTCAATTTCGTTGTTCGATTTCGTTGTTCGATTTCGTTGATCGATTTCGTTGATCGATTTCGTTTTTCGATTTCGTTATTCGATTCCGTTGTTCGATTTCCTTGTTAGATTTCGTTGTTCGATGTCGTTGTTCGATTTCGTTGTTCGATTTCGTTGATCGATTTCGTTGTTCGATTTCGAAGTTGGATTTCGAAGTTGGATTTCGTTGTTCTATTTCGTTGTTCAATTTCGTTGTTCGATTTCGTTGATCGATTTCGTTGTTCGATTTCGTTGTTCGATTTCGTTATTCGATTTAGTGATTCGAATTCGTTCGAATTCGTTGTTCGTTTTCGTTGTTCTATATTGTTGTATGATTTCGTGGTTAGATTTCGTTGCTCGATTGCGTTGTTCCATTTCGTTGTTCCATTTCGTGGTTTCAGTTTGTTGTTCGATTTTGTTCAATATCGAAGTTGGATCTTGTTGTTCGATTTCGTTGTTCGATTTCGTTGTTCGATTCGTTATTTGATTTCGTTCGATTTCGTTGTTCGATTTCGTTGTTCCATTTCGTTGTTCGATTTCGTTGTTCGATTTCGTTGTTCGATTTCGTTGTTCGATTTCGCTGTTTGATTTCGTTGTTCGATTTCGCTGTTTGATTTCGTTGTTCGATTTCGAAGTTCGATTTCGTTGTTCGATTTCGTTGTTCGATTTCGTTGTTTGAATTCGTGTTCAATTTCGTTGATCGATTTCGTAGTTCGATTTTCATTGTTCGATTTGATTGTTCGATTTCGTTGATCGATTTCGTTTTTCGATTTCGTTGTTCGATTTCGTTGTTCAATATTGAAGTTGAATTTCGTTGTTCGATTTCGTTGTTCGAATTCGTTGTTCGATTTCGTTGTTCGTTGTTAGATTTCGTTGTTCGTTGTTAGATTTCGTTGTTCTTTGTTCGATTTCGTTGTTCGTTGTTAGATTTCGTTGTTCTTTGATCAATTTCGTTGTTCGATTTCGTTGTTCGATTTCGTTGTTCGATTTCGTTGTTCGATTCGTTATTCGATTTCGTTGTTCGATTTCGTTGTTCGATTTCGTTGTTCGATTTCGTTGTTTTCGATTTCGTTGTTCGATTTCGTTGTTCGAATTCGTTGTTCGATTTCGTGGTTCGATTTCGTTGTTCGATTGCGTCGTTTCATTTCGTTGTTCGATTTCGTGGTTCGAATTCGTTGTTCGAATTCGTTGTTCGATTTCGTTGTTCGATTTTGTTGTTCGATTTCGTTGTTGGTTTTCCTTGTTCGATTTCGTTGTTCGATTTCGTTGTTCGATTTCGTTGTTCGATTTCGTTGTTCGAATTCGTTGTTCGAATTCGTTGTTCGAATTCGTTGTTCGATTTCGTTGTTCGATTTCGTTGTTCGATTTTGAAGTTCGATTTCGTTGTTCGATTTCGTTGTTCGATTGCGTTGTTCGATTTCGTTGTTCGATTTCGTTGTTCGATTTCGTTGTTCGATTTCGTTGTTCGATTTCGTTGTTCGATTTCGTTGTTCGATTTCGTTGTTCGATTTCGTCGTTCGATTTCGTTGTTCGATTTCGTTGTTCGAATTCGTTGTTCGATTTCGTTGTTCGATTTCGTTGTTCGATTTCGTTGTTCGATTTCGTTGTTCGATTTCGTTGTTCGATTTCGTTGTTCGATTTCGTTGTTCGATTTCGTTGTTCGATTTCGTTGTTCGATTTCGTTGTTCGATTTCGTTGTTCGATTTCGTTGTTCGATTTCGTTGTTCGATTTCGTTGTTCGATTTCGTTGTTCGATTTCGTTGTTAGATTTCGTTGTTCGATTTCGTTGTTCGAATTCGTTGTTCGAATTCGTAGTTCGAATTCGTTGTTCGATTTCGTTGTTCGATCTCGTTGTTCGATTTCGTTGTTCGATTTCGTTGTTCGATTTCGTTGTTCGATTTTGTTGTTCGATTTCGTTGTTCGATTTCGTTATTCGATCTCGTTGTCCGATTCCGTTGTTCGATTTCGTTGTTCGTTTTCGTTGTTCGATATTGTTGTATGATTTCGTGGTTCGATTTCGTTGTTCGATTGTGTCGTTTCATTTCGTTGTTCGATTTCGTTGTTCGAATTCGTTGTTCGATTTCGTTGTTCGATTTCGTTGTTCGATTTCGTTGTTCGATTTCGTTGTTCGATTCCGTTGTTCGATTTCGTTGTTCGTTTTCGTTGTTCGATATTGTTGTATGATTTCGTGGTTCGATTTCGTTGTTCGATTGCGTCGTTTCATTTCGTTGTTCGATTTCGTGGTTCGAATTCGTTGTTCGAATTCGTTGTTCGATTTCGTTGTTCGATTTTGTTGTTCGATTTCGTTGTTGGTTTTCCTTGTTCGATTTCGTTGTTCGATTTCGTTGTTCGATTTCGTTGTTCGATTTCGTTGTTCGATTTCGTTGTTCGATTTCGTTGTTCGATTCGTTGTTTGATTTCGTTGTTCGTTGTTAGATTTCGTTGTTCGATTTCGTTGTCCGATTCCGTTGTTCGATTTCGTTGTTCGTTTTCGTTGTTCGATATTGTTGTATGATTTCGTGGTTCGATTTCGTTGTTCGATTTCGTTGTTCCATTTCGTTGTTCGATTTCGTTGTTCGATTTCGAAGTTCGATTTCGTTGTTCGATTTCGTTGTTTTCGATTTCGTTGTTCGATTTCGTTGTTCGAATTCGTTGTTCGATTTCGTTGTTCGATTTCGTTGTTCGATTTCGTTGTTCGATTTCGTTGTTCGATTTCGTTGAACGATTTCGTTGTTCGAATTCGTTGTTCGATTTCGTTGTTCGATTTCGTTGTTCGATTTCGTTGTTCGATTGCGTTGTTCGATTTCCTTGTTCGATTTCGTTGTTCGATTTCGTTGTTCGATTTCGTTGTTCGATTTCGTTGTTCGATTTCGTTGTTCGATTTCGTTGTTCGATTTCGTTGTTCGATTTCGTTGTTCGATTTCGTTGTTCGATTTCGTTGTTCGATTTCGTTGTTCGATTTCGTTGTTCCATTTCGTTGTTCGATTTCGTTGTTCGATTTCGAAGTTCGATTTCGTTGTTCGATTTCGTTGTTTTCGATTTCGTTGTTCGATTTCGTTGTTCGAATTCGTTGTTCGATTTCGTGGTTCGATTTCGTTGTTCGATTGCGTCGTTTCATTTCGTTGTTCGATTTCGTGGTTCGAATTCGTTGTTCGAATTCGTTTTTCGATTTCGTTGTTCGATTTTGTTGTTCGATTTCGTTGTTGGTTTTCCTTGTTCGATTTCGTTGTTCGATTTCGTTGTTCGATTTCGTTATTCGATTTCGTTGTTCGATTTCGTTGTTCGATTTCGTTGTTCGAATTCGTTGTTCGAATTCGTTGTTCGAATTCGTTGTTCGATTTCGTTGTTCGATTTCGTTGTTCGATTTTGAAGTTCGATTTCGTTGTTCGATTTCGTTGTTCGATTGCGTTGTTCGATTTCGTTGTTCGATTTCGTTGTTCGATTTCGTTGTTCGATTTCGTTGTTCGATTTCGTTGTTCGATTTCGTTGTTCGATTTCGTTGTTCGATTTCGTTGTTCGATTTCGTTGTTCGATTTCGTCGTTCGATTTCGTCGTTCGATTTCGTTGTTCGATTTCGTTGTTCGAATTCGTTGTTCGATTTCGTTGTTCGATTTCGTTGTTCGATTTCGTTGTTCGATTTCGTTGTTCGATTTCGTTGTTCGATTTCGTTGTTCGATTTCGTTGTTCGATTTCATTGTTCGATTTCGTTGTTCGATTTCGTTGTTCGATTTCGTTGTTCGATTTCGTTGTTAGATTTCGTTGTTCGATTTCGTTGTTCGATTTCGTTGTTCGAATTCGTTGTTCGAATTCGTTGTTCGATTTCGTTGTTCGATTTCGTTGTTCGATTTCGTTGTTCGATTTCGTTGTTCGATTTCGTTGTTCGATTTCGTTGTTCGATTTCGTTGTTCGATTTTGTTGTTCGATTTCGTTGTTCGATTTCGTTGTTCGATTTCGTTATTCGATCTCGTTGTCCGATTCCGTTGTTCGATTTCGTTGTTCGTTTTCGTTGTTCGATATTGTTGTATGATTTCGTGGTTCGATTTCGTTGTTCGATTGCGTCGTTTCATTTCGTTGTTCGATTTCGTTGTTCGAATTCGTTGTTCGATTTCGTTGTTCGATTTCGAAGTTCGATTTCGTTGTTCGATTTCGTTGTTTTCGATTCCGTTGTTCGATTTCGTTGTTCGAATTCGTTGTTCGATTTCGTTGTTCGATTTCGTTGTTCGATTTCGTTGTTCGATTTCGTTGTTCGATTTCGTTGAACGATTTCGTTGTTCGAATTCGTTGTTCGATTTCGTTGTTCGATTTCGTTGTTCGATTTCGTTGTTCGATTTCGTTGTTCGATTGCGTTGTTCGATTTCCTTGTTCGATTTCGTTGTTCGATTTCGTTGTTCGATTTCGTTGTTCGATTTCGTTGTTCGATTTCGTTGTTCGATTTCGTTGTTCGATTTCGTTGTTCGATTTCGTTGTTCGATTTCGTTGTTCGATTTCGTTGTTCGATTTCGTTGTTCGATTTCGTTGTTCGATTTCGTTGTTCGATTTCGTTGTTCGATTTCGTTGTTCGATTTCGTTGTTCGATTTCGTTGTTCGATTTCGTTGTTCGATTTCGTTGTTCGATTTCGTTGTTCGATTTCGTTGTTCGATTTCGTTGTTCGATTCGTTATTCGATCTCGTTGTCCGATTCCGTTGTTCGATTTCGTTGTTCGTTTTCGTTGTTCGATATTGTTGTATGATTTCGTGGTTCGATTTCGTTGTTCGATTGCGTCGTTCCATTTCGTTGTTCGAATTCGTTGTTCGATTTCGTTGTTCGATTTCGTTGTTCGATTTCGTTGTTCGATTTCGTTGTTCGATTTCGTTGTTCGATTTCGTTGTTCGATTTCGTTGTTCGATTTCGTTGTTCGATTTTGAAGTTCGATTTCGTTGTTCGATTTCTTTGTTCGATTTCGTGTTCGATTTCGTTGTTCGATTTCGTTGTCCGATTCCGTTGTTCGATTTCGTTGTTCGTTTTCGTTGTTCGATATTGTTGTATGATTTCGTGGTTCGATTTCGTTGTTCGATTGCGTTGTTCCATTTCGTTGTTCTATTTCGTGGTTCGATTTCGTGGTTTCAGTTTGTTGTTCGATTTCGATTTCGCTGTTCGATTTCGAAGTTGGATTTCGTTGTTCTATTTCGTTGTTCTAATTCGTTGTTCGATTTCGTTGTTCGATTTCGTTGTACGATTTCGTTGTTCGATTCGTTATTCGATTTCGTTGTTCGATTTCGTTGTTCGATTTCGTTGTTCGATTTCGTTGTTCGATTTCGTTGTTCGATCTCGTTGTCCGATTCCGTTGTTAGATTTCGTTGTTCGATTCCGTTGTTCGATTTCGTTGTTCGTTTTCGTTGTTCGATATTGTTGTATGATTTCGTGGTTCGATTTCGTTGTTCGATTGCGTCGTTCCATTTCGTTGTTCGATTTCGTGGTTCGAATTCGTTGTTCGAATTCGTTGTTCGATTTCGTTGTTCGATTTTGTTGTTCGATTTCGTTGTTCGATTTCGTTGTTCGATTTCGTTGTTCGATTTCGTTGTTCGATTTCGTGGTTCGAATACGTTGTTCGAATTCGTTGTTCGATTTCGTTGTTCGATTTTGTTGTTCGATTTCGTTGTTCGATTTCGTTGTTCGATTTCGTTGTTCGATTTCGTTGTTCGATTTCGTTGTTCGATTTCGTTGTTCGAATTCGTTGTTCGAATTCGTTGTTCTATTTCGTTGTTCGATGTCGTTGTTCGAATTCGTTGTTCGATTTCGTTGTTCGATTTCGTTGTTCTATTTCGTTGTTCGATTTCGTTGTTCGATTTCGTTGTTCGATTCGTTATTCGATTTCGTTGTTCGATTTCGTTGTTCCATTTCGTTGTTCCATTTCGTTGTTCGATTTCGTTGTTCGTTTTCGTTGTTCGATTTCGTGGTTCGAGTTTGTTGTTCGATTTCGTTGTTCCATTTGGAAGTTCGATTTCGAAGTTCGATTTCGTTGTTCGATTTCGTTGTTCGATTTCGTTGTTCGATTTTTGTTGTTCGATTTTCTTTGTTCGATTTCGTTGTTCGATTTCGTTGTTCGATTTCGTTGTTCGATTTCGTTGTTCGATTTCGTTGATCGAATTCGTTGTTCGAATTCGTTGGTCGATTTCATTGTTCGTTGTTAGATTTCGTTGTTCCTTTTCGTGGTTCGATTTTGTTGTATGATTTCGTGGTTCGATTTCGTTGTTCGATTGCGTTGTTCCATTTCGTTGTTCTATTTCGTGGTTTCAGTTTGTTGTTCGATTTCGATTTCGTTGTTCGATATCGAAGTTGGATTTCGTGGTTCGAATTCGTTGTTCGAATTCGTTGTTCGAATTCGTTGGTCGATTTCATTGTTCGTTGTTAGATTTCGTTGTTCCTTTTCGTGGTTCGATTTTGTTGTATGATTTCGTAGTTCGATTTCGTTGTTCGATTTCGTTGTTCGATTTCGTTGTTCGATTTCGTTGTTCGATTTCGTTGTTCGATTTCGTTGATCGATTTCATTGTTCGATTTCGTTGTTCGATTTCGTTGTTCAATTTCGTTGTTCTATTTCGTGGTTAGATTTCGTGGTTCAGTTCGTTGTTCGAGTTCGATTTCGATTTCGTTGTTCGATTTCGTGGTTCGATTTCGTTGTTCGATTAGTGATTCGAATTCGTTGTTCGAATTCGTTGTTCGATTTCGTTGTTCGTTGTTCGATTTCGTGGTTCGGGTTTGTTGTTCGATTTCGTTGTTCGATTCGTTGTTCGATTTCGTTGTTCGATTTCGTTGATCGATTTCGTTGTTCGATTTTCATTGTTCGATTTGATTGTTCGATTTCGTTGATCGATTTCGTTTTTCGATTTCGTTGTTCGATTTCGTTGTTCGATTTCGTTGTTCGATTTCGTTTTGCGATTTCGTTGTTCGATTTCGTTGTTCGATTTCGTTGTTCGATTTCGTTGTTCGATTTCGTTGTTCGATTTCATTGTTCGATTTCGTCGATCGATTTCGTTTTTCGATTTCATTGTTCGATTTCGTTGTTCGATTTCGTTGTTCCATTTCGTTGTTCTATTTCGTGGTTCGATTTCGTGGTTCAGTTCGTTGGTCGAGTTCGATTTCGATGTTCGATTTCGTGGTTCGATTTCGTTGTTCGATTTAGTGATTCGAATTCGTTGTTCGATTTCGTTGTTCGATTTCGTTGTTCGATTTCGTTGTTCGATTTCGTTGTTCGATTTCGTTGTTCGATTTCGTTGTTCGTTTTCGTTGTTCGATTTCGTTGTTCGATTTCGTTGTTTGAATTCGTGTTCGATTTCGTTGATCGATTTCGTTGTTCGATTTCGTTGATCGATTTCGTTGTTCGATTTCCACTGTTCGATTTGATTTTTCGATTTCGTTGATCGATTTCCTTTTTCGATTTCATTGTTCTATTTAGTTGTTCGATTTCGTTGTTCCATTTCGTTGTTCTATTTCGTGGTTCGATTTCGTGGTTCAGTTCGTTGTTCGAGTTCGATTTCGATTTCGTGGTTGGATTTCGTTGTTCGATTTAGTGATTCGAATTCGTTGTTCGAATTCGTTGTTCAAATTCGTTGTTCCAATTCGTTGTTCGAATTCGTTGCTCGATTTCGTTGTTCGTTGTTAGATTTCGTTGTTCCTTTTCGTGGTTTGATTTTGTTGTATGATTTCGTGGTTCGATTTCGTTGTTCGATTTCGTTGTTCGATTTCGTTGTTCGATTCGTTATTCGATTTCGTTGTTCGATTTCGTTGTTCCATTTCGTTGTTCCATTTCGTTGTTCGATTTCGTTGTTCGTTTTCGTTGTTCGATTTCGTGGTTCGAGTTTGTTGTTCGATTTCGTTGTTCCATTTGGAAGTTCGATTTCGAAGTTCGATTTCGTTGTTCGATTTCGTTGTTCGATTTTGTTGTTCGATTTTTGTTGTTCGATTTTCTTTGTTCGATTTCGTTGTTCGATTTCGTTGTTCGATTTCGTTGTTCGATTTCGTTGTTCGATTTCGTTGATCGAATTCGTTGTTCGAATTCGTTGATCGATTTCATTGTTCGTTGTTAGATTTCGTTGTTCCTTTTCGTGGTTCGATTTTGTTGTATGATTTCGTGGTTCGATTTCGTTGTTCGATTGCGTTGTTCCATTTCGTTGTTCTATTTCGTGGTTTCAGTTTGTTGTTCGATTTCGATTTCGTTGTTCGATATCGAAGTTGGATTTCGTGGTTCGAATTCGTTGTTCGAATTCGTTGTTCGAATTCGTTGGTCGATTTCATTGTTCGTTGTTAGATTTCGTTGTTCCTTTTCGTGGTTCGATTTTGTTGTATGATTTCGTAGTTCGATTTCGTTGTTCGATATCGTTGTTCGATTTCGTTGTTCGATTTCGTTGTTCGATTTCGTTGATCGATTTCATTGTTCGATTTCGTTGTTCGATTTCGTTGTTCAATTTCGTTGTTCTATTTCGTGGTTAGATTTCGTGGTTCAGTTCGTTGTTCGAGTTCGATTTCGTTGTTCGATTTCGTGGTTCGATTTCGTTGTTCGATTAGTGATTCGAATTCGTTGTTCTAATTCGTTGTTCTAATTCGTTGTTCGATTTCGTTGTTCGTTGTTCGATTTCGTGGTTCGGGTTTGTTGTTCGATTTCGTTGTTCGATTCGTTGTTCGATTTCGTTGTTCGATTTCGTTGATCGATTTCGTTGTTCGATTTTCATTGTTCGATTTGATTGTTCGATTTCGTTGATCGATTTCGTTTTTCGATTTCGTTGTTCGATTTCGTTGTTCGATTTCGTTGTTCGATTTCGTTTTGCGATTTCGTTGTTCGATTTCGTTGTTCGATTTCGTTGTTCGATTTCGTTGTTCGATTTCGTTGTTCGATTTCATTGTTCGATTTCGTTGATCGATTTCGTTTTTCGATTTCATTGTTCGATTTCGTTGTTCGATTTCGTTGTTCCATTTCGTTGTTCTATTTCGTGGTTCGATTTCGTGGTTCAGTTCGTTGGTCGAGTTCGATTTCGATGTTCGATTTCGTGGTTCGATTTCGTTGTTCGATTTAGTGATTCGAATTCGTTGTTCGATTTCGTTGTTCGATTTCGTTGTTCGATTTCGTTGTTCGATTTCGTTGTTCGATTTCGTTGTTCGTTTTCGTTGTTCGATTTCGTTGTTCGATTTCGTTGTTTGAATTCGTGTTCGATTTCGTTGATCGATTTCGTTGTTCGATTTCCACTGTTCGATTTGATTTTTCGATTACGTTGATCGATTTCCTTTTTCGATTTCATTGTTCTATTTAGTTGTTCGATTTCGTTGTTCCATTTCGTTGTTCTATTTCGTGGTTCGATTTCGTGGTTCAGTTCGTTGTTCGAGTTCGATTTCGATTTCGTGGTTGGATTTCGTTGTTCGATTTAGTGATTCGAATTCGTTGTTCGAATTCGTTGTTCAAATTCGTTGTTCGAATTCGTTGTTCGAATTCGTTGGTCGATTTCGTTGTTCGTTGTTAGATTTCGTTGTTCCTTTTCGTGGTTTGATTTTGTTGTATGATTTCGTGGTTCGATTTCGTTTTCGATTGCGTTGTTCCATTTCGTTGTTCTATTTCATGGTTTCAGTTTGTTGTTCGATTTCGATTTCGTTGTTCTTTGTTCGATTTCGTTGTTCGTTGTTAGATTTCGTTGTTCTTTGTTCAATTTCGTTGTTCGATTTCGTTGTTCGATTTCGTTATTCGATTCCGTAGTTCGATTTCCTTGTTAGATTTCGTGGTTTCAGTTTGTTGTTCGAGTTCGTTATTCGATTTCATTGTTCGATTTCGTTGTTCGATTTCGTTGTTCAATTTCGTTGTTCTATTTCGTGGTTAGATTTCGTGGTTCAGTTCGTTGTTCGAGTTCGATTTCGATTTCGTTGTTCGATTTCGTGGTTCGAATTCGTTGTTCGATTTAGTGATTCGAATTCGTTGTTCGAATTCGTTGTTCGAATTCGTTGTTTGATTTCGTTGTTCGTTGTTCGATTTCGTGGTTCGGGTTTGTTGTTCGATTTCGTTGTTCGATTCATTGTTCGATTTCGTTGTTCGAGTTCGTTGTTCGATTTCGTTGTTCGTTGTTAGATTTCGTTGTTCTTTATTCGATTTCGTTGTTCGTTGTTAGATTTCGTTGTTCTTTGTTCGATTTCGTTGTTCGATTCGTTATTCGATTTCGTTGTTCGATTTCGTTGTTCGATTTCGTTGTTCCATTTTGTTGTTCGATTTCGTTGTTCGATTTTTGTTGTTCGATTTTCTTTGTTCGATTTCGTTGTTCGATTTCGTTGTTCGATTTCGTTGTTCGATTTCGTTGTTCGATTTCGTGGTTCGAATTCGATTTCGATTTCGTTGTTCGATTTCGTGGTTCGATTTCGTTGTTCGATTTCGTGGTTCGATTTCGTTGTTCGAGTTCGTTGTTCCATTTCGTTGTTCTATTTCGTGGTTCGATTTCGTGGTTCAGTTCGTTGGTCGAGTTCGATTTCGATGTTCGATTTCGTGGTTCGATTTCGTTGTTCGATTTAGTGATTCGAATTCGTTGTTCGATTTCGTTGTTCGATTTCGTTGTTCGATTTCGTTGTTCCATTTCGTTGTTCTATTTCGTGGTTCGAGTTCGATTTCGATTTCGTTGTTCGATTTCGTGGTTCGATTTCGTTGTTCGATTTCGTGGTTCGATTTCGTTGTTCGATTTCGTGGTTAGATTTCGTGGTTCAGTTCGTTGTTCGAGTTCGATTTCGATTTCGTTGTTCGATTTCGTGGTTCGATTTCGTTGTTCGATTAGTGATTCGAATTCGTTGTTCGAATTCGTTGTTCGAATTCGTTGTTCGATTTCGTTGTTCGTTGTTCGATTTCGTGGTTCGGGTTTGTTGTTCGATTTCGTTGTTCGATTCGTTGTTCGATTTCGTTGTTCGATTTCGTTGATCGATTTCGTTGTTCGATTTTCATTGTTCGATTTGATTGTTCGATTTCGTTGATCGATTTCGTTTTTCGATTTCGTTGTTTGATTTCGTTGTTCGATTTCGTTGTTCGATTTCGTTTTGCGATTTTGTTGTTCGATTTCATTGTTCGATTTCGTTGATCGATTTCGTTTTTCGATTTCATTGTTCGATTTCGTTGTTCGATTTCGTTGTTCCATTTCGTTGTTCTATTTCGTGGTTCGATTTCGTGGTTCAGTTCGTTGGTCGAGTTCGATTTCGATGTTCGATTTCGTGGTTCGATTTCGTTGTTCGATTTAGTGATTCGAATTCGTTGTTCGATTTCGTTGTTCGATTTCGTTGTTCGATTTCGTTGTTCGATTTCGTTGTTCGATTTCGTTGTTCGTTTTCGTTGTTCGATTTCGTTGTTCGATTTCGTTGTTTGAATTCGTGTTCGATTTCGTTGATCGATTTCGTTGTTCGATTTCCATTGTTCGATTTGATTTTTCGATTTCGTTGATCGATTTCCTTTTTCGATTTCATTGTTCTATTTAGTTGTTCGATTTCGTTGTTCCATTTCGTTGTTCTATTTCGTGGTTCGATTTCGTGGTTCAGTTCGTTGTTCGAGTTCGATTTCGATTTCGTGGTTGGATTTCGTTGTTCGATTTAGTGATTCAAATTCGTTGTTCGAATTCGTTGTTCAAATTCGTTGTTCGAATTCGTTGTTCGAATTCGTTGGTCGATTTCGTTGTTCGTTGTTAGATTTCGTTGTTCCTTTTCGTGGTTTGATTTTGTTGTATGATTTCGTGGTTCGATTTCGTTGTTCGATTGCGTTGTTCCATTTCGTAGTTCTATTTCGTGGTTTCAGTTTGTTGTTCGATTTCGATTTCGTTGTTCTTTGTTCGATTTCGTTGTTCGTTGTTAGATTTCGTTGTTCTTTGTTCAATTTCGTTGTTCGATTTCGTTGTTCGATTTCGTTATTCGATTCCGTAGTTCGATTTCCTTGTTCTATTTCGTGGTTTCAGTTTGTTGTTCGATTTCGAGTTCGTTGTTCTTTGTTCGATTTCGTTGTTCGTTGTTAGATTTCGTTGTTCTTTGTTCAATTTCGTTGTTCGATTTCGTTGTTCGATTTCGTTGTTCAATTTCGTTGTTCTATTTCGTGGTTAGATTTCGTGGTTCAGTTCGTTGTTCGAGTTCGATTTCGATTTCGTTGTTCGATTTCGTGGTTCGAATTCGTTGTTCGATTTAGTGATTCGAATTCGTTGTTCGAATTCGTTGTTCGAATTCGTTGTTCGATTTCGTTGTTCGTTGTTCGATTTCGTGGTTCGGGTTTGTTGTTCGATTTCGTTGTTCGATTCGTTGTTCGATTTCGTTGTTCGAGTTCGTTGTTCGATTTCGTTGTTCGTTGTTAGATTTCGTTGTTCTTTATTCGATTTCGTTGTTCGTTGTTAGATTTCGTTGTTCTTTGTTCGATTTCGTTGTTCGATTCGTTATTCGATTTCGTTGTTCGATTTCGTTGTTCCATTTCGTTGTTCGATTTCGTTGTTCGATTTTTGTTGTTCGATTTTCTTTGTTCGATTTCGTTGTTCGATTTCGTTATTCGATTCCGTAGTTCGATTTCCTTGTTAGATTTCGTGGTTTCAGTTTGTTGTTCGAGTTCGTTATTCGATTTCATTGTTCGATTTCGTTGTTCGATTTCGTTGTTCAATTTCGTTGTTCTATTTCGTGGTTAGATTTCGTGGTTCAGTTCGTTGTTCGAGTTCGATTTCGATTTCGTTGTTCGATTTCGTGGTTCGAATTCGTTGTTCGATTTAGTGATTCGAATTCGTTGTTCGAATTCGTTGTTCGAATTCGTTGTTCGATTTCGTTGTTCGTTGTTCGATTTCGTGGTTCGGGTTTGTTGTTCGATTTCGTTGTTCGATTCGTTGTTCGATTTCGTTGTTCGAGTTCGTTGTTCGATTTCGTTGTTCGTTGTTAGATTTCGTTGTTCTTTATTCGATTTCGTTGTTCGTTGTTAGATTTCGTTGTTCTTTGTTCGATTTCGTTGTTCGATTCGTTATTCGATTTCGTTGTTCGATTTCGTTGTTCGATTTCGTTGTTCCATTTTGTTGTTCGATTTCGTTGTTCGATTTTTGTTGTTCGATTTTCTTTGTTCGATTTCGTTGTTCGATTTCGTTGTTCGATTTCGTTGTTCGATTTCGTGGTTCGAATTCGATTTCGATTTCGTTGTTCGATTTCGTGGTTCGATTTCGTTGTTCGATTTCGTGGTTCGATTTCGTTGTTCGAGTTCGTTGTTCCATTTCGTTGTTCTATTTCGTGGTTCGATTTCGTGGTTCAGTTCGTTGGTCGAGTTCGATTTCGATGTTCGATTTCGTGGTTCGATTTCGTTGTTCGATTTAGTGATTCGAATTCGTTGTTCGATTTCGTTGTTCGATTTCGTTGTTCGATTTCGTTGTTCCATTTCGTTGTTCTATTTCGTGGTTCGAGTTCGATTTCGATTTCGTTGTTCGATTTCGTGGTTCGATTTCGTTGTTCGATTTCGTGGTTCGATTTCGTTGTTCGATTTCGTGGTTAGATTTCGTGGTTCAGTTCGTTGTTCGAGTTCGATTTCGATTTCGTTGTTCGATTTCGTGGTTCGATTTCGTTGTTCGATTAGTGATTCGAATTCGTTGTTCGAATTCGTTGTTCGAATTCGTTGTTCGATTTCGTTGTTCGTTGTTCGATTTCGTGGTTCGGGTTTGTTGTTCGATTTCGTTGTTCGATTCGTTGTTCGATTTCGTTGTTCGATTTCGTTGATCGATTTCGTTGTTCGATTTTCATTGTTCGATTTGATTGTTCGATTTCGTTGATCGATTTCGTTTTTCGATTTCGTTGTTTGATTTCGTTGTTCGATTTCGTTGTTCGATTTCGTTTTGCGATTTCGTTGTTCGATTTCGTTGTTCGATTTCGTTGTTCGATTTCGTTGTTCGATTTCGTTGTTCGATTTCATTGTTCGATTTCGTTGATCGATTTCGTTTTTCGATTTCATTGTTCGATTTCGTTGTTCGATTTCGTTGTTCCATTTCGTTGTTCTATTTCGTGGTTCGATTTCGTGGTTCAGTTCGTTGGTCGAGTTCGATTTCGATGTTCGATTTCGTGGTTCGATTTCGTTGTTCGATTTAGTGATTCGAATTCGTTGTTCGATTTCGTTGTTCGTTTTCGTTGTTCGATTTCGTTGTTCGATTTCGTTGTTTGAATTCGTGTTCAATTTCGTTGATCGATTTCGTTGTTCGATTTCCATTGTTCGATTTGATTTTTCGATTTCGTTGATCGATTTAATTTTTCGATTTCATTGTTCTATTTAGTTGTTCGATTTCGTTGTTCCATTTCGTTGTTCTATTTCGTGGTTCGATTTCGTGGTTCAGTTCGTTGTTCGAGTTCGATTTCGATTTCGTGGTTGGATTTCGTTGTTCGATTTAGTGATTCAAATTCGTTGTTCGAATTCGTTGTTCAAATTCGTTGTTCGAATTCGTTGTTCGAATTCGTTGGTCGATTTCGTTGTTCGTTGTTAGATTTCGTTGTTCCTTTTCGTGGTTTGATTTTGTTGTATGATTTCGTGGTTCGATTTCGTTGTTCGATTGCGTTGTTCCATTTCGTTGTTCTATTTCGTGGTTTCAGTTTGTTGTTCGATTTCGATTTCGTTGTTCTTTGTTCGATTTCGTTGTTCGTTGTTAGATTTCGTTGTTCTTTGTTCAATTTCGTTGTTCGATTTCGTTGTTCGATTTCGTTATTCGATTCCGTAGTTCGATTTCCTTGTTCTATTTCGTGGTTTCAGTTTGTTGTTCGATTTCGATTTCGTTGTTCTTTGTTCGATTTCGTTGTTCGTTGTTAGATTTCGTTGTTCTTTGTTCAATTTCGTTGTTCGATTTCGTTATTCGATTTCGTTGTTCAATTTCGTTGTTCTATTTCGTGGTTAGATTTCGTGGTTCAGTTCGTTGTTCGAGTTCGATTTCGATTTCGTTGTTCGATTTCGTGGTTCGAATTCGTTGTTCGATTTAGTGATTCGAATTCGTTGTTCGAATTCGTTGTTCGATTTCGTTGTTCGTTGTTCGATTTCGTGGTTCGGGTTTGTTGTTCGATTTCGTTGTTCGATTCGTTGTTCGATTTCGTTGTTCGAGTTCGTTGTTCGATTTCGTTGTTCGTTGTTAGATTTCGTTGTTCTTTATTCGATTTCGTTGTTCGTTGTTAGATTTCGTTGTTCTTTGTTCGATTTCGTTGTTCGATTCGTTATTCGATTTCGTTGTTCGATTTCGTTGTTCCATTTCGTTGTTCGATTTCGTTGTTCGATTTTTGTTGTTCGATTTTCTTTGTTCGATTTCGTTGTTCGATTTCGTTGTTCGATTTCGTTGTTCGATTTCGTGGTTCGAATTCGTTGTTCGAATTCGTTATTCGAATTCGTTGGTCGATTTCGTTGTTCGTTGTTAGATTTCGTTGTTCCTTTTCGTGGTTCGATTTTGTTGTATGATTTCGTGGTTCGATTTCGTTGTTCGATTGCGTTGTTCCATTTCGTTGTTCTATTTCGTGGTTTCAGTTTGTTGTTCGATTTCGATTTCGTTGTTCGATATCGAAGTTGGATTTCGTTGTTTGAATTCTTGTTCGATTTCGTTGATTGATTTCGTTGTTCGATTTTCATTGTTCGATTTGATTGTTCGATTTCGTTGTTCGATTTCGTTGTTCGATTTCGTTGTTCGATTTCGTTGTTCGATTTCGTTGTTCGATTTCGTTGATCGATTTCATTGTTCGATTTCGTTGTTCGATTTCGTTGTTCAATTTCGTTGTTCTATTTCGTGGTCCGATTTCGTGGTTCAGTTCGTTGTTCGAGTTCGATTTCGATTTCGTTGTTCGATTTCGTGGTTCGATTTCGTTGTTCGATTTAGTGATTCGAATTCGTTGTTCGAATTCGTTGTTCGAATTCGTTGTTCGATTTCGTTGTTCGTTGTTCGATTTCGTGGTTCGAGTTTTTTGTTCGATTTCGTTGTTCGATTTCGTTGTTCGATTTCGAAGTTCGATTTCGTTGTTCGATTTCGTTGTTCGATTTCGTTGTTCGATTTCGTTGTTCGATTTCGTTGTTCGATTTCGTTGTTTGAATTCGTGTTCGATTTCGTTGATCGATTTCGTTGTTCGATTTTCATTGTTCGATTTGATTGTTCGATTTCGTTGTTCGATTTCGTTGTTCGATTTCGTTGTTCGATTTCGTTGTTCGATTTCGTTGTTCGATTTCGTTGATCGATTTCGTTTTTCGATTTCATTGTTCGATTTCGTTGTTCGATTTCGTTGTTCCATTTCGTTGTTCTATTTCGTGGTTCGATTTCGTGGTTCAGTTCGTTGTTCGATTTAGTGATTCGAATTCGTTGTTCGAATTCGTTGTTCGAATTCGTTGTTCGATTTCGTTGTTCGATCTCGTGGTTCGAGTTTGTTGTTCGATTTCGTTGTTCGATTCGTTGTTCGATTTCGTTGTTCGAGTTCGTTGTTCGATTTCGTTGTTCGTTGTTAGATTTCGTTGTTCTTTGTTCGATTTCGTTGTTCGTTGTTAGATTTCGTTGTTCTTTGTTCAATTTCGTTGTTCGATTTCGTTGTTCGATTTCGTTGTTCGATTTCGTGGTTCGATTTCGTTGTTCGATTTCGTTATTCGATTCCGTAGTTCGTTTTCCTTGTTAGATTTCGTTGTTTGATGTCGTTGTTCGATTTCGTTGTTCGATTTCGTTGTTCGATTTCGTTGTTCGATTTCGTTGTTCGATTTCGTTGTTCGATTTCGTTGTTCGATTTCTAAGTTGGATTTCGAAGTTGGATTTCGTTGTTCGATTTCGTTGTTCGATTTCGTTGATCGATTTCGTTGATCGATTTCGTTTTTCGATTTCGTTATTCGATTCCGTTGTTCGATTTCCTTGTTAGATTTCGTTGTTCGATGTCGTTGTTCGATTTCGTTGTTCGATTTCGTTGTTCGATTTCGTTGTTCGATTTCGAAGTTGGATTTCGAAGTTGGATTTCGTTGTTCTATTTCGTTGTTCAATTTCGTTGTTCGATTTCGTTGATCGATTTCGTTGTTCGATTTCGTTGTTCGATTTCGTTATTCGATTTAGTGATTCGAATTCGTTCGAATTCGTTGTTCGTTTTCGTTGTTCTATATTGTTGTATGATTTCGTGGTTAGATTTCGTTGCTCGATTGCGTTGTTCCATTTCGTTGTTCCATTTCGTGGTTTCAGTTTGTTGTTCGATTTTGTTGTTCAATATCGAAGTTGGATCTTGTTGTTCGATTTCGTTGTTCGATTTCGTTGTTCGATTCGTTATTTGATTTCGTTCGATTTCGTTGTTCGATTTCGTTGTTCCATTTCGTTGTTCGATTTCGTTGTTCGATTTCGTTGTTCGATTTCGTTGTTCGATTTCGCTGTTTGATTTCGTTGTTCGATTTCGCTGTTTGATTTCGTTGTTCGATTTCGAAGTTCGATTTCGTTGTTCGATTTCGTTGTTCGATTTCGTTGTTTGAATTCGTGTTCAATTTCGTTGATCGATTTCGTAGTTCGATTTTCATTGTTCGATTTGATTGTTCGATTTCGTTGATCGATTTCGTTTTTCGATTTCGTTGTTCGATTTCGTTGTTCAATATTGAAGTTGAATTTCGTTGTTCGATTTCGTTGTTCGATTTCGTGGTTCGAATTCGTTGTTCGATTTCGTTGTTCGTTGTTAGATTTCGTTGTTCGTTGTTAGATTTCGTTGTTCTTTGTTCGATTTCGTTGTTCGTTGTTAGATTTCGTTGTTCTTTGATCAATTTCGTTGTTCGATTTCGTTGTTCGATTTTCGTTGTTCGATTTCGTTGTTCGATTGCGTTGTTCTATTTCGTTATTCAATTTCGTGGTTCGATTTCGTTGTTTCAGTTTGTTGTTCGAGTTCGTTATTCGATTTCGTTGTTCGATTTCGTTGTTCGATTTCGTTATTCGATTTCGTTGTTCGATTTCGTTGTTTGATTACGTTGTTCGATTTCGTTGTTCGATTTCGTTGTTCGATTTAGTGATTCGAATTCGTTGTTTGAATTCGTTGTTAGATTTCGTTGTTCGTTATTCGATTTCGTTGTTCGATTTCGTTATTCGATTCCGTTGTTCGATTTCCTTGTTAGATTTCGTTGCTCGATGTCGTTGTTCGATTTCGTTGTTCGATTTCGTTGTTCGATTTCGTTGTTCGATTTCGAAGTTGGATTTCAAAGTTGGATTTCGATGTTCGATTTCGTTGTTCAATTTCCTTGTTTGATTTCGTTGATCGATTTCGTTTTTCGATTTCATTATTCGATTCCGTTGTTCGATTTCCTTGTTAGATTTCGTTGTTCGATGTCGTTCGATTTCGTTGTTCGATTTCGTTATTCGATTTAGTGATTCGAATTCGTTCGAATTCGTTGTTCGTTTTAGTTGTTCTATATTGTTGTATGATTTCGTGGTTAGATTTAGTTGTTCGATTGCGTTGTTCGATTGCGTTGTTCCATTTCGTTGTTCCATTTCGTGGTTTCAGTTTGTTGTTCGATTTCGTTGTTCAATATCGAAGTTGGATTTTGTTGTTCGATTTCGTTGTTCGATTTCGTTGTTCGATTCGTTATTTGATTTCGTTCGATTTCGTTGTTCGATTTCGTTGTTCCATTTCGTTGTTCGATTTCGTTGTTCGATTTCGTTGTTCGATTTCGCTGTTTGATTTCGTTGTTCGATTTCGAAGTTCGATTTCGTTGTTCTATTTCGTTGTTCGATTTCGTTATTCGATTCCGTTGTTCGATTTCCTTGTTAGATTTCGTTGTTCGATGTCGTTGTTCGATTTCGTTGTTCGATTTCGTTGTTCGATTTCGTTGTTCGATTTCGAAGTTGGATTTCAAGTTGGATTTCGTTGTTCGATTTCGTTGATCGATTTCGTTTTTCGATTTCGTTGTTCGATTTCGTTGTTCGATTCGTTATTTGATTTCGTTCGATTTCGTTGTTCGATTTCGTTGTTCCATTTCGTTGTTCGATTTCGTTGTTCGATTTCGTTGTTCGATTTCGTTGTTCGATTTCGCTGTTTGATTTCGTTGTTCGATTTCGAAGTTCGATTTCGTTGTTCGATTTCGTTGTTCGATTTCGTTATTCGATTCCGTTGTTCGATTTCCTTGTTAGATTTCGTTGTTCGATGTCGTTGTTCGATTTCCTTGTTAGATTTCGTTGTTCGATGTCGTTCGATTTCGTTGTTCGATTTCGTTATTCGATTTAGTGATTCGAATTCGTTCGAATTCGTTGTTCGTTTTAGTTGTTCTATATTGTTGTATGATTTCGTGGTTAGATTTAGTTGTTCGATTGCGTTGTTCGATTGCGTTGTTCCATTTCGTTGTTCCATTTCGTGGTTTCAGTTTGTTGTTCGATTTCGTTGTTCAATATCGAAGTTGGATTTTGTTGTTCGATTTCGTTGTTCGATTTCGTTGTTCGATTCGTTATTTGATTTCGTTCGATTGCGTTGTTCCATTTCGTTGTTCCATTTCGTGGTTTCAGTTTGTTGTTCGATTTCGTTGTTCAATATCGAAGTTGGATTTCGTTGTTCGATTTCGTTGTTCGATTTCGTTGTTCGATTTCGTTGTTCGAATCGTTATTTGATTTCGTTGTTCGATTTCGTTGTTCGATTTCGTTGTTCGATTTCGTTGTTCCATTTCGTTGTTCGATTTCGTTGTTCGATTTCGTGGTTCGATTTCTAAGTTGGATTTCGAAGTTGGATTTCGTTGACCGATTTCGTTGTTCTTTTTCTTTGTTCGATTTCGTGGTTCGAGTTTGTTGTTCGATTTCGTTGTTCGATTTCGTTGTTCGATTTCGAAATTCGATTTCGTTGTTCGATTTCGTTCTTCGATTTCGTGGTTCGATTTCGTTGTTCGATTTCGTTATTCGATTCCGTAGTTCGATTTCCTTGTTAGATTTCGTTGTTTGATGTCGTTGTTCGATTTCGTTGTTCGATTTCGTTGTTCGATTTCGTTGTTCGATTTCGTTGTTCGATTTCGTTGTTCGATTTCTAAGTTGGATTTCGAAGTTGGATTTCGTTGTTCGATTTCGTTGTTCGATTTCGTTGTTCGATTTCGTTGTTCGATTTCGAAGTTCGATTTCGTTGTTTGATTTCGTTGTTCGATTTCGTTGTTCGATTTCGTTGTTCGATTTCGTTGTTCGTTTTCGTTGTTCGATTTCGTTGTTCGATTTCGTTGTTTGAATTCGTGTTCGATTTCGTTGATCGATTTCGTTGTTCGATTTTCATTGTTCGATTTGATTGTTCGATTTCGTTGATCGATTTCGTTTTTCGATTTCGTTGTTCGATTTCGTTGTTCGATTTCGTTGTTCGATTTCGTTTTGCGATTTCGTTGTTCGATTTCGTTGTTCGATTTCGTTGTTCGATTTGGTTGTTCGATTTCGTTGTTCGATTTCGTTGATCGATTTCGTTTTTCGATTTCATTGTTCGATTTCGTTGTTCGATTTCGTTGTTCCATTTCGTTGTTCCATTTCGTTGTTCTATTTCGTGGTTCGATTTCGTGGTTCAGTTCGTTGGTGGAGTTCGATTTCGATGTTCGATTTTCGTGGTTCGATTTCGTTGTTCGATTTAGTGATTCGAATTCGTTGTTCGATTTCGTTGTTCGATTTCGAAGTTCGATTTCGTTGTTCGATTTCGTTGTTCGATTTCGTTGTTCGATTTCGTTGTTCGATTTCGTTGTTCGTTTTCGTTGTTCGATTTCGTTATTCGATTTCGTTGTTTGAATTCGTGTTCGATTTCGTTGATCGATTTCGTTGTTTGATTTCCATTGTTCGATTTGATTTTTCGATTTCGTTGATCGATTTCGTTTTTCGATTTCATTGTTCAATTTCGTTGTTCGATTTCGTTGTTCGATTTCGTTGTTCGATTTCGTGGTTCGATTTCGTTGTTCGATTTCGTTATTCGATTCCGTAGTTCGTTTTCCTTGTTAGATTTCGTTGTTTGATGTCGTTGTTCGATTTCGTTGTTCGATTTCGTTGTTCGATGTCGTTGTTCGATTTCGTTGTTCGATTTCGTTGTTCGATTTCGTTGTTCGATTTCGAAGTTGGATTTCGAAGTTGGATTTCGTTGTTCTATTTCGTTGTTCAATTTCGTTGTTCGATTTCGTTGATCGATTTCGTTGTTCGATTTCGTTGTTCGATTTCGTTATTCGATTTAGTGATTCGAATTCGTTCGAATTCGTTGTTCGTTTTCGTTGTTCTATATTGTTGTATGATTTCGTGGTTAGATTTCGTTGCTCGATTGCGTTGTTCCATTTCGTTGTTCCATTTCGTGGTTTCAGTTTGTTGTTCGATTTTGTTGTTCAATATCGAAGTTGGATCTTGTTGTTCGATTTCGTTGTTCGATTTCGTTGTTCGATTCGTTATTTGATTTCGTTCGATTTCGTTGTTCGATTTCGTTGTTCCATTTCGTTGTTCGATTTCGTTGTTCGATTTCGTTGTTCGATTTCGTTGTTCGATTTCGCTGTTTGATTTCGTTGTTCGATTTCGCTGTTTGATTTCGTTGTTCGATTTCGAAGTTCGATTTCGTTGTTCGATTTCGTTGTTCGATTTCGTTGTTTGAATTCGTGTTCAATTTCGTTGATCGATTTCGTAGTTCGATTTTCATTGTTCGATTTGATTGTTCGATTTCGTTGATCGATTTCGTTTTTCGATTTCGTTGTTCGATTTCGTTGTTCAATATTGAAGTTGAATTTCGTTGTTCGATTTCGTTGTTCGATTTCGTGGTTCGAATTCGTTGTTCGAATTCGTTGTTCGATTTCGTTGTTCGTTGTTAGATTTCGTTGTTCGTTGTTAGATTTCGTTGTTCTTTGTTCGATTTCGTTGTTCGTTGTTAGATTTCGTTGTTCTTTGATCAATTTCGTTGTTCGATTTTCGTTGTTCGATTTCGTTGTTCGATTGCGTTGTTCTATTTCGTTATTCAATTTCGTGGTTCGATTTCGTTGTTTCAGTTTGTTGTTCGAGTTCGTTATTCGATTTCGTTGTTCGATTTCGTTGTTCGATTTCGTTATTCGATTTCGTTGTTCGATTTCGTTGTTTGATTACGTTGTTCGATTTCGTTGTTCGATTTCGTTGTTCGATTTAGTGATTCGAATTCGTTGTTTGAATTCGTTGTTCGATTTCGTTGTTCGTTATTCGATTTCGTTGTTCGATTTCGTTATTCGATTCCGTTGTTCGATTTCCTTGTTAGATTTCGTTGTTCGATGTCGTTGTTCGATTTCGTTGTTCGATTTCGTTGTTCGATTTCGTTGTTCGATTTCGAAGTTGGATTTCAAAGTTGGATTTCGATGTTCGATTTCGTTGTTCAATTTCCTTGTTTGATTTCGTTGATCGATTTCGTTTTTCGATTTCGTTATTCGATTCCGTTGTTCGATTTCCTTGTTAGATTTCGTTGTTCGATGTCGTTCGATTTCGTTGTTCGATTTCGTTATTCGATTTAGTGATTCGAATTCGTTCGAATTCGTTGTTCGTTTTAGTTGTTCTATATTGTTGTATGATTTCGTGGTTAGATTTAGTTGTTCGATTGCGTTGTTCGATTGCGTTGTTCCATTTCGTTGTTCCATTTCGTGGTTTCAGTTTGTTGTTCGATTTCGTTGTTCAATATCGAAGTTGGATTTTGTTGTTCGATTTCGTTGTTCGATTTCGTTGTTCGATTCGTTATTTGATTTCGTTCGATTTCGTTGTTCGATTTCGTTGTTCCATTTCGTTGTTCGATTTCGTTGTTCGATTTCGTTGTTCGATTTCGCTGTTTGATTTCGTTGTTCGATTTCGAAGTTCGATTTCGTTGTTCGATTTCGTTGTTCGATTTCGTTATTCGATTCCGTTGTTCGATTTCCTTGTTAGATTTCGTTGTTCGATGTCGTTGTTCGATTTCGTTGTTCGATTTCGTTGTTCGATTTCGTTGTTCGATTTCGAAGTTGGATTTCAAGTTGGATTTCGTTGTTCGATTTCGTTGATCAATTTCGTTTTTCGATTTCGTTGTTCGATTTCGTTGTTCGATTCGTTATTTGATTTCGTTCGATTTCGTTGTTCGATTTCGTTGTTCCATTTCGTTGTTCGATTTCGTTGTTCGATTTCGTTGTTCGATTTCGTTGTTCGATTTCGCTGTTTGATTTCGTTGTTCGATTTCGAAGTTCGATTTCGTTGTTCGATTTCGTTGTTCGATTTCGTTATTCGATTCCGTTGTTCGATTTCCTTGTTAGATTTCGTTGTTCGATGTCGTTGTTCGATTTCCTTGTTAGATTTCGTTGTTCGATGTCGTTCGATTTCGTTGTTCGATTTCGTTATTCGATTTAGTGATTCGAATTCGTTCGAATTCGTTGTTCGTTTTAGTTGTTCTATATTGTTGTATGATTTCGTGGTTAGATTTAGTTGTTCGATTGCGTTGTTCGATTGCGTTGTTCCATTTCGTTGTTCCATTTCGTGGTTTCAGTTTGTTGTTCGATTTCGTTGTTCAATATCGAAGTTGGATTTTGTTGTTCGATTTCGTTGTTCGATTTCGTTGTTCGATTCGTTATTTGATTTCGTTCGATTGCGTTGTTCCATTTCGTTGTTCCATTTCGTGGTTTCAGTTTGTTGTTCGATTTCGTTGTTCAATATCGAAGTTGGATTTCGTTGTTCGATTTCGTTGTTCGATTTCGTTGTTCGATTTCGTTGTTCGATTTCGTTGTTCGAATCGTTATTTGATTTCGTTGTTCGATTTCGTTGTTCGATTTCGTTGTTCGATTTTGTTGTTCCATTTCGTTGTTCGATTTCGTTGTTCGATTTCGTGGTTCGATTTCTAAGTTGGATTTCGAAGTTGGATTTCGTTGACCGATTTCGTTGTTCTTTTTCTTTGTTCGATTTCGTGGTTCGAGTTTGTTGTTCGATTTCGTTGTTCGATTTCGTTGTTCGATTTCGTTGTTCGATTTCGAAATTCGATTTCGTTGTTCGATTTCGTTCTTCGATTTCGTGGTTCGATTTCGTTGTTCGATTTCGTTATTCGATTCCGTAGTTCGATTTCCTTGTTAGATTTCGTTGTTTGATGTCGTTGTTCGATTTCGTTGTTCGATTTCGTTGTTCGATTTCGTTGTTCGATTTCGTTGTTCGATTTCTAAGTTGGATTTCGAAGTTGGATTTCGTTGTTCGATTTCGTTGTTCGATTTCGTTGTTCGATTTCGTTGTTCGATTTCGAAGTTCGATTTCGTTGTTTGATTTCGTTGTTCGATTTCGTTGTTCGATTTCGTTGTTCGATTTCGTTGTTCGTTTTCGTTGTTCGATTTCGTTGTTCGATTTCGTTGTTTGAATTCGTGTTCGATTTCGTTGATCGATTTCGTTGTTCGATTTTCATTGTTCGATTTGATTGTTCGATTTCGTTGATCGATTTCGTTTTTCGATTTCGTTGTTCGATTTCGTTGTTCGATTTCGTTGTTCGATTTCGTTTTGCGATTTCGTTGTTCGATTTCGTTGTTCGATTTCGTTGTTCGATTTCGTTGTTCGATTTCGTTGTTCGATTTCGTTGATCGATTTCGTTTTTCGATTTCATTGTTCGATTTCGTTGTTCGATTTCGTTGTTCCATTTCGTTGTTCCATTTCGTTGTTCTATTTCGTGGTTCGATTTCGTGGTTCAGTTCGTTGGTGGAGTTCGATTTCGATGTTCGATTTTCGTGGTTCGATTTCGTTGTTCGATTTAGTGATTCGAATTCGTTGTTCGATTTCGTTGTTCGATTTCGAAGTTCGATTTCGTTGTTCGATTTCGTTGTTCGATTTCGTTGTTCGATTTCCTTGTTCGATTTCGTTGTTCGTTTTCGTTGTTCGATTTCGTTATTCGATTTCGTTGTTTGAATTCGTGTTCGATTTCGTTGATCGATTTCGTTGTTCGATTTCGTTGTTCGATTTCGTGGTTCGATTTCGTTGTTCGATTTCGTTATTCGATTCCGTAGTTCGTTTTCCTTGTTAGATTTCGTTGTTTGATGTCGTTGTTCGATTTCGTTGTTCGATTTCGTTGTTCGATTTCGTTGTTCGATTTCGTTGTTCGATTTCGTTGTTCGATTTCGTTGTTCGATTTCGTTGTTCGATTTCGTTGTTCGATTTCTAAGTTGGATTTCGAAGTTGGATTTCGTTGTTCGATTTCGTTGTTCGATTTCGTTGATCGATTTCGTTGATCGATTTCGTTTTTCGATTTCGTTATTCGATTCCGTTGTTCGATTTCCTTGTTAGATTTCGTTGTTCGATGTCGTTGTTCGATTTCGTTGTTCGATTTCGTTGTTCGATTTCGTTGTTCGATTTCGAAGTTGGATTTCGAAGTTGGATTTCGTTGTTCTATTTCGTTGTTCAATTTCGTTGTTCGATTTCGTTGATCGATTTCGTTGTTCGATTTCGTTGTTCGATTTCGTTATTCGATTTAGTGATTCGAATTCGTTCGAATTCGTTGTTCGTTTTCGTTGTTCTATATTGTTGTATGATTTCGTGGTTAGATTTCGTTGCTCGATTGCGTTGTTCCATTTCGTTGTTCCATTTCGTGGTTTCAGTTTGTTGTTCGATTTTGTTGTTCAATATCGAAGTTGGATCTTGTTGTTCGATTTCGTTGTTCGATTTCGTTGTTCGATTCGTTATTTGATTTCGTTCGATTTCGTTGTTCGATTTCGTTGTTCCATTTCGTTGTTCGATTTCGTTGTTCGATTTCGTTGTTCGATTTCGTTGTTCGATTTCGCTGTTTGATTTCGTTGTTCGATTTCGCTGTTTGATTTCGTTGTTCGATTTCGAAGTTCGATTTCGTTGTTCGATTTCGTTGTTCGATTTCGTTGTTTGAATTCGTGTTCAATTTCGTTGATCGATTTCGTAGTTCGATTTTCATTGTTCGATTTGATTGTTCGATTTCGTTGATCGATTTCGTTTTTCGATTTCGTTGTTCGATTTCGTTGTTCAATATTGAAGTTGAATTTCGTTGTTCGATTTCGTTGTTCGATTTCGTGGTTCGAATTCGTTGTTCGAATTCGTTGTTCGATTTCGTTGTTCGTTGTTAGATTTCGTTGTTCGTTGTTAGATTTCGTTGTTCTTTGTTCGATTTCGTTGTTCGTTGTTAGATTTCGTTGTTCTTTGATCAATTTCGTTGTTCGATTTCGTTGTTCGATTTTCGTTGTTCGATTTCGTTGTTCGATTGCGTTGTTCTATTTCGTTATTCAATTTCGTGGTTCGATTTCGTTGTTTCAGTTTGTTGTTCGAGTTCGTTATTCGATTTCGTTGTTCGATTTCGTTGTTCGATTTCGTTATTCGATTTCGTTGTTCGATTTCGTTGTTTGATTACGTTGTTCGATTTCGTTGTTCGATTTCGTTGTTCGATTTAGTGATTCGAATTCGTTGTTTGAATTCGTTGTTCGATTTCGTTGTTCGTTATTCGATTTCGTTGTTCGATTTCGTTATTCGATTCCGTTGTTCGATTTCCTTGTTAGATTTCGTTGTTCGATGTCGTTGTTCGATTTCGTTGTTCGATTTCGTTGTTCGATTTCGTTGTTCGATTTCGAAGTTGGATTTCAAAGTTGGATTTCGATGTTCGATTTCGTTGTTCAATTTCCTTGTTTGATTTCGTTGATCGATTTCGTTTTTCGATTTCGTTATTCGATTCCGTTGTTCGATTTCCTTGTTAGATTTCGTTGTTCGATGTCGTTCGATTTCGTTGTTCGATTTCGTTATTCGATTAAGTGATTCGAATTCGTTCGAATTCGTTGTTCGTTTTAGTTGTTCTATATTGTTGTATGATTTCGTGGTTAGATTTAGTTGTTCGATTGCGTTGTTCGATTGCGTTGTTCCATTTCGTTGTTCCATTTCGTGGTTTCAGTTTGTTGTTCGATTTCGTTGTTCAATATCGAAGTTGGATTTTGTTGTTCGATTTCGTTGTTCGATTTCGTTGTTCGATTCGTTATTTGATTTCGTTCGATTTCGTTGTTCGATTTCGTTGTTCCATTTCGTTGTTCGATTTCGTTGTTCGATTTCGTTGTTCGATTTCGCTGTTTGATTTCGTTGTTCGATTTCGAAGTTCGATTTCGTTGTTCGATTTCGTTGTTCGATTTCGTTATTCGATTCCGTTGTTCGATTTCCTTGTTAGATTTCGTTGTTCGATGTCGTTGTTCGATTTCGTTGTTCGATTTCGTTGTTCGATTTCGTTGTTCGATTTCGAAGTTGGATTTCAAGTTGGATTTCGTTGTTCGATTTCGTTGATCGATTTCGTTTTTCGATTTCGTTGTTCGATTTCGTTGTTCGATTCGTTATTTGATTTCATTCGATTTCGTTGTTCGATTTCGTTGTTCCATTTCGTTGTTCGATTTCGTTGTTCGATTTCGTTGTTCGATTTCGTTGTTCGATTTCGCTGTTTGATTTCGTTGTTCGATTTCGAAGTTCGATTTCGTTGTTCGATTTCGTTGTTCGATTTCGTTATTCGATTCCGTTGTTCGATTTCCTTGTTAGATTTCGTTGTTCGATGTCGTTGTTCGATTTCCTTGTTAGATTTCGTTGTTCGATGTCGTTCGATTTCGTTGTTCGATTTCGTTATTCGATTTAGTGATTCGAATTCGTTCGAATTCGTTGTTCGTTTTAGTTGTTCTATATTGTTGTATGATTTCGTGGTTAGATTTAGTTGTTCGATTGCGTTGTTCGATTGCGTTGTTCCATTTCGTTGTTCCATTTCGTGGTTTCAGTTTGTTGTTCGATTTCGTTGTTCAATATCGAAGTTGGATTTTGTTGTTCGATTTCGTTGTTCGATTCGTTATTTGATTTCGTTCGATTGCGTTGTTCCATTTCGTTGTTCCATTTCGTGGTTTCAGTTTGTTGTTCGATTTCGTTGTTCAATATCGAAGTTGGATGTCGTTGTTCGATTTCGTTGTTCGATTTCGTTGTTCGATTTCGTTGTTCGATTTCGTTGTTCGATTTCGTTGTTCGATTTCGTTGTTCCATTTCGTTGTTCGATTTCGTTGTTCGATTTCGTGGTTCGATTTCTAAGTTGGATTTCGAAGTTGGATTTCGTTGACCGATTTCGTTGTTCTTTTTCTTTGTTCGATTTCGTGGTTCGAGTTTGTTGTTCGATTTCGTTGTTCGATTTCGTTGTTCGATTTCGTTGTTCGATTTCGAAATTCGATTTCGTTGTTCGATTTCGTTCTTCGATTTCGTGGTTCGATTTCGTTGTTCGATTTCGTTATTCGATTCCGTAGTTCGATTTCCTTGTTAGATTTCGTTGTTTGATGTCGTTGTTCGATTTCGTTGTTCGATTTCGTTGTTCGATTTCGTTGTTCGATTTCGTTGTTCGATTTCTAAGTTGGATTTCGAAGTTGGATTTCGTTGTTCGATTTCGTTGTTCGATTTCGTTGTTCGATTTCGTTGTTCGATTTCGAAGTTCGATTTCGTTGTTTGATTTCGTTGTTCGATTTCGTTGTTCGATTTCGTTGTTCGATTTCGTTGTTCGTTTTCGTTGTTCGATTTCGTTGTTCGATTTCGTTGTTTGAATTCGTGTTCGATTTCGTTGATCGATTTCGTTGTTCGATTTTCATTGTTCGATTTGATTGTTCGATTTCGTTGATCGATTTCGTTTTTCGATTTCGTTGTTCGATTTCGTTGTTCGATTTCGTTGTTCGATTTCGTTTTGCGATTTCGTTGTTCGATTTCGTTGTTCGATTTCGTTGTTCGATTTCGTTGTTCGATTTCGTTGTTCGATTTCGTTGATCGATTTCGTTTTTCGATTTCATTGTTCGATTTCGTTGTTCGATTTCGTTGTTCCATTTCGTTGTTCCATTTCGTTGTTCTATTTCGTGGTTCGATTTCGTGGTTCAGTTCGTTGGTGGAGTTCGATTTCGATGTTCGATTTTCGTGGTTTGATTTCGTTGTTCGATTTAGTGATTCGAATTCGTTGTTCGATTTCGTTGTTCGATTTCGAAGTTCGATTTCGTTGTTCGATTTCGTTGTTCGATTTCGTTGTTCGATTTCGTTGTTCGATTTCGTTGTTCGTTTTCGTTGTTCGATTTCGTTATTCGATTTCGTTGTTTGAATTCGTGTTCGATTTCGTTGATCGATTTCGTTGTTTGATTTCCATTGTTCGATTTGATTTTTCGATTTCGTTGATCGATTTCGTTTTTCGATTTCATTGTTCAATTTCGTTGTTCGATTTCGTTGTTCGATTTCGTGGTTCGATTTCGTTGTTCGATTTCGTTATTCGATTCCGTAGTTCGTTTTCCTTGTTAGATTTCGTTGTTTGATGTCGTTGTTCGATTTCGTTGTTCGATTTCGTTGTTCGATTTCGTTGTTCGATTTCGTTGTTCGATTTCGTTGTTCGATTTCGTTGTTCGATTTCTAAGTTGGATTTCGAAGTTGGATTTCGTTGTTCGATTTCGTTGTTCGATTTCGTTGTTCGATTTCGTTTTTCGATTTCATTGTTCAATTTCGTTGTTCGATTTCGTTGTTCAATTTCGTTGTTCGATTTCGTTGTTCGATTTCGTTGTTCGATTTCGTGGTTCGATTTCGTTGTTCGATTTCGTTATTCGATTCCGTAGTTCGTTTTCCTTGTTAGATTTCGTTGTTCGATTTCGTTGTTCGATTTCGAAGTTGGATTTCGAAGTTGGATTTCGTTGTTCTATTTCGTTGTTCAATTTCGTTGTTCGATTTCGATTATCGATTTCGTTGTTCGATTTCGTTGTTCGATTTCGTTATTCGATTTAGTGATTCGAATTCGTTCGAATTCGTTGTTCGTTTTCGTTGTTCTATATTGTTGTATGATTTCGTGGTTAGATTTCGTTGCTCGATTGCGTTGTTCCATTTCGTTGTTCCATTTCGTGGTTTCAGTTTGTTGTTCGATTTTGTTGTTCAATATCGAAGTTGGATCTTGTTGTTCGATTTCGTTGTTCGATTTCGTTGTTCGATTCGTTATTTGATTTCGTTCGATTTCGTTGTTCGATTTCGTTGTTCCATTTCGTTGTTCGATTTCGTTGTTCGATTTCGTTGTTCGATTTCGTTGTTCGATTTGGCTGTTTGATTTCGTTGTTCGATTTCGCTGTTTGATTTCGTTGTTCGATTTCGAAGTTCGATTTCGTTGTTCGATTTCGTTGTTCGATTTCGTTGTTTGAATTCGTGTTCAATTTCGTTGATCGATTTCGTAGTTCGATTTTCATTGTTCGATTTGATTGTTCGATTTCGTTTTTCGATTTCGTTGTTCGATTTCGTTGTTCAATATTGAAGTTGAATTTCGTTGTTCGATTTCGTTGTTCGATTTCGTGGTTCGAATTCGTTGTTCGAATTCGTTGTTCGATTTCGTTGTTCGTTGTTAGATTTCGTTGTTCGTTGTTAGATTTCGTTGTTCTTTGTTCGATTTCGTTGTTCGTTGTTAGATTTCGTTGTTCTTTGATCAATTTCGTTGTTCGATTTCGTTGTTCGATTTTCGTTGTTCGATTTCGTTGTTCGATTGCGTTGTTCTATTTCGTTATTCAATTTCGTGGTTCGATTTCGTTGTTTCAGTTTGTTGTTCGAGTTCGTTATTCGATTTCGTTGTTCGATTTCGTTGTTCGATTTCGTTATTCGATTTCGTTGTTCGATTTCGTTGTTTGATTACGTTGTTCGATTTCGTTGTTCGATTTCGTTGTTCGATTTAGTGATTCGAATTCGTTGTTTGAATTCGTTGTTCGATTTCGTTGTTCGTTATTCGATTTCGTTGTTCGATTTCGTTATTCGATTCCGTTGTTCGATTTCCTTGTTAGATTTCGTTGTTCGATGTCGTTGTTCGATTTCGTTGTTCGATTTCGTTGTTCGATTTCGTTGTTCGATTTCGAAGTTGGATTTCAAAGTTGGATTTCGATGTTCGATTTCGTTGTTCAATTTCCTTGTTTGATTTCGTTGATCGATTTCGTTTTTCGATTTCGTTATTCGATTCCGTTGTTCGATTTCCTTGTTAGATTTCGTTGTTCGATGTCGTTCGATTTCGTTGTTCGATTTCGTTATTCGATTTAGTGATTCGAATTCGTTCGAATTCGTTGTTCGTTTTAGTTGTTCTATATTGTTGTATGATTTCGTGGTTAGATTTAGTTGTTCGATTGCGTTGTTCGATTGCGTTGTTCCATTTCGTTGTTCCATTTCGTGGTTTCAGTTTGTTGTTCGATTTCGTTGTTCAATATCGAAGTTGGATTTTGTTGTTCGATTTCGTTGTTCGATTTCGTTGTTCGATTCGTTATTTGATTTCGTTCGATTTCGTTGTTCGATTTCGTTGTTCCATTTCGTTGTTCGATTTCGTTGTTCGATTTCGTTGTTCGATTTCGCTGTTTGATTTCGTTGTTCGATTTCGAAGTTCGATTTCGTTGTTCGATTTCGTTGTTCGATTTCGTTATTCGATTCCGTTGTTCGATTTCCTTGTTAGATTTCGTTGTTCGATGTCGTTGTTCGATTTCGTTGTTCGATTTCGTTGTTCGATTTCGTTGTTCGATTTCGAAGTTGGATTTCAAGTTGGATTTCGTTGTTCGATTTCGTTGATCGATTTCGTTTTTCGATTTCGTTGTTCGATTTCGTTGTTCGATTCGTTATTTGATTTCATTCGATTTCGTTGTTCGATTTCGTTGTTCCATTTCGTTGTTCGATTTCGTTGTTCGATTTCGTTGTTCGATTTCGTTGATCGATTTCGTTTTTCGATTTCGTTGTTCGATTTCGAAGTTCGATTTCGTTGTTCGATTTCGTTGTTTGAATTCGTTGTTCGATTTCGTTGTTCGTTATTCGATTTCGTTGTTCTATTTCGTTGTTCGATTTCGTTGTTCGATTTTGTGGTTCGATTTTGTTTTTCGATTTCGTTATTCGATTCCGTTGTTCGATTTCCTTGTTAGATTTCGTTGTTCGATTTCGTTGTTCGTTGTTAGATTTCGTTGTTCTTTGTTCGATTTCGTTGTTCGTTGTTAGATTTCGTTGTTCTTTGTTCAATTTCGATGTTCGATTTCGTTGTTCGATTTTCGTTGTTCGATTTCGTTGTTCGATTGCGTTGTTCCATTTCGTTATTCAATTTCCTGGTTCGATTTCGTGGTTTCAGTTTGTTGTTCGAGTTCGTTATTCGATTTCGTTGTTCCTTTTCGTTGTTCGATTTCGTTGTTCGATTTCGTGGTTCGAGTTTGTTGTTCGATTTCGAAGTTCGATTTCGTTGTTCGATTTCGTTGTTCGATTTCGTTGTTCTATTTCGTTGTTCGATTTTTGTTGTTCGATTTTCTTTGTTCGATTTCGTTGTTCGATTTCGTTGTTCGATTTCGTTGTTCGATTTCGTTGTTCGATTTCGTGGTTCGAATTCCTTGTTCGAATTCGTTGTTCGAATTCGTTGGTCGATTTCATTGTTCGTTGTTAGATTTCGTTGTTCCTTTTCGTGGTTCGATTTTGTTGTATGATTTCGTGGTTCGATTTCGTTGTTCGATTGCGTTGTTCCATTTCGTTGTTCTATTTCGTGGTTTCAGTTTGTTGTTCGATTTCGATTTCGTTGTTCGATATCGAAGTTGGAATTCGTGGTTCGAATTCGTGGTTCGAATTCGTTGTTCGAATTGGTTGTTCGAATTCGTTGGTCGATTTCATTGTCCGTTGTTAGATTTCGTTGTTCCTTTTCGTGGTTCGATTTTGTTGTATGATTTCGTAGTTCGATTTCGCTGTTCGATTTCGTTGATCAATTTCATTGTTCGATTTCGTTGTTCGATTTCGTTGTTCAATTTCGTTGTTCTATTTCGTGGTTAGATTTCGTGGTTCAGTTCGTTGTTCGAGTTCGATTTCGATTTCGTTGTTCGATTTCGTGGTTCGATTTCGTTGTTCGATTTAGTGATTCGAATTCGTTGTTCGAATTCGTTGTTCGATTTCGTTGTTCGTTGTTCGATTTCGTGGTTCGGGTTTGTTGTTCGATTTCGTTGTTCGATTCGTTGTTCGATTTCGTTGTTCGAGTTCGTTGTTCGATTTCGTTGTTCGTTGTTAGATTTCGTTGTTCTTTGTTCGATTTCGTTGTTCGTTGTTAGATTTCGTTGTTCTTTGTTCGATTTCGTTGTTCGATTTCGTTGTTCGATTTCGTTGTTCGTTTTCGTTGTTCGATTTCGTTGTTCGATTTCGTTGTTTGAATTCGTGTTCGATTTCGTTGATTGATTTCGTTGTTCGATTTCCATTGTTCGATTTGATTTTTTGATTTCGTTGTTCGATTTCGTTGTTCGATTTCGTGGTTCGAGTTTGTTGTTCGATTTCGTTGTTCGATTCGTTGTTCGATTTCGTTGTTCGAGTTCGTTGTTCGATTTCGTTTTTCGTTGTTAGATTTCGTTGTTCTTTGTTCGATTTCGTTGTTCGTTGTTAGATTTCGTTGTTCTTTGTTCAATTTCGTTGTTCGATGTCGTTATTCGATTCCGTAGTTCGATTTCCTTGTTAGATTTCGTTGTTCGATGTCGTTGTTCGATTTCGTTGTTCGATTTCGTTGTTCGATTTCGTTGTTCGATTTCGTTGTTCGATTTCTAAGTTGGATTTCGAAGTTGGATTTCGTTGTTCGATTTCGTTGTTCGATTTCGTTGTTCGATTTCGTTGATCGATTTCGTTTTTCGATTTCGTTATTCGATTCCGTTGTTCGATTTCCTTGTTAGATTTCGTTGTTCGATGTCGTTGTTCGATTTCGTTGTTCGATTTCGTTGTTCGATTTCGTTGTTCGAGTTCGTTGTTCGATTTCGTTGTTCGTTGTTAGATTTCGTTGTTCTTTGTTCGATTTCGTTGTTCGTTGTTAGATTTCGTTGTTCTTTGTTCGATTTCGTTGTTCGATTTCGTTGTTCGATTTCGTTGTTCGTTGTTCGTTATTCGATTTCGTTGTTCTATTTCGTTGTTCGATTTCGTTGTTCGATTTCGTGGTTCGATTTTGTTGTTCGATTTCGTTATTCGATTCCGTTGTTCGATTTCCTTGTTAGATTTCGTTGTTCGATGTCGTTGTTCGATTTCGTTGTTCGATTTCGTTGTTCGATTTCGTTGTTCGAGTTCGTTGTTCGATTTCGTTGTTCGTTGTTAGATTTCGTTGTTCTTTGTTCGATTTCGTTGTTCGTTTTTAGATTTCGTTGTTCTTTGTTCGATTTCGTTGTTCGATTTCGTTGTTCGATTTCGTTGTTCGTTTTCGTTGTTCGATTTCGTTGTTCGATTTCGTTGTTTGAATTCGTGTTCGATTTCGTTGATCGATTTCGTTGTTCGATTTCCATTGTTCGATTTGATTTTTTGATTTCGTTGTTCGATTTCGTTGTTCGATTTCGTGGTTCGAGTTTGTTGTTCGATTTCGTTGTTCGATTCGTTGTTCGATTTCGTTGTTCGAGTTCGTTGTTCGATTTCGTTGTTCGTTGTTAGATTTCGTTGTTCTTTGTTCGATTTCGTTGTTCGTTGTTAGATTTCGTTGTTCTTTGTTCAATTTCGTTGTTCGATTTCGTTGTTCGATTTTTCGTTGTTCGATTTCGTTGTTCGATTGCGTTGTTCCATTTCGTTATTCAATTTCCTGGTTCGATTTCGTGGTTTCAGTTTGTTGTTCGAGTTCGTTATTCGATTTCGTTGTTCCATTTCGTTGTTCGATTTCGTTGTTCGTTTTCGTTGTTCGATTTCGTGGTTCGAGTTTGTTGTTCGATTTCGAAGTTCGATTTCGAAGTTCGATTTCGTTGTTCGATTTCGTTGTTCGATTTCGTTGTTCGATTTCGTTGTTCGATTTCGTTGTTCCATTTCGTTGTTCTATTTCGTGGTTCGATTTCGTGGTTCAGTTCGTTGTTCGAGTTCGATTTCGATTTCGTTGTTCGATTTCGTAGTTCGATTTCGTTGTTCGATTTCGTTGTTCGATTTAGTGATTCGAATTCGTTGTTCGAATTCGTTGTTCGATTCGTTGTTCGATTTCGTTGTTCGAGTTCGTTGTTCGATTTCGTTGTTCGTTGTTAGATTTCGTTGTTCTTTGTTCGATTTCGTTGTTCGTTGTTAGATTTCGTTGTTCTTTGTTCAATTTCGTTGTTCGATTTCGTTATTCGATTCCGTAGTTCGATTTCCTTGTTAGATTTCGTTGTTCGATTTCGTTGTTCGATTTCGTTGTTCGATTTCGTTGTTCGATTTCGTTGTTCGATTTCTAAGTTGGATTTCGAAGTTGGATTTCGTTGTTCGATTTCGTTGTTCGATTTCGTTGTTCGATTTCGTTTTTCGATTTCGTTGTTCGATTTCGTTGTTCGATTTAGGGATTCGAATTCGTTGTTTGAATTCGTTGCTCGATTTCGTTGTTCGTTATTCGATTTCGTTGTTCTATTTCGTTGTTCGATTTCGTTGTTCGATTTCGTGGTTCGATTTTGTTGTTCGATTTCGTTATTCGATTCCGTTGTTCGATTTCCTTGTTAGATTTCGTTGTTCGATGTCGTTGTTCGATTTCGTTGTTCGATTTCGTTGTTCGATTTCGTTGTTCGATTTCGTTGTTCGTTGTTAGATTTCGTTGTTCTTTGTTCGATTTCGTTGTTCGTTGTTAGATTTCGTTGTTCTTTGTTCAATTTCGTTGTTCGATTTTCGTTGTTCGATTTCGTTGTTCGATTTCGTTGTTCGGTTTCGTTGTTCGATTTCGTTGTTCGAATTCGTTGTTCGAATTCGTTGTTCGAATTCGTTGTTCGATTTCGTTGTTCGATTTCGTTGTTCGATTTTGAAGTTCGATTTCGTTGTTCGATTTCGTTGTTCGATTTCGTTGTTCGATTTCGTTGTTAGATTTCGTTGTTCGATTGCGTTGTTCGATTGCGTTGTTCGATTTCGTTGTTCGATTTCGTTGTTCGATTTCGTCGTTCGATTTCGTCGTTCGATTTCGTCGTTCGATTTCGTCGTTCGATTTCGTCGTTCGATTTCGTCGTTCGATTTCGTCGTTCGATTTCGTCGTTCGATTTCGTCGTTCGATTTCGTCGTTCGATTTCGTCGTTCGATTTCGTCGTTCGATTTCGTTGTTCGATTTCGTTGTTCGATTTCGTTGTTCGAATTCGTTGTTCGATTTCGTTGTTCGAATTCGTTGTTCGAATTCGTTCGATTTCGTTGTTCGATTTCGTTGTTCGATTTCGTTGTTCGTTTTCGTTGTTCGATTTCGTTGTTCGATTGCGGTGTTCGATTGCGTTGTTCGATTTCGTTGTTCGATTTCGTTGTTCGATTTCGTTGTTCGATTTCGTTGTTCGATTTCGTCGTTCGATTTCGTCGTTCGATTTCGTCGTTCGATTTCGTCGTTCGATTTCGTCGTTCGATTTCGTCGTTCGATTTCGTCGTTCGATTTCGTCGTTCGATTTCGTCGTTCGATTTCGTTGTTCGTTTTCGTTGTTCGATTTCGTGGTTCGAGTTTGTTGTTCGATTTCGAAGTTCGATTTCGAAGTTCGATTTCGTTGTTCGATTTCGTTGTTCGATTTCGTTGTTCGATTTCGTTGTTCGATTTCGTTGTTCCATTTCGTTGTTCTATTTCGTGGTTCGATTTCGTGGTTCAGTTCGTTGTTCGAGTTCGATTTCGATTTCGTTGTTCGATTTCGTAGTTCGATTTCGTTGTTCGATTTCGTTGTTCGATTTAGTGATTCGAATTCGTTGTTCGAATTCGTTGTTCGATTCGTTGTTCGATTTCGTTGTTCGAGTTCGTTGTTCGATTTCGTTGTTCGTTGTTAGATTTCGTTGTTCTTTGTTCGATTTCGTTGTTCGTTGTTAGATTTCGTTGTTCTTTGTTCAATTTCGTTGTTCGATTTCGTTATTCGATTCCGTAGTTCGATTTCCTTGTTAGATTTCGTTGTTCGATTTCGTTGTTCGATTTCGTTGTTCGATTTCGTTGTTCGATTTCGTTGTTCGATTTCGTTGTTCGATTTCTAAGTTGGATTTCGAAGTTGGATTTCGTTGTTCGATTTCGTTGTTCGATTTCGTTGTTCGATTTCGTTTTTCGATTTCGTTGTTCGATTTCGTTGTTCGATTTAGGGATTCGAATTCGTTGTTTGAATTCGTTGCTCGATTTCGTTGTTCGTTATTCGATTTCGTTGTTCTATTTCGTTGTTCGATTTCGTTGTTCGATTTCGTGGTTCGATTTTGTTGTTCGATTTCGTTATTCGATTCCGTTGTTCGATTTCCTTGTTAGATTTCGTTGTTCGATGTCGTTGTTCGATTTCGTTGTTCGATTTCGTTGTTCGATTTCGTTGTTCGATTTCGTTGTTCGTTGTTAGATTTCGTTGTTCTTTGTTCGATTTCGTTGTTCGTTGTTAGATTTCGTTGTTCTTTGTTCAATTTCGTTGTTCGATTTTCGTTGTTCGATTTCGTTGTTCGATTTCGTTGTTCGGTTTCGTTGTTCGATTTCGTTGTTCGAATTCGTTGTTCGAATTCGTTGTTCGAATTCGTTGTTCGATTTCGTTGTTCGATTTCGTTGTTCGATTTTGAAGTTCGATTTCGTTGTTCGATTTCGTTGTTCGATTTCGTTGTTAGATTTCGTTGTTCGATTGCGTTGTTCGATTGCGTTGTTCGATTTCGTTGTTCGATTTCGTTGTTCGATTTCGTCGTTCGATTTCGTCGTTCGATTTCGTCGTTCGATTTCGTCGTTCGATTTCGTCGTTCGATTTCGTCGTTCGATTTCGTCGTTCGATTTCGTCGTTCGATTTCGTCGTTCGATTTCGTTGTTCGATTTCGTTGTTCGAATTCGTTGTTCGATTTCGTTGTTCGAATTCGTTATTCGAATTCGTTCGATTTCGTTGTTCGATTTCGTTGTTCGATTTCGTTGTTCGTTTTCGTTGTTCGATTTCGTTGTTCGATTGCGGTGTTCGATTGCGTTGTTCGATTTCGTTGTTCGATTTCGTTGTTCGATTTCGTTGTTCGATTTCGTTGTTCGATTTCGTCGTTCGATTTCGTTGTTCGATTTCGTCGTTCGATTTCGTCGTTCGATTTCGTCGTTCGATTTCGTCGTTCGATTTCGTCGTTCGATTTCGTCGTTCGATTTCGTCGTTCGATTTCGTCGTTCGATTTCGTCGTTCGATTTCGTTGTTCGATTTCGATGTTCGATTTCGTTGTTCGATTTCGTTGTTCGAATTCGTTTTCGAATATTCGTTGTTCGATTTCGTTGTTCGATTTCGTTGTTCGATTTCGAAGTTCGATTTCGTTGTTCGATTTCGTTGTTCGATTTCGTATTTCGTTGTTCGAATTCGTTGTTCGATTTCGTTGTTCGATTTCGTTCTTTGAATTCGTGTTCGATTTCGTTGATCGATTTCGTTGTTCGATTTTCTTTGTTCGATTTGATTGTTCGATTTCGTTGATCGATTTCGTTTTTCGATTTCGTTGTTCGATTTCGTTGTTCGATTTCGTTGTTCGATTTCTTGGTTCGAATTCGTTGTTCGAATTCGTTGTTCGTTGTTAGATTTCGTTGTTCGTTGTTAGATTTCGTTGTTCTTTGTTCGATTTCGTGGTTCGAATTCGTTGTTCGAATTCGTTGTTCGATTTCGTTGTTCGATTTTGTTGTTCGATTTCGTTGTTCGATTTCGTTGTTCGATTTCGTTGTTCAATTTCGTTGTTCGATTTCGTTGTTCGATTTCGAAGTTCGATTTCGTTGTTCGATTTCGTTGTTCGATTTCGTTGTTCGATTTCGTTGTTCGATTTCGTTGTTCGATTTCGTTGTTCGATTTCGTTGTTCGATTTCGTTGTTCGATTTCGTTGTTCGATTTCGTTGTTCGATTTCGTTGTTCGATTTCGTTGTTCGATTTCGTTGTTCGATTTCGTTGTTCGATTTCGTTGTTCGATTTCGTTGTTCGATTTCGTTGTTCGATTTCGTTGTTCGATTTCGTTGTTCGATTTCGTTGTTCGATGTCGTTGTTCGATCGTTGTTCGAATTCGTTGTTCGATTTCGTTGTTCGATTTCGTTGTTCGATTTCGTTGTTCGATTTCGTTGTTCGATTTCGTTGTTCGATTTTGAAGTTCGATTTCGTTGTTCGATTTCGTTGTTCGATTTCGTTGTTCGATTTCGTTGTCCGATTCCGTTGTTCGATTTCGTTGTTCGTTTTCGTTGTTCGATATTGTTGTATGATTTCGTGGTTCGATTTCGTTGTTCGATTGCGTTGTTCCATTTCGTTGTTCTATTTCGTGGTTCGATTTCGTGGTTTCAGTTTGTTGTTCGATTTCGATTTCGCTGTTCGATTTCGAAGTTGGATTTCGTTGTTCTATTTCGTTGTTTTAATTCTTTGTTCGATTTCGTTGTTCGATTTCGTTGTTCGATTCGTTATTCGATTTCGTTGTTCGATTTCGTTGTTCGATTTCGTTGTTCGATTTCGTTGTTCGATCTCGTTGTCCGATTCCGTTGTTAGATTTCGTTGTTCGTTTTCGTTGTTCGATATTGTTGTATGATTTCGTGGTTCGATTTCGTTGTTCGATTGCGTCGTTCCATTTCGTTGTTCTATTTCGTGGTTCGATTTCGTGGTTTCAGTTTGTTGTTCGATTTCGATTTCGCTGTTCGATTTCGAAGTTGGATTTCGTTGTTCTATTTCGTTGTTCTAATTCGTTGTTCGATTTCGTTGTTCGATTCGTTATTCGATTTCGTTGTTCGATTTCTTGTTCGATTTCGTTGTTCCATTTCGTTATTCGATTTCGTTGTTCGATTTCGTTGTTCGATTTCGTTGTTAGATTTCGTTGTTCGTTGTTCGATTTCGTTGTTCGATTTCGTTGTCAGATTCCGTTGTTCGATTTCGTTGTTCGTTTTCGTTGTTCGATATTGTTGTATGATTTCGTGGTTCGATTTCGTTGTTCGATTTCGTTGTTCCATTTCGTTGTTCGATTTCGTTGTTCGATTTCGTTGTTCGATTTCGAAGTTCGATTTCGTTGCTCGATTTCGTTGTTCGATTTCGTTGTTCGATTTCGTTGTTCGAATTCGTTGTTCGAATTCGTTGTTCGAATTCGTTGTTCGAATTCGTTGTTCGAATTCGTTGTTCGAATTCGTTGTTCGATTTCGTTATTCGATTTCGTTGTTCGATTTCGTTGTTCGATTTCGTTGTTCGATTTCGTTGTTCGAATTCGTTGTTCGATTTCGTTGTTCGATTTCGTTGTTCGATTTCGTTGTTCGATTGCGTTGTTCGATTTCGTTGTTCGATTTCGTTGTTCGATTTCGTTGTTCGATTTCGTTGTTCGATTTCGTTGTTCGATTTCGTTGTTCGATTTCGTTGTTCGATTCGTTATTCGATCTCGTTGTCCGATTCCGTTGTTCGATTTCGTTGTTCGTTTTCGTTGTTCGATATTGTTGTATGATTTCGTGGTTCGATTTCGTTGTTCGATTGCGTCGTTCCATTTCGTTGTTCGATTTCGTGGTTCGAATTCGTTGTTCGAATTCGTTTTTCGATATCGTTGTTCGATTTTGTTGTTCGATTTCGTTGTTCGATTTCGTTGTTCGATTTCGTTGTCCGATTCCGTTGTTCGATTTCGTTGTTTGTTTTCGTTGTTCGATATTGTTGTATGATTTCGTGGTTCGATTTCGTTGTTCGATTTCGTTGTTCGATTTCGTTGTTCGATTTTGTTGTTCGATTTCGTTGTTCGATTTCGTTGTTCGATTTCGTTGTTCGATTTCGTTGTTCGAATTCGTTCGAATTCGTTGTTCGATTTCGTTGTTCGATTTCGTTGTTCGATTGCGTTGTTCGATTTCGTTGTTCGATTTTGTTGTTCGATTTCGTTGTTCGATTTCGTTGTTCGATTTTGAAGTTCGATTTCGTTGTTCGATTTCGTTGTTCGATTTCGTTGTTCGATTTCGTTGTTCGATTTCGTTGTCCGATTCCGTTGTTCGATTTCGTTGTTCGTGTTCGTTGTTCGATATTGTTGTATGATTTCGTGGTTCGATTTCGTTGTTCGATTTCGTTGTTCCATTTCGTTGTTCGATATTGTTGTATGATTTCGTGGTTCGATTTCGTTGTTCGATTGCGTCGTTCCATTTCGTTGTTCGATTTCGTGGTTCGAATTCGTTGTTCGAATTCGTTGTTCGATTTTGTTGTTCGATTTTGTTGTTCGATTTCGGTGTTCGATTTCGTTGTTCGATTTCGTTGTTCGATTTCGTTGTTCGATTTCGTTGTTCGAATTCGTTGTTCGAATTCGTTGTTCGAATTCGTTGTTCGAATTCGTTGTTCGAATTCGTTGTTCGAATTCGTTGTTTGATTTCGTTGTTCGATTTCGTTGTTCGATTTCGTTGTTCGATTTCGTTGTTCGATTTCGTTGTTCGATTTCGTTGTTCGATTGCGTTGTTCGATTTCGTTGTTCGATTTTGTTGTTCGATTTCGTTGTTCGATTTCGTTGTTCGATTTCGTTGTTCGATTTCGTTGTTCGATTTCGTTGTTCGATTGCGTTGTTCGATTTCGTTGTTCGATTTCGTTGTTCGATTTCGTTGTTCGATTTCGTTGTTCGATTTCGTTGTTCGATTTCGTTGTTCGATTTCGTTGTTCGATTTCGTTGTTCGATTTCGTTGTTCGATTTCGTTGTTCGATGTCGTTGTTCGATGTCGTTGTTCGATGTCGTTGTTCGATGTCGTTGTTCGATGTCGTTGTTCGATTTCGTTGTTCGATTTCGTTGTTCGATTTCGTTGTTCGATTTCGTTGTTCGATTTCGTTGTTCGATTTCGTTGTTCGATTTCGTTGTTCGATTTCGTTGTTCGATTTTGAAGTTCGATTTCGTTGTTCGATTTCGTTGTTCGATTTCGTTGTTCGATTTCGTTGTCCGATTCCGTTGTTCGATTTCGTTGTTCGTTTTCGTTGTTCGATATTGTTGTATGATTTCGTGGTTCGATTTCGTTGTTCGATTGCGTTGTTCCATTTCGTTGTTCTATTTCGTGGTTCGATTTCGTGGTTTCAGTTTGTTGTTCGATTTCGATTTCGCTGTTCGATTTCGAAGTTGGATTTTGTTGTTCTATTTCGTTGTTCGATTTCGTTGTTCGAATTCGTTGTTCGATTTCGTTGTTCGATTTCGTTATTCGATCTCGTTGTCCGATTCCGTTGTTCGATTTCGTTGTTCGTTTTCGTTGTTCGATATTGTTGTATGATTTCGTGGTTCGATTTCGTTGTTCGATTGCGTCGTTTCATTTCGTTGTTCGATTTCGTGGTTCGAATTCGTTGTTCGAATTCGTTGTTCGATTTTGTTGTTCGATTTCGTTGTTGGTTTTCCTTGTTCGATTCCGTTGTTCGATTTCGTTGTTCGTTTTCGTTGTTCGATATTGTTGTATGATTTCGTGGTTCGATTTCGTTGTTAGATTGCGTCGTTTCATTTCGTTGTTCGATTTCGTGGTTCGAATTCGTTGTTCGAATTCGTTGTTCGATTTCGTTGTTCGATTTTGTTGTTCGATTTCGTTGTTGGTTTTCCTTGTTCGATTTCGTTGTTCGATTTCGTTGTTCGATTTCGTTGTTCGATTTCGTTGTTCGATTTCGTTGTTCGAATTCGTTGTTCGAATTCGTTGTTCGAATTCGTTGTTCGATTTCGTTGTTCGATTTCGTTGTTCGATTTTGAAGTTCGATTTCGTTGTTCGATTTCGTTGTTCGATTTCGTTGTTCGATTTCGTTGTTCGATTGCGTTGTTCGATTGCGTTGTTCGATTTCGTTGTTCGATTTCGTTGTTCGATTTCGTTGTTCGATTGCGTTGTTCGATTTCGTTGTTCGATTTCGTTGTTCGATTTCGTTGTTCGATTTCGTTGTTCGATTTCGTTGTTCGATTTCGTTGTTCGATTTCGTTGTTCGATTTCGTTGTTCGATTTCGTTGTTCGATTTCGTTGTTCGATTTCGTTGTTCGATTTCGTTGTTCGATTTCGTTGTTCGATTTCGTTGTTCGATTTCGTTGTTCGATTTCGTTGTTCGATTTCGTTGTTCGATTTCGTTGTTCGATTTCGTTGTTCGAATTCGTTGTTCGATTTCGTTGTTCGATTTCGTTGTTCGATTTCGTTGTTCGTTTTCGTTGTTCGATTTCGTTGTTCGATTTCGTTGTTCGAATTCGTTGTTCGAATTCGTTGTTCGATTTCGTTGTTCGATTTCGTTGTTCGATTTCGTTGTTCGATTTCGTTGTTCGATTTCGTTGTTCGATTTCGTTGTTCGATTTCGTTGTTAGATTTCGTTGTTCGATTTCGTTGTTCGATTTCGTTGTTCGATGTCGTTGTTCGATGTCGTTGTTCGATGTCGTTGTTCGATGTCGTTGTTCGATGTCGTTGTTCGATTTCGTTGTTCGATTTCGTTGTTCGATTTCGTTGTTCGATTTCGTTGTTCGATTTCGTTGTTCGATTTCGTTGTTCGATTTCGTTGTCCGATTCCGTTGTTCGATTTCGTTGTTCGTTTTCGTTGTTCGATATTGTTGTATGATTTCGTGGTTCGATTTCGTTGTTCGATTGCGTTGTTCCATTTCGTTGTTCTATTTCGTGGTTCGATTTCGTGGTTTCAGTTTGTTGTTCGATTTCGATTTCGCTGTTCGTTTTCGAAGTTGGATTTCGTTGTTCTATTTCGTTGTTCTAATTCGTTGTTCGATTTCGTTGTTCGATTTCGTTGTTCGTTTTCGTTGTTCGATTTCGTTGTTCGATTTCGTTGTTTGAATTCGTGTTCGATTTCGTTGATCGATTTCGTTGTTCGATTTCCATTGTTCGATTTGATTTTTTGATTTCGTTGTTCGATTTCGTTGTTCGATTTCGTGGTTCGAGTTTGTTGTTCGATTTCGTTGTTCGATTCGTTGTTCGATTTCGTTGTTCGAGTTCGTTGTTCGATTTCGTTGTTCGTTGTTAGATTTCGTTGTTCTTTGTTCGATTTCGTTGTTCGTTGTTAGATTTCGTTGTTCTTTGTTCAATTTCGTTGTTCGATTTCGTTGTTCGATTTTTCGTTGTTCGATTTCGTTGTTCGATTGCGTTGTTCCATTTCGTTATTCAATTTCCTGGTTCGATTTCGTGGTTTCAGTTTGTTGTTCGAGTTCGTTATTCGATTTCGTTGTTCCATTTCGTTGTTCGATTTCGTTGTTCGTTTTCGTTGTTCGATTTCGTGGTTCGAGTTTGTTGTTCGATTTCGAAGTTCGATTTCGAAGTTCGATTTCGTTGTTCGATTTCGTTGTTCGATTTCGTTGTTCGATTTCGTTGTTCGATTTTTGTTGTTCGATTTTCTTTGTTCGATTTCGTGGTTCGAGTTTGTTGTTCGATTTCGAAGTTCGATTTCGTTGTTCGATTTCGTTGTTCGATTTCGTTGATCGATTTCGTTGTTTGATTTCCATTGGTCGATTTGATTTTTCGATTTCGTTGATCGATTTCGTTTTTCGATTTCATTGTTCGATTTCGTTGTTCGATTTCGTTGTTCCATTTCGTTGTTCTATTTCGTGGTTCGATTTCGTGGCTCAGTTCGTTGTTCGAGTTCGATTTCGATTTCGTTGTTCGATTTCGTAGTTCGATTTCGTTGTTCGATTTCGTTGTTCGATTTAGTGATTCGAATTCGTTGTTCGAATTCGTTGTTCGATTCGTTCTTCGATTTCGTTGTTCGAGTTCGTTGTTCGATTTCGTTGTTCGTTGTTAGATTTCGTTGTTCTTTGTTCGATTTCGTTGTTCGTTGTTAGATTTCGTTGTTCTTTGTTCAATTTCGTTGTTCGATTTCGTTATTCGATTCCGTAGTTCGATTTCCTTGTTAGATTTCGTTGTTCGATTTCGTTGTTCAATTTCGTTGTTCGATTTCGTTGTTCGATTTCGTTGTTCGATTTCTAAGTTGGATTTCGAAGTTGGATTTCGTTGTTCGATTTCGTTGTTCGATTTCGTTGTTCGATTTCGTTTTTCGATTTCGTTGTTCGATTTCGTTGTTCGATTTAGGGATTCGAATTCGTTGTTTGAATTCGTTGCTCGATTTCGTTGTTCGTTATTCGATTTCGTTGTTCTATTTCGTTGTTCGATTTCGTTGTTCGATTTCGTGGTTCGATTTTGTTGTTCGATTTCGTTATTCGATTCCGTTGTTCGATTTCCTTGTTAGATTTCGTTGTTCGATGTCGTTGTTCGATTTCGTTGTTCGATTTCGTTGTTCGATTTCGTTGTTCGATTTCGTTGTTCGTTGTTAGATTTCGTTGTTCTTTGTTCGATTTCGTTGTTCGTTGTTAGATTTCGTTGTTCTTTGTTCAATTTCGTTGTTCGATTTTCGTTGTTCGATTTCGTTGTTCGATTTCGTTGTTCGGTTTCGTTGTTCGATTTCGTTGTTCGAATTCGTTGTTCGAATTCGTTGTTCGAATTCGTTGTTCGATTTCGTTGTTCGATTTCGTTGTTCGATTTTGAAGTTCGATTTCGTTGTTCGATTTCGTTGTTCGATTTCGTTGTTAGATTTCGTTGTTCGATTGCGTTGTTCGATTGCGTTGTTCGATTGCGTTGTTCGATTGCGTTGTTCGATTTCGTTGTTCGATTTCGTCGTTCGATTTCGTCGTTCGATTTCGTCGTTCGATTTCGTCGTTCGATTTCGTCGTTCGATTTCGTCGTTCGATTTCGTCGTTCGATTTCGTCGTTCGATTTCGTCGTTCGATTTCGTTGTTCGATTTCGTTGTTCGAATTCGTTGTTCGATTTCGTTGTTCGAATTCGTTGTTCGAATTCGTTCGATTTCGTTGTTCGATTTCGTTGTTCGATTTCGTTGTTCGTTTTCGTTGTTCGATTTCGTTGTTCAATTGCGGTGTTCGATTGCGTTGTTCGATTTCGTTGTTCGATTTCGTTGTTCGATTTCGTTGTTCGATTTCGTTGTTCGATTTCGTCGTTCGATTTCGTCGTTCGATTTCGTCGTTCGATTTCGTCGTTCGATTTCGTTGTTCGATTTCGATGTTCGATTTCGTTGTTCGATTTCGTTGTTCGAATTCGTTTTCGAATATTCGTTGTTCGATTTCGTTGTTCGATTTCGTTGTTCGATTTCGAAGTTCGATTTCGTTGTTCGATTTCGTTGTTCGATTTCGTATTTCGTTGTTCGAATTCGTTGTTCGATTTCGTTGTTCGATTTCGTTCTTTGAATTCGTGTTCGATTTCGTTGATCGATTTCGTTGTTCGATTTTCTTTGTTCGATTTGATTGTTCGATTTCGTTGATCGATTTCGTTTTTCGATTTCGTTGTTCGATTTCGTTGTTCGATTTCGTTGTTCGATTTCTTGGTTCGAATTCGTTGTTCGAATTCGTTGTTCGTTGTTAGATTTCGTTGTTCGTTGTTAGATTTCGTTGTTCTTTGTTCGATTTCGTGGTTCGAATTCGTTGTTCGAATTCGTTGTTCGATTTCGTTGTTCGATTTTGTTGTTCGATTTCGTTGTTCGATTTCGTTGTTCGATTTCGTTGTTCAATTTCGTTGTTCGATTTCGTTGTTCGATTTCGAAGTTCGATTTCGTTGTTCGATTTCGTTGTTCGATTTCGTTGTTCGATTTCGTTGTTCGATTTCGTTGTTCGATTTCGTTGTTCGATTTCGTTGTTCGATTTCGTTGTTCGATTTCGTTGTTCGATTTCGTTGTTCGATTTCGTTGTTCGATTTCGTTGTTCGATTTCGTTGTTCGATTTCGTTGTTCGATTTCGTTGTTCGATTTCGTTGTTCGATTTCGTTGTTCGATTTCGTTGTTCGATTTCGTTGTTCGATGTCGTTGTTCGATCGTTGTTCGAATTCGTTGTTCGATTTCGTTGTTCGATTTCGTTGTTCGATTTCGTTGTTCGATTTCGTTGTTCGATTTTGAAGTTCGATTTCGTTGTTCGATTTCGTTGTTCGATTTCGTTGTCCGATTCCGTTGTTCGATTTCGTTGTTCGTTTTCGTTGTTCGATATTGTTGTATGATTTCGTGGTTCGATTTCGTTGTTCGATTGCGTTGTTCCATTTCGTTGTTCTATTTCGTGGTTCGATTTCGTGGTTTCAGTTTGTTGTTCGATTTCGATTTCGCTGTTCGATTTCGAAGTTGGATTTCGTTGTTCTATTTCGTTGTTTTAATTCTTTGTTCGATTTCGTTGTTCGATTTCGTTGTTCGATTCGTTATTCGATTTCGTTGTTCGATTTCGTTGTTCGATTTCGTTGTTCGATTTCGTTGTTCGATCTCGTTGTCCGATTCCGTTGTTAGATTTCGTTGTTCGTTTTCGTTGTTCGATATTGTTGTATGATTTCGTGGTTCGATTTCGTTGTTCGATTGCGTCGTTCCATTTCGTTGTTCTATTTCGTGGTTCGATTTCGTGGTTTCAGTTTGTTGTTCGATTTCGATTTCGCTGTTCGATTTCGAAGTTGGATTTCGTTGTTCTATTTCGTTGTTCTAATTCGTTGTTCGATTTCGTTGTTCGATTCGTTATTCGATTTCGTTGTTCGATTTCTTGTTCGATTTCGTTGTTCCATTTCGTTATTCGATTTCGTTGTTCGATTTCGTTGTTCGATTTCGTTGTTAGATTTCGTTGTTCGTTGTTCGATTTCGTTGTTCGATTTCGTTGTCAGATTCCGTTGTTCGATTTCGTTGTTCGTTTTCGTTGTTCGATATTGTTGTATGATTTTGTGGTTCGATTTCGTTGTTCGATTTCGTTGTTCCATTTCGTTGTTCGATTTCGTTGTTCGATTTCGTTGTTCGATTTCGAAGTTCGATTTCGTTGTTCGATTTCGTTGTTCGATTTCGTTGTTCGAATTCGTTGTTCGAATTCGTTGTTCGAATTCGTTGTTCGAATTCGTTGTTCGAATTCGTTGTTCGAATTCGTTGTTCGATTTCGTTATTCGATTTCGTTGTTCGATTTCGTTGTTCGATTTCGTTGTTCGATTTCGTTGTTCGAATTCGTTGTTCGATTTCGTTGTTCGATTTCGTTGTTCGATTTCGTTGTTCGATTGCGTTGTTCGATTTCGTTGTTCGATTTCGTTGTTCGATTTCGTTGTTCGATTTCGTTGTTCGATTTCGTTGTTCGATTTCGTTGTTCGATTTCGTTGTTCGATTTCGTTGTTCGATTTCGTTGTTCGATTTCGTTGTTCGATTCGTTATTCGATCTCGTTGTCCGATTCCGTTGTTCGATTTCGTTGTTCGTTTTCGTTGTTCGATATTGTTGTATGATTTCGTGGTTCGATTTCGTTGTTCGATTCCGTCGTTCCATTTCGTTGTTCGATTTCGTGGTTCGAATTCGTTGTTCGAATTCGTTTTTCGATATCGTTGTTCGATTTTGTTGTTCGATTTCGTTGTTCGATTTCGTTGTTCGATTTCGTTGTCCGATTCCGTTGTTCGATTTCGTTGTTTGTTTTCGTTGTTCGATATTGTTGTATGATTTCGTGGTTCGATTTCGTTGTTCGATTTCGTTGTTCGATTTCGTTGTTCGATTTTGTTGTTCGATTTCGTTGTTCGATTTCGTTGTTCGATTTCGTTGTTCGATTTCGTTGTTCGAATTCGTTCGAATTCGTTGTTCGATTTCGTTGTTCGATTTCGTTGTTCGATTGCGTTGTTCGATTTCGTTGTTCGATTTTGTTGTTCGATTTCGTTGTTCGATTTCGTTGTTCGATTTTGAAGTTCGATTTCGTTGTTCGATTTCGTTGTTCGATTTCGTTGTTCGATTTCGTTGTTCGATTTCGTTGTCCGATTCCGTTGTTCGATTTCGTTGTTCGTGTTCGTTGTTCGATATTGTTGTATGATTTCGTGGTTCGATTTCGTTGTTCGATTTCGTTGTTCCATTTCGTTGTTCGATATTGTTGTATGATTTCGTGGTTCGATTTCGTTGTTCGATTGCGTCGTTCCATTTCGTTGTTCGATTTCGTGGTTCGAATTCGTTGTTCGAATTCGTTGTTCGATTTCGTTGTTCGATTTTGTTGTTCGATTTCGGTGTTCGATTTCGTTGTTCGATTTCGTTGTTCGATTTCGTTGTTCGATTTCGTTGTTCGATTTCGTTGTTCGAATTCGTTGTTCGAATTCGTTGTTCGAATTCGTTGTTCGAATTCGTTGTTCGAATTCGTTGTTCGATTTCGTTGTTTGATTTCGTTGTTCGATTTTGAAGTTCGATTTCGTTGTTCGATTTCGTTGTTCGATTTCGTTGTTCGATTTCGTTGTTCGATTTCGTTGTTCGATTGCGTTGTTCGATTTCGTTGTTCGATTTTGTTGTTCGATTTCGTTGTTCGATTTCGTTGTTCGATTTCGTTGTTCGATTTCGTTGTTCGATTTCGTTGTTCGATTTCGTTGTTCGATTGCGTTGTTCGATTTCGTTGTTCGATTTCGTTGTTCGATTTCGTTGTTCGATTTCGTTGTTCGATTTCGTTGTTCGATTTCGTTGTTCGATTTCGTTGTTCGATTTCGTTGTTCGATTTCGTTGTTCGATGTCGTTGTTCGATGTCGTTGTTCGATGTCGTTGTTCGATGTCGTTGTTCGATGTCGTTGTTCGATTTCGTTGTTCGATTTCGTTGTTCGATTTCGTTGTTCGATTTCGTTGTTCGATTTCGTTGTTCGATTTCGTTGTTCGATTTCGTTGTTCGATTTCGTTGTTCGATTTTGAAGTTCGATTTCGTTGTTCGATTTCGTTGTTCGATTTCGTTGTTCGATTTCGTTGTCCGATTCCGTTGTTCGATTTCGTTGTTCGTTTTCGTTGTTCGATATTGTTGTATGATTTCGTGGTTCGATTTCGTTGTTCGATTGCGTTGTTCCATTTCGTTGTTCTATTTCGTGGTTCGATTTCGTGGTTTCAGTTTGTTGTTCGATTTCGATTTCGCTGTTCGATTTCGAAGTTGGATTTTGTTGTTCTATTTCGTTGTTCGATTTCGTTGTTCGAATTCGTTGTTCGATTTCGTTGTTCGATTTCGTTATTCGATCTCGTTGTCAGATTCCGTTGTTCGATTTCGTTGTTCGTTTTCGTTGTTCGATATTGTTGTATGATTTCGTGGTTCGATTTCGTTGTTCGATTGCGTCGTTTCATTTCGTTGTTCGATTTCGTGGTTCGAATTCGTTGTTCGAATTCGTTGTTCGATTTTGTTGTTCGATTTCGTTGTTGGTTTTCCTTGTTCGATTTCGTTGTTCGATTTCGTTGTTCGATTTCGTTGTTCGATTTCGTTGTTCGATTCCGTTGTTCGATTTCCTTGTTCGTTTTCGTTGTTCGATATTGTTGTATGATTTCGTGGTTCGATTTCGTTGTTAGATTGCGTCGTTTCATTTCGTTGTTCGATTTCGTGGTTCGAATTCGTTGTTCGAATTCGTTGTTCGATTTCGTTGTTCGATTTTGTTGTTCGATTTCGTTGTTGGTTTTCCTTGTTCGATTTCGTTGTTCGATTTCGTTGTTCGATTTCGTTGTTCGATTTCGTTGTTCGATTTCGTTGTTCGATTTCGTTGTTCGATTTCGTTGTTCGAATTCGTTGTTCGAATTCGTTGTTCGAATTCGTTGTTCGATTTCGTTGTTCGATTTCGTTGTTCGATTTTGAAGTTCGATTTCGTTGTTCGATTTCGTTGTTCGATTGCGTTGTTCGATTGCGTTGTTCGATTTCGTTGTTCGATTTCGTTGTTCGATTTCGTTGTTCGATTGCGTTGTTCGATTTCGTTGTTCGATTTCGTTGTTCGATTTCGTTGTTCGATTTCGTTGTTCGATTTCGTTGTTCGATTTCGTTGTTCGATTTCGTTGTTCGATTTCGTTGTTCGATTTCGTTGTTCGATTTCGTTGTTCGATTTCGTTGTTCGATTTCGTTGTTCGATTTCGTTGTTCGATTTCGTTGTTCGATTTCGTTGTTCGATTTCGTTGTTCGATTTCGTTGTTCGATTTCGTTGTTCGATTTCGTTGTTCGATTTCGTTGTTCGAATTCGTTGTTCGAATTCGTTGTTCGATTTCGTTGTTCGATTTCGTATTTCGTTGTTCGAATTCGTTGTTCGATTTCGTTGTTCGATTTCGTTCTTTGAATTCGTGTTCGATTTCGTTGATCGATTTCGTTGTTCGATTTTCTTTGTTCGATTTGATTGTTCGATTTCGTTGATCGATTTCGTTTTTCGATTTCGTTGTTCGATTTCGTTGTTCGATTTCGTTGTTCGATTTCTTGGTTCGAATTCGTTGTTCGAATTCGTTGTTCGTTGTTAGATTTCGTTGTTCGTTGTTAGATTTCGTTGTTCTTTGTTCGATTTCGTGGTTCGAATTCGTTGTTCGAATTCGTTGTTCGATTTCGTTGTTCGATTTTGTTGTTCGATTTCGTTGTTCGATTTCGTTGTTCGATTTCGTTGTTCAATTTCGTTGTTCGATTTCGTTGTTCGATTTCGAAGTTCGATTTCGTTGTTCGATTTCGTTGTTCGATTTCGTTGTTCGATTTCGTTGTTCGATTTCGTTGTTCGATTTCGTTGTTCGATTTCGTTGTTCGATTTCGTTGTTCGATTTCGTTGTTCGATTTCGTTGTTCGATTTCGTTGTTCGATTTCGTTGTTCGATTTCGTTGTTCGATTTCGTTGTTCGATTTCGTTGTTCGATTTCGTTGTTCGATTTCGTTGTTCGATTTCGTTGTTCGATTTCGTTGTTCGATTTCGTTGTTCGATTTCGTTGTTCGATTTCGTTGTTCGATTTCGTTGTTCGATTTCGTTGTTCGATGTCGTTGTTCGATCGTTGTTCGAATTCGTTGTTCGATTTCGTTGTTCGATTTCGTTGTTCGATTTCGTTGTTCGATTTCGTTGTTCGATTTCGTTGTTCGATTTTGAAGTTCGATTTCGTTGTTCGATTTCGTTGTTCGATTTCGTTGTCCGATTCCGTTGTTCGATTTCGTTGTTCGTTTTCGTTGTTCGATATTGTTGTATGATTTCGTGGTTCGATTTCGTTGTTCGATTGCGTTGTTCCATTTCGTTGTTCTATTTCGTGGTTCGATTTCGTGGTTTCAGTTTGTTGTTCGATTTCGATTTCGCTGTTCGATTTCGAAGTTGGATTTCGTTGTTCTATTTCGTTGTTTTAATTCTTTGTTCGATTTCGTTGTTCGATTTCGTTGTTCGATTCGTTATTCGATTTCGTTGTTCGATTTCGTTGTTCGATTTCGTTGTTCGATTTCGTTGTTCGATCTCGTTGTCCGATTCCGTTGTTAGATTTCGTTGTTCGTTTTCGTTGTTCGATATTGTTGTATGATTTCGTGGTTCGATTTCGTTGTTCGATTGCGTCGTTCCATTTCGTTGTTCTATTTCGTGGTTCGATTTCGTGGTTTCAGTTTGTTGTTCGATTTCGATTTCGCTGTTCGATTTCGAAGTTGGATTTCGTTGTTCTATTTCGTTGTTCTAATTCGTTGTTCGATTTCGTTGTTCGATTCGTTATTCGATTTCGTTGTTCGATTTCTTGTTCGATTTCGTTGTTCCATTTCGTTATTCGATTTCGTTGTTCGATTTCGTTGTTCGATTTCGTTGTTAGATTTCGTTGTTCGTTGTTCGATTTCGTTGTTCGATTTCGTTGTCAGATTCCGTTGTTCGATTTCGTTGTTCGTTTTCGTTGTTCGATATTGTTGTATGATTTTGTGGTTCGATTTCGTTGTTCGATTTCGTTGTTCCATTTCGTTGTTCGATTTCGTTGTTCGATTTCGTTGTTCGATTTCGTTGCTCGATTTCGTTGTTCGATTTCGTTGTTCGATTTCGTTGTTCGATTTCGTTGTTCGAATTCGTTGTTCGAATTCGTTGTTCGAATTCGTTGTTCGAATTCGTTGTTCGAATTCGTTGTTCGAATTCGTTGTTCGATTTCGTTATTCGATTTCGTTGTTCGATTTCGTTGTTCGATTTCGTTGTTCGATTTCGTTGTTCGAATTCGTTGTTCGATTTCGTTGTTCGATTTCGTTGTTCGATTTCGTTGTTCGATTGCGTTGTTCGATTTCGTTGTTCGATTTCGTTGTTCGATTTCGTTGTTCGATTTCGTTGTTCGATTTCGTTGTTCGATTTCGTTGTTCGATTTCGTTGTTCGATTTCGTTGTTCGATTTCGTTGTTCGATTTCGTTGTTCGATTCGTTATTCGATCTCGTTGTCCGATTCCGTTGTTCGATTTCGTTGTTCGTTTTCGTTGTTCGATATTGTTGTATGATTTCGTGGTTCGATTTCGTTGTTCGATTGCGTCGTTCCATTTCGTTGTTCGATTTCGTGGTTCGAATTCGTTGTTCGAATTCGTTTTTCGATATCGTTGTTCGATTTTGTTGTTCGATTTCGTTGTTCGATTTCGTTGTTCGATTTCGTTGTCCGATTCCGTTGTTCGATTTCGTTGTTTGTTTTCGTTGTTCGATATTGTTGTATGATTTCGTGGTTCGATTTCGTTGTTCGATTTCGTTGTTCGATTTCGTTGTTCGATTTTGTTGTTCGATTTCGTTGTTCGATTTCGTTGTTCGATTTCGTTGTTCGATTTCGTTGTTCGAATTCGTTCGAATTCGTTGTTCGATTTCGTTGTTCGATTTCGTTGTTCGATTGCGTTGTTCGATTTCGTTGTTCGATTTTGTTGTTCGATTTCGTTGTTCGATTTCGTTGTTCGATTTTGAAGTTCGATTTCGTTGTTCGATTTCGTTGTTCGATTTCGTTGTTCGATTTCGTTGTTCGATTTCGTTGTCCGATTCCGTTGTTCGATTTCGTTGTTCGTGTTCGTTGTTCGATATTGTTGTATGATTTCGTGGTTCGATTTCGTTGTTCGATTTCGTTGTTCCATTTCGTTGTTCGATATTGTTGTATGATTTCGTGGTTCGATTTCGTTGTTCGATTGCGTCGTTCCATTTCGTTGTTCGATTTCGTGGTTCGAATTCGTTGTTCGAATTCGTTGTTCGATTTCGTTGTTCGATTTTGTTGTTCGATTTCGGTGTTCGATTTCGTTGTTCGATTTCGTTGTTCGATTTCGTTGTTCGATTTCGTTGTTCGATTTCGTTGTTCGAATTCGTAGTTCGAATTCGTTGTTCGAATTCGTTGTTCGAATTCGTTGTTCGAATTCGTTGTTCGATTTCGTTGTTTGATTTCGTTGTTCGATTTTGAAGTTCGATTTCGTTGTTCGATTTCGTTGTTCGATTTCGTTGTTCGATTTCGTTGTTCGATTTCGTTGTTCGATTGCGTTGTTCGATTTCGTTGTTCGATTTTGTTGTTCGATTTCGTTGTTCGATTTCGTTGTTCGATTTCGTTGTTCGATTTCGTTGTTCGATTTCGTTGTTCGATTTCGTTGTTCGATTGCGTTGTTCGATTTCGTTGTTCGATTTCGTTGTTCGATTTCGTTGTTCGATTTCGTTGTTCGATTTCGTTGTTCGATTTCGTTGTTCGATTTCGTTGTTCGATTTCGTTGTTCGATTTCGTTGTTCGATGTCGTTGTTCGATGTCGTTGTTCGATGTCGTTGTTCGATGTCGTTGTTCGATGTCGTTGTTCGATTTCGTTGTTCGATTTCGTTGTTCGATTTCGTTGTTCGATTTCGTTGTTCGATTTCGTTGTTCGATTTCGTTGTTCGATTTCGTTGTTCGATTTTGAAGTTCGATTTCGTTGTTCGATTTCGTTGTTCGATTTCGTTGTTCGATTTCGTTGTCCGATTCCGTTGTTCGATTTCGTTGTTCGTTTTCGTTGTTCGATATTGTTGTATGATTTCGTGGTTCGATTTCGTTGTTCGATTGCGTTGTTCCATTTCGTTGTTCTATTTCGTGGTTCGATTTCGTGGTTTCAGTTTGTTGTTCGATTTCGATTTCGCTGTTCGATTTCGAAGTTGGATTTTGTTGTTCTATTTCGTTGTTCGATTTCGTTGTTCGAATTCGTTGTTCGATTTCGTTGTTCGATTTCGTGATTCGATCTCGTTGTCAGATTCCGTTGTTCGATTTCGTTGTTCGTTTTCGTTGTTCGATATTGTTGTATGATTTCGTGGTTCGATTTCGTTGTTCGATTGCGTCGTTTCATTTCGTTGTTCGATTTCGTGGTTCGAATTCGTTGTTCGAATTCGTTGTTCGATTTTGTTGTTCGATTTCGTTGTTGGTTTTCCTTGTTCGATTTCGTTGTTCGATTTCGTTGTTCGATTTCGTTGTTCGATTTCGTTGTTCGATTCCGTTGTTCGATTTCGTTGTTCGTTTTCGTTGTTCGATATTGTTGTATGATTTCGTGGTTCGATTTCGTTGTTAGATTGCGTCGTTTCATTTCGTTGTTCGATTTCGTGGTTCGAATTCGTTGTTCGAATTCGTTGTTCGATTTCGTTGTTCAATTTTGTTGTTCGATTTCGTTGTTGGTTTTCGTTGTTGGTTTTCCTTGTTCGATTTCGTTGTTCGATTTCGTTGTTCGATTTCGTTGTTCGATTTCGTTGTTCGATTTCGTTGTTCGATTTCGTTGTTCGAATTCGTTGTTCGAATTCGTTGTTCGAATTCGTTGTTCGATTTCGTTGTTCGATTTCGTTGTTCGTTTTCGTTGTTCGATATTGTTGTATGATTTCGTGGTTCGATTTCGTTGTTCGATTGCGTCGTTTCATTTCGTTGTTCGATTTCGTGGTTCGAATTCGTTGTTCGAATTCGTTGTTCGATTTTGTTGTTCGATTTCGTTGTTGGTTTTCCTTGTTCGATTTCGTTGTTCGATTTCGTTGTTCGATTTCGTTGTTCGATTTCGTTGTTCGATTCCGTTGTTCGATTTCGTTGTTCGTTTTCGTTGTTCGATATTGTTGTATGATTTCGTGGTTCGATTTCGTTGTTAGATTGCGTCGTTTCATTTCGTTGTTCGATTTCGTGGTTCGAATTCGTTGTTCGAATTCGTTGTTCGATTTCGTTGTTCGATTTTGTTGTTCGATTTCGTTGTTGGTTTTCCTTGTTCGATTTCGTTGTTCGATTTCGTTGTTCGATTTCGTTGTTCGATTTCGTTGTTCGATTTCGTTGTTCGATTTCGTTGTTCGATTTCGTTGTTCGAATTCGTTGTTCGAATTCGTTGTTCGAATTCGTTGTTCGATTTCGTTGTTCGATTTCGTTGTTCGATTTTGAAGTTCGATTTCGTTGTTCGATTTCGTTGTTCGATTTCGTTGTTCGATTGCGTTGTTCGATTGCGTTGTTCGATTTCGTTGTTCGATTTCGTTGTTCGATTTCGTTGTTCGATTGCGTTGTTCGATTTCGTTGTTCGATTTCGTTGTTCGATTTCGTTGTTCGATTTCGTTGTTCGATTTCGTTGTTCGATTTCGTTGTTCGATTTCGTTGTTCGATTTCGTTGTTCGATTTCGTTGTTCGATTTCGTTGTTCGATTTCGTTGTTCGATTTCGTTGTTCGATTTCGTTGTTCGATTTCGTTGTTCGATTTCGTTGTTCGATTTCGTTGTTCGAATTCGTTGTTCGATTTCGTTGTTCGATTTCGTTGTTCGATTTCGTTGTTCGTTTTCGTTGTTCGATTTCGTTGTTCGATTTCGTTGTTCGAATTCGTTGTTCGAATTCGTTGTTCGATTTCGTTGTTCGATTTCGTTGTTCGATTTCGTTGTTCGATTTCGTTGTTCGATTTCGTTGTTCGATTTCGTTGTTCGATTTCGTTGTTCGATTTCGTTGTTCGATTTCGTTGTTCGATTTCGTTGTTCGATGTCGTTGTTCGATGTCGTTGTTCGATGTCGTTGTTCGATGTCGTTGTTCGATGTCGTTGTTCGATTTCGTTGTTCGATTTCGTTGTTCGATTTCGTTGTTCGATTTCGTTGTTCGATTTCGTTGTTCGATTTCGTTGTTCGATTTCGTTGTCCGATTCCGTTGTTCGATTTCGTTGTTCGTTTTCGTTGTTCGATATTGTTGTATGATTTCGTGGTTCGATTTCGTTGTTCGATTGCGTTGTTCCATTTCGTTGTTCTATTTCGTGGTTCGATTTCGTGGTTTCAGTTTGTTGTTCGATTTCGATTTCGCTGTTCGATTTCGAAGTTGGATTTCGTTGTTCTATTTCGTTGTTCTAATTCGTTGTTCGATTTCGTTGTTCGATTTCGTTGTTCGTTTTCGTTGTTCGATTTCGTTGTTCGATTTCGTTGTTTGAATTCGTGTTCGATTTCGTTGATCGATTTCGTTGTTCGATTTCCATTGTTCGATTTGATTTTTTGATTTCGTTGTTCGATTTCGTTGTTCGATTTCGTGGTTCGAGTTTGTTGTTCGATTTCGTTGTTCGATTCGTTGTTCGATTTCGTTGTTCGAGTTCGTTGTTCGATTTCGTTGTTCGTTGTTAGATTTCGTTGTTCTTTGTTCGATTTCGTTGTTCGTTGTTAGATTTCGTTGTTCTTTGTTCAATTTCGTTGTTCGATTTCGTTGTTCGATTTTTCGTTGTTCGATTTCGTTGTTCGATTGCGTTGTTCCATTTCGTTATTCAATTTCCTGGTTCGATTTCGTGGTTTCAGTTTGTTGTTCGAGTTCGTTATTCGATTTCGTTGTTCCATTTCGTTGTTCGATTTCGTTGTTCGTTTTCGTTGTTCGATTTCGTGGTTCGAGTTTGTTGTTCGATTTCGAAGTTCGATTTCGAAGTTCGATTTCGTTGTTCGATTTCGTTGTTCGATTTCGTTGTTCGATTTCGTTGTTCGATTTTTGTTGTTCGATTTTCTTTGTTCGATTTCGTGGTTCGAGTTTGTTGTTCGATTTCGAAGTTCGATTTCGTTGTTCGATTTCGTTGTTCGATTTCGTTGATCGATTTCGTTGTTTGATTTCCATTGGTCGATTTGATTTTTCGATTTCGTTGATCGATTTCGTTTTTCGATTTCATTGTTCGATTTCGTTGTTCGATTTCGTTGTTCCATTTCGTTGTTCTATTTCGTGGTTCGATTTCGTGGTTCAGTTCGTTGTTCGAGTTCGATTTCGATTTCGTTGTTCGATTTCGTAGTTCGATTTCGTTGTTCGATTTCGTTGTTCGATTTAGTGATTCGAATTCGTTGTTCGAATTCGTTGTTCGATTCGTTCTTCGATTTCGTTGTTCGAGTTCGTTGTTCGATTTCGTTGTTCGTTGTTAGATTTCGTTGTTCTTTGTTCGATTTCGTTGTTCGTTGTTAGATTTCGTTGTTCTTTGTTCAATTTCGTTGTTCGATTTCGTTATTCGATTCCGTAGTTCGATTTCCTTGTTAGATTTCGTTGTTCGATTTCGTTGTTCGATTTCGTTGTTCGATTTCGTTGTTCGATTTCGTTGTTCGATTTCTAAGTTGGATTTCGAAGTTGGATTTCGTTGTTCGATTTCGTTGTTCGATTTCGTTGTTCGATTTCGTTTTTCGATTTCGTTGTTCGATTTCGTTGTTCGATTTAGGGATTCGAATTCGTTGTTTGAATTCGTTGCTCGATTTCGTTGTTCGTTATTCGATTTCGTTGTTCTATTTCGTTGTTCGATTTCGTTGTTCGATTTCGTGGTTCGATTTTGTTGTTCGATTTCGTTATTCGATTCCGTTGTTCGATTTCCTTGTTAGATTTCGTTGTTCGATGTCGTTGTTCGATTTCGTTGTTCGATTTCGTTGTTCGATTTCGTTGTTCGATTTCGTTGTTCGTTGTTAGATTTCGTTGTTCTTTGTTCGATTTCGTTGTTCGTTGTTAGATTTCGTTGTTCTTTGTTCAATTTCGTTGTTCGATTTCGTTGTTCGATTTCGTTGTTCGATTTCGTTGTTCGATTTCGTTGTTCGATTTCGTTGTTCGATTTCGTTGTTCGATTTCGTTGTTCGATTTCGTTGTTCGATTTCGTTGTTCGATTTCGTTGTTCGATTTCGTTGTTCGATTTCGTTGTTCGATTTCGTTGTTCGATTTCGTTGTTCGATTTCGTTGTTCGATTTCGTTGTTCGATTTCGTTGTTCGATTTCGTTGTTCGATTTCGTTGTTCGATGTCGTTGTTCGATCGTTGTTCGAATTCGTTGTTCGATTTCGTTGTTCGATTTCGTTGTTCGATTTCGTTGTTCGATTTCGTTGTTCGATTTCGTTGTTCGATTTTGAAGTTCGATTTCGTTGTTCGATTTCGTTGTTCGATTTCGTTGTCCGATTCCGTTGTTCGATTTCGTTGTTCGTTTTCGTTGTTCGATATTGTTGTATGATTTCGTGGTTCGATTTCGTTGTTCGATTGCGTTGTTCCATTTCGTTGTTCTATTTCGTGGTTCGATTTCGTGGTTTCAGTTTGTTGTTCGATTTCGATTTCGCTGTTCGATTTCGAAGTTGGATTTCGTTGTTCTATTTCGTTGTTTTAATTCTTTGTTCGATTTCGTTGTTCGATTTCGTTGTTCGATTCGTTATTCGATTTCGTTGTTCGATTTCGTTGTTCGATTTCGTTGTTCGATTTCGTTGTTCGATCTCGTTGTCCGATTCCGTTGTTAGATTTCGTTGTTCGTTTTCGTTGTTCGATATTGTTGTATGATTTCGTGGTTCGATTTCGTTGTTCGATTGCGTCGTTCCATTTCGTTGTTCTATTTCGTGGTTCGATTTCGTGGTTTCAGTTTGTTGTTCGATTTCGATTTCGCTGTTCGATTTCGAAGTTGGATTTCGTTGTTCTATTTCGTTGTTCTAATTCGTTGTTCGATTTCGTTGTTCGATTCGTTATTCGATTTCGTTGTTCGATTTCTTGTTCGATTTCGTTGTTCCATTTCGTTATTCGATTTCGTTGTTCGATTTCGTTGTTCGATTTCGTTGTTAGATTTCGTTGTTCGTTGTTCGATTTCGTTGTTCGATTTCGTTGTCAGATTCCGTTGTTCGATTTCGTTGTTCGTTTTCGTTGTTCGATATTGTTGTATGATTTTGTGGTTCGATTTCGTTGTTCGATTTCGTTGTTCCATTTCGTTGTTCGATTTCGTTGTTCGATTTCGTTGTTTGATTTCGTTGTTCGATTTTGAAGTTCGATTTCGTTGTTCGATTTCGTTGTTCGATTTCGTTGTTCGATTTCGTTGTTCGATTGCGTTGTTCGATTTCGTTGTTCGATTTTGTTGTTCGATTTCGTTGTTCGATTTCGTTGTTCGATTTCGTTGTTCGATTTCGTTGTTCGATTTCGTTGTTCGATTGCGTTGTTCGATTTCGTTGTTCGATTTCGTTGTTCGATTTCGTTGTTCGATTTCGTTGTTCGATTTCGTTGTTCGATTTCGTTGTTCGATTTCGTTGTTCGATTTCGTTGTTCGATTTCGTTGTTCGATTTCGTTGTTCGATGTCGTTGTTCGATGTCGTTGTTCGATGTCGTTGTTCGATGTCGTTGTTCGATGTCGTTGTTCGATTTCGTTGTTCGATTTCGTTGTTCGATTTCGTTGTTCGATTTCGTTGTTCGATTTCGTTGTTCGATTTCGTTGTTCGATTTCGTTGTTCGATTTCGTTGTTCGATTTTGAAGTTCGATTTCGTTGTTCGATTTCGTTGTTCGATTTCGTTGTTCGATTTCGTTGTCCGATTCCGTTGTTCGATTTCGTTGTTCGTTTTCGTTGTTCGATATTGTTGTATGATTTCGTGGTTCGATTTCGTTGTTCGATTGCGTTGTTCCATTTCGTTGTTCTATTTCGTGGTTCGATTTCGTGGTTTCAGTTTGTTGTTCGATTTCGATTTCGCTGTTCGATTTCGAAGTTGGATTTTGTTGTTCTATTTCGTTGTTCGATTTCGTTGTTCGAATTCGTTGTTCGATTTCGTTGTTCGATTTCGTTATTCGATCTCGTTGTCCGATTCCGTTGTTCGATTTCGTTGTTCGTTTTCGTTGTTCGATATTGTTGTATGATTTCGTGGTTCGATTTCGTTGTTCGATTGCGTCGTTTCATTTCGTTGTTCGATTTCGTGGTTCGAATTCGTTGTTCGAATTCGTTGTTCGATTTTGTTGTTCGATTTCGTTGTTGGTTTTCCTTGTTCGATTTCGTTGTTCGATTTCGTTGTTCGATTTCGTTGTTCGATTTCGTTGTTCGATTCCGTTGTTCGATTTCGTTGTTCGTTTTCGTTGTTCGATATTGTTGTATGATTTCGTGGTTCGATTTCGTTGTTAGATTGCGTCGTTTCATTTCGTTGTTCGATTTCGTGGTTCGAATTCGTTGTTCGAATTCGTTGTTCGATTTCGTTGTTCGATTTTGTTGTTCGATTTCGTTGTTGGTTTTCCTTGTTCGATTTCGTTGTTCGATTTCGTTGTTCGATTTCGTTGTTCGATTTCGTTGTTCGATTTCGTTGTTCGAATTCGTTGTTCGAATTCGTTGTTCGAATTCGTTGTTCGATGTCGTTGTTCGATTTCGTTGTTCGATTTTGAAGTTCGATTTCGTTGTTCGATTTCGTTGTTCGATTTCGTTGTTCGATTTCGTTGTTCGATTGCGTTGTTCGATTGCGTTGTTCGATTTCGTTGTTCGATTTCGTTGTTCGATTTCGTTGTTCGATTGCGTTGTTCGATTTCGTTGTTCGATTTCGTTGTTCGATTTCGTTGTTCGATTTCGTTGTTCGATTTCGTTGTTCGATTTCGTTGTTCGATTTCGTTGTTCGATTTCGTTGTTCGATTTCGTTGTTCGATTTCGTTGTTCGATTTCGTTGTTCGATTTCGTTGTTCGATTTCGTTGTTCGATTTCGTTGTTCGATTTCGTTGTTCGATTTCGTTGTTCGATTTCGTTGTTCGATTTCGTTGTTCGATTTCGTTGTTCGAATTCGTTGTTCGATTTCGTTGTTCGATTTCGTTGTTCGATTTCGTTGTTCGTTTTCGTTGTTCGATTTCGTTGTTCGATTTCGTTGTTCGAATTCGTTGTTCGAATTCGTTGTTCGATTTCGTTGTTCGATTTCGTTGTTCGATTTCGTTGTTCGATTTCGTTGTTCGATTTCGTTGTTCGATTTCGTTGTTCGATTTCGTTGTTAGATTTCGTTGTTCGATTTCGTTGTTCGATTTCGTTGTTCGATGTCGTTGTTCGATGTCGTTGTTCGATGTCGTTGTTCGATGTCGTTGTTCGATGTCGTTGTTCGATTTCGTTGTTCGATTTCGTTGTTCGATTTCGTTGTTCGATTTCGTTGTTCGATTTCGTTGTTCGATTTCGTTGTTCGATTTCGTTGTCCGATTCCGTTGTTCGATTTCGTTGTTCGTTTTCGTTGTTCGATATTGTTGTATGATTTCGTGGTTCGATTTCGTTGTTCGATTGCGTTGTTCCATTTCGTTGTTCTATTTCGTGGTTCGATTTCGTGGTTTCAGTTTGTTGTTCGATTTCGATTTCGCTGTTCGATTTCGAAGTTGGATTTCGTTGTTCTATTTCGTTGTTCTAATTCGTTGTTCGATTTCGTTGTTCGATTTCGTTGTTCGTTTTCGTTGTTCGATTTCGTTGTTCGATTTCGTTGTTTGAATTCGTGTTCGATTTCGTTGATCGATTTCGTTGTTCGATTTCCATTGTTCGATTTGATTTTTTGATTTCGTTGTTCGATTTCGTTGTTCGATTTCGTGGTTCGAGTTTGTTGTTCGATTTCGTTGTTCGATTCGTTGTTCGATTTCGTTGTTCGAGTTCGTTGTTCGATTTCGTTGTTCGTTGTTAGATTTCGTTGTTCTTTGTTCGATTTCGTTGTTCGTTGTTAGATTTCGTTGTTCTTTGTTCAATTTCGTTGTTCGATTTCGTTGTTCGATTTTTCGTTGTTCGATTTCGTTGTTCGATTGCGTTGTTCCATTTCGTTATTCAATTTCCTGGTTCGATTTCGTGGTTTCAGTTTGTTGTTCGAGTTCGTTATTCAATTTCGTTGTTCCATTTCGTTGTTCGATTTCGTTGTTCGTTTTCGTTGTTCGATTTCGTGGTTCGAGTTTGTTGTTCGATTTCGAAGTTCGATTTCGAAGTTCGATTTCGTTGTTCGATTTCGTTGTTCGATTTCGTTGTTCGATTTCGTTGTTCGATTTTTGTTGTTCGATTTTCTTTGTTCGATTTCGTGGTTCGAGTTTGTTGTTCGATTTCGAAGTTCGATTTCGTTGTTCGATTTCGTTGTTCGATTTCGTTGATCGATTTCGTTGTTTGATTTCCATTGGTCGATTTGATTTTTCGATTTCGTTGATCGATTTCGTTTTTCGATTTCATTGTTCGATTTCGTTGTTCGATTTCGTTGTTCCATTTCGTTGTTCTATTTCGTGGTTCGATTTCGTGGTTCAGTTCGTTGTTCGAGTTCGATTTCGATTTCGTTGTTCGATTTCGTAGTTCGATTTCGTTGTTCGATTTCGTTGTTCGATTTAGTGATTCGAATTCGTTGTTCGAATTCGTTGTTCGATTCGTTCTTCGATTTCGTTGTTCGAGTTCGTTGTTCGATTTCGTTGTTCGTTGTTAGATTTCGTTGTTCTTTGTTCGATTTCGTTGTTCGTTGTTAGATTTCGTTGTTCTTTGTTCAATTTCGTTGTTCGATTTCGTTATTCGATTCCGTAGTTCGATTTCCTTGTTAGATTTCGTTGTTCGATTTCGTTGTTCGATTTCGTTGTTCGATTTCGTTGTTCGATTTCGTTGTTCGATTTCTAAGTTGGATTTCGAAGTTGGATTTCGTTGTTCGATTTCGTTGTTCGATTTCGTTGTTCGATTTCGTTTTTCGATTTCGTTGTTCGATTTCGTTGTTCGATTTAGGGATTCGAATTCGTTGTTTGAATTCGTTGCTCGATTTCGTTGTTCGTTATTCGATTTCGTTGTTCTATTTCGTTGTTCGATTTCGTTGTTCGATTTCGTGGTTCGATTTTGTTGTTCGATTTCGTTATTCGATTCCGTTGTTCGATTTCCTTGTTAGATTTCGTTGTTCGATGTCGTTGTTCGATTTCGTTGTTCGATTTCGTTGTTCGATTTCGTTGTTCGATTTCGTTGTTCGTTGTTAGATTTCGTTGTTCTTTGTTCGATTTCGTTGTTCGTTGTTAGATTTCGTTGTTCTTTGTTCAATTTCGTTGTTCGATTTTCGTTGTTCGATTTCGTTGTTCGATTTCGTTGTTCGGTTTCGTTGTTCGATTTCGTTGTTCGAATTCGTTGTTCGAATTCGTTGTTCGAATTCGTTGTTCGATTTCGTTGTTCGATTTCGTTGTTCGATTTTGAAGTTCGATTTCGTTGTTCGATTTCGTTGTTCGATTTCGTTGTTAGATTTCGTTGTTCGATTGCGTTGTTCGATTGCGTTGTTCGATTTCGTTGTTCGATTTCGTTGTTCGATTTCGTCGTTCGATTTCGTCGTTCGATTTCGTCGTTCGATTTCGTCGTTCGATTTCGTCGTTCGATTTCGTCGTTCGATTTCGTCGTTCGATTTCGTCGTTCGATTTCGTCGTTCGATTTCGTTGTTCGATTTCGTTGTTCGAATTCGTTGTTCGATTTCGTTGTTCGAATTCGTTGTTCGAATTCGTTCGATTTCGTTGTTCGATTTCGTTGTTCGATTTCGTTGTTCGTTTTCGTTGTTCGATTTCGTTGTTCAATTGCGGTGTTCGATTGCGTTGTTCGATTTCGTTGTTCGATTTCGTTGTTCGATTTCGTTGTTCGATTTCGTTGTTCGATTTCGTCGTTCTATTTCGTCGTTCGATTTCGTCGTTCGATTTCGTCGTTCGATTTCGTTGTTCGATTTCGATGTTCGATTTCGTTGTTCGATTTCGTTGTTCGAATTCGTTTTCGAATATTCGTTGTTCGATTTCGTTGTTCGATTTCGTTGTTCGATTTCGAAGTTCGATTTCGTTGTTCGATTTCGTTGTTCGATTTCGTATTTCGTTGTTCGAATTCGTTGTTCGATTTCGTTGTTCGATTTCGTTCTTTGAATTCGTGTTCGATTTCGTTGATCGATTTCGTTGTTCGATTTTCTTTGTTCGATTTGATTGTTCGATTTCGTTGATCGATTTCGTTTTTCGATTTCGTTGTTCGATTTCGTTGTTCGATTTCGTTGTTCGATTTCTTGGTTCGAATTCGTTGTTCGAATTCGTTGTTCGTTGTTAGATTTCGTTGTTCGTTGTTAGATTTCGTTGTTCTTTGTTCGATTTCGTGGTTCGAATTCGTTGTTCGAATTCGTTGTTCGATTTCGTTGTTCGATTTTGTTGTTCGATTTCGTTGTTCGATTTCGTTGTTCGATTTCGTTGTTCAATTTCGTTGTTCGATTTCGTTGTTCGATTTCGAAGTTCGATTTCGTTGTTCGATTTCGTTGTTCGATTTCGTTGTTCGATTTCGTTGTTCGATTTCGTTGTTCGATTTCGTTGTTCGATTTCGTTGTTCGATTTCGTTGTTCGATTTCGTTGTTCGATTTCGTTGTTCGATTTCGTTGTTCGATTTCGTTGTTCGATTTCGTTGTTCGATTTCGTTGTTCGATTTCGTTGTTCGATTTCGTTGTTCGATTTCGTTGTTCGATTTCGTTGTTCGATTTCGTTGTTCGATGTCGTTGTTCGATCGTTGTTCGAATTCGTTGTTCGATTTCGTTGTTCGATTTCGTTGTTCGATTTCGTTGTTCGATTTCGTTGTTCGATTTTGAAGTTCGATTTCGTTGTTCGATTTCGTTGTTCGATTTCGTTGTCCGATTCCGTTGTTCGATTTCGTTGTTCGTTTTCGTTGTTCGATATTGTTGTATGATTTCGTGGTTCGATTTCGTTGTTCGATTGCGTTGTTCCATTTCGTTGTTCTATTTCGTGGTTCGATTTCGTGGTTTCAGTTTGTTGTTCGATTTCGATTTCGCTGTTCGATTTCGAAGTTGGATTTCGTTGTTCTATTTCGTTGTTTTAATTCTTTGTTCGATTTCGTTGTTCGATTTCGTTGTTCGATTCGTTATTCGATTTCGTTGTTCGATTTCGTTGTTCGATTTCGTTGTTCGATTTCGTTGTTCGATCTCGTTGTCCGATTCCGTTGTTAGATTTCGTTGTTCGTTTTCGTTGTTCGATATTGTTGTATGATTTCGTGGTTCGATTTCGTTGTTCGATTGCGTCGTTCCATTTCGTTGTTCTATTTCGTGGTTCGATTTCGTGGTTTCAGTTTGTTGTTCGATTTCGATTTCGCTGTTCGATTTCGAAGTTGGATTTCGTTGTTCTATTTCGTTGTTCTAATTCGTTGTTCGATTTCGTTGTTCGATTCGTTATTCGATTTCGTTGTTCGATTTCTTGTTCGATTTCGTTGTTCCATTTCGTTATTCGATTTCGTTGTTCGATTTCGTTGTTCGATTTCGTTGTTAGATTTCGTTGTTCGTTGTTCGATTTCGTTGTTCGATTTCGTTGTCAGATTCCGTTGTTCGATTTCGTTGTTCGTTTTCGTTGTTCGATATTGTTGTATGATTTTGTGGTTCGATTTCGTTGTTCGATTTCGTTGTTCCATTTCGTTGTTCGATTTCGTTGTTCGATTTCGTTGTTCGATTTCGAAGTTCGATTTCGTTGTTCGATTTCGTTGTTCGATTTCGTTGTTCGAATTCGTTGTTCGAATTCGTTGTTCGAATTCGTTGTTCGAATTCGTTGTTCGAATTCGTTGTTCGAATTCGTTGTTCGATTTCGTTATTCGATTTCGTTGTTCGATTTCGTTGTTCGATTTCGTTGTTCGATTTCGTTGTTCGAATTCGTTGTTCGATTTCGTTGTTCGATTTCGTTGTTCGATTTCGTTGTTCGATTGCGTTGTTCGATTTCGTTGTTCGATTTCGTTGTTCGATTTCGTTGTTCGATTTCGTTGTTCGATTTCGTTGTTCGATTTCGTTGTTCGATTTCGTTGTTCGATTTCGTTGTTCGATTTCGTTGTTCGATTTCGTTGTTCGATTCGTTATTCGATCTCGTTGTCCGATTCCGTTGTTCGATTTCGTTGTTCGTTTTCGTTGTTCGATATTGTTGTATGATTTCGTGGTTCGATTTCGTTGTTCGATTCCGTCGTTCCATTTCGTTGTTCGATTTCGTGGTTCGAATTCGTTGTTCGAATTCGTTTTTCGATATCGTTGTTCGATTTTGTTGTTCGATTTCGTTGTTCGATTTCGTTGTTCGATTTCGTTGTCCGATTCCGTTGTTCGATTTCGTTGTTTGTTTTCGTTGTTCGATATTGTTGTATGATTTCGTGGTTCGATTTCGTTGTTCGATTTCGTTGTTCGATTTCGTTGTTCGATTTTGTTGTTCGATTTCGTTGTTCGATTTCGTTGTTCGATTTCGTTGTTCGATTTCGTTGTTCGAATTCGTTCGAATTCGTTGTTCGATTTCGTTGTTCGATTTCGTTGTTCGATTGCGTTGTTCGATTTCGTTGTTCGATTTTGTTGTTCGATTTCGTTGTTCGATTTCGTTGTTCGATTTTGAAGTTCGATTTCGTTGTTCGATTTCGTTGTTCGATTTCGTTGTTCGATTTCGTTGTTCGATTTCGTTGTCCGATTCCGTTGTTCGATTTCGTTGTTCGTGTTCGTTGTTCGATATTGTTGTATGATTTCGTGGTTCGATTTCGTTGTTCGATTTCGTTGTTCCATTTCGTTGTTCGATATTGTTGTATGATTTCGTGGTTCGATTTCGTTGTTCGATTGCGTCGTTCCATTTCGTTGTTCGATTTCGTGGTTCGAATTCGTTGTTCGAATTCGTTGTTCGATTTCGTTGTTCGATTTTGTTGTTCGATTTCGGTGTTCGATTTCGTTGTTCGATTTCGTTGTTCGATTTCGTTGTTCGATTTCGTTGTTCGATTTCGTTGTTCGAATTCGTTGTTCGAATTCGTTGTTCGAATTCGTTGTTCGAATTCGTTGTTCGAATTCGTTGTTCGATTTCGTTGTTTGATTTCGTTGTTCGATTTTGAAGTTCGATTTCGTTGTTCGATTTCGTTGTTCGATTTCGTTGTTCGATTTCGTTGTTCGATTTCGTTGTTCGATTTCGTTGTTCGATTTCGTTGTTCGATTTTGTTGTTCGATTTCGTTGTTCGATTTCGTTGTTCGATTTCGTTGTTCGATTTCGTTGTTCGATTTCGTTGTTCGATTTCGTTGTTCGATTGCGTTGTTCGATTTCGTTGTTCGATTTCGTTGTTCGATTTCGTTGTTCGATTTCGTTGTTCGATTTCGTTGTTCGATTTCGTTGTTCGATTTCGTTGTTCGATTTCGTTGTTCGATTTCGTTGTTCGATGTCGTTGTTCGATGTCGTTGTTCGATGTCGTTGTTCGATGTCGTTGTTCGATGTCGTTGTTCGATTTCGTTGTTCGATTTCGTTGTTCGATTTCGTTGTTCGATTTCGTTGTTCGATTTCGTTGTTCGATTTCGTTGTTCGATTTCGTTGTTCGATTTCGTTGTTCGATTTTGAAGTTCGATTTCGTTGTTCGATTTCGTTGTTCGATTTCGTTGTTCGATTTCGTTGTCCGATTCCGTTGTTCGATTTCGTTGTTCGTTTTCGTTGTTCGATATTGTTGTATGATTTCGTGGTTCGATTTCGTTGTTCGATTGCGTTGTTCCATTTCGTTGTTCTATTTCGTGGTTCGATTTCGTGGTTTCAGTTTGTTGTTCGATTTCGATTTCGCTGTTCGATTTCGAAGTTGGATTTTGTTGTTCTATTTCGTTGTTCGATTTCGTTGTTCGAATTCGTTGTTCGATTTCGTTGTTCGATTTCGTTATTCGATCTCGTTGTCAGATTCCGTTGTTCGATTTCGTTGTTCGTTTTCGTTGTTCGATATTGTTGTATGATTTCGTGGTTCGATTTCGTTGTTCGATTGCGTCGTTTCATTTCGTTGTTCGATTTCGTGGTTCGAATTCGTTGTTCGAATTCGTTGTTCGATTTTGTTGTTCGATTTCGTTGTTGGTTTTCCTTGTTCGATTTCGTTGTTCGATTTCGTTGTTCGATTTCGTTGTTCGATTTCGTTGTTCGATTCCGTTGTTCGATTTCCTTGTTCGTTTTCGTTGTTCGATATTGTTGTATGATTTCGTGGTTCGATTTCGTTGTTAGATTGCGTCGTTTCATTTCGTTGTTCGATTTCGTGGTTCGAATTCGTTGTTCGAATTCGTTGTTCGATTTCGTTGTTCGATTTTGTTGTTCGATTTCGTTGTTGGTTTTCCTTGTTCGATTTCGTTGTTCGATTTCGTTGTTCGATTTCGTTGTTCGATTTCGTTGTTCGATTTCGTTGTTCGATTTCGTTGTTCGATTTCGTTGTTCGAATTCGTTGTTCGAATTCGTTGTTCGAATTCGTTGTTCGATTTCGTTGTTCGATTTCGTTGTTCGATTTTGAAGTTCGATTTCGTTGTTCGATTTCGTTGTTCGATTGCGTTGTTCGATTGCGTTGTTCGATTTCGTTGTTCGATTTCGTTGTTCGATTTCGTTGTTCGATTGCGTTGTTCGATTTCGTTGTTCGATTTCGTTGTTCGATTTCGTTGTTCGATTTCGTTGTTCGATTTCGTTGTTCGATTTCGTTGTTCGATTTCGTTGTTCGATTTCGTTGTTCGATTTCGTTGTTCGATTTCGTTGTTCGATTTCGTTGTTCGATTTCGTTGTTCGATTTCGTTGTTCGATTTCGTTGTTCGATTTCGTTGTTCGATTTCGTTGTTCGATTTCGTTGTTCGATTTCGTTGTTCGATTTCGTTGTTCGATTTCGTTGTTCGAATTCGTTGTTCGAATTCGTTGTTCGATTTCGTTGTTCGATTTCGTATTTCGTTGTTCGAATTCGTTGTTCGATTTCGTTGTTCGATTTCGTTCTTTGAATTCGTGTTCGATTTCGTTGATCGATTTCGTTGTTCGATTTTCTTTGTTCGATTTGATTGTTCGATTTCGTTGATCGATTTCGTTTTTCGATTTCGTTGTTCGATTTCGTTGTTCGATTTCGTTGTTCGATTTCTTGGTTCGAATTCGTTGTTCGAATTCGTTGTTCGTTGTTAGATTTCGTTGTTCGTTGTTAGATTTCGTTGTTCTTTGTTCGATTTCGTGGTTCGAATTCGTTGTTCGAATTCGTTGTTCGATTTCGTTGTTCGATTTTGTTGTTCGATTTCGTTGTTCGATTTCGTTGTTCGATTTCGTTGTTCAATTTCGTTGTTCGATTTCGTTGTTCGATTTCGAAGTTCGATTTCGTTGTTCGATTTCGTTGTTCGATTTCGTTGTTCGATTTCGTTGTTCGATTTCGTTGTTCGATTTCGTTGTTCGATTTCGTTGTTCGATTTCGTTGTTCGATTTCGTTGTTCGATTTCGTTGTTCGATTTCGTTGTTCGATTTCGTTGTTCGATTTCGTTGTTCGATTTCGTTGTTCGATTTCGTTGTTCGATTTCGTTGTTCGATTTCGTTGTTCGATTTCGTTGTTCGATTTCGTTGTTCGATTTCGTTGTTCGATTTCGTTGTTCGATTTCGTTGTTCGATTTCGTTGTTCGATGTCGTTGTTCGATCGTTGTTCGAATTCGTTGTTCGATTTCGTTGTTCGATTTCGTTGTTCGATTTCGTTGTTCGATTTCGTTGTTCGATTTCGTTGTTCGATTTTGAAGTTCGATTTCGTTGTTCGATTTCGTTGTTCGATTTCGTTGTCCGATTCCGTTGTTCGATTTCGTTGTTCGTTTTCGTTGTTCGATATTGTTGTATGATTTCGTGGTTCGATTTCGTTGTTCGATTGCGTTGTTCCATTTCGTTGTTCTATTTCGTGGTTCGATTTCGTGGTTTCAGTTTGTTGTTCGATTTCGATTTCGCTGTTCGATTTCGAAGTTGGATTTCGTTGTTCTATTTCGTTGTTTTAATTCTTTGTTCGATTTCGTTGTTCGATTTCGTTGTTCGATTCGTTATTCGATTTCGTTGTTCGATTTCGTTGTTCGATTTCGTTGTTCGATTTCGTTGTTCGATCTCGTTGTCCGATTCCGTTGTTAGATTTCGTTGTTCGTTTTCGTTGTTCGATATTGTTGTATGATTTCGTGGTTCGATTTCGTTGTTCGATTGCGTCGTTCCATTTCGTTGTTCTATTTCGTGGTTCGATTTCGTGGTTTCAGTTTGTTGTTCGATTTCGATTTCGCTGTTCGATTTCGAAGTTGGATTTCGTTGTTCTATTTCGTTGTTCTAATTCGTTGTTCGATTTCGTTGTTCGATTCGTTATTCGATTTCGTTGTTCGATTTCTTGTTCGATTTCGTTGTTCCATTTCGTTATTCGATTTCGTTGTTCGATTTCGTTGTTCGATTTCGTTGTTAGATTTCGTTGTTCGTTGTTCGATTTCGTTGTTCGATTTCGTTGTCAGATTCCGTTGTTCGATTTCGTTGTTCGTTTTCGTTGTTCGATATTGTTGTATGATTTTGTGGTTCGATTTCGTTGTTCGATTTCGTTGTTCCATTTCGTTGTTCGATTTCGTTGTTCGATTTCGTTGTTCGATTTCGTTGCTCGATTTCGTTGTTCGATTTCGTTGTTCGATTTCGTTGTTCGATTTCGTTGTTCGAATTCGTTGTTCGAATTCGTTGTTCGAATTCGTTGTTCGAATTCGTTGTTCGAATTCGTTGTTCGAATTCGTTGTTCGATTTCGTTATTCGATTTCGTTGTTCGATTTCGTTGTTCGATTTCGTTGTTCGATTTCGTTGTTCGAATTCGTTGTTCGATTTCGTTGTTCGATTTCGTTGTTCGATTTCGTTGTTCGATTGCGTTGTTCGATTTCGTTGTTCGATTTCGTTGTTCGATTTCGTTGTTCGATTTCGTTGTTCGATTTCGTTGTTCGATTTCGTTGTTCGATTTCGTTGTTCGATTTCGTTGTTCGATTTCGTTGTTCGATTTCGTTGTTCGATTCGTTATTCGATCTCGTTGTCCGATTCCGTTGTTCGATTTCGTTGTTCGTTTTCGTTGTTCGATATTGTTGTATGATTTCGTGGTTCGATTTCGTTGTTCGATTGCGTCGTTCCATTTCGTTGTTCGATTTCGTGGTTCGAATTCGTTGTTCGAATTCGTTTTTCGATATCGTTGTTCGATTTTGTTGTTCGATTTCGTTGTTCGATTTCGTTGTTCGATTTCGTTGTCCGATTCCGTTGTTCGATTTCGTTGTTTGTTTTCGTTGTTCGATATTGTTGTATGATTTCGTGGTTCGATTTCGTTGTTCGATTTCGTTGTTCGATTTCGTTGTTCGATTTCGTTGTTCGATTTCGTTGTTCGATTTCGTTGTTAGATTTCGTTGTTCGTTGTTCGATTTCGTTGTTAGATTTCGTTGTTCCTTTTCGTGGTTCGATTTTGTTGTATGATTTCGTAGTTCGATTTCGCTGTTCGATTTCGTTGATCAATTTCATTGTTCGATTTCGTTGTTCGATTTCGTTGTTCAATTTCGTTGTTCTATTTCGTGGTTAGATTTCGTGGTTCAGTTCGTTGTTCGAGTTCGATTTCGATTTCGTTGTTCGATTTCGTGGTTCGATTTCGTTGTTCGATTTAGTGATTCGAATTCGTTGTTCGAATTCGTTGTTCGATTTCGTTGTTCGTTGTTCGATTTCGTGGTTCGGGTTTGTTGTTCGATTTCGTTGTTCGATTCGTTGTTCGATTTCGTTGTTCGAGTTCGTTGTTCGATTTCGTTGTTCGTTGTTAGATTTCGTTGTTCTTTGTTCGATTTCATTGTTCGATTTCGTTGTTCGATTTCGTTGTTCGATTTCGTTGTTTGAATTCGTGTTCGATTTCGTTGATCGATTTCGTTGTTCGATTTCCATTGTTCGATTTGATTTTTTGATTTCGTTGTTCGATTTCGTTGTTCGATTTCGTTGTTCGATTTCGTGGTTCGAGTTTGTTGTTCGATTTCGTTGTTCGATTCGTTGTTCGATTTCGTTGTTCGAGTTCGTTGTTCGATTTCGTTTTTCGTTGTTAGATTTCGTTGTTCTTTGTTCGATTTCGTTGTTCGTTGTTAGATTTCGTTGTTCTTTGTTCAATTTCGTTGTTCGATGTCGTTATTCGATTCCGTAGTTCGATTTCCTTGTTAGATTTCGTTGTTCGATGTCGTTGTTCGATTTCGTTGTTCGATTTCGTTGTTCGATTTCGTTGTTCGATTTCGTTGTTCGATTTCTAAGTTGGATTTCGAAGTTGGATTTCGTTGTTCGATTTCGTTGTTCGATTTCGTTGTTCGATTTCGTTGATCGATTTCGTTTTTCGATTTCGTTGTTCGATTTCGTTATTCGATTCCGTTGTTCGATTTCCTTGTTAGATTTCGTTGTTCGATGTCGTTGTTCGATTTCGTTGTTCGATTTCGTTGTTCGATTTCGTTGTTCGAGTTCGTTGTTCGATTTCGTTGTTCGTTGTTAGATTTCGTTGTTCTTTGTTCGATTTCGTTGTTCGTTGTTAGATTTCGTTGTTCTTTGTTCGATTTCGTTGTTCGATTTCGTTGTTCGATTTCGTTGTTCGATTTCGTTGTTCGTTGTTCGTTATTCGATTTCGTTGTTCTATTTCGTTGTTCGATTTCGTTGTTCGATTTCGTGGTTCGATTTTGTTGTTCGATTTCGTTATTCGATTCCGTTGTTCGATTTCCTTGTTAGATTTCGTTGTTCGATGTCGTTGTTCGATTTCGTTGTTCGATTTCGTTGTTCGATTTCGTTGTTCGAGTTCGTTGTTCGATTTCGTTGTTCGTTGTTAGATTTCGTTGTTCTTTGTTCGATTTCGTTGTTCGTTGTTAGATTTCGTTGTTCTTTGTTCGATTTCGTTGTTCGATTTCGTTGTTCGATTTCGTTGTTCGTTTTCGTTGTTCGATTTCGTTGTTCGATTTCGTTGTTTGAATTCGTGTTCGATTTCGTTGATCGATTTCGTTGTTCGATTTCCATTGTTCGATTTGATTTTTTGATTTCGTTGTTCGATTTCGTTGTTCGATTTCGTGGTTCGAGTTTGTTGTTCGATTTCGTTGTTCGATTCGTTGTTCGATTTCGTTGTTCGAGTTCGTTGTTCGATTTCGTTGTTCGTTGTTAGATTTCGTTGTTCTTTGTTCGATTTCGTTGTTCGTTGTTAGATTTCGTTGTTCTTTGTTCAATTTCGTTGTTCGATTTCGTTGTTCGTTGTTAGATTTCGTTGTTCTTTGTTCGATTTCGTTGTTCGTTGTTAGATTTCGTTGTTCTTTGTTCAATTTCGTTGTTCGATTTCGTTGTTCGATTTTTCGTTGTTCGATTTCGTTGTTCGATTGCGTTGTTCCATTTCGTTATTCAATTTCCTGGTTCGATTTCGTGGTTTCAGTTTGTTGTTCGAGTTCGTTATTCGATTTCGTTGTTCCATTTCGTTGTTCGATTTCGTTGTTCGTTTTCGTTGTTCGATTTCGTGGTTCGAGTTTGTTGTTCGATTTCGAAGTTCGATTTCGAAGTTCGATTTCGTTGTTCGATTTCGTTGTTCGATTTCGTTGTTCGATTTCGTTGTTCGATTTATGTTGTTCGATTTTCTTTGTTCGATTTCGTGGTTCGAGTTTGTTGTTCGATTTCGAAGTTCGATTTCGTTGTTCGATTTCGTTGTTCGATTTCGTTGATCGATTTCGTTGTTTGATTTCCATTGGTCGATTTGATTTTTCGATTTCGTTGATCGATTTCGTTTTTCGATTTCATTGTTCGATTTCGTTGTTCGATTTCGTTGTTCCATTTCGTTGTTCTATTTCGTGGTTCGATTTCGTGGTTCAGTTCGTTGTTCGAGTTCGATTTCGATTTCGTTGTTCGATTTCGTAGTTCGATTTCGTTGTTCGATTTCGTTGTTCGATTTAGTGATTCGAATTCGTTGTTCGAATTCGTTGTTCGATTCGTTGTTCGATTTCGTTGTTCGAGTTCGTTGTTCGATTTCGTTGTTCGTTGTTAGATTTCGTTGTTCTTTGTTCGATTTCGTTGTTCGTTGTTAGATTTCGTTGTTCTTTGTTCAATTTCGTTGTTCGATTTCGTTATTCGATTCCGTAGTTCGATTTCCTTGTTAGATTTCGTTGTTCGATTTCGTTGTTCGATTTCGTTGTTCGATTTCGTTGTTCGATTTCGTTGTTCGATTTCTAAGTTGGATTTCGAAGTTGGATTTCGTTGTTCGATTTCGTTGTTCGATTTCGTTGTTCGATTTCGTTTTTCGATTTCGTTGTTCGATTTCGTTGTTCGATTTAGGGATTCGAATTCGTTGTTTGAATTCGTTGCTCGATTTCGTTGTTCGTTATTCGATTTCGTTGTTCTATTTCGTTGTTCGATTTCGTTGTTCGATTTCGTGGTTCGATTTTGTTGTTCGATTTCGTTATTCGATTCCGTTGTTCGATTTCCTTGTTAGATTTCGTTGTTCGATGTCGTTGTTCGATTTCGTTGTTCGATTTCGTTGTTCGATTTCGTTGTTCGATTTCGTTGTTCGTTGTTAGATTTCGTTGTTCTTTGTTCGATTTCGTTGTTCGTTGTTAGATTTCGTTGTTCTTTGTTCAATTTCGTTGTTCGATTTTCGTTGTTCGATTTCGTTGTTCGATTTCGTTGTTCGGTTTCGTTGTTCGATTTCGTTGTTCGAATTCGTTGTTCGAATTCGTTGTTCGAATTCGTTGTTCGATTTCGTTGTTCGATTTTGAAGTTCGATTTCGTTGTTCGATTTCGTTGTTCGATTTCGTTGTTCGATTTCGTTGTTAGATTTCGTTGTTCGATTGCGTTGTTCGATTGCGTTGTTCGATTTCGTCGTTCGATTTCGTCGTTCGATTTCGTCGTTCGATTTCGTCGTTCGATTTCGTCGTTCGATTTCGTCGTTCGATTTCGTCGTTCGATTTCGTCGTTCGATTTCGTCGTTCGATTTCGTCGTTCGATTTCGTCGTTCGATTTCGTTGTTCGATTTCGTTGTTCGATTTCGTTGTTCGAATTCGTTGTTCGATTTCGTTGTTCGAATTCGTTGTTCGAATTCGTTCGATTTCGTTGTTCGATTTCGTTGTTCGATTTAGTGATTCGAATTCGTTGTTCGAATTCGTTGTTCGATTCGTTGTTCGATTTCGTTGTTCGAGTTCGTTGTTCGATTTCGTTGTTCGTTGTTAGATTTCGTTGTTCTTTGTTCGATTTCGTTGTTCGTTGTTAGATTTCGTTGTTCTTTGTTCAATTTCGTTGTTCGATTTCGTTATTCGATTCCGTAGTTCGATTTCCTTGTTAGATTTCGTTGTTCGATTTCGTTGTTCGATTTCGTCGTTCGATTTCGTCGTTCGATTTCGTCGTTCGATTTCGTTGTTCGATTTCGTTGTTCGATGTCGTTGTTCGATTTCGTTGTTCGATTTCGTTGTTCGATTTCGTTGTTCGATTTCGTTGTTCGATTTCTAAGTTGGATTTCGAAGTTGGATTTCGTTGTTCGATTTCGTTGTTCGATTTCGTTGTTCGATTTCGTTGATCGATTTCGTTTTTCGATTTCGTTGTTCGATTTCGTTATTCGATTCCGTTGTTCCATTTCCTTGTTAGATTTCGTTGTTCGATGTCGTTGTTCGATTTCGTTGTTCGATTTCGTTGTTCGATTTCGTTGTTCGAGTTCGTTGTTCGATTTCGTTGTTCGTTGTTAGATTTCGTTGTTCTTTGTTCGATTTCGTTGTTCGTTGTTAGATTTCGTTGTTCTTTGTTCGATTTCGTTGTTCGATTTCGTTGTTCGATTTCGTTGTTCGTTGTTCGTTATTCGATTTCGTTGTTCTATTTCGTTGTTCGATTTCGTTGTTCGATTTCGTGGTTCGATTTTGTTGTTCGATTTCGTTATTCGATTCCGTTGTTCGATTTCCTTGTTAGATTTCGTTGTTCGATGTCGTTGTTCGATTTCGTTCGATTTCGTTGTTCGATTTCGTTGTTCGAGTTCGTTGTTCGATTTCGTTGTTCGTTGTTAGATTTCGTTGTTCTTTGTTCGATTTCGTTGTTCGTTGTTAGATTTCGTTGTTCTTTGTTCGATTTCGTTGTTCGATTTCGTTGTTCGATTTCGTTGTTCGTTTTCGTTGTTCGATTTCGTTGTTCGATTTCGTTGTTTGAATTCGTGTTCGATTTCGTTGATCGATTTCGTTGTTCGATTTCCATTGTTCGATTTGATTTTTTGATTTCGTTGTTCGATTTCGTTGTTCGATTTCGTGGTTCGAGTTTGTTGTTCGATTTCGTTGTTCGATTCGTTGTTCGATTTCGTTGTTCGAGTTCGTTGTTCGATTTCGTTGTTCGTTGTTAGATTTCGTTGTTCTTTGTTCGATTTCGTTGTTCGTTGTTAGATTTCGTTGTTCTTTGTTCAATTTCGTTGTTCGATTTCGTTGTTCGTTGTTAGATTTCGTTGTTCTTTGTTCGATTTCGTTGTTCGTTGTTAGATTTCGTTGTTCTTTGTTCAATTTCGTTGTTCGATTTCGTTGTTCGATTTTTCGTTGTTCGATTTCGTTGTTCGATTGCGTTGTTCCATTTCGTTATTCAATTTCCTGGTTCGATTTCGTGGTTTCAGTTTGTTGTTCGAGTTCGTTATTCGATTTCGTTGTTCCATTTCGTTGTTCGATTTCGTTGTTCGTTTTCGTTGTTCGATTTCGTGGTTCGAGTTTGTTGTTCGATTTCGAAGTTCGATTTCGAAGTTCGATTTCGTTGTTCGATTTCGTTGTTCGATTTCGTTGTTCGATTTCGTTGTTCGATTTATGTTGTTCGATTTTCTTTGTTCGATTTCGTGGTTCGAGTTTGTTGTTCGATTTCGAAGTTCGATTTCGTTGTTCGATTTCGTTGTTCGATTTCGTTGATCGATTTCGTTGTTTGATTTCCATTGGTCGATTTGATTTTTCGATTTCGTTGATCGATTTCGTTTTTCGATTTCATTGTTCGATTTCGTTGTTCGATTTCGTTGTTCCATTTCGTTGTTCTATTTCGTGGTTCGATTTCGTGGTTCAGTTCGTTGTTCGAGTTCGATTTCGATTTCGTTGTTCGATTTCGTAGTTCGATTTCGTTGTTCGATTTCGTTGTTCGATTTAGTGATTCGAATTCGTTGTTCGAATTCGTTGTTCGATTCGTTGTTCGATTTCGTTGTTCGAGTTCGTTGTTCGATTTCGTTGTTCGTTGTTAGATTTCGTTGTTCTTTGTTCGATTTCGTTGTTCGTTGTTAGATTTCGTTGTTCTTTGTTCAATTTCGTTGTTCGATTTCGTTATTCGATTCCGTAGTTCGATTTCCTTGTTAGATTTCGTTGTTCGATTTCGTTGTTCGATTTCGTTGTTCGATTTCGTTGTTCGATTTCGTTGTTCGATTTCTAAGTTGGATTTCGAAGTTGGATTTCGTTGTTCGATTTCGTTGTTCGATTTCGTTGTTCGATTTCGTTTTTCGATTTCGTTGTTCGATTTCGTTGTTCGATTTAGGGATTCGAATTCGTTGTTTGAATTCGTTGCTCGATTTCGTTGTTCGTTATTCGATTTCGTTGTTCTATTTCGTTGTTCGATTTCGTTGTTCGATTTCGTGGTTCGATTTTGTTGTTCGATTTCGTTATTCGATTCCGTTGTTCGATTTCCTTGTTAGATTTCGTTGTTCGATGTCGTTGTTCGATTTCGTTGTTCGATTTCGTTGTTCGATTTCGTTGTTCGATTTCGTTGTTCGTTGTTAGATTTCGTTGTTCTTTGTTCGATTTCGTTGTTCGTTGTTAGATTTCGTTGTTCTTTGTTCAATTTCGTTGTTCGATTTTCGTTGTTCGATTTCGTTGTTCGATTTCGTTGTTCGGTTTCGTTGTTCGATTTCGTTGTTCGAATTCGTTGTTCGAATTCGTTGTTCGAATTCGTTGTTCGATTTCGTTGTTCGATTTCGTTGTTCGATTTTGAAGTTCGATTTCGTTGTTCGATTTCGTTGTTCGATTTCGTTGTTAGATTTCGTTGTTCGATTGCGTTGTTCGATTGCGTTGTTCGATTTCGTTGTTCGATTTCGTTGTTCGATTTCGTCGTTCGATTTCGTCGTTCGATTTCGTCGTTCGATTTCGTCGTTCGATTTCGTCGTTCGATTTCGTCGTTCGATTTCGTCGTTCGATTTCGTCGTTCGATTTCGTTGTTCGATTTCGTTGTTCGATTTCGTTGTTCGAATTCGTTGTTCGATTTCGTTGTTCGAATTCGTTGTTCGAATTCGTTCGATTTCGTTGTTCGATTTCGTTGTTCGATTTCGTTGTTCGATTTCGTTGTTCGATTTCGTTGTTCGATTGCGGTGTTCGATTGCGTTGTTCGATTTCGTTGTTCGATTTCGTTGTTCGATTTCGTTGTTCGATTTCGTTGTTCGATTTCGTCGTTCGATTTCGTCGTTCGATTTCGTCGTTCGATTTCGTCGTTCGATTTCGTCGTTCGATTTCGTCGTTCGATTTCGTCGTTCGATTTCGTCGTTCGATTTCGTCGTTCGATTTCGTCGTTCGATTTCGTCGTTCGATTTCGTCGTTCGATTTCGTTGTTCGATTTCGATGTTCGATTTCGTTGTTCGATTTCGTTGTTCGAATTCGTTTTCGAATATTCGTTGTTCGATTTCGTTGTTCGATTTCGTTGTTCGATTTCGAAGTTCGATTTCGTTGTTCGATTTCGTTGTTCGATTTCGTATTTCGTTGTTCGAATTCGTTGTTCGATTTCGTTGTTCGATTTCGTTCTTTGAATTCGTGTTCGATTTCGTTGATCGATTTCGTTGTTCGATTTTCTTTGTTCGATTTGATTGTTCGATTTCGTTGATCGATTTCGTTTTTCGATTTCGTTGTTCGATTTCGTTGTTCGATTTCGTTGTTCGATTTCTTGGTTCGAATTCGTTGTTCGAATTCGTTGTTCGTTGTTAGATTTCGTTGTTCGTTGTTAGATTTCGTTGTTCTTTGTTCGATTTCGTGGTTCGAATTCGTTGTTCGAATTCGTTGTTCGATTTCGTTGTTCGATTTTGTTGTTCGATTTCGTTGTTCGATTTCGTTGTTCGATTTCGTTGTTCAATTTCGTTGTTCGATTTCGTTGTTCGATTTCGAAGTTCGATTTCGTTGTTCGATTTCGTTGTTCGATTTCGTTGTTCGATTTCGTTGTTCGATTTCGTTGTTCGATTTCGTTGTTCGATTTCGTTGTTCGATTTCGTTGTTCGATTTCGTTGTTCGATTTCGTTGTTCGATTTCGTTGTTCGATTTCGTTGTTCGATTTCGTTGTTCGATTTCGTTGTTCGATTTCGTTGTTCGATTTCGTTGTTCGATTTCGTTGTTCGATTTCGTTGTTCGTTGTTAGATTTCGTTGTTCTTTGTTCGATTTCGTTGTTCGTTGTTAGATTTCGTTGTTCTTTGTTCAATTTCGTTGTTCGATTTCGTTGTTCGTTGTTAGATTTCGTTGTTCTTTGTTCGATTTCGTTGTTCGTTGTTAGATTTCGTTGTTCTTTGTTCAATTTCGTTGTTCGATTTCGTTGTTCGATTTTTCGTTGTTCGATTTCGTTGTTCGATTGCGTTGTTCCATTTCGTTATTCAATTTCCTGGTTCGATTTCGTGGTTTCAGTTTGTTGTTCGAGTTCGTTATTCGATTTCGTTGTTCCATTTCGTTGTTCGATTTCGTTGTTCGTTTTCGTTGTTCGATTTCGTGGTTCGAGTTTGTTGTTCGATTTCGAAGTTCGATTTCGAAGTTCGATTTCGTTGTTCGATTTCGTTGTTCGATTTCGTTGTTCGATTTCGTTGTTCGATTTATGTTGTTCGATTTTCTTTGTTCGATTTCGTGGTTCGAGTTTGTTGTTCGATTTCGAAGTTCGATTTCGTTGTTCGATTTCGTTGTTCGATTTCGTTGATCGATTTCGTTGTTTGATTTCCATTGGTCGATTTGATTTTTCGATTTCGTTGATCGATTTCGTTTTTCGATTTCATTGTTCGATTTCGTTGTTCGATTTCGTTGTTCCATTTCGTTGTTCTATTTCGTGGTTCGATTTCGTGGTTCAGTTCGTTGTTCGAGTTCGATTTCGATTTCGTTGTTCGATTTCGTAGTTCGATTTCGTTGTTCGATTTCGTTGTTCGATTTAGTGATTCGAATTCGTTGTTCGAATTCGTTGTTCGATTCGTTGTTCGATTTCGTTGTTCGAGTTCGTTGTTCGATTTCGTTGTTCGTTGTTAGATTTCGTTGTTCTTTGTTCGATTTCGTTGTTCGTTGTTAGATTTCGTTGTTCTTTGTTCAATTTCGTTGTTCGATTTCGTTATTCGATTCCGTAGTTCGATTTCCTTGTTAGATTTCGTTGTTCGATTTCGTTGTTCGATTTCGTTGTTCGATTTCGTTGTTCGATTTCGTTGTTCGATTTCTAAGTTGGATTTCGAAGTTGGATTTCGTTGTTCGATTTCGTTGTTCGATTTCGTTGTTCGATTTCGTTTTTCGATTTCGTTGTTCGATTTCGTTGTTCGATTTAGGGATTCGAATTCGTTGTTTGAATTCGTTGCTCGATTTCGTTGTTCGTTATTCGATTTCGTTGTTCTATTTCGTTGTTCGATTTCGTTGTTCGATTTCGTGGTTCGATTTTGTTGTTCGATTTCGTTATTCGATTCCGTTGTTCGATTTCCTTGTTAGATTTCGTTGTTCGATGTCGTTGTTCGATTTCGTTGTTCGATTTCGTTGTTCGATTTCGTTGTTCGATTTCGTTGTTCGTTGTTAGATTTCGTTGTTCTTTGTTCGATTTCGTTGTTCGTTGTTAGATTTCGTTGTTCTTTGTTCAATTTCGTTGTTCGATTTTCGTTGTTCGATTTCGTTGTTCGATTTCGTTGTTCGGTTTCGTTGTTCGATTTCGTTGTTCGAATTCGTTGTTCGAATTCGTTGTTCGAATTCGTTGTTCGATTTCGTTGTTCGATTTCGTTGTTCGATTTTGAAGTTCGATTTCGTTGTTCGATTTCGTTGTTCGATTTCGTTGTTAGATTTCGTTGTTCGATTGCGTTGTTCGATTGCGTTGTTCGATTTCGTTGTTCGATTTCGTTGTTCGATTTCGTCGTTCGATTTCGTCGTTCGATTTCGTCGTTCGATTTCGTCGTTCGATTTCGTCGTTCGATTTCGTCGTTCGATTTCGTCGTTCGATTTCGTCGTTCGATTTCGTTGTTCGATTTCGTTGTTCGATTTCGTTGTTCGAATTCGTTGTTCGATTTCGTTGTTCGAATTCGTTGTTCGAATTCGTTCGATTTCGTTGTTCGATTTCGTTGTTCGATTTCGTTGTTCGATTTCGTTGTTCGATTTCGTTGTTCGATTGCGGTGTTCGATTGCGTTGTTCGATTTCGTTGTTCGATTTCGTTGTTCGATTTCGTTGTTCGATTTCGTTGTTCGATTTCGTCGTTCGATTTCGTCGTTCGATTTCGTCGTTCGATTTCGTCGTTCGATTTCGTCGTTCGATTTCGTCGTTCGATTTCGTCGTTCGATTTCGTCGTTCGATTTCGTCGTTCGATTTCGTCGTTCGATTTCGTCGTTCGATTTCGTCGTTCGATTTCGTCGTTCGATTTCGTTGTTCGATTTCGATGTTCGATTTCGTTGTTCGATTTCGTTGTTCGAATTCGTTTTCGAATATTCGTTGTTCGATTTCGTTGTTCGATTTCGTTGTTCGATTTCGAAGTTCGATTTCGTTGTTCGATTTCGTTGTTCGATTTCGTATTTCGTTGTTCGAATTCGTTGTTCGATTTCGTTGTTCGATTTCGTTCTTTGAATTCGTGTTCGATTTCGTTGATCGATTTCGTTGTTCGATTTTCTTTGTTCGATTTGATTGTTCGATTTCGTTGATCGATTTCGTTTTTCGATTTCGTTGTTCGATTTCGTTGTTCGATTTCGTTGTTCGATTTCTTGGTTCGAATTCGTTGTTCGAATTCGTTGTTCGTTGTTAGATTTCGTTGTTCGTTGTTAGATTTCGTTGTTCTTTGTTCGATTTCGTGGTTCGAATTCGTTGTTCGAATTCGTTGTTCGATTTCGTTGTTCGATTTTGTTGTTCGATTTCGTTGTTCGATTTCGTTGTTCGATTTCGTTGTTCAATTTCGTTGTTCGATTTCGTTGTTCGATTTCGAAGTTCGATTTCGTTGTTCGATTTCGTTGTTCGATTTCGTTGTTCGATTTCGTTGTTCGATTTCGTTGTTCGATTTCGTTGTTCGATTTCGTTGTTCGATTTCGTTGTTCGATTTCGTTGTTCGATTTCGTTGTTCGATTTCGTTGTTCGATTTCGTTGTTCGATTTCGTTGTTCGATTTCGTTGTTCGATTTCGTTGTTCGATTTCGTTGTTCGATTTCGTTGTTCGATTTCGTTGTTCGATTTCGTTGTTCGATGTCGTTGTTCGATCGTTGTTCGAATTCGTTGTTCGATTTCGTTGTTCGATTTCGTTGTTCGATTTCGTTGTTCGATTTCGTTGTTCGATTTCGTTGTTCGATTTTGAAGTTCGATTTCGTTGTTCGATTTCGTTGTTCGATTTCGTTGTTCGATTTCGTTGTCCGATTCCGTTGTTCGATTTCGTTGTTCGTTTTCGTTGTTCGATATTGTTGTATGATTTCGTGGTTCGATTTCGTTGTTCGATTGCGTTGTTCCATTTCGTTGTTCTATTTCGTGGTTCGATTTCGTGGTTTCAGTTTGTTGTTCGATTTCGATTTCGCTGTTCGATTTCGAAGTTGGATTTCGTTGTTCTATTTCGTTGTTTTAATTCTTTGTTCGATTTCGTTGTTCGATTTCGTTGTTCGATTCGTTATTCGATTTCGTTGTTCGATTTCGTTGTTCGATTTCGTTGTTCGATTTCGTTGTTCGATCTCGTTGTCCGATTCCGTTGTTAGATTTCGTTGTTCGTTTTCGTTGTTCGATATTGTTGTATGATTTCGTGGTTCGATTTCGTTGTTCGATTGCGTCGTTCCATTTCGTTGTTCTATTTCGTGGTTCGATTTCGTGGTTTCAGTTTGTTGTTCGATTTCGATTTCGCTGTTCGATTTCGAAGTTGGATTTCGTTGTTCTATTTCGTTGTTCTAATTCGTTGTTCGATTTCGTTGTTCGATTCGTTATTCGATTTCGTTGTTCGATTTCTTGTTCGATTTCGTTGTTCCATTTCGTTATTCGATTTCGTTGTTCGATTTCGTTGTTCGATTTCGTTGTTAGATTTCGTTGTTCGTTGTTCGATTTCGTTGTTCGATTTCGTTGTCAGATTCCGTTGTTCGATTTCGTTGTTCGTTTTCGTTGTTCGATATTGTTGTATGATTTCGTGGTTCGATTTCGTTGTTCGATTTCGTTGTTCCATTTCGTTGTTCGATTTCGTTGTTCGATTTCGTTGTTCGATTTCGTTGCTCGATTTCGTTGTTCGATTTCGTTGTTCGATTTCGTTGTTCGATTTCGTTGTTCGAATTCGTTGTTCGAATTCGTTGTTCGAATTCGTTGTTCGAATTCGTTGTTCGAATTCGTTGTTCGAATTCGTTGTTCGATTTCGTTGTTCGATTTCGTTGTTCGATCTCGTTGTCCGATTCCGTTGTTAGATTTCGTTGTTCGTTTTCGTTGTTCGATATTGTTGTATGATTTCGTGGTTCGATTTCGTTGTTCGATTGCGTCGTTCCATTTCGTTGTTCTATTTCGTGGTTCGATTTCGTGGTTTCAGTTTGTTGTTCGATTTCGATTTCGCTGTTCGATTTCGAAGTTGGATTTCGTTGTTCTATTTCGTTGTTCTAATTCGTTGTTCGATTTCGTTGTTCGATTCGTTATTCGATTTCGTTGTTCGATTTCTTGTTCGATTTCGTTGTTCCATTTCGTTATTCGATTTCGTTGTTCGATTTCGTTGTTCGATTTCGTTGTTAGATTTCGTTGTTCGTTGTTCGATTTCGTTGTTCGATTTCGTTGTCAGATTCCGTTGTTCGATTTCGTTGTTCGTTTTCGTTGTTCGATATTGTTGTATGATTTCGTGGTTCGATTTCGTTGTTCGATTTCGTTGTTCCATTTCGTTGTTCGATTTCGTTGTTCGATTTCGTTGTTCGATTTCGTTGCTCGATTTCGTTGTTCGATTTCGTTGTTCGATTTCGTTGTTCGATTTCGTTGTTCGAATTCGTTGTTCGAATTCGTTGTTCGAATTCGTTGTTCGAATTCGTTGTTCGAATTCGTTGTTCGAATTCGTTGTTCGAATTCGTTGTTCGAATTCGTTGTTCGATTTCGTTATTCGATTTCGTTGTTCGATTTCGTTGTTCGATTCGTTGTTCGAATTCGTTCGAATTCGTTGTTCGATTTCGTTGTTCGATTTCGTTGTTCGATTGCGTTGTTCGATTTCGTTGTTCGATTTCGTTGTTCGATTTCGTTGTTCGATTTCGTTGTTCGATTTCGTTGTTCGATTTCGTTGTTCGATTTCGTTGTTCGATTCGTTATTCGATCTCGTTGTCCGATTCCGTTGTTCGATTTCGTTGTTCGTTTTCGTTGTTCGATATTGTTGTATGATTTCGTGGTTCGATTTCGTTGTTCGATTGCGTCGTTCCATTTCGTTGTTCGATTTCGTGGTTCGAATTCGTTGTTCGAATTCGTTTTTCGATATCGTTGTTCGATTTTGTTGTTCGATTTCGTTGTTCGATTTCGTTGTTCGATTTCGTTGTCCGATTCCGTTGTTCGATTTCGTTGTTTGTTTTCGTTGTTCGATATTGTTGTATGATTTCGTGGTTCGATTTCGTTGTTCGATTTCGTTGTTCGATTTCGTTGTTCGATTTCGTTGTTCGATTTTGTTGTTCGATTTCGTTGTTCGATTTCGTTGTTCGATTTCGTTGTTCGATTTCGTTGTTCGAATTCGTTCGAATTCGTTGTTCGATTTCGTTGTTCGATTTCGTTGTTCGATTGCGTTGTTCGATTTCGTTGTTCGATTTTGTTGTTCGATTTCGTTGTTCGATTTCGTTGTTCGATTTTGAAGTTCGATTTCGTTGTTCGATTTCGTTGTTCGATTTCGTTGTTCGATTTCGTTGTTCGATTTCGTTGTCCGATTCCGTTGTTCGATTTCGTTGTTCGTGTTCGTTGTTCGATATTGTTGTATGATTTCGTGGTTCGATTTCGTTGTTCGATTTCGTTGTTCCATTTCGTTGTTCGATATTGTTGTATGATTTCGTGGTTCGATTTGGTTGTTCGATTGCGTCGTTCCATTTCGTTGTTCGATTTCGTGGTTCGAATTCGTTGTTCGAATTCGTTGTTCGATTTCGTTGTTCGATTTTGTTGTTCGATTTCGTTGTTCGATTTCGTTGTTCGATTTCGTTGTTCGATTTCGTTGTTCGATTTCGTTGTTCGATTTCGTTGTTCGAATTCGTTGTTCGAATTCGTTGTTCGAATTCGTTGTTCGAATTCGAATTCGTTGTTCGAATTCGTTGTTCGATTTCGTTGTTTGATTTCGTTGTTCGATTTTGAAGTTCGATTTCGTTGTTCGATTTCGTTGTTCGATTTCGTTGTTCGATTTCGTTGTTCGATTTCGTTGTTCGATTTCGTTGTTCGATTGCGTTGTTCGATTTCGTTGTTCGATTTTGTTGTTCGATTTCGTTGTTCGATTTCGTTGTTCGATTTCGTTGTTCGATTTCGTTGTTCGATTTCGTTGTTCGATTTCGTTGTTCGATTGCGTTGTTCGATTTCGTTGTTCGATTTCGTTGTTCGATTTCGTTGTTCGATTTCGTTGTTCGATTTCGTTGTTCGATTTCGTTGTTCGATTTCGTTGTTCGATTTCGTTGTTCGATGTCGTTGTTCGATGTCGTTGTTCGATGTCGTTGTTCGATGTCGTTGTTCGATGTCGTTGTTCGATTTCGTTGTTCGATTTCGTTGTTCGATTTCATTGTTCGATTTCGTTGTTCGATTTCGTTGTTCGATTTCGTTGTTCGATTTCGTTGTTCGATTTCGTTGTTCGATTTTGAAGTTCGATTTCGTTGTTCGATTTCGTTGTTCGATTTCGTTGTTCGATTTCGTTGTCCGATTCCGTTGTTCGATTTCGTTGTTCGTTTTCGTTGTTCGATATTGTTGTATGATTTCGTGGTTCGATTTCGTTGTTCGATTGCGTTGTTCCATTTCGTTGTTCTATTTCGTGGTTCGATTTCGTGGTTTCAGTTTGTTGTTCGATTTCGATTTCGCTGTTCGATTTCGAAGTTGGATTTTGTTCTATTTCGTTGTTCGATTTCGTTGTTCGAATTCGTTGTTCGATTTCGTTGTTCGATTTCGTTGTTCGATTTCGTTGTTCGATTTCGTTGTTCGATTTCGTTGTTCGATTTCGTTGTTCGATTTCGTTGTTCGATTTCGTTGTTCGATTTCGTTGTTCGATTTCGTTGTTCGATGTCGTTGTTCGATGTCGTTGTTCGATGTCGTTGTTCGATGTCGTTGTTCGATGTCGTTGTTCGATTTCGTTGTTCGATTTCGTTGTTCGATTTCATTGTTCGATTTCGTTGTTCGATTTCGTTGTTCGATTTCGTTGTTCGATTTCGTTGTTCGATTTCGTTGTTCGATTTTGAAGTTCGATTTCGTTGTTCGATTTCGTTGTTCGATTTCGTTGTTCGATTTCGTTGTCCGATTCCGTTGTTCGATTTCGTTGTTCGTTTTCGTTGTTCGATATTGTTGTATGATTTCGTGGTTCGATTTCGTTGTTCGATTGCGTTGTTCCATTTCGTTGTTCTATTTCGTGGTTCGATTTCGTGGTTTCAGTTTGTTGTTCGATTTCGATTTCGCTGTTCGATTTCGAAGTTGGATTTTGTTCTATTTCGTTGTTCGATTTCGTTGTTCGAATTCGTTGTTCGATTTCGTTGTTCGATTTCGTTGTTCGATTTCGTTGTTCGATTTTGAAGTTCGATTTCGTTGTTCGATTTCGTTGTTCGATTTCGTTGTTCGATTTCGTTGTCCGATTCCGTTGTTCGATTTCGTTGTTCGTTTTCGTTGTTCGATATTGTTGTATGATTTCGTGGTTCGATTTCGTTGTTCGATTGCGTCGTTTCATTTCGTTGTTCGATTTCGTGGTTCGAATTCGTTGTTCGAATTCGTTGTTCGATTTTGTTGTTCGATTTCGTTGTTGGTTTTCCTTGTTCGATTTCGTTGTTCGATTTCGTTGTTCGATTTCGTTGTTCGATTTCGTTGTTCGATTCCGTTGTTCGATTTCGTTGTTCGTTTTCGTTGTTCGATATTGTTGTATGATTTCGTGGTTCGATTTCGTTGTTAGATTGCGTCGTTTCATTTCGTTGTTCGATTTCGTGGTTCGAATTCGTTGTTCGAATTCGTTGTTCGATTTCGTTGTTCGATTTTGTTGTTCGATTTCGTTGTTGGTTTTCCTTGTTCGATTTCGTTGTTCGATTTCGTTGTTCGATTTCGTTGTTCGATTTCGTTGTTCGATTTCGTTGTTCGAATTCGTTGTTCGAATTCGTTGTTCGAATTCGTTGTTCGATTTCGTTGTTCGATTTCGTTGTTCGATTTTGAAGTTCGATTTCGTTGTTCGATTTCGTTGTTCGATTTCGTTGTTCGATTTCGTTGTTCGATTGCGTTGTTCGATTGCGTTGTTCGATTTCGTTGTTCGATTTCGTTGTTCGATTTCGTTGTTCGATTGCGTTGTTCGATTTCGTTGTTCGATTTCGTTGTTCGATTTCGTTGTTCGATTTCGTTGTTCGATTTCGTTGTTCGATTTCGTTGTTCGATTTCGTTGTTCGATTTCGTTGTTCGATTTCGTTGTTCGATTTCGTTGTTCGATTTCGTTGTTCGATTTCGTTGTTCGATTTCGTTGTTCGATTTCGTTGTTCGATTTCGTTGTTCGATTTCGTTGTTCGATTTCGTTGTTCGATTTCGTTGTTCGATTTCGTTGTTCGATTTCGTTGTTCGATTTCGTTGTTCGAATTCGTTGTTCGATTTCGTTGTTCGATTTCGTTGTTCGATTTCGTTGTTCGTTTTCGTTGTTCGATTTCGTTGTTCGATTTCGTTGTTCGAATTCGTTGTTCGAATTCGTTGTTCAATTTCGTTGTTCGATTTCGTTGTTCGATTTCGTTGTTCGATTTCGTTGTTCGATTTCGTTGTTCGATTTCGTTGTTCGATTTCGTTGTTCGATTTCGTTGTTCGATTTCGTTGTTCGATTTCGTTGTTCGATGTCGTTGTTCGATGTCGTTGTTTGATGTCGTTGTTCGATGTCGTTGTTCGATGTCGTTGTTCGATTTCGTTGTTCGATTTCGTTGTTCGATTTCGTTGTTCGATTTCGTTGTTCGATTTCGTTGTTCGATTTCGTTGTTCGATTTCGTTGTTCGATTTCGTTGTTCGATTTCGTTGTTCGATTTCGTTGTTCGATTTCGTTGTTCGATTTCGTTGTTCGATGTCGTTGTTCGATGTCGTTGTTCGATGTCGTTGTTCGATGTCGTTGTTCGATGTCGTTGTTCGATTTCGTTGTTCGATTTCGTTGTTCGATTTCATTGTTCGATTTCGTTGTTCGATTTCGTTGTTCGATTTCGTTGTTCGATTTCGTTGTTCGATTTCGTTGTTCGATTTTGAAGTTCGATTTCGTTGTTCGATTTCGTTGTTCGATTTCGTTGTTCGATTTCGTTGTCCGATTCCGTTGTTCGATTTCGTTGTTCGTTTTCGTTGTTCGATATTGTTGTATGATTTCGTGGTTCGATTTCGTTGTTCGATTGCGTTGTTCCATTTCGTTGTTCTATTTCGTGGTTCGATTTCGTGGTTTCAGTTTGTTGTTCGATTTCGATTTCGCTGTTCGATTTCGAAGTTGGATTTTGTTCTATTTCGTTGTTCGATTTCGTTGTTCGAATTCGTTGTTCGATTTCGTTGTTCGATTTCGTTGTTCGATTTCGTTGTTCGATTTTGAAGTTCGATTTCGTTGTTCGATTTCGTTGTTCGATTTCGTTGTTCGATTTCGTTGTCCGATTCCGTTGTTCGATTTCGTTGTTCGTTTTCGTTGTTCGATATTGTTGTATGATTTCGTGGTTCGATTTCGTTGTTCGATTGCGTCGTTTCATTTCGTTGTTCGATTTCGTGGTTCGAATTCGTTGTTCGAATTCGTTGTTCGATTTTGTTGTTCGATTTCGTTGTTGGTTTTCCTTGTTCGATTTCGTTGTTCGATTTCGTTGTTCGATTTCGTTGTTCGATTTCGTTGTCCGATTCCGTTGTTCGATTTCGTTGTTCGTTTTCGTTGTTCGATATTGTTGTATGATTTCGTGGTTCGATTTCGTTGTTCGATTGCGTTGTTCCATTTCGTTGTTCTATTTCGTGGTTCGATTTCGTGGTTTCAGTTTGTTGTTCGATTTCGATTTCGCTGTTCGATTTCGAAGTTGGATTTTGTTCTATTTCGTTGTTCGATTTCGTTGTTCGAATTCGTTGTTCGATTTCGTTGTTCGATTTCGTTGTTCGATTTCGTTGTTCGATTTTGAAGTTCGATTTCGTTGTTCGATTTCGTTGTTCGATTTCGTTGTTCGATTTCGTTGTCCGATTCCGTTGTTCGATTTCGTTGTTCGTTTTCGTTGTTCGATATTGTTGTATGATTTCGTGGTTCGATTTCGTTGTTCGATTGCGTCGTTTCATTTCGTTGTTCGATTTCGTGGTTCGAATTCGTTGTTCGAATTCGTTGTTCGATTTCGTTGTTCGATTTTGTTGTTCGATTTCGTTGTTGGTTTTCCTTGTTCGATTTCGTTGTTCGATTTCGTTGTTCGATTTCGTTGTTCGATTTCGTTGTTCGATTTCGTTGTTCGAATTCGTTGTTCGAATTCGTTGTTCGAATTCGTTGTTCGATTTCGTTGTTCGATTTCGTTGTTCGATTTTGAAGTTCGATTTCGTTGTTCGATTTCGTTGTTCGATTTCGTTGTTCGATTTCGTTGTTCGATTGCGTTGTTCGATTGCGTTGTTCGATTTCGTTGTTCGATTTCGTTGTTCGATTTCGTTGTTCGATTGCGTTGTTCGATTTCGTTGTTCGATTTCGTTGTTCGATTTCGTTGTTCGATTTCGTTGTTCGATTTCGTTGTTCGATTTCGTTGTTCGATTTCGTTGTTCGATTTCGTTGTTCGATTTCGTTGTTCGATTTCGTTGTTCGATTTCGTTGTTCGATTTCGTTGTTCGATTTCGTTGTTCGATTTCGTTGTTCGATTTCGTTGTTCGATTTCGTTGTTCGATTTCGTTGTTCGATTTCGTTGTTCGATTTCGTTGTTCGATTTCGTTGTTCGAATTCGTTGTTCGATTTCGTTGTTCGATTTCGTTGTTCGATTTCGTTGTTCGTTTTCGTTGTTCGATTTCGTTGTTCGATTTCGTTGTTCGAATTCGTTGTTCGAATTCGTTGTTCAATTTCGTTGTTCGATTTCGTTGTTCGATTTCGTTGTTCGATTTCGTTGTTCGATTTCGTTGTTCGATTTCGTTGTTCGATTTCGTTGTTCGATTTCGTTGTTCGATTTCGTTGTTCGATTTCGTTGTTCGATGTCGTTGTTCGATGTCGTTGTTTGATGTCGTTGTTCGATGTCGTTGTTCGATGTCGTTGTTCGATTTCGTTGTTCGATTTCGTTGTTCGATTTCGTTGTTCGATTTCGTTGTTCGATTTCGTTGTTCGATTTCGTTGTTCGATTTCGTTGTTCGATTTCGTTGTTCGATTTCGTTGTTCGATTTCGTTGTCCGATTCCGTTGTTCGATTTCGTTGTTCGTTTTCGTTGTTCGATATTGTTGTATGATTTCGTGGTTCGATTTCGTTGTTCGATTGCGTTGTTCCATTTCGTTGTTCTATTTCGTGGTTCGATTTCGTGGTTTCAGTTTGTTGTTCGATTTCGATTTCGCTGTTCGATTTCGAAGTTGGATTTCGTTGTTCTATTTCGTTGTTCTAATTCGTTGTTCGATTTCGTTGTTCGATTTCGTTGTTCAGATTTCGTTGTTCGATTCATTATTCGATTTCGTTGTTCGATTTCGTTGTTCGATTTCGTTGTTCGATCTCGTTGTCCGATTCCGTTGTTAGATTTCGTTGTTCGTTTTCGTTGTTCGATATTGTTGTATGATTTCGTTTTTCGATTTCGTTGTTCGATTGCGTCGTTCCATTTCGTTGTTCTATTTCGTGGTTCGATTTCGTGGTTTCAGTTTGTTGTTCGATTTCGATTTCGCTGTTCGATTTCGAAGTTGGATTTCGTTGTTCTATTT